>CM056055.1:208740521-209940521 GCA_029574335.1 Rana kukunoris
CCTGGGCCTACATCACCCTGGTGGCAGACAACCCTCTAGTGGCCATCTGCCGGATCTGTTCAGTCAGGGTGAAGAGAGGGAAGATTTTGGCTCGGGTGGTACCACAGCCCTGAACCAGCACCTGAGGATAATCACTGGCGGGTGCATGACCAAATGAAGCGTGGTGGTGGTAGCAGCGCCACACCCACAATGAGCAGGGTACAGCAGCCCCTGCCACAGCTTCATCTCTTCCCAGCAGGTCATGCCCCCCCGCTCCCTCTACTAGTGGTACTGGTACCGGCAACCAGACCTCTACTTTGACAGCACCCTCCTCCGCGTCCGTGTCCCGCACTGCCGTCCGGCGCCAGGCGACTATTTCAGACGCCTTTGAACGCCACACTCCCCTTCTCCACCGGAGACCGACGTGTGCGTTCCCTCAATGGGCTCCTGGCAAGGGTTATTGCCCAACATCTTCTTCCCTTCAATATCGTTGACAGCAACCCCTTCAGACAGATGTTGGAGCAGGCCCAACCCCAATGGCGTGTCCCCAGCCGCCATTTCTTTGCCAGGACTGGTGTCCCTGCCCTACACCAGCACATTGTGAAGAATGTAACCCTGTCGCTGGATCACGCTGTCAGCGACAGGGTGCATCTGACAATGGATGGCTGGACCAGCAGGCATGGGCAGGGGCGCTACATAAGCTTTACTGCCCATTGGGTTTCCCTCCAAGGCGCCGGGGAGGGATCGGCGGCAACAGATTTTGTGGTGCCGCCCCGGGGTGTCCAGGGGAGAACTGCTGGTCTCCGTCAAGCCTCTGTCTCCGCAGCTGCTGAGCCTCCCAGCAAGCGCCCCCGTAGCTACTCAGGTGTGGTGCACGTGCGCTGTCAGGCCGTGCTCCAGCTTGTTAGCTTAGGGGACCGGAGACACACTGGACAAGAAGTGCTGACCGCACTTCAGGCTCAGCCAGAAGTGGCTGACACCACGAAGGCTCCAGGCAGGTATGGTTGTCTGTGATAACGGCAGCAACCTACTCTCCGCCCTTCAGGCTGGCAGTCTGACTCACGTGCCCTGTCTGGCACATGTCCTCAACCTAGTGGTGCAGAGTTCATGCGCACCTATCCTGGGTTGAGTGACATTGTGCTAAGGGTGCGTAGGATTGCCAGCCACTTCAGGCGCTCCCCAAACCGCTACACCGCGTCCCTGTCCAAGTGGCAGCGGGTCAACAGGCTGCCCCCTCACAGGATGATTGTGGACAGTGTAACGCGGTGGAACTCCACCCTCCAAATGCTGGAGAGGTTGTGGGAGCAGCGAAGGGCGGTGAGGCAGTACCTGCTGGAGCAACCCACTGCCGGCCCAGCATCAACACTCCCGTACATCACCTGTGCGGAGTGGGGGCAGATACACCAGGTCTGCCAGGTGTTGGGCCCTTTTGAGCAGGCGACCAAGATGGTCAGCAGGGAGCATGTCGGCCTTAATGACGTGCTCCCTATAGTGTTCGTGCTGGAGAGGACACTAGATCGCCTGCTCGAAGCTGGGGAGAGTGCCTTGGTGGAGCAGGAGGAGGCAGCACTGCTCCACCGAGACCAGGGCCAGGACGAGGAGGAGGAGGAGGATGATGATGATGAGGACGAGGTTGCTGGTGTCGTCCTGGAGTCAGGGCCTGGCCAGGAGGGACAGCAGGTGTTGGGGGCACCGATAGTCCGGGGGGTTGGGCAGCTCTGAGCGTGATCAGCAGCGCCTCAGGGAAGAAGAGTCTGACCTCATTGACCTGGGCAGCAGTGAGGAGTCCCAGCGGGCTGCGCTCTTCCCCATGGCTGCCCACATGCTGAGATGCCTCAGGAGGGACCCCCGGGTTAAGACCATCAAGGGCAGGGATGATTATTGGATGGCCACCCTTTTGGATCCCAGGTGCAAGGGGAAAGTGGAGCAGTTCATCCCAGCCAGTCGGAGGCAGCGCCGGATGGAGGAACTGCAGGCAGGCATTGTCAGCCGTTTGGAGCAGGCAACTCCCCGTCCTCCAGTTGTCGCCCCTCATCTCACCCAGCAGGTGTCTGCACCCAGCAGCAGCCGAGCAGGGGACCTAATGGAAGAGATGAGGATGTTCTTCCAATCGGATCAACCCAGTACCAGCAGCAGCAGAAGCAGTCACCACCAGCGTCTGGCCCAAATGGTGGCAGATTACATGGCGTCCGCCGGTGCTTCGGAGAGTATGAATACTGACGACCCCATGGAGTACTGGGTTGCCAGATTGGACACCTGCCGCGAGCTCGCTCAGTATGCGCTGGAGCTATTGTCTTGCCCCCCCTCCAGCGTACTATCTGAGCGGACATTCAGCGCGGCAGGTGGGTGGTCACGGACAAGAGGACCCGTCTGTCCACAGACTCCGTGGACAGACTCACATTCATAAAGATGAATGAGTCCTGGATCGGCGGTGAGTTTCTGGCACCCGCCGTCGGTTCAGGGCACTGAAGGGTCCCTTGTCATGCATTCCCTGATCTATTTACAGTGCTGAAAAAAATTATTTGAACACCTGAGTAAATCAATGTAAATATTTGGTAGAGTAGGCTGTGTTTGCAATTACAGCGGACAAACCTTTCTTGTAGTTTTTTACCAGCTTTGCACACACTGTAGGAGGGATATTTGACCCACTCCTCCACACAGATCTTCTCTACATGAGTCAGTTTTCTGAGCTATCGCTGTGAAAACCCGAGTTTGAGCTCCCTCCAAAAAATTCACTATTGGGTTTAGGTCTGGAGACTGGCTAGGCCACGCCAGAACCTTGATATGCTCCTTACAGAGCCACTCCTTGGTTATGCTGGCTGTGTGCTTTGGGTCATTGTCATGTTGGAAGACCCAGCCTCGACCCATCTTCAAAGCTAAACTGAGGGAAAGAGGTTGTTGCCCAAAATCTCGCAATACATGGCCCCGAACATCCTGTCCTTATTATAATGCAGTAACCCTGTCCCATGTGCACAAAAACACCCCCAAAGCATGATGCTACCACACCATGCTTCACAGTAGGGATGGCGTTCTTGGCATGTTACTCATCATTCTTCTTCCTCCAAACACGGTTAGTGGAATTATGACCAAAAAGTTATATTATGGTCTCATCTGACCACATGACTTTCTCCCATCAGTCCTCTGCATCATTGAAGACACCTATGTCAAAAGTTATTTGCCACTCTATACTACTATTACCACTGCTGCTGCTGCTGCTGTTCATGGCTGCTCTTTCCCGAGTCATTACACACTATATTGTCTACTGCTACTAATACTGCTGCTGCTCACGACACCTATGTCACTAGTTATTTGACACTACGGACTACTATGGTCACTACTGACGCTGTAAAGTCCTGCCCACGTGTTTAGATGTACTATGTCTGCAGTCTCTGACCATCTCCTGTACTATGTCTGCAGTCTGACCATCTCATGTACTATGTCTGCAGTCTGACCATCTCCTGTTACATGAGATGGTCAGAGACTGCAGACATAGTACAGGAGATGGTCAGAGACTGCAGACATAGTACAGGAGATTGTCATAGACTGCAGACATAGTACAGGAGATTGTCAGAGACTGCAGACATAGTACATGAGATGGTCAGACTGCAGACATAGTACATGAGATTGTCATAGACTGCAGACATAGTACATGAGATGGTCATAGACTGCAGACATAGTACAGGAGATGTCATAGACTGCAGACATAGTACATGAGATGGTCAGAGACTGCAGACATAGTACATGAGATGGTCAGAGACTGCAGACATAGTACAGGAGATTGTCATATACAGCAGACATAGTACAGGAGATGGTCAGAGACTGCAGACATAGTGCATGAGATGGTCAGACTGCAGACAAAGTACATGAGATGGTCAGACTGCAGACATAGTACCTGAGATGGTCAGAGACTGCAGACATAGTACATGAGATGGTCAGACTGCAGACATAGTACAGGAGATTGACAGAGACTGCAGACATAGTACATGAGATGTTCAGACTGCAGACATAGTACATGAGATGGTCAGACTGAAGACATAGTACATGAGATGGTCAGACTGCAGACATAGTACATGAGATGGTCAGACTGCAGACATAGTACAGGAGATTGTCAGAGACCGCAGACATAGTACAGGAGATGGTCAGACTGCAGACATAGTACATGAGATGGTCAGAGACTGCAGACATAGTACATGAGATGGTCAGACTGCAGACATAGTACAGGAGATTGTCAGAGACTGCAGACATAGTACATGAGATGTTCAGAGCAGACAAAGTACATGAGATGGTCAGACTGAAGACATAGTACATGAGATGGTCAGACTGCAGACATAGTACAGAGATTGTCAGAGACTGCAGACATAGTACAGGAGATTGTCAGAGACTGCAGACATAGTACATGAGATGGTCAGAGACTGCAGACATAGTACATGAGATGGTCAGACTGCAGACATAGTACAGGAGATTGACAGAGACTGCAGACATAGTACATGAGATGTTCAGACTGCAGACATAGTACATGAGATGGTCAGACTGAAGACATAGTACATGAGATGGTCAGACTGCAGACATAGTACATGAGATGGTCAGACTGCAGACATAGTACAGGAGATTGTCAGAGACTGCAGACATAGTACAGGAGAGGTCAGACTGCAGACATAGTACATGAGATGGTCAGAGACTGCAGACATAGTACATGAGATGGTCAGACTGCAGACATAGTACAGGAGATTGTCAGAGACTGCAGACATAGTACATGAGATGTTCAGACTGCAGACATAGTACATGAGATGGTCAGACTGAAGACATAGTACATGAGATGGTCAGACTGCAGACATAGTACAGGAGATTGTCAGAGACTGCAGACATAGTACAGGAGATTGTCAGAGACTGCAGACATAGTACATGAGATGGTCAGAGACTGCAGACATAGTACATGAGATGGTCAGACTGCAGACATAGTACAGGAGATTACAGAGACTGCAGACATAGTACATGAGATGTCTAGACTGCAGACATAGTACATGAGATGGTCAGACTGAAGACATAGTACATGAGATGGTCAGACTGCAGACATAGTACATGAGATGGTCAGACTGCAGACATAGTACATGAGATGGTCAGAGACTGCAGACAGCTACATGATAGATGGTCAGAGACTGCAGACATAGTACAGGAGATGGTCAGAGACTGCAGACATAGTACAGGAGATTGTCATAGACTGCAGACATAGTACAGGAGATGGTCAGAGACTGCAGACATAGTACAGGAGATGGTCAGAGACTGCAGACATAGTACAGGAGATAGTCCAGAGACTGCAGACATAGTACATGTCTGCAGTCTGACCATCTCATGTACTATGTCTGCAGTCTCTGACCATCTCCTGTACTATGTCTGCAGTCTGACCATCTCCTGTACTATGTCTGCAGTCTGACCATCTCATGTACTATGTCTGCAGTCTGACCATCTCCTGTACATGAGATGGTCAGAGACTGCAGACAATACAGGAGATGGTCAGAGACTGCAGACATAGTACAGGAGATTGTCATAGACTGCAGACATAGTACATGAGATTGTCAGAGACTGCAGACATAGTACATGAGATGGTCAGACTGCAGACATAGTACATGAGATTGTCATAGACTGCAGACATAGTACATGAGATGGTCATAGACTGCAGACATAGTACATGAGATGGTCATAGACTGCAGACATAGTACAGGAGATTGTCATAGACTGCAGACATAGTACATGAGATGGTCAGAGACTGCAGACATAGTACATGAGATGGTCAGAGACTGCAGACATAGTACAGGAGATTGTCATATACAGCAGACATAGTACAGGAGATGGTCAGAGACTGCAGACATAGTGCATGAGATGGTCAGACTGCAGACAAAGTACATGAGATGGTCAGACTGCAGACATAGTACCTGAGATGGTCAGAGACTGCAGACATAGTACATGAGATGGTCAGACTGCAGACATAGTACAGGAGATTGACAGAGACTGCAGACATAGTACATGAGATGTTCAGACTGCAGACATAGTACATGAGATGGTCAGACTGAAGACATAGTACATGAGATGGTCAGACTGCAGACATAGTACATGAGATGGTCAGACTGCAGACATAGTACAGGAGATTGTCAGAGACCGCAGACATAGTACATGAGATGGTCAGACTGCAGACATAGTACATGAGATGGTCAGAGACTGCAGACATAGTACATGAGATGGTCAGACTGCAGACATAGTACAGGAGATTGTCAGAGACTGCAGACATAGTACATGAGATGTTCAGACTGCAGACAAAGTACATGAGATGGTCAGACTGAAGACATAGTACATGAGATGGTCAGACTGCAGACATAGTACAGGAGATTGTCAGAGACTGCAGACATAGTACAGGAGATTGTCAGAGACTGCAGACATAGTACATGAGATGGTCAGAGACTGCAGACATAGTACATGAGATGGTCAGACTGCAGACATAGTACAGGAGATTGACAGAGACTGCAGACATAGTACATGAGAGTTTCAGACTGCAGACATAGTACATGAGATGTTCAGACTGCAGACATAGTACATGAGATGGTCAGACTGCAGACATAGTACATGAGATGGTCAGACTAGACTGCAGACATAGTACAGAGATGGTCAGAGACTGCAGACATGGTACATGAGATGGTCAGAGACTGCAGACATAGTACAGGAGATGTCAGAGACTGCAGACATAGTACAGGAGATTGTCATAGACTGCAGACATAGTACAGGAGATGGTCAGAGACTGCAGACATAGTACAGAGATGGTCAGAGACTGCAGACATAGTACAGGAGATAGTCAGAGACTGCAGACATAGTACAATGTCTGCAGTCTGACCATCTCATGTACTATGTCTGCAGTCTCTGACAATCTCCTGTACTATGTCTGCAGTCTGACCATCTCATGTACTATGTCTGCAGTCTCTGACCATCTCATGTACTATGTCTGCAGTCTGACCATCTCATGTACTATGTCTGCAGTCTCTGACCATCTCATGTACTATGTCTGCAGTCATGACAATCTCCTGTACTATGTCTGCAGTCTATGACATCTCCTGTACTATGTCTGCAGTCTATGACAATCTCCTGTACTATGTCTGCAGTCTATGACAATCTCCTGTACTATGTCTGCAGTCTCTATGACCCTCTCATGTACTATGTCTGCAGTCTCTGACCATCTCATGTACTATGTCTGCAGTCTGACCATCTCATGTACTATGTCTGCAGTCTCTGACCATCTCATGTACTATGTCTGCAGTCTCTGACCATCTCATGTACTATGTCTGCAGTCTGACCATCTCATGTACTATGTCTGCAGTCTCTGACAATCTCCTGTACTATGTCTGCAGTCTGACCATCTCATGTACTATGTCTTCAGTCTGACCATCTCATGTACTATGTCTGCAGTCTCTGACAATCTCCTGTACTATGTCTGCTGTCTATGACAATCTCCTGTACTATGTCTGCAGTCTCTGACCATCTCATGTACTATGTCTGCAGTCTGACCATCTCATGTACTATGTCTGCAGTCTCTGACAATCTCCTGTACTATGTCTGCAGTCTATGACAATCTCCTGTACTATGTCTGCAGTCTCTGACCATCTCATGTACTATGTCTGCAGTCTCTGACCATCTCATGTACTATGTCTGCAGTCTCTGACCATCTCATGTACTATGTCTGCAGTCTATGACAATCTCCTGTACTATGTCTGCAGTCTCTGACAATCTCCTGTACTATGTCTGCAGTCTGACCATCTCATGTACTATGTCTGCAGTCTGACCATCTCATGTACTATGTCTGCAGTCTGACCATCTCATGTACTATGTCTTCAGTCTGAACATCTCATGTACTATGTCTGCAGTCTCTGACAATCTCCTGTACTATGTCTGCAGTCTGACCATCTCATGTACTATGTCTGCAGTCTGACCATCTCATGTACTATGTCTTCAGTCTGACCATCTCATGTACTATGTCTGCAGTCTGAACATCTCATGTACTATGTCTGCAGTCTCTGACAATCTCCTGTACTATGTCTGCAGTCTGACCATCTCATGTACTATGTCTGCAGTCTCTGACCATCTCATGTACTATGTCTGCAGTCTGACCATCTCATGTACTATGTCTGCAGTCTCTGACAATCTCCTGTACTATGTCTGCAGTCTATGACAATCTCCTGTACTATGTCTGCAGTCTCTGACCATCTCATGTACTATGTCTGCAGTCTCTGACCATCTCATGTACTATGTCTGCAGTCTCTGACCATCTCATGTACTATGTCTGCAGTCTATGACAATCTCCTGTACTATGTCTGCAGTCTCTGACCATCTCCTGTACTATGTCTGCAGTCTGACCATCTCATGTACTATGTCTGCAGTCTCTGACCATCTCATGTACTATGTCTGCAGTCTATGACAATCTCCTGTACTATGTCTGCAGTCTATGACAATCTCCTGTACTATGTCTGCAGTCTATGACAATCTCATGTACTATGTCTGCAGTCTCTGACCATCTCATGTACTATGTCTGCAGTCTGACCATCTCATGTACTATGTCTGCAGTCTGACCATCTCATGTACTATGTCTGCAGTCTGACCATCTCATGTACTATGTCTTCAGTCTGACCATCTCATGTACTATGTCTGCAGTCTGAACATCTCATGTACTATGTCTGCAGTCTCTGACAATCTCCTGTACTATGTCTGCAGTCTGACCATCTCATGTACTATGTCTGCAGTCTCTGACCATCTCATGTACTATGTCTGCAGTCTGACCATCTCCTGTACTATGTCTGCAGTCTCTGACAATCTCCTGTACTATGTCTGCAGTCTCTGAAAATCTCATGTACTATGTCTGCAGTCTGACCATCTCATGTACTATGTCTGCAGTCTGACCATCTCATGTACTATGTCTGCAGTCTGACCATCTCATGTACTATGTCTGCAGTCTCTGACAATCTCCTGTACTATGTCTGCAGTCTGACCATCTCATGTACTATGTCTGCAGTCTCTGACCATCTCATGTACTATGTCTGCAGTCTGACCATCTCATGTACTATGTCTGCAGTCTCTGACAATCTCCTGTACTATGTCTGCAGTCTGACCATCTCATGTACTATGTCTTCAGTCTGACCATCTCATGTACTATGTCTGCAGTCTGACCATCTCATGTACTATGTCTGCAGTCTCTGACAATCTCCTGTTACTATGTCTGCAGTCTCTGACAATGTCTCCTGTACTAATGTCTGCAGTATGACCATCTCATGTACTATGTCTTCAGTCTGACCATCTCATGTACTATTGTCTGCAGTCTGACCATCTTCATGTACTATGTCTGCAGTCTCTGACAATCTCCTGTACTATGTCTGCAGTCTCTGACCATCTCATGTACTATGTCTGCAGTTCTGACCATCTCATGTAATATGTCTTCATTCTGACCATCTCATTGTACTATGTCTTCAGTCTGACCATCTCATGTACTATGTCTGCAGTCTCTGACCATCTCATGTACTATGTCTGCAGTCTCTGACCATCTCATGTACTATGTCTGCAGTCTTGACCATCTCATGTACTATGTCTTTAGTCTGGACCATCTCATGTACTATGTCTTCAGTCTGACCATCTCATGTACTATGTCTTCAGTCTGACCATCTCATGTACTATGTCTGCAGTCTCTGACCATCTCATGTACTATGTCTGCAGTCTCTGACCATCTCATGTACTATGTCTGCAGTCTGACCATCTCATGTACTATGTCTGCAGTCTGACCATCTCATGTACTATGTCTGCAGTCTCTGACCATCTCATGTACTATGTCTGCAGTCTGACCATCTCCTGTACTATGTTCTGCAGTCTCTGACAATCTCTGTACTATGTCTGCAGTCTGACCAATCTCATGTACTATGTCTGCAGTTCTGACCATCTCATGTACTATGTCTTCAGTATGACCATCTCATGTACTATGTCTGCAGTCTCTGACCATCTCATGTTACTATGTCTGCAGTCTCTGACAATCTCATGTACTATGTCTGCAGTCTGACCATCTCCATGTAATATGTCTTCAGTCTGTCTCATGTACTATGTCTTCAGTCTGACCATCTCATGTACTATGTCTGCAGTCTCTGACCATCTCTTGTACTATGTCTGCAGTCTCTGACCATCTCATGTACTATGTTCTGCAGTCTGACCATCTCATGTAACTATGTATGCAGTCTGACCATCTCCTGTACTATGTCTGCAGTCTCTGACATCTCCTGTACTATGGTCTGCAGTCTATGACAATCTCCTGTACTATGTCTGCAGTCTCTGACCATCTCATGTACTATGTCTGCAGTCTCTGACTATTTCTTGTACTATGTCTGCAGTCTCTGATAATCTCCTTTAGTATTTTGGGGAGAGCCATGCTCACTTGCGCTGCAATCGTGATGCATCGTTGTGATGCATCGCGGAATCAAATCGAATCGTGGACTTGATAATCGAAATTGCATCGAATCGTGAGACGGGTGAAGATGCGCAGCCCTAGTTTTTAAGGTGCAGTTTTGATGGGCTAGTTTTTGATGGAGCAGTTTTTGAGGGCAATGGAGTCCAACTGGATTGACACACGGTTGGATCACATTTTCATCTCTAGGGCACCGTATGCAGTCAGTTGTATTGGTGGAGGCAAGACCATGCCGCACAATTTACCTAAAATTGTATCTTTTCTAGTTACATTACATTTTAATACTACTGCTGCTGCCTCCATGCTGAGTAATGCTTCATGACCTCTCTGGCACAGCGTATCCACCAAGAGCCTCCGCTACAAGCTACCAGACAGGATCGTAACAGCAAGTGTAACTAAAAAAATAAACTTTATGTTAAGCCCTGATTTGCGGCCTTTATACTGCAACCATTGGCCTGCCTGTATGCAAGCGCAAATCTGCACTCTCTCTCTCTCTCTTTCTTGCTCTCCTCTCTATGGGCCAGATTCACGTATTCCAGAGCATCTTTGCTCTGGAGTAACGCTTCTGATTTGCGTTGCGCTGCCGAATTTTTAGGAGCAAGTGCTGTCATTCACGAAGCACTTGCTCCTAAAGTTGCTGGCAGCGCATCGCAAATGAGCCGGCGGAATTCAAATGTCGCGGGTACGGGGCGTGTAGTATGCTAACTACGCGCGATCCCGCCGCCGACGTACTGCGCATGCGTCGAGTGTCAAAACATCCCCCGTGCGCATGCTCCAAAATCTGTGAATGAACGTCAATGACGTCACATTCCCATTCATGACCGTTTTACGCAAGCGACGTTTTTTTTTTTTTTTTCCCGACGCGATGACGACGCCTATACCTAACATAGGATACTCCAGCCCCATGTAGGTATATCTATGCGCCGCGTATCCCGTCCGGAAACGTCGTAACGTCATTGCGTCGCGCCGGATTTCGATCGTGAATTGCCGATTTCGCTCATTAACATATTTTTTGAGAGTAAATCGACGGGAACGCCCCCGGCGCCATTTTTAAGTTGAAGTAACGATGCGATGGCGAAACTCAGTTACGCTGCTCGCATCGGAACTTCAACCCGGCGTTTCTTGTTTTCTGGTTACAGAAAACAGAAACGCCGGCTCAAAGCCACTGTTACGCTGGCGGATCACTCGATCCGCCAGCGTAACCTTTCATGAATCTGGCCCTATATCTATATCTATTGTTGCTTTTGTTATGTTCATTTTTCAACAGTTTACTTTGTGTTCGTCGTGACTGTGTCTGTGTACTTTAGTTTCTCCTATTTTTGTGTTAAATAAAATAATATTATAAAATGATTTTACTTCTTATGAAGTTAGATGTGTTGATGTTGATGTTGATGTGTTAGATGTGAAGTTAGATGTGTTGAAAAACCTAAAAATCTATCTCAAAAACAAAGGAAACATTTCAAACAAATAAAACTTTTTATTAAACACAATATTACAAGTGAAGGTGAGTCTTCAGGCGTTTCAGGGTTTCTTTGTCTTTTGCATCCATTTTGTCCATCTCCTTCTCTATTTGTTCATTTTGATTTGAAAGATACTTAATTTGCCTGTTATTAGCCCTTACTTTTTCACACATTTTCATCCGAGCTGCATTCCTACCGCTCAATTGGATTGTAGCTGTTAGGATATAAGAAAAAAAAAATTGTTTTCAAAGACCGTTAACAAATACATAAAACATTTCTGTTGCTTATTAATCAATCATTATCATGTCTATACACTTGTTATGTGTCTAGCACAGACCGGGAGTGCAGAATTATTAGGCAAATGAGTAATTGGACCACATCATCCTCTTTATGCATGTTGTCTTACTCCAAGCTGTATAGGCTTGAAAGCCTAATACCAATTAGGCATATTAGGTAATGTACAACTCTGTAATGAAAAGGTGTGTGGTCTAATGACATCAACACTCTACAGTATATCAGGTGTGCATAATTATTAGTCAACTTCCTTTCCTTTGGCAAAATGGGTCAAAAGAAGGACTTGACAGTCTCAGAAAAGGCAAAAATAGTGTGATATCTTGCAGAGGCATGCAGCACTCTTAAAATTGAAAAGCTTCTGAAGCGTGATCATCGAACAATCAAGCATTTCATTCTAAATAGTCAACAGGGTCGCAAGAGGCGTGTGGAAATACCAAGGCGCAAAATAACTGCCCATGAACTGAGAAAAGTCAAGCGTGCAGCTGCCAAGATGCCACTTGCCACCAGTTTGGCCATATTTCAGAGCTGCAAGATCACTGGAGTGCACAAAAGCACAAGGTGTGCAATACTCAGAGACATGGCCAAGTTAAGAAAGGCTGAAAGACGACCACTACTCAACAAGACCCACAAGCTGAAACGTCAAGACTGGGCCAAGAAATATCTCAGGACTGATTTTTCTACCGTTGTATGGACTGCTGAAATGAGAGTGAGTTTTGATGGACAAAAAGGAATGGGCCAGTGGCTGGATTGGTGAAGGGCAGAGAGCTCCAGTCCGCCTCAGACGCCAGCAAGGTGGAGGTGGAGTACTGGTTTGGGCTGGTATCATCAAAGATGAGCTTGTGGGGCCTTTTGGGGTTGAGGATGGAGTGAAGCTCAACTCCCAGTCCTACTGCCAGTTTCTGGAAGACCCCTTCTTCAAGCAGTGGTACAGGAAGAAGTCTGCATCCTTCAATAAAAACATGATTTTCATGCAGGACAATGCTCCATCACACGCGTCCAAGTACTCCACAGGGTGCCTGGCAAGAAAGTGTATTAAAGAAAAAAACTAATGACATGGCCTCCTTGTTCACCTGATCTGAACCCCATTGAGAAGAACCTGTGGTCCATCATCAAATGTGAGATTTACAAGGAGGGAAAAGAGTACACCTCTCTGAACATTGTCTGGGAGGCTGCGGTTGTTGCTGCACGCAATGTTGATGGTGAACACATAAAAACACTGACAGAATCCATGGATGGCAGGCTGCATGAGTGTCCTTGCAAAGAAAGGTGGCTATATTGGTCACTGATTTTTTTTTGTTTTTGAATGACAGAAATGTATATTTTTGAATGTTGAGATGTTATATTGGTTTCACTGTTAACAATAAATAATTGAAATGGGTATATATATTTGTTTTTTGTTAGGTTGCCTAATAATTCAGCACAGTAATAGTACTCACCTGCATGCACAGATACCCCCCTAAAATAGCTAACACTAAAAACAAAATAAAAACTACTTTCAAAAATATTCAGCTTTGATATTAATGAGTTTTTGAGGTTCATTGAGAACATGGTTGTTGTTTAATAATAAAATTAATCCTCAAAAATACAACTTGCCTAATAATTCTGCACTACCTGTATACTTCTATCATAAATACCATATTATGGTTCTGCAATCTGACGGGTGCGCTTTATATGTTCTCCATTTTTATATCTACATTTTATTGTTGAAATGTTATTAATCTTTGTGCACATATTTACCTTCCTGAACGATGCTCACCGGACCTTCAATTTGCACCACCTCCACCTCTCCAGCGACCAGCATATCGTCAAACTCGGGATTGTTTTGGGGGGGTACATGCTCCACAACAGGAGCGGTGGCTGGCGAGTGGGAGGTCCCTGGCTGATCCTCCTCATCCCTCTCCTCCTGTGCCTCATCCTCCTCTGGCACATCCTCCTCTAGAACATCCTCCTCTTCTTCCTCCTCATCAGTGTCCTGGCATCTTTTGCGCTTGCTGCGCACAGTTGGTAGCGGAGCTCCTAGAATAACACAATGTTCATATATTAGAAAAATATTTTATAATGACGTATGCAAATTCGGTGTGCTCTGCTGTATTGTATGTGAATACAAATTAATTTATATAGACAGTTAACCAATGGGAAAATGTTATATTAAAGGGTCTTGTGGGCACTACAGGGAACTGAGCGTGAGCTGGCATGCCACCATGGTAAAATGAGCTGTTTTTGTCTCCTTTGTTTTGTTCAGACTATATCATGTTAAAAAAAAGGGCCTGATGGACCACACGGGATTACTATGAAAACCCCACGCCTAACACAGGAATTTAGTGGGAATCTATATATATAAAACTCAACGTGTCTGTATGTATGTATGTATGTTCCAGCATCATGTCCAAACGGCGAAAGATATTTACATGAAACTTGGCACACAGGTTACTTATATGTCAGCCACCAACATTGTATAGGTGATTTAAGCCTTACCCTCCCCCATTTGCCATGGTGGTGGTTTTTCTTTAAATTCCCATTCAACTCTATGGGAAATACGTGTTACTTCATAACAGCTGTAGATATTTCGATAACACTTAGTCACATGTTACTTACACGTCCACTTAAAGCATAGGATAGTTAATTTATCCATTAACTACCCCCATTTGTGATGGTCGTGGTTTTTGTATAAAGTCCCATGCAAAGCAATGTGAAATGTATGTTCCCACATAACTTCTGTGTTGCTGTCTGCTGTCCCATGTCTTTTTTCAACAGTGCTATGAATACCTTGGCTGGTGGTGATATATGTTACCACAACATGGCGTCTGGGTTAATAACATCTGCCCTTACATTAATTACATATGACCTTAAATAACTGTCAACAAAGGAGCTGCGGTGGGTCAACGCGATTGCCACTGCGCTGACAAGCCATTCACCTCTGCAGCTAGGGGTTCTGATCCCGCTCTCGGCTACATGTCAATTGAGTTTGGTGGTCTCAGCCCGGCCTCCGGTGGGAGTGCTATGCGAGGTAAGCCTGCGCTTAGTACGCCTACCCCCCTCCCACAAAAACCACCACACTTACACGCGCACTAGAAAATTGGGTTAACATGCGCGCACTCTGACCACGCGGTCTCTAAAAAGAGAGGCGAAGGACTAACGGGGCTGTTTGAGCGGGCAAATCCTCTCACTACCTTATAGGGAGTCCCTCTGCCACGTTGGCCTTCAAAGCGGAGCAGGTAGGACGGGCTGTATGTGAGGACCCCCTCTCACACGCCATTGTCAACAGGGGCAGGGAGAAAGGTGGCATATTGCCTCTGGGGGAGGGCTGTCTACTCCCAAATCCTGCAGTCCGTCTCCTCTCTAGAGTACACGCACAAAATACACTATAGATAAAAAAAACATAACTGTCAACAATAACTTACCTGGGTGAAATTTTGCACGGAGACGCCTGACCCGGTCCATATGCCGCCTTTTCAGGTCGGACCACTTTTTGACAATGGCCATGCGATCCGGTGGCCCGCCAGGATGTCCTGCTAGTTGTTCTAGGACAGAGCTCACCACCTCCTTCTTTTCTGCCTGACTCTGCAGGTTATCATACCCCGTTTCCAGGAACCTCTGCAAGATGAAGAACAAAGTATATTATAATACTTTTGTTTAAAACCTTATGGATATATGACGGAAATCTATGGTATTCAACATTGAGAGCATTCTCGCCTTATTAATCAATGACAGGGTTAACATGACAGATTTTATATCTTGCCATTTTTTAGACTTTTAGATGAATTAATTTAGAACAAATAATGGAGTTGATGTTATTAAAAAACTACAACTACCAGCATGCTCTGATATACCATGTAGCTCCCCGTCACCAGCTGTACAACAATTATACTTTAACTAGGAGCATGGATGGACAGTTAATGGCTGTCCGATAATAACGGGGAGTTGTTTTGCAACAGCTGTAGGCTTCCGTTTAGGAAACAGCGACGCATAAGCGAGTAGCGCCCGCATATGAAAATGGTGTTCAAACAACACAAGTGAGGTATCGGCGCGATCGTTAGAGCAAGAGCAATAATTTTAGCCCTAGAGCTACTCTTTAGCTGAAAAAATGCAACCTGTTGAATTATTAAATAATCACCTATCGAGAAATTTTTAAGGGTGAAAGTTTGACGCCATGCCACGAGCGGGCAGAATTTTTGAGCGTGACATGTTGGGTATCATTTTACTCGGCGTAACTTTGTCTTTCGCAAAATCTAAAAAAATTGGGCAAAATTTATTGTTGTGTTATTTTCAAATTCAAAAAAAATATTTTTTTCCAAAAAAACCGCGCTTGTAAGACCGCTGCGCAAATACGGTGTGGCAAGAAATATTGCAATGATTACCATTTCATTCTCTAGGGTAGGGGTCTCCAAAGTACGGCCGGCGGGCCACATCTGGCCCGCCAGGCCATTTTCTCCGGCACGCAGCTGGAGTCACTGGTCCACCTGTTAGTTGTGGAACCTGCACTGAATATTCGTCCCTAGCAATATGCAGCGCAGGTCCCGCAATCTCTCCCGGCGTCTCACTGTGTTTGTGTAGGCTGCTGGGTCCACGGGCATCCTAGCAGCCAATGATTTGTTTTAGACCCGTTGCCACAACGCCCTGCTCCCCCTCCCGCCTCGCTGTTAACCAGTAACGAGTGTGTATTAAGGCGTGGCGGGAGTCGGGAAGTGCAGCAGGTCTGAACAGCCAGTGTGTGTAATGTCTGACGCGCTAGTAAAGTACACATGCATGGAGGAGGGAGGGGGGCTGATGCGAGATGATTACTGTACACTACTGTGGAGGGTGGCTGAATGGCTCTGATATGGCACAAACTTCAGGGTGCTGATAATTCTCATGGGGACACAAGTGGGAGGTGCTCTAATGGGGATACAAGTGACAAGTAGGGGGTGGTGCTCTTATGGGGACACCAGTGGGGGGGTTCTCTAAAGGGGACACCAGTGGGGGGGTTCTCTAATGGGGACACCAGTGGGGGGGTGCTCTTATGGGGACACCAGTGGAGGGGGGTTTAATGGGGACAGCAGTAGGGGGTGCCCTAATGGGGCACAGATGTGTGGTGAGACTATTGGGCCCACAGATGTATGGGGACACCAATGTGGGGACACAGATGTATGAGGAGACTGGTAGGGAAACAGATGTGTGGGGATAGATGTGTGGGGACAACAGTGTGGGGACAGATAATTGTGGGGACACCAGTGTGGGGAGCCAGATGTGTGGGGATACCAGTGTGTGGACACAGATGTGTGGGGACACAAGTGTTGGGACACTGATTTATGGGGAGACTGGTGGAGTCACAGATGTGTGGGGACATAGATGTATGAGGAGACTGGTGGAGTCACAGATGTGTGGGGACACAAGTGTGGGGACACTGATTTGTGGGGAGACAGGTGTCCCCATACATCTGTGTCCCCACCAGCCTCCCCACAAATCAGTGTCCCCACACTTGTGTCTCCACACATCTGTTGCCCCACCAGTCTCCTCATAGTTCTGTGTCCCCACATTAGTGTCCCCATACATCTGTATCCCCAACAGTCTCCCCACAAATCAGTGTTCCCACACTTGTGTCCCCACACATCGGTGTCCCCAACAGTGTCCTCATAAATCTATGTCCCCAGCAGTCTCCTCATACATCTGTGTCCCCACATCAGTGTCCCCACCAGTCTCCCCACACATCTATGTCCCCACACTTGTGTCCTCACACATCTGGGTCCCCACACTGGTGTCCCCACACATGTGTGACCCCCACCAGTCTCCTCATACATCTGTGTCCCCAGCAGTCTCCTCATACATCTGTGTCCCCACATCAGTGTCCCCACCAGTCTCCCCACACATCTATGTCCCCACACTTGTGTCCTCACACATCTGGGTCCCCACACTGGTGTCCCCACACATCTGTGACCCCCACCACTCTCCTCATACATCTGTGTCCCCACATGGGTGTCCCCATACATCTGAGTCCCCACCAATGTGGGGGCACAGATGTATGAGGAGACTGGTGGGGCCACAGATGTGTGGGGACACCAGTGTGGGCACACAGATGTGGGGACACAGATGTGTGGGGACATAGATGTGTGGGGAGACTGGTGGGGACACAAATGTGTGGGGACACCGATGTGGGGACACAGATGTATGAGGAGACTGGTGGGCTAACAGATGTGTGGGGACAACAGTGTGGGGACACATAATTGTGGGGACACCAGTGTGGGGGCACAGATGTATGAGGACACTGGTGTGGACACAGATGTGTAGGGACACCAGTGTGGGGTCACAGATGTGTGGGGAGATTGGTGGGGACACAGATGTATGGGGACACCAATGTGAGGACACAGATGTATGGGAACACCAATGTGATGACACAGATTTGTGGGGAGACTGGTGGGGACACATGTATGGGGACACCAATGTGGGGACACAGATGTATAAGGAGACTGGTGGGGTAACAGATGTGTGGGGACAACAGTGTGGGGACACAGATTTGTGGGGAGACTGGTGGGGTAACAGATGTGTGGGGACAACAGTGTGTGGACAGAGATTTGTGGGGAGACTGGTGGGGACACATGTATGGGGACACCAATGTGGGGAGACAGATGTATGGGGACACCAATGTGATGACACAGATGTATTGGGACACCAATGTGATGACACAGATGTATGGGGACACCAATGTGAGGAGACAGATGTGTGGGGACACCAGTGTGGGGACACAGATGTATGGGGACACCAATGTGATGACACAGATGTATGGGGACACCAATGTGAGGAGACAGATGTGTGGGGACACCAGTGTGGGGACACAGATGTGTGGGGACAAAAGTGTATGAGGAGACTGGTGGGGGGCACAGATGTGTGGGGACATCAATGTGATGACACAGATGTATGGGGACACCAATGTGATGAAACAGATGTATGGGGACACCAATGTGATGACACAGATGTATGGGGACACCAATGTGATGACACAGATGTATGGGGACACCAATGTGATGACACAGATGTGGGGGAGACTGGTGAGGACACGGATGTAAAACCTCAATGCACGCTGGTAGTTAAACCCGCTGAATGATGCTCCATCGTTTTATTAGACGACGGGACCATCATCCAGTTCTGCGGTCAACAGTAAGTAAAATGCTATTCTTCTTCTACTGTGGATTTATTTAGTAAAATTATTTTTCCGGCCAGCGGATATGAGTAAAATATAGAATGTGGCCCTCGAAGTAAAAAGTTTGGAGACCCCTGCTCTAGGGTGTTATTAAAAAATATATATATAATGTTTGGGGGTTTTAAGTAATTTTCTAGCCAAAAAAAAGTTTTAGTCTCGTAAACAACAAATCTGAACAAATTAGCCCGGTGTGCACAACATGTTAAATTCATTATGCAAAATAGCAAGGAAAGTGCCTAAATACACATTTACCAAGCAGGGTGTCTGCAGCTGTACAGACATGCTGGGACTTGTAATTTTGTAACACCAGGAGAGAAATTTTTTGGGAAATACTAATATCTGATCTTATATACTAACTTTTAAACTAGTCTAAAATGCAGGTAAAGATAATTAAAATACTCACACTGATCAACATATTCTCTTCATCTCTTGAAAGGTTGCTTCCAACCATATTTCCAATTGAACTTGTGCAAATAGACCAAGAACAGCTACCTATGGAAAATGAAACTGGCAAGTGTCCAAGTTCCAGGAAGTCGTCGCGCGTGCGTGTTGTTCGCGCGATTGCGCAAGCGCGCTCGAGAAATTCGAAATACTGTTTTTAAATAAAATTACACATATATTCGATTTCAGAGTGTTACTGTCGAAATTCAAGAAAGGTATTTATCATTCGCATTTTGTGACATTTCGATAAAATATCTCGAATATTCGATTTCAGAATGAGCCAATCAGAGCGCTTGTAAAGCATGTTCCGAAATTCTGCCAAAAAACAGATGTATGGGGACACCAATGTGATGACACGGATGTATGGGGACACCAATGTGATCTGACAAATGTATGGGGACACCAATGTGGGGGCACAGACGTATGGGGACACCAATGTGAGGACACAGATGTATGGGGACACCAATGTGGGGACACAGATGTATGGGAACACCAATGTGATGACACAGATGTATGGGGACACCAATGTGGGGACACAGATGTATGGGGACACCAATGTGATGACACAGATGTATAGGGACACCAATGTGATGAAACAGATGTATGGGGACACCAATGTGATGAGACATGTATGGGGACACCAATGTGATGACACAGATGTATGGGGACACCAATGTGAGGAGACAGATGTGTGGGGACACCAGTGTGGGGACACAGATGTATGGGGACACCAATGTGAGGAGACAGATGTGTGGGGACACCAGTGTGATGACACAGATGTATGGGGACAAAAGTGTATGAGGAGACTGGTGGGGGGCACAGATGTGTGGGGACACCAGTGTGGGGACACAGATGTGTGGGGACAAAAGTGTATGAGGAGACTGGTGGGGGGCACAGATGTGTGAGGACACTAGTGTGGGGACAGATGTGTGGGGACAACAGTGTATGGGAAGACTGGTGGGGTGCTCAGATGTGTGGGGACACAGATGTGTGGGGACAAATGTGGGGACACAGTGTATGGGGACACCAATGTGGGGACACAGATGTATGGGAACACCAATGGATGGATGTATGGGGACACCAATGTGGGGACACAGATGTGGGGACACCAATGTGGGGACACAGATGTATGGGAACACCAATGTGATAACACAGATGTATAGGGACACCAATGTGATGACACAGATGTATGGGGACACCAATGTGATGACACAGATGTATGGGGACACCAATGTGAGGAGACAGATGTATGGGGACACCAATGTGAGGAGACAGATGTATGGGGACACCAATGTGATGACACAGATGTATGGGGACACCAATGTGATGACACAGATGTGGGGACACCAATGTGAGGAGACACACCAGTGTGGGGACACAGATGTATGGGGACACCAATGTGGGAGACAGATGTGTGGGGACACCAGTGTGATGATGTGGGGACAAAAGTGTATGAGGAGACTGGTGGGGGGCACAGATGTATGGGGACACCAATGTGGGGACACAGATGTATGGGGACAACAGTGTATGAGGAGACTGGTGGGGTGCACAGATGTATGGGGACACCAATGTGATGACACAGATGTATGGGGACACCAATGTGGGGACACAGATGTATGGAGACACCAATGTACACCAGTGTGATGTGAGTGGGGACACAGATGTATGGGGACAACAATGTGGGGACAGATGTATGGGGACACCAATGTGGGGACACAGATGTATGGGAACACCAATGTGATGACACAGATGTATGGGGACACCAATGTGGGGACACAGATGTATGGGGACACCAATGTGATGACACAGATGTATGGGGACACCAATGTGAGGAGACAGATGTATGGGGACACCAATGTGAGGAGACAGATGTATGGGGACACCAATGTGATGACACAGATGTATGGGGACACCAATGTGATGACACAGATGTATGGGGACACCAATGTGAGGAGACAGATGTATGGGGACACCAGTGTGATGACACAGATGTATGGGGACACCAATGTGAGGAGACAGATGTGTGGGGACACCAGTGTGATGACACAGATGTATGGGGACACCAATGTGATGACACAGATGTGTGGGGACACCAATGTGATGACACAGATGTATGGGGACACCAATGTGATGACACAGATGTATGGGGACACCAATGTGATGAAACAGATGTATGGGGACACCAATGTGATGACACAGATGTATGGGGACACCATTGTGGGGACACAGATGTATGGGGACACCAATGTGGGGACACAGATGTGGGGGAGACTGGTGAGGACACGGATGTAAAACCTCAATGCACGCTGGTAGTTAAACCCGCTGAATGATGCTCCATCGTTTTATTAGACGACGGGACCATCATCCAGTTCTGCGGTCAACAGTAAGTAAAATGCTATTCTTCTTCTACTGTGGATTTATTTAGTAAAATTATTTTTCCGGCCCGCGGATATGAGTAAAATATAGAATGTGGCCCTCGAAGTAAAAAGTTTGGAGACCCCTGCTCTAGGGTGTTATTAAAAAATATATATATAATGTTTGGGGGTTTTAAGTAATTTTCTAGCCAAAAAAAAGTTTTAGTCTCGTAAACAACAAATCTGAACAAATTAGCCCGGTGTGCACAACATGTTAAATTCATTATGCAAAATAGCAAGGAAAGTGCCTAAATACACATTTACCAAGCAGGGTGTCTGCAGCTGTACAGGCATGCTGGGACTTGTAGTTTTGTAACACCAGGAGAGAAATTTTTTGGGAAATACTAATATCTGATCTTATATACTAACTTTTAAACTAGTCTAAAATGCAGGTAAAGATAATTAAAATACTCACACTGATCAAAATATTCTCTTCATCTCTTGAAAGGTTGCTTCCAACCATATTTCCAATTGAACTTGTGCAAATAGACCAAGAACAGCTACCTATGGAAAATGAAACTGGCAAGTGTCCAAGTTCCAGGAAGTCGTCGCGCGTGCGTGTTGTTCGCGCGATTGCGCAAGCGCGCTCGAGAAATTCGAAATACTGTTTTTTAAATAAAATTACACATATATTCGATTTCAGAGTGTTACTGTCGAAATTCAAGAAAGGTATTTATCATTCGCATTTTGTGACATTTCGATAAAATATCTCGAATATTCGATTTCAGAATGAGCCAATCAGAGCGCTTGTAAAGCATGTTCCGAAATTCTGCCAAAAAACAGATGTATGGGGACACCAATGTGATGACACGGATGTATGGGGACACCAATGTGATGTGACAAATGTATGGGGACACCAATGTGGGGGCACAGACGTATGGGGACACCAATGTGAGGACACAGATGTATGGGGACACCAATGTGGGGACACAGATGTATGGGAACACCAATGTGATGACACAGATGTATGGGGACACCAATGTGGGGACACAGATGTATGGGGACACCAATGTGATGACACAGATGTATAGGGACACCAATGTGATGAAACAGATGTATGGGGACACCAATGTGAGGAGACATGTATGGGGACACCAATGTGATGACACAGATGTATGGGGACACCAATGTGAGGAGACAGATGTGTGGGGACACCAGTGTGGGGACACAGATGTATGGGGACACCAATGTGAGGAGACAGATGTGTGGGGACACCAGTGTGATGACACAGATGTATGGGGACAAAAGTGTATGAGGAGACTGGTGGGGGGCACAGATGTGTGGGGACACCAGTGTGGGGACACAGATGTGTGGGGACAAAAGTGTATGAGGAGACTGGTGGGGGGCACAGATGTGTGAGGACACTAGTGTGGGGACACAGATGTGTGGGGACAACAGTGTATGGGAAGACTGGTGGGGTGCTCAGATGTGTGGGGACACCAATGTGATGACAAAGATGTATGGGGACACCAATGTGGGGACACAGATGTATGGGGACACCAATGTGGGGACACAGATGTATGGGAACACCAATGTGATGTGACAGATGTATGGGGACACCAATGTGGGGACACAGATGTATGGGAACACCAATGTGATAACACAGATGTATAGGGACACCAATGTGATGACACAGATGTATGGGGACACCAATGTGATGACACAGATGTATGGGGACACCAATGTGATGACACAGATGTATGGGGACACCAATGTGAGGAGACAGATGTATGGGGACACCAATGTGAGGAGACAGATGTATGGGGACACCAATGTGATGACACAGATGTATGGGGACACCAATGTGATGACACAGATGTATGGGGACACCAATGTGAGGAGACAGATGTGTGGGGACACCAGTGTGGGGACACAGATGTATGGGGACACCAATGTGAGGAGACAGATGTGTGGGGACACCAGTGTGATGACACAGATGTATGGGGACAAAAGTGTATGAGGAGACTGGTGGGGGGCACAGATGTGTGGGAACACCAGTGTGGGGACACAGATGTGTGGGGACAACAGTGTATGAGGAGACTGGTGGGGTGCTCAGATGTGTGGGGACACCAATGTGATGACACAGATGTATGGGGACACCAATGTGGGGACACAGATGTATGGAGACACCAATGTGGGGACACAGATGTATGGGGACAACAATGTGGGGACAGATGTATGGGGACACCAATGTGGGGACACAGATGTATGGGAACACCAATGTGATGACACAGATGTATGGGGACACCAATGTGGGGACACAGATGTATGGGGACACCAATGTGATGACACAGATGTATGGGGACACCAATGTGAGGAGACAGATGTATGGGGACACCAATGTGAGGAGACAGATGTATGGGGACACCAATGTGATGACACAGATGTATGGGGACACCAATGTGATGACACAGATGTATGGGGACACCAATGTGAGGAGACAGATGTATGGGGACACCAGTGTGATGACACAGATGTATGGGGACACCAATGTGAGGAGACAGATGTGTGGGGACACCAGTGTGATGACACAGATGTATGGGGACACCAATGTGATGACACAGATGTGTGGGGACACCAATGTGATGACACAGATGTATGGGGACACCAATGTGATGACACAGATGTATGGGGACACCAATGTGATGAAACAGATGTATGGGGACACCAATGTGATGAAACAGATGTATGGGGACACCAATGTGATGACACAGATGTATGGGGACACCATTGTGGGGACACAGATGTATGGGGACACCAATGTGGGGACACAGATGTGGGGGAGACTGGTGAGGACACGGATGTAAAACCTCAATGCACGCTGGTAGTTAAACCCGCTGAATGATGCTCCATCGTTTTATTAGACGACGGGACCATCATCCAGTTCTGCGGTCAACAGTAAGTAAAATGCTATTCTTCTTCTACTGTGGATTTATTTAGTAAAATTATTTTTCCGGCCCGCGGATATGAGTAAAATATAGAATGTGGCCCTCGAAGTAAAAAGTTTGGAGACCCCTGCTCTAGGGTGTTATTAAAAAATATATATATAATGTTTGGGGGTTTTAAGTAATTTTCTAGCCAAAAAAAAGTTTTAGTCTCGTAAACAACAAATCTGAACAAATTAGCCCGGTGTGCACAACATGTTAAATTCATTATGCAAAATAGCAAGGAAAGTGCCTAAATACACATTTACCAAGCAGGGTGTCTGCAGCTGTACAGACATGCTGGGACTTGTAGTTTTGTAACACCAGGAGAGAAATTTTTTGGGAAATACTAATATCTGATCTTATATACTAACTTTTAAACTAGTCTAAAATGCAGGTAAAGATAATTAAAATACTCACACTGATCAACATATTCTCTTCATCTCTTGAAAGGTTGCTTCCAACCATATTTCCAATTCAACTTGTGCAAATAGACCAAGAACAGCTACCTATGGAAAATGAAACTGGCAAGTGTCCAAGTTCCAGGAAGTAGTCGCGCGTGCGTGTTGTTCGCGCGATTGCGCAAGCGCGCTCGAGAAATTCGAAATACTGTTTTTAAATAAAATTACACATATATTCGATTTCAGAGTGTTACTGTCGAAATTCAAGAAAGGTATTTATCATTCGCATTTTGTGACATTTCGATAAAATATCAAGAATATTCTGAGCCAATCAGAGTGCTCCTTCCGTATTTGCCGAATATTCTCAATTATTTTGTATTGCAATATATCACGAATATTCTGAGCCAATCAGAGTGCTCCTTACACATTTGCCGAATATTCTCAATTATTTTGTATTGCAACATATCACGAATATGCTGAGCCAATCAGAGTGCTCCCTCCGCATTTGTCGAATATTCGCAATTCGCAATTCGCAATAGCGAAAATTCGCAATGATTTCGGTTTCAAAAAATATCTCGAATATTCGTATTTAGCGAATATATCACGAATATTCGACAATATATTCGAGATATATCGCGAATTCGAATATGGCATATTCTGCTCAACACTAATCAGTATAAATACTATTTTAATTTTTTTTTACTGTGTTTTTGTTTTTTTTCTTATTTTTTTTAATTGGCAATAGACTCCCTTTATGGCCTCGTACACACGACCGTTTTCCTCGGCAAAATCCATCAAGAAAAATGCTGGCACAGCTTTTTTGCTAAGGAAAACGGTCGTGTGTATGTTTTTTCGACGAGAAAACTGTCGTGGATCTCAACGAGAAGTCGGGAGTCTCAATTTCCTCCTCGTGTTCCTCGTTGGGCTGATTTACGACGAGAAACACGTTTGTGTGTATGCTTAGAAACCCGCGCATGCTCAAAATAAAGTATGAGATGGGAGCGCACCTTTGGTAAAAGTAGCGTTCATAATGGAGATAGCACATTCGTCACGCTGTAACAGACTGAAAAATGCGAATCGTCTCTCACCAAACTTTTACTAACATGGAGTAACATGAGATTAGCAAAAGCAAGGGTGGCGCCAGTGGAATCGAACTTCCCCTTTATAGTCCCGTCGTACGTGTTGTACGTCACCGCGTTTGAGAACGACGAGATTTTGTCTTGACAGTGTGTACGCAAAGAAAGCTTGACAAGATTCTCCACAAGCCTGACAAGAACCTCGTCGAGGAAAACGATGTTTCTTTTACGACGAGATTCTTGGTCGTGTGTACAAGGCCTAATGCCGCGTACACACGATCATTTTTCGGCATGTTTTAAAAAAATGGCATTTAAAACGATTGTGTGTGGGCTTCACATCATTTCTCGGGTTCTGAAAACGAACATGCTGCATTTTTTAATGACGTTTTAAACAATGTCGTTTTTCGGGTTGTAAAAAATGATCGTGTGTGGGCTAAAACGACGCGAAAAACCCGCGCATGCTCAGAAGCAAGTTATGAGACAGGAGCGCTCGTTCTAGTAAAAAAAACTAGCGTTCGGAATGGAGTAAGCACATTCATCACGCTGTAACAGACAGAAAAGCGCAAATCGTCTTTTACTAACACAAAATCAGCAAAAGCAGTCCCAAGGGTGGCGTCATCCGCATGGAACTTCCCCTTTATAGTGCCGTCGTACGTGTTGTACGTTACCGCGTTTTGCTAGAGCAGTTTTTTAAACGACGGCGTGTGGGTAAGGCCGTTTTAATGACGAAGTTGGAAAAAACTTTGGGCCAGATTCAGAAAGAATTAGATTCCCGCAGAGTATCAGAGATACTCTACGCCGCCGTACTTTACCTGGCTCTAGGAGGAATTCAGAGAGATTTTGGCCCGTAAGGTACGGCGGCGTAGTGTATTTCTCCCGGCGGAATCAAAATACGCGAATAGGGGGCGTGAGGCATTTAAATTAAGCGCGTCCCCGCGGCGATCGAACTGCGCATGCTCCGTTTAGAAATTTCCCGCTGTGCACTGCGCGAAATCACGTCGTTACGTCATTTTTTTTTTGAGTAGCGTCGTTTACGGACATTCCTATTCCCGGACGACTTACGCAAAAAATAAAAAATAAATTGAAAGTCGACGCGGGAACGACGGCCATACTTAACATGGGCCGCGTAACGTTAGACCAGCTAAAAGCTGGTTTAACTTTACGTAGCGAAAAAATGACGTACGCGATTGCGAACGACGCCCGTAACTCCGTGGATCTCCGTAAAAAGCTCATTTGCATACCCCGACGCTGAAAACGACGCGAACTCCACCCAGCGGCCGCAAAAAGATCGCAGCGTAGATCCGAAGGCGTACGAAGACGTAAGCCTGTCAGATCGAAGACCAACGCCGCCGTATCATGGTTTGAGGATTCAAACTAGTGATACGGCGCGCAAAATTTGAAATTACTCCTGTCTAACACCAGTTAGACAGGCGTAATGGCTCTCTGAATCTGGGCCTTTGTTTTTTTCTAGAGGCTAAAAAACCTTGTTTTTTACAAGCCGAAAAATGATCGTGTGTACGCGGCATCACTCTTGAGATGTGTTCGGGATTACCCGCACTTGAAGTCTACCTAATTCTAACCTAGCCCTAGAGTTTTGCAGTATTTTCCAACTCTACTTTACATTGTTATTTTATATGACTCTAATCAGTAGGTTGCACCCACGCAGCGATTTGGGGCGCTTTACCTGGGAAAGAACGTTCACGTATAGCGAAGGTTACTATTAACCACAAAGCAATCGCTGTCGGGTCTTACTGTATATTTTTTTATTGTTTCTTTCTACCCTCCCACTCAACATGCGTCTTAAATAGAAGTTGGTGTTACATGGTGGAGTGTAAAGATGTCTAAACAAATAAAGGTTTTATGCAACAAATGGAGAATACGGGAGGCTTTATAAAAATAGACCTTTTATAGCGATACTTTGTTAAGTCTAACATTAGAATGGCTTTTATAATTAGTCATTGGAACTGGAAATGTAGACGTTTTTAAACTTCAGTTGTGTTTTATTAAAAACAAATAATACTTTATTTATTTACTTTTCTTTTTTTTTATTTGAATGTAATAATTGAGCTTTATTTAAAGGGACGCTTCAATATTTTGCATTTTAAATTAACTAGGGTTGTCCAGATACCGATACTAGTATCGGTATCGGGACCGATACCGAGTATTTGCGGGAGTACTTGTACTCGTGCAAATGCTCCCGATACCTAAATAGAATACTTTTTTTGTATTTATCAACATGTTCTGTGAAAATTCTTTGAGTTTTTTACTGCTGCGTGACAAGCAAATAAAACATTTTTATTCATTTTTACTCATTTTTATTCTTTTATAATGTCTTGAGTTAGAGTTCTTCATAATTCTAAAGAAAATATCCTTAGTCTGTATTGTGGTTTGAAAACTGTCACATGACATTTAAAAAAAGTATCGGTATTCGGTATCGGTGAGTACATGAAAAAAAGTATCGGTACTTGTACTCGGTCCTAAAAAAGTGGTATCGGGACAACCCTAAAATTAACCTTTTCATTCCCCAAGAATATCAACATAATGGCCATAATCTGCTCCATCAATTGTTTAATGGCAGGGCTCCTTTCCGTAGGAACTGCTGCCTAAACGGTGCTAATAACAATAAGCAAATGGAAGTTTTTGTTTTGTTTTTGGAATTTGAACCTAACACTAAATATTCTTAAAGGGGTTGTAAAGGTACAATTTATTTTCCCCTAAACAGCTTCCTTTACCTTAGTGCAGTCCTCCTTCACTTACCTCATCCTTCCATTTTGCTTTTAAATGTCCTTATTTCTTCTGAGAAATCCTCACTTCCTGTCCTTCTGTCTGTAACTCCACACAGTAATGCGAGGCTTTCTCCCTGGTGTGGAGTGTCATGCTCGCCCCCTCCCTTGGACTACAGGAGAGTCAGGACGCCCACTAACACACAGCTCCTTTCTCTATCTGCAAAGTAGAGAGTGTCCTGACTTAGCCTCTTGAGGGGGGAGGGGTCGAGCGGACAAGTCAGGACACTCTCTACTTTGCAGATAGAGAAAGGAGCTGTGTGTTAGTGGGCGTCCTGACACTCCTGCCTCAAGAGGCTTTCTCCACACCAGGGAGAAAGCCTCGCATTACTGTGTGGCGTTACAGACAGAAGAACAGGAAGTGAGGATTTCTCAGAAGAAATAAGGACATTTAAAAGCAAAATGGAAGGATGAGGTAAGTGAAGGAGGACTGCGCTAAGGTAAAGGAAGCTATTTAGGAAAAACAAATTGTACCTTTACAACCCCTTTAACCACTTTAAGTCTGGAAGTTTTACCCCACTTTATGATCAGGCCATTTTTTGGGAGACGGCTCTACATTATTTTAACTGACAATTGCGCGGTCGTGCAACGCTGTACCCAAATAATATTTATGTCCTTTTTTTCCTCACAAATAAATCTTTCTTTTGGTGGTATTTGATCACCTCTGTGTTTTTTTTTATTTATTTTTTATTTGCGCTGTAAACAGAGAAAAAAAAAAAAAGATCGACAATTAACCACTTCAGCCCCGAAAGAATTTACCCCCTTCCTGACCAGAGCACTTTTTGCAATTCGGCACTGCGTCATTTTACCTGACAATTGCGCGGTCGTGCGACATTGTACCCAAATCATGTCCTTTTTTCCCTCACAAATAGAGCTTTCTTTTGGTGGTATTTGATCACCTCTGCGTTTTTTATTGTTTGCGCTATAAACAGAAACAAATAAAAATAAACAAAACAAAAAAAAAAAGATTGACGATAATAAAAAAAAAAATTACTTTGCTATAAAACATATCCAATAAAAAAATCAAATTTCATCAATTTAGACCAGGGGTCTCCAAACATTCTAAACAAAGGGCCGGATTATTGTCCTTCAGACTCTAGGAGGGCCGGACTATGGCCAGCGGGAGTGGAAGAGTGGAAATTTTCCTGGCATCAGTGGGAGTAAGCCTTGCCTTATTTGGTATTAGGGGCAGGAACAGTGGGACAAATAGTACCCCATTCTTGGTGTCAGTGGGAGAAATGATGCCCTATTGTTGGTGGCAGAATAGTGTCTTGTATCAGTTGGAGGAATAGTGCCAAAGGGCCGGAATACTGGCAAGCAGAGGGCCACATCCGGCCCACTGATTTAAACCAATATGTATTCTGATACATAGTTATGGCCCAAAAAAATACCAATAAGCATGTATTGATTGGTATGTGCAAAAGTTATAGCTTCTACAAATTATGGGATATATTTATGGATTTTTTTGTGATACGGCACTGCGTCGTTTTAACTGACAATTGTGCGGTCGGGCGACGTTGTACCCAAACAAAATTTACGTCCTTTTTCCCCACAAATAGAGATTTCTTTTGGTTTTTTGATCATCTCTGCAGTTTTTATTTTTTGCGCTTTAAACAAAAAAAGAGTGACAATTAAAAAAAAAAAGCAATATTTTAAACTTTTTGCTATAATAAATTTCCCCCAAAAATATATATATATAAAAAATTAAGTTTTTCCTCAGTTTAGGCCGATACGTATTTTTTTACATATTTTTGGCAAAAAAAAAATCAATAAGCGTTTATCGATTGGTTTGCACAAAAGTTACAGGGCCAGATTCTCAAAAGAGATACGACGGTGTATCGCAGGAAACACCATCGTATCTCTGTTTTTTTGCCCGGGTATCTATGTGTCTGATTCCTAGAATCACTTACGCATAGATACGGCGAAGATCCCACAGTTGTAAGACACTTACACCGTCGGATCTTAGATGTAATTCCTTCGCTGGCCGCTAGGTGGCCTTTACGTTGATTTCTTATTTGCCTATGCAAATGAGCCTAATACGCCGATTCCCGAACGTTTTTACGTCGCCTTGTCGTCGTTTACGTTGTTTCCATAAGCGTAAACCTACCCCTGCTATATGAGGGGTAGGCTTACGAAGTTCCGTCGTATGCCATGTTAAGTATGGCGTCGGGTCAGCGTCGTCTTTTTCTGTCGTTTACGTCGTTTAACTAACTCGTTCGCGAATAGGGCATTGCGTAAGTGACGATCACGTCGTTTTCACGTCGGTTTGATCAACGTTTTTCGACATGAGCTGGAGCATGCGCACTGGGCTTTTTTCCCGGCGGCGCATGCGCAGTTTGATCGTTTGATCGCTTAATTTAAATACAAGCCACCCCCTTTGAATTACGCGGGGATACGCCGGGCCATTTACACTACGCTGCCGCAAACTACGGAGCAAGTGCTTGGAGAATACGGCACTTGCTCCAGTAAGTTGCGGTGGCGTAGTGTAAATGGCTTACGCTACGCCGCCGCGAATTCTACCAGAATCTGGCCCACAGTGTCTACAAAATAGGGAAAAGATTTATGGGATTTGAATTTCTTTTTTTTTATTAGTAATGGCGGTGATCTGCGATTTTTATTGGGACTGCGACATTATGGAAGACATATCGGACACTTTTGATGCCATTTTGGGACCATTGTCATTTATATAGCGATTAGTGCTATAAAAATGCACCGATAACTGTATAAATGTGTCTGGCAGGGAAGGGGTTAACCACTAGGGGGCAAGGAAGGGGTTAAGTGTGTCCTAGGGAGTGGTTCTAACTGTGGGGGGGGGGGGGCTACAACTGACATGACAGTGATCACTGCTCCCGATGAGAGGGAGCAGAAGACCACTGTCCTGTCACTAGGCAGAACAGGGAAATGCCTTGTTTACATAGACATCTCCCAATTCTGCCTCTTAGTCACAGAATTACGGGCCGCCGGCGCAGATTGAATTTCGCAGGGCACGGTCACGGCTTCTTAAAGGGGACGTACCTGTATGCCCATTTGCCCACCGCTGCCATTGCGCCATCTGGTAGGACCCCCAGGTCCTTTTCCACAGAGATTCTCCCCCCAGTGAGTAGATTGCATTCATATTTTTGCCATAAAAATGTATTATTTTACATTTTTCTACATTAAACCTTATTTGCCATGTAGTTGCCCCTCCCCCATTAATGGCACATAGCACATGATCGAGGTAATGTAGCGTAGAGGTAAGCCGGACGCCCGGTGGCTCTTAGCCATGGCTGTCTCATACTGAAGGGTTAAGATCTCCTCAGACAGTCTAATCTCATTGGGATAATTGATGGTCCATCTGCGGTGTGCAGAATCATCAGAACCTATGCAGAATGGTGGAGCGGAGCACCTGCTGCAAAGCAATGGGGGAAACACATTTCAATCTTTTTCAATATCATGTGAGTCACAACAATGAAGGGATATGGGAAGCAGAATTGTAAAAGCCGGGAAAAATGTCAGGAGCCCGGAGAGTAAAAAAACAAAAAACCCATCATGACTGTCCATACAAAAGGATATAAGACCCACATCACAAGGAACCGCAATCGCCTTTTTACAATACGGCTGTTTCCCTTTTTTCTTTGCCTTGCTGGCAGAACTCTCAAAGCTGCACCCCAGAAAACCATAAAGATAAAATCCACGTATGGAGAATTCTACCTGCCAATCAGTTATGTATATGTGTCCATACAATCCTGAGTTGTACACAGCTCTGCCCTAGAGCACAGACCTGCCTGGCACAGCAAGAGACCAGATTTGTATTTTCTACGTTCACACCTACGCGTTTCTAGTGCAGTTTGCAGAACAGGGGGGATAAAAATCAATGATTAAAAAAAAAAAACTTTTTTTAATTTAAATCAGATTTTCTTTTTTTTAAACAGATTTTTTTTTTTTAAATCAGATATTTTTTTATTGAAATCAGATATGTTTTATTTCAATTCATTTGTTATTATTTTTATCAAATATATTTTAATAAAATGCTTTTGGCGTAAAAATCTATCTAAAGATAGTTTTGTATTTAAAAAGGAACTGCAGTCTGCTCACATAATTTGTACTAAAAACATTTGCCAGTGCCCACTGCCAGTGCCCATAGTGACCACCAGTACCACCTATCAATGCCCATCACTGCCACCTAGCAATGCCCATCACTGCCACCTAGCAGTGCTGCCTATCAATGTCACCTACCAGTGCTGAACAGTGGCCATCATTGCCACCCATCAGTGCCCATTGCTGCCACCTATTAGTGCCAATTCTCAGTGCCCACCAGTGCCACCTATCAATGCCCTTCAGTGCCACCCATCGGTGCCACCTCTCAGTGTCACCTCTCAGTGCCCACCAGTGCCGCCTATCGGTGCCCATCAGTGCCGCCTATCGTTGCCCACCAGTGCCGCCCATCGGTGCCCACCAGTGCAGCCCATCAGTGCCCATCAGTGCCGCCTATCGGTGCCCATCAGTGCAGCCTCATCAGCGTTCATCAATGAAGGAGAAAAATTACCCGTTTGCACATTTTTATAAGAAAATATAAAACGGTTTTGTATTTTTTTTAAAAATCTGTGTTTTTTATTATTATTTTTTTAACAAAAAAGAAAGACCGCAGAGGTGATCAAATGCCACCAAAAGAAAGCTCTATTTGTGGGAAATAAATTACAAAAATGTCATTTGGGTACAGAGTAGCATGACCGCGCAATTGTCATTCAAGGAGTGAGAGCGTTGAAATCTGAAAATTGGTCTGGGCAGGAAAGGGGTTTAAGTGCCCAGTAAGCAAGTGGTTAAATCCAAAAAAAATTTTTTTTTAAATCATTGATTTTTATCCACCCTGAGGGGAGGAGGGGGGGGCAGATTTCTGACACATAATGCTCATACATATTGGGGGAGGGGCACAATTTGGCATGTCCCCCCTGGGCTCTAGATGAACTTGCACGCGGGTATACAGTCCATGGGTCGCGTGATAGGAAAGCCCCTTGAATGGAGATCTTCTCTCCCTCCCATGCCGTGTATTATTATACGTTGCCCTAGGACGATCCCCACTCCCGATAGCCCCGTCTTCCACCCCTCGTCTTTTTTTTGTCCTGTCCCGGTAAGAAGCGACATCGTCTTTAACGTCTTGTGAAAATGGAGATCATTAGCTCCTCCGCTAAGCCGCTCGCCCACCAATCACCCTGCCCCGCTAAGCCTGACACTATTTCCCAAGACCTCTCGGCGGCGGCGGCTCTACCTTCTCCGCACCGAGGTGTGCCGGCTCCCAGACATAATTCATTCTGAAGAAAAAAGGCCTGGAGGAAGAAAAGTCTAGAATATGATATTCGATATCTCGCCCATTTGCCTTAATTGGGTTTTCAAAATCAATTCTTCACGTGCGCGAGGAGAGTCGGGAAACGTGTCTTAATGTGCTGCTATTTTGCATTAAAAAGGAGAAAGTGGGGGGAGAAGCAGCAAGAAATGACAGCCACGGGTCAGGCGTGGAGGCGAATAAAACATGGTGAAGGAAATCACAATCATTCGTCCTTCAGGAGGAGTGTGAAGAGAAATGGGATGTATTTTTTTATTTTCCTTCCTGGATTTTTTTCTAACATGGCAACATATTACACATGGAGGACATAGAGCCATGAACAGCATATGTCCCAACTTTCTGAGGGACACCTATAGGGATTGTTCACACGCAGGCCCATCTCTACAGGACAGGCAAAACAAACAATTGCTTGGGGCCCCGAGCTGGCCTGGGGCCCCAAACTTCCTCTTCCCAGGCTGTAGCGTGGTCGAGCTCCTCTCTCTTCCTCCTGGAATGCTGTCAGTCCGGCCGGGTATCGCGCGTGGTACAGGAGATCGGGGCCGATCCTGGGCAAGTGCATGGGGTGCAGCGCACCCAGGCTCCACAGAGGTGGGGGCGCTGAAGTGCCAGAGTGCTCCCCTTCCGCTTCCTCCTCCTCTTCTCACCTGTGTCCAGAGGCAGCTCTCTCCGCCGGCAAGGAGGAGAGACTGTGCTGCCACCGTCGTGTTTCCTGCCCAAATCCATCCTCTCTCCCTCCTCCTGTTGGAGGAGGAGAGCGAAGCAGCTGGAGATCATAGCGGCAGTCTCTGAGCATCTCCTGTATTATATCTGCAGTCTCTGAGCATCTCCTGTATTATATCTGCAGTCTCTGAGCATCTCCTGTATTATATCTGCAGTCTCTGAGCATCGCCTGTATTATATCTGCAGTCTCTGAGCATCTCCTGTATTATATCTGCAGTCTCTGAGCATCTCCTGTATTATATCTGCAGTCTCTGAGCATCTCCTGTATTATATCTGCAGTCTCTGAGCATCTCCTGTATTATATCTGCAGTCTCTGAGCATCGCCTGTATTATATCTGCAGTCTCTGAGCATCTCCTGTATTATATCTGCAGTCTCTGAGCGTCGCCTGTATTATATCTGCAGTCTCTGAGCATCTCCTGTATTATATCTGCAGTCTCTGAGCATCTCCTGTATTATATCTGCAGTCTCTGAGCATCTCCTGTATTATATCTGCAGTCTCTGAGCATCGCCTGTATTATATCTGCAGTCTCTGAGCATCTCCTGTATTATATCTGCAGTCTCTGAGCATCTCCTGTATTATATCTGCAGTCTCTGAGCATCGCCTGTATTATATCTGCAGTCTCTGACCATCTCCTGTATTATATATGCAGTCTCTGAGCATCTCCTGTATTATATCTGCAGTCTCTGAGCATCTCCTGTATTATATCTGCAGTCTCTGAGCATCTCCTGTATTATATCTGCAGTCTCTGAGCATCTCCTGTATTATATCTGCAGTCTCTGAGCATCGCCTGTATTATATCTGCAGTCTCTGAGCATCTCCTGTATTATATCTGCAGTCTCTGAGCATCTCCTGTATTATATCTGCAGTCTCTGAGCATCTCCTGTATTATATCTGCAGTCTCTGAGCATCTCCTGTATTATATCTGCAGTCTCTGAGCATCTCCTGTATTATATCTGCAGTCTCTGAGCATCTCCTGTATTATATCTGCAGTCTCTGAGCATCTCCTGTATTATATCTGCAGTCTCTGAGCATCTCCTGTATTATATCTGCAGTCTCTGAGCATCTCCTGTATTATATCTGCAGTCTCTGAGCATCTCCTGTATTATATCTGCAGTCTCTGAGCATCTCCTGTATTATATCTGCAGTCTCTGAGCATCTCCTGTATTATATCTGCAGTCTCTGAGCATCTCCTGTATTATATCTGCAGTCTCTGAGCATCTCCTGTATTATATCTGCAGTCTCTGAGCATCTCCTGTATTATATCTGCAGTCTCTGAGCATCTCCTGTATTATATCTGCAGTCTCTGAGCATCTCCTGTATTATATCTGCAGTCTCTGAGCATCGCCTGTATTATATCTGCAGTCTCTGAGCATCTCCTGTATTATATCTGCAGTCTCTGAGCATCTCCTGTATTATATCTGCAGTCTCTGAGCATCTCCTGTATTATATCTGCAGTCTCTGAGCATCTCCTGTATTATATCTGCAGTCTCTGAGCATCTCCTGTATTATATCTGCAGTCTCTGAGCATCGCCTGTATTATATCTGCAGTCTCTGAGCATCTCCTGTATTATATCTGCAGTCTCTGAGCATCTCCTGTATTATATCTGCAGTCTCTGAGCATCTCCTGTATTATATCTGCAGTCTCTGAGCATCTCCTGTATTATATCTGCAGTCTCTGAGCATCTCCTGTATTATATCTGCAGTCTCTGAGCATCGCCTGTATTATATCTGCAGTCTCTGAGCATCGCCTGTATTATATCTGCAGTCTCTGAGCATCTCCTGTATTATATCTGCAGTCTCTGAGCATCTCCTGTATTATACAGTATCTGCAGTCTCTGAGCATCTCCTGTATTATATCTGCAGTCTCTGAGCATCTCCTGTATTATATCTGCAGTCTCTGAGCATCGCCTGTATTATATCTGCAGTCTCTGAGCATCGCCTGTATTATATCTGCAGTCTCTGAGCATCGCCTGTATTATATCTGCAGTCTCTGAGCATCTCCTGTATTATATCTGCAGTCTCTGACCATCTCCTGTATTATATATGCAGTCTCTGAGCATCTCCTGTATTATATCTGCAGTCTCTGAGCGTCGCCTGTATTATATCTGCAGTCTCTGAGCATCTCCTGTATTATATCTGCAGTCTCTGAGCATCTCCTGTATTATATCTGCAGTCTCTGAGCATCTCCTGTATTATATCTGCAGTCTCTGAGCATCTCCTGTATTATATCTGCAGTCTCTGAGCATCTCCTGTATTATATCTGCAGTCTCTGAGCATCGCCTGTATTATATCTGCAGTCTCTGAGCATCTCCTGTATTATATCTGCAGTCTCCGAGCATCTCCTGTATTATATCTGCAGTCTCTGAGCATCGCCTGTATTATATCTGCAGTCTCTGAGCATCTCCTGTATTATATCTGCAGTCTCTGAGCATCTCCTGTATTATATCTGCAGTCTCTGAGCATCTCCTGTATTATATCTGCAGTCTCTGACCATCTCCTGTATTATATATGCACTCTTTGACCATCTCCTGTATTATATATGCACTCCCTGACCATCCCCTGTATTATATATGCACTCTCTGACCATCCCCTGTATTATATATGCACTCTCTGACCAGCTCCTGTATCATGTCTGCAGTCTCTGACCATGTGGGGGCGCCAGAAATATTTCTGCACCCAGGCGTCTGTGACCCTAGGATCGGCCCTGCAGGAGATTCAGTTTCCTGTTCCCGGCCAGACTGACAGGAAGTGCACACTGAGTGCTCACTTCCTTTCAGTCCGCCTGGGAACACAGGAAACTGAATCTCCTGTACCGGGCGATACCTGGCCCTGGCACTATCTGATAGGGGACTGGGGACCCATAATGATAGAACACCGGACTGACAGGAGGAAGAGGAGCTTGGCCACGCTACAGTGGCAGCCTACAGGGAAGAAGGGAAGGTGAGAATAGAAAACATAGGAACTAGGGAGGGGAGGGGGGAGGAGTAAGAACATGGGTGTAAAAAATTAGTGTAGCACTAACGTAGGCTTTGCATGCTGGGGGGGGGGGGGTTCGGGCGCCCATTTTGCTTGGGGCCCCCAAATTCCTTCAAACGGCCCTGTTCACACGTGAGGTTGGAGTTTTGCAGGATGAATAGTTCTGCATTTTTTTTAAATGATAAATGAACCCCTGTGGTGTATATTAGGGGTGTTAAACTGAATTTCATTACGGGTCGGATCAGCAGCAGTATGGTTGCCCTCAAAGGGTCAGTTGTATCTGTGAGAATATATACTACTTTTTTTTATATACTGTATAATAGCCTCTGCATTCAATTGTTACTGGCTTTTGTAATAATTTAAGTGATATCTAGCTCTGAAAATGGAACCTAGGAAAAATAATGGCAAGCAGATATTCAAGTGCGCTATATGCAGAGTTCATGGGTGTGCTACATACAGAACAAAGGTTTCAGGAATTTGCTACGCACAGAGTGCAGGGTTCAGGGGTGTGCTTTGTACAGACTTCGGAGTTCAGGGGTGTGCTATGTACAGAGTGCAGGGTTCAGGGGTTTGCTACATACATAGTGCAGGCTTTAGGAGTGTGCTACTTACATAGTGGAGGCTTCAGGAGTGTGCTACGTACAGAGTGCAGGCTTCAGGAGTGTGCCATGTGCATAGTGCAGGGTTCAGGGGTACACTAGATACAGAGTGCATTGTTCAGGAGTGTGCTACGTACAAAATGCAGGATTCAGGAGTGTGCTACATACTGAGTGCTGGGTTCAGGAATGTGCTACATACAGAGTACAAGGTTCAGGAGTGGGCTACATACAGAGTGCATGGTTCAGGGGTGTGCTACGTACAGTGTGACAGACTCAGGAGTGCACTATATATGGAGTGAATTGTTCTGGGGAGTGCTATGTACTGTGTGGAGGGTTCAGGAGTGCGCTATGTACAGAGTGCAGGATTCAGGATTGCGCTATGTACAGTGTGGAGGGTTCAGGGTTGTGCTATGTACAGAGTGCAGGATTCAGGATTGCGCTATGTACAGAGTGCAGGATTCAGGATTGCACTATGTACAGAGTGCAGGATTCAGGAGTGTGCTACATACAGAGTGCAGAATTCAGGGGTGTGCCACATACAGATGCAGGGTTCAAGAGTGTGCTACATACATAGTGCAGGGTTTAGGGTGCGCTATGTACAGAGTTCAGAGTTCAGGAGTATATTACATACAGAGTGCAGAGTTCAGGAGTGTGTTACATATAGGGTGCAGAGTTCAGGGTTCAGGAGTGCGTTACATACAGTGTAGGGCGCAGAGTTCAGGGGTGCACTGTGTACAGAGTGCAAGGTTTAGGAGTGCAAATTCAACCCCCCCTTAAAATGTTGTTGCATCTACCTTTTCCTGAGTAGGCGGCTCTCTGTACTGCCCGTGTATTTGGCTCTGCCATACCTCCCTGTGTAGGCAGCGTCGCCTTGCAGGACGATCATTCTGGCTCTCACATTCAGGAGAGTTGTCCCCATCATCCTCCACCATGAGGGATCTGCAAAAGCCGCTAAAAAGCAAAGCTGTCCCTTGTAAACACAGAAACCAATGCAGGGGCGTGCGCTGTAGTGCCCCCTGTATGAACGAGGCTGTAATTGCAAATTTAACAGACAAAAACGAACCAAAAAAAAAAATTTCTTTGTTAGGATTTCTATCCCTTTAACCCCTTCCTATATATCTGTTCATCCTAGACTTATGCCCCGTACACACGATCACTTTTTGTGATGAAAAAAAATGTCATTTTTCTTCATGAAAAAAAATGACATTTTTCAAACTTCATTTTAAAAAATGACGTTGCGTACACACCATCATTTTTGGAAAATGATGAACAAAGTGATGGCACTCTAAAGGGGAAGTTCTATTTGCCTTGAGGCTGCTTTTAGCTGGTTACTTGTTAGTAAAAGACGATTCCTGCTTTTTTGTCTGTTACAGCGTGATGAATGTGCTTACTCCATTGTGAATGGTAGTTTTACCTCCCGTCTCCTAACTTGCTTCTGGGCATGTGCGGGTTTAAAACATCATTTTTTACGTAGTTTTGCCCACACACGATCATTTTTTATGACACAAAAAATGACATTTTGAAAAATGACATAAAAAATTCGAGCATGTTCGAATTTTTTTTTGGTCATTTTTCAGAAGACATAAAATGACATTTTGCCCACACACCATCATTTTAAATGACATTTTTAAAAATGTCATTTTTTTTCATCACAAAAAGTGATGGTGTGTACGGGGCATTAGTCTAGCTGGGAATTATAACTTCCGTTTACTTTTATTAGACTATTTGTATTTGGTAATGCTGTTGTTGCTTTAGATTCCTAGGAATGTCATTTTTAGCCCTAGGTCCAGTTGAAGAAAATTCCTTCACATTTTGTCTAATAAGCAGATTTAACTGTTTTTAATTTTCCTGCACTAGGACTTTTTTTTGTATTATGTGTTTAGCAATTATATGCTTGAGTTGCTGTTTAGTGTTCTAATTGCTGTGCGGGTGATTGCGCGTCTAGTGTTTAGCATTTTTAAGGATAAGCAGTCTTTTTTTTTTCCTAAGCAAGGCATCTATATGACTGCGCCATGAACCGACGACCAGAATACAGATGATGAAGTTAGTGAAATAAAACTTTGTTACGATTGAATGGAATCATTTGGAAATCCACGCACCTCGAGTGAGTCTAAGGCACTGATTGGCTGCGCTGGTTGGCCAGGATGAGGAGTTATGTATCAGTGCACATTTACCTTCTGCCTAGCCGGAGTCGGTGCGGTAAACGCTTTATACCGTGTATGGGGCTCGGGGGAACCGCTGTGTTATTCTAGCCGCTGTTAACCCTTGTCTGACTCCCGGGAAATGCGAGTTTAATGTAAAACTCATTGACCCAGGAGAAAAAATAAAAAAATAAAAATAAAGCTAAAAAAATAATACTTATAATAAAAATAATAATAATAACAACATTGTTAACCCTTGTCTGGCACACATGAAATGTGAGTTTAAAGCTGATTGACCCAACATGAAAAATAAAATAAAAATAAAGCTAAAAAATAATAACGTTATTAAAAATAATAATAATAATAATAATAATATCAATAATAATAATAATAACATTGTTAACCCTTGTCTGGCACACATGAAATGTGAGTTTAAAGCTGATTGACCCAACATGAAAAATAAAATAAAAATAAAGCTAAAAAATAATAACGTTATTAAAAATAATAATAATAATAATAATAATAATATCAATAATAATAATAATAACATTGTTAACCCTTGTCTGGCACAAATGAAATGTGAGTTTAAAACTCATTGACCCAACATAAAAAATAAAAATAAAGCTAAAAAATAATAACGTTATTAAAAATAATAATAATAATAATAATAATAATAATATTAATATCAACAATAATATTAATAATAACATTGTTAACTCTTGTCTGGCACCAATGACATGTGAGTTTAGAGCACATGTAAAACTCATTGACCCAATAGAAAAAAATAAAAAAATAAAAAGCTAAAAAAAGAATACCTATAATACAAATAATAATAATAACATCTTTAACCCTTGTCTGACACCAATGAAATGTGAGTTTAATGGAAAACTCATTGACCCAATAGAAAAAAATAAAAAGCTAAACAAAGAATACGTATAATAAAAATAATAATAATAACAACATTGTTAACGCTTGTCTGGCACACATGAAATGTGAGTTTAAAGCTGATTGACTCAACATGAAAAATAAAATAAAAATAAAGCTAAAAAATAATAACGTTATTAAAAATAATAATAATAATAATAATAATAATAATATCAACAATGATAATAAAAATAACATTGTTAACCCTTGTCTGGCACAAATGAAATGTGAGTTTAAAGCTCATTGACCCAACATAAAAAATAAAATTAAAGCTAAAAAATAATAACGTTATTAAAAATAATAATAATAATAATAAAAATAATAATATCAATAATAATAATAACATTGTTAACTCTTGTCTGGCACCAATGACATGTGAGTTTAAAACACATGTAAAACTCATTGACCCAATAGAAAAAAATAAAAAGCTAAACAAAGATTACCTATAATACAAATACTAATAATAACAACATTGTTAACCCTTGTCTGACACCAATAAAATGTGAGTTTAAAGCACATGTAAAACTCATTGACCCAATGTAAAAAAATAAAGCTACAAATACCTATAATAATAATAATAATAATCATAATAACAACAACATCGTTAACCCTTGTCTGGCATCAATGAAATGTCAGTTTAAAGCACATAAAAATAAAATAAAAATAAAGCAAAGAAAGAATAACGTTATTAATCATAATAATATCAATAATAATAATAACATTGTTAACTCTTGTCTGGCACCAATGACATGTGAGTTTAAAGCACATGTAAAACTCATTGACCCAATATAAAAAAAAAAAAAATAAGTAATACCTATAATACAAATAATAATAATAATAATAATAATAATAATAACATCGTTAACCCTTGTCTGACACCAATGAAATGTGAGTTTAAAGCACATGTAAAACTCATTGACCCAATAGAAAAAATAAATAAACAAAGATAAAACATTAAAAATAATAACTATAGTAAAAATACTAATAACACCAATAAAAATGTTAATATTAATAATAATAATAATAATAATAATAATGATAATAATAATAATAACATTGTTAATCCTTGTCTGGCACCAATGACATGTGAGTTTAAAGCACATGTAAAATGCTTTAAACCCCCCCCCCCCCCCAAATAAATAAAAATACAAATTAAAAAAATAATAGAAATAAAGATTAAAAAAAGAATAACAATAATAATATTGTTAACCCTTTTTTGGCATCAATGAAATGGGAGTCTAAAGCACATGTAAAAATCCTTGACCCAACAGAAAAAATAATAATAATAAAGTTAAAAAATATATAATAATAACAACAATAATAATAATAATATTTACAACCTTATTAACTCTTGTCTGGCACCAATTAAATGTGAGTTTAAAGCACATGTAAAACTCATTGACCAAATATAGAAAAAAAATAAAGCTAAACAAATTATAGATAATAACTATAGTAATAATAATAAAAATGATAATAATAACAACATTGGGATTTGAATCATATAAGGAATCTTTGATTCTAAAATAATTCTTTTTCTTAAAGTTGATGTGAATCCCATCACTTGGCAGTGGCTTAGGATAGTCAGTGCAATAACAAACGACATGAATGATGTTGATCTCTGTCTGTGTCCTTGTAAGTTAGATCTTCCCGCTCCTTGGTGTCACAGGCCAAACATTTAGAGAAATAGAAGAGAAATGAAATGTTAAGAGCAAAGGTGGCTTTTTTTATTATTGAAAAGCTGGCAGACTGTACAGAGGAAGACAGACAGACTCGTATTAGAAGTAATTATGTGTGACACTTAAATCGCTGTACAAATCCAGTAAATTTTTCTAATTAAATTTCAGTTTACCAGCTTTTTAAAGGCGGCACATTATGGAAAAGTGACACTTAAAACGCAATTGAACTTTCATTTTTAAAGCGGTTGTATACCCACGATTGAATTTTTTTTCTCCACCTGAAAGGCAAAAGGCATAATCAGCTAGTATGCACCGCATACTAGCTGATGATTAAATACTTACCTCAGAACGAGGTAAAGAGCATTTACCTGGTCCAATCCGAGCGAGATGTCATCTTGCTCCGGCGTGTCTTTCGGGTATCGCCGCTCCAGCCCTGTGATTGGCTGGAGCGGTGATGTCGTTGCTCCCACGCATGCGCGCGGGAGACTTCAATTCGGCAAGGTCCGTCGGCTGCCAGTCCTTTTGCCGAGGATCCCCGCTGCGCATGCGCCGCTGCAATCAGCGGCGCATTGCGGGGGGAATATCTCCTAAACCGTACAGATTTAAGGGATATTCTTTATACTTACAGGTAAGCCTTATTATAGGCTTACCTGTAAGTGAAAGTGGTAGTATAGAGTATACTACCACTTTAAATCAGCTAAATATATTCCAGGTGCATCAAAACAAAAGGCGTGCAAAGTCTTACTGTTCATTTTCTTTAGAAAGCAGTAGGGGTGCAACGGATCAAAAAACTCACGGATCGGATCGATCCTCGGATCGGGAGTCACGGATCGGATCATTTTCGGATCAGCGAAAAAAAAATCTCCCTCACTGTAATATCCACATCTCTCTCCCCCCGTAGTACAGGCAGCCAGTGACCCCCCCCCCCCCCCCCCGTAGTACAGGCAGCCAGTGACCCCCCCCCCCCGTAGTACAGGCAGCCAGTGTCCCCCATAGTGCAGCACAGCCAGTGTCCCCCATAGTGCAGCACAGCCAGTGTCCCCCATAGTGCAGCACAGCCAGTGTCCCCCATAGTGCAGCACAGCCAGTGTCCCCCATAGTGCAGCACAGCCAGTGTCCCCCATAGTGCAGCACAGCCACTGTCCCCCATAGTGCAGCACAGCCACTGTCCCCCATAGTGCAGCACAGCCACTGTCCCCCATAGTGCAGCAGAGCCAGTGTCCCCCATAGTGCAGCAGAGCCAGTGTCCCCCATAGTGCAGCACAGCCAGTGTCCCCCATAGTGCAGCACAGCCAGTGTCCCCCATAGTGCAGCAGAGCCACTGTCCCCCATAGTGCAGCACAGCCACTGTCCCCCATAGTGCAGCACAGCCAGTGTCCCCCATAGTGCAGCACAGCCACTGTCCCCCATAGTGCAGCACAGCCACTGTCCCCCATAGTGCAGCACAGCCACTGTCCCCCATAGTGCAGCACAGCCACTGTCCCCCATAGTACTTGCAGTTATCCCGGGGGCCGGGCCGTTAGCGGCATGTGTGTGCGCCTCGAGCGCGGGCTCCTCCTCTGTTTACACCAACAGAGGAGGAGCCCGCGCTCGAGGCGCGCACACACGCCGCCGAGTGTACCAAGATGGCCGCGGCTCCGGAGCTAGGCCGAAGCCGCGGCCTTTCCTAATTCTATGCCCGCGGTAGGGATCCGCGGATCGCATAGCGATCCGATCCGAAGGGGGTGACCCGTTCGGATCACGGATCGGCAGCGATCCGTTGCACCCCTAGAAAGCAGCCACAGCCTGAATAGAGAAGCCTATCCCTTGCCAGCATGCTGATCACCTATTTATCATATTAGAGTAGGTGGATGGCAGGACCGTGTCTGCTCAGTTTATGCAGAGCAAACATGGACTCCCTTGTTCATTTACACCCGACTACCCTCCGATTAGATCCGCCTACATATATACCCGATCCCCTTCTGTTTATTTTTAGTGGGCTGGATCGAATCAAAGGTCCGATTTCACCCGCTGGTCCATAGGGTAAATGGACCATCCGATCAGGCGGTCCTAATCGTAAGGATCGTGTGAAAGGGGCCTTAGAATCCTATATATAACTTTTCCATATCTTAAAATGGAGTATGGCTCGAGTGTCCTCAAAGTGTTTGGCACCTATTGCCAACTAGTGTTTAACAAACAAATAGGAGGATAGGAGATGGAGATAATAGCGGTGCCTAAGAAGGTAGAAGTTACAAATAGTACTTTAAGGATTTATGTTTATTTATTACAAAAAAATATATATTGATTTAACATACAATACATACAGAGGTGCATTAAAAGCAACAGAGCAATGAAATACAGATAATACTGTCCAAGGTATTAACGGCCTAATGAGGTTCCCTACATGTTTCGCCAAACATTGGCTTCTTCAGGGGAAGTAGTGGTAACCTGTATATGTATAATAGCTCTGGAAAAACAAAAGTACAACTTAGTACAAGATATTCACAGGAAAATCATACATTGAGAATTACATCACCAACATGTTTCAATTATTAAGCTAGGAGCATGGCATGTCTCAAAAAAAAACATTGAAGAGATAATACCTTGGCCAGTATTATTTGTATTTTATTGCTCTGTTGTTTTTAACACACCTGTGTATGTATTGTATGTTAAATCAATATTTTTTTTGAAATAAATAAAGATAAATCTTTTAAGTACTATTTGTAACCTCTACCTCTATCTCCTATCCTCCTATTTTTTTTGTTTTACATATCTTGTTCATACCCTGATGGAGGGGGGCGGGGTTGTTTGGCCATCGAAACGCGTTGACTACCTTTTATCTTCCTGTTGTCTCATTTTTATTTACAATAAATGTTAATGATGCTCTTTTTTGTCGATCTCATTTGTTCACCTTTATCTTAGGCACTGCTTGAATCAAGAAATTAAGTTCTAATATTTGCCTGTTTAAATATTTTCAATTTCCATGCAGTGTATTACTTTTTTTATATATATATACGTATATAATGTTTAACTTAAACTTATTTAAATGTCATCAGATGTGCTCGTGATTTTTCAGTCTGTGGTATAACATACAGTAGTACCGCAGATCTTTCTCTTGGGCAATTGCTGCTTTATTTTGCATAATTTGGCGTTTAACATTTACTATAGACATTACTCAATATTCCCCTAATATTCACGCAGAATTAATTATAAAGAGGAATTATGCAGTTGACTTTTGACTAAATGACTCTTGATGTACTGGTCAGCCAGTAGTTATATAGTAATGTGGAGATGAAGAGACTGGTGATCACACATAGAAAATGATGCTGTAGATGATTAGTGACAAATATGATTAGTATTTTAAACCATTTTTCCTATAGAGATTCCTGGAAGTATGTCATTGGATTGCCTGTTCACTTGGGTCTAAGCAGTGCAGCCAGGACCAAGGTGACATCATGTGCAGCCAGAATCAGAGTAACTTCATTAGGTAGTGCAGACTGGAACAAAGTGACCTTCATTAGGCAATGTAGTCAAGACCAAGGTGACCTTATTAGGCAGTGCAACCACGACCAAGGCTTCATCAACAGGCAGTGCAGTAAGGATCCAAGGTGACCTTATCAGGTAGTGCAACCACGACCAAGGCTTCATCAGTAGGTAGTGTGGTAAGGATCCAAGGACCTCATTAGGTAGTGCAACCATGATCAAGGCTTAATCAATAGGTAGTGTGGTAAGGATCCAAGGACCTCATTAGGTAGTGCAACCATGACCAAGGCTTCATCAATAGGCATTGAGGTAAGGTTCCAAGGTGACCTCATTAGGTAGTGCAACCATGACCAAGGCTTCTTCAATAGGCAGTGCGGTAAGGATCCAAGGTGACCTCATTAGGTAGTACAACCACGACTAAGGCTTAATCAATAGGCAGTGCAGTAGGGATCCAAGGACCTCATTAGGTAGTGCAACCACGACCAAGGCTTCATCAATAGGCATTGCGGTAATGATCCAAGGTGACCTCATTAGGTAGTGCAACCATGACCAAGCCTTTATTAATAGGCAGCGCGGTAGGGATCCAAGGTGACCTCATTAGGTAGTGCAACCACGACCAAGGCTTCATCAATTGGCAGTGCAGTAAGGATCCAAGGTGACCTCATTGGGTAGTGCAACCACTACCAAGGCTTCATCAATAGGCAGTGCAGTAAAGATCCAAGGTAACCTCATTAGGTAGTGCAACCATGACCAAGGCTTCATCAATAGGCAGTGCAGTAAGGATCCAAGGTGACCTCATTGGGTAGTGCATCCATGACCAAGACTTCATCAATAGGCAGTGCGGTAAGGATCCAAGGTGACCTCATTAGGTAGTGCAGCCAGAACCAAGGTGACCTCTTTAGGCAATGAAGTCAGGATCAAGGTGATCTCATTAGGGATAGTTCCCAACTGTCTCTCATTTGAAGGAACTGGTCCTCTTTGCAAATCAAACCCCCCCCCCTTTTTTCTTTTCCACCTCAGTTGCCCATCTTTTTGGTCTGATGTTAAGAAAAGTAGCAAAACTTTGACTAGTTGGATTGATTTTTTTGGTTTATTAATTCATCTTGGCCCACATAAGTGTGGAAGGGGTTTGTCCTTAGTCCACATACGTTCTAATAAAATATGTTCTTCTCTCTCAAGGAAGTGGGGACGTATGCTCGTTAGGCAGTGCAAACAGAATCAAGGGGACCTCATTAGGCAGTGCAGTCAGGTTCAAAGTGACCTCATTAGGCAATGACCAAGGTGACATCATTATCAGTGCAGTTATGATCAATGTAACCTCTGGCAAGCTTAGGGTGACCTCATTAGACAATGCAGATAGGACCAATGTGACCTCTTTGGGCAGTGTAGGCAGGATCAAGTTGACATCATTAGGCAGTGTAATCATAATCACGGTGACCTCATTAGGCAGTGCAGTCTGGATCAACGTGACCTCATGTGCAGTCAGAGTAAAGGCTGCCTCATTGTGCAATGCAGATAGGAGGATCAAGTGTCTGTACCTTTAACAAAACCCACGTTTCTGCTCCCCACATGTTTTCATTGATGTAAAATGCCTTTATATTTAATTATTATTTTTAGAACCATTTTCAGATTTATATTGCTATGTTGACATTGGGAGGCATTATCCGGCTGGTGCTCAAAATTTTTGGGGGGGCGCAAACAAACTGCAAAAAAACCCCACAAAGCGCAGCCACTGTGCCCATCAAATGCAACAACTGTACCCATCAATTGCTGCCACTGTGCCCATCAATTGCCGCCACTGTGCCCATCAATTGCCGCCAGTGCAGGCCATCAATTGCCGCCAGTGCAGGCCATCAATTGCCGCCAGTGCGCCCCTTAAATTGCCACCAGTGTGCCCCATCAACTGCCGCCAGTGTGCCCTATCAACTGCCTCTACTGTACCCCATCAATTGCCACTACTGTGCCCCATCAATTGCTGCCAGTTGGCCCATCAATTGCCGCTACTGTGCCCCATCAATTGCCGCTACTGTGCCCCATCAATTGTCACTACTGTTCCCCATCAATTGCTCCCCCATTGTGCATCCCCCGTCCGACGCTTACCTGTCTTGGGACACGGCACTGTCCCCCATGCTCCGAGTCCTTGATGTCTTCTCCCGTCCTCTTCCCATCGTCTATGATTGGAAGCCTGATAGGCCTCCAATCACAGCGCCTGTCGCTTTAACCCTCCTAGCGGTAAACCCGAGCGTGACTCAGGGTGGATTTTCAATGTAAAAATCGGTAACCCCGAGTCACGCTCGGGGTGAATATGCAGAGCCTGCAGCGCGCGCTGGCTTACCTTTTATCCAGGCGGGGTACTGTACTTACCTTGTCCCTGGATCCAGCGATGCATCCCCGCTGTGTGAGCGAGTGGCGTCCTCCATTCGACTCACACAGTGCTTTTATATAATTAAAACATTTCTTTTGTGCCTGCAAACTGTAGATTGTCCATAGCAACCAAAAGTATCCCTTTATGTCAAAAGTGATTTTAGAGCAGCTGGAAAACAGCGATAATAAATTATAATCACTTGCAGAATTGAGCGATAGCGATTTGTGGGGAAGTTTGTCATAAAAAAATAAAAGTAATGACAGCGACAATTCTGCAACTGAGCAAATTTCAGTGATTTTGATTTGATTACATTATTGAATACATTTTATTATAATTACATTATCATTTGTTATAATTATTTATAGTTATTTATTATATTATAATTTTATAATTTTGTGTTTCAAACTTTATCATACCCGGGATGCCTATTAGACTCTTGTTTGGACAGATTTAAGTGAGTTATTCCTAAGAATTACAAGCCTACAGTATAAAACGCCGAATTTCCATGCAAAAAATTGTACTGCTTTTGGTACGTAATTCCAGACAGAATCATACCGCCAGGGAGGTTAAGCAAATCAGGCGACAGGGTAACCAGACCCGAGCACCTGATTGACTGAGAGGTGGGTCAGTGTTAGGGAAGCGATTTATTCACTTCTCTATCACAACACTGAGTAAACAGCGAACGCACAGCATTGTGCCCGCTGTTTACTAATTTGGGCACAATTGCTGCCGGCAATTGATGGGCACAGTGGCAGCAATTGATGGGCACAGTGGCAGCAATTGATGGGCACAGTGGCAGCAATTGATGGGTACAGTAGCTGCGTTTGATGGCACAGTGGCGGCAATTTTTGGGTACAGTGGCAGCAACTGATGGACACACTGGCAGCAATTGATGGGTACAGTAGCTGCGTTTGATGGCACAGTGGCAGCAATTTTTGGGTACAGTTGTTGCATTTGATGGGCACGGTGGCTGCGTTTGATGTTTTTTTTTTTTGTTTTCAGTTTGTTTGTGCCCCCCAAAAATTTGGAGCACCTGCCAGGTAATGCTTCCCAATTTGAACATAGCAATATAAATCTGAAAATGGTTCTAAAAATAATAATTAAATATAAAGGCATATTACATCAATGAAAACATGTAGAAAGCCTATTCAGATGCCCGGCGCCCAACAAGGGGCCAGACACCTAAATAAGGGGTGGCAGCTGCAACAATAGATTCATGCAATTTATGAATCTATCTATTAGTGATAGACCAGGTCAAGAGAGAGGGGGGGCGCTCCTGCACCCTCTATGGACGCACCGCCACTGACTAGGACCATATATGATGGGTAATGAGCCCCACACATTAGTAGAAAAAAAAACACATATTAGTTAATGTTACCAGTCTACAGATCCTTCATAATTAAAGAGTGCAGGTATCCCTGGTGCCCATCCTTTTTAACTTTTCTGAGCCTGTTCTGTCAAAACTAGGACATTTCCGAGACATGCCTCCTAGCTTTTAATTGTACTCTGTGATTCCCTATTAATGAAAAAAAAATATGGCTCGCAGCTATACAACAAACAAATACATTGTCTATCAGCGCAGGTCTGGAACTCAATTATCATAGCAGAGACACAATGGTAGAGTTGTAATAAAATAACGATGCAATTTATATATAGCACAAGGTCCTCGGCCCTCCTCACATCTTGCATTATGCTATTTTACCTTTACGACACGTATTAACCTGATGTTATGCTTGGGTTTTCTCGCTTTATTAATAGGCAGCGCGGTAGGGATCCAAGGTGACCTCATTAGGTAGTGCAACCACGACCAAGGCTTCATCAATTGGCAGTGCAGTAAGGATCCAAGGTGACCTCATTGGGTAGTGCAACCACTACCAAGGCTTCATCAATAGGCAGTGCAGTAAAGATCCAAGGTAACCTCATTAGGTAGTGCAACCATGACCAAGGCTTCATCAATAGGCAGTGCAGTAAGGATCCAAGGTGACCTCATTGGGTAGTGCATCCATGACCAAGACTTCATCAATAGGCAGTGCGGTAAGGATCCAAGGTGACCTCATTAGGTAGTGCAGCCAGAACCAAGGTGACCTCTTTAGGCAATGAAGTCAGGATCAAGGTGATCTCATTAGGGATAGTTCCCAACTGTCTCTCATTTGAAGGAACTGGTCCTCTTTGCAAATCAAACCCCCCCCCTTTTTTCTTTTCCACCTCAGTTGCCCATCTTTTTGGTCTGATGTTAAGAAAAGTAGCAAAACTTTGACTAGTTGGATTGATTTTTTTGGTTTATTAATTCATCTTGGCCCACATAAGTGTGGAAGGGGTTTGTCCTTAGTCCACATACGTTCTAATAAAATATGTTCTTCTCTCTCAAGGAAGTGGGGACGTATGCTCGTTAGGCAGTGCAAACAGAATCAAGGGGACCTCATTAGGCAGTGCAGTCAGGTTCAAAGTGACCTCATTAGGCAATGACCAAGGTGACATCATTATCAGTGCAGTTATGATCAATGTAACCTCTGGCAAGCTTAGGGTGACCTCATTAGACAATGCAGATAGGACCAATGTGACCTCTTTGGGCAGTGTAGGCAGGATCAAGTTGACATCATTAGGCAGTGTAATCATAATCACGGTGACCTCATTAGGCAGTGCAGTCTGGATCAACGTGACCTCATGTGCAGTCAGAGTAAAGGCTGCCTCATTGTGCAATGCAGATAGGAGGATCAAGTGTCTGTACCTTTAACAAAACCCACGTTTCTGCTCCCCACATGTTTTCATTGATGTAAAATGCCTTTATATTTAATTATTATTTTTAGAACCATTTTCAGATTTATATTGCTATGTTGACATTGGGAGGCATTATCCGGCTGGTGCTCAAAATTTTTGGGGGGGCGCAAACAAACTGCAAAAAAACCCCACAAAGCGCAGCCACTGTGCCCATCAAATGCAACAACTGTACCCATCAATTGCTGCCACTGTGCCCATCAATTGCCGCCACTGTGCCCATCAATTGCCGCCAGTGCAGGCCATCAATTGCCGCCAGTGCAGGCCATCAATTGCCGCCAGTGCGCCCCTTAAATTGCCACCAGTGTGCCCCATCAACTGCCGCCAGTGTGCCCTATCAACTGCCTCTACTGTGCCCCATCAATTGCCGCTACTGTGCCCCATCAATTGTCACTACTGTTCCCCATCAATTGCTCCCCCATTGTGCATCCCCCGTCCGACGCTTACCTGTCTTGGGACACGGCACTGTCCCCCATGCTCCGAGTCCTTGATGTCTTCTCCCGTCCTCTTCCCATCGTCTATGATTGGAAGCCTGATAGGCCTCCAATCACAGCGCCTGTCGCTTTAACCCTCCTAGCGGTAAACCCGAGCGTGACTCAGGGTGGATTTTCAATGTAAAAATCGGTAACCCCGAGTCACGCTCGGGGTGAATATGCAGAGCCTGCAGCGCGCGCTGGCTTACCTTTTATCCAGGCGGGGTACTGTACTTACCTTGTCCCTGGATCCAGCGATGCATCCCCGCTGTGTGAGCGAGTGGCGTCCTCCATTCGACTCACACAGTGCTTTTATATAATTAAAACATTTCTTTTGTGCCTGCAAACTGTAGATTGTCCATAGCAACCAAAAGTATCCCTTTATGTCAAAAGTGATTTTAGAGCAGCTGGAAAACAGCGATAATAAATTATAATCACTTGCAGAATTGAGCGATAGCGATTTGTGGGGAAGTTTGTCATAAAAAAATAAAAGTAATGACAGCGACAATTCTGCAACTGAGCAAATTTCAGTGATTTTGATTTGATTACATTATTGAATACATTTTATTATAATTACATTATCATTTGTTATAATTATTTATAGTTATTTATTATATTATAATTTTATAATTTTGTGTTTCAAACTTTATCATACCCGGGATGCCTATTAGACTCTTGTTTGGACAGATTTAAGTGAGTTATTCCTAAGAATTACAAGCCTACAGTATAAAACGCCGAATTTCCATGCAAAAAATTGTACTGCTTTTGGTACGTAATTCCAGACAGAATCATACCGCCAGGGAGGTTAAGCAAATCAGGCGACAGGGTAACCAGACCCGAGCATCTGATTGACTGAGAGGTGGGTCAGTGTTAGGGAAGCGATTTATTCACTTCTCTATCACAACACTGAGTAAACAGCGAACGCACAGCATTGTGCCCGCTGTTTACTAATTTGGGCACAATTGCTGCCGGCAATTGATGGGCACAGTGGCAGCAATTGATGGGCACAGTGGCAGCAATTGATGGGCACAGTGGCAGCAATTGATGGGTACAGTAGCTGCGTTTGATGGCACAGTGGCGGCAATTTTTGGGTACAGTGGCAGCAACTGATGGACACACTGGCAGCAATTGATGGGTACAGTAGCTGCGTTTGATGGCACAGTGGCAGCAATTTTTGGGTACAGTTGTTGCATTTGATGGGCACGGTGGCTGCGTTTGATGTTTTTTTTTTGTTTTCAGTTTGTTTGTGCCCCCCCAAAAATTTGGAGCACCTGCCAGGTAATGCTTCCCAATTTGAACATAGCAATATAAATCTGAAAATGGTTCTAAAAATAATAATTAAATATAAAGGCATATTACATCAATGAAAACATGTAGAAAGCCTATTCAGATGCCCGGCGCCCAACAAGGGGCCAGACACCTAAATAAGGGGTGGCAGCTGCAACAATAGATTCATGCAATTTATGAATCTATCTATTAGTGATAGACCAGGTCAAGAGAGAGGGGGGGCGCTCCTGCACCCTCTATGGACGCACCGCCACTGACTAGGACCATATATGATGGGTAATGAGCCCCACACATTAGTAGAAAAAAAAACACATATTAGTTAATGTTACCAGTCTACAGATCCTTCATAATTAAAGAGTGCAGGTATCCCTGGTGCCCATCCTTTTTAACTTTTCTGAGCCTGTTCTGTCAAAACTAGGACATTTCCGAGACATGCCTCCTAGCTTTTAATTGTACTCTGTGATTCCCTATTAATGAAAAAAAAATATGGCTCGCAGCTATACAACAAACAAATACATTGTCTATCAGCGCAGGTCTGGAACTCAATTATCATAGCAGAGACACAATGGTAGAGTTGTAATAAAATAACGATGCAATTTATATATAGCACAAGGTCCTCGGCCCTCCTCACATCTTGCATTATGCTATTTTACCTTTACGACACGTATTAACCTGATGTTATGCTTGGGTTTTCTCGCTTGTCACGCTGAATGGGATTATATAATGAACACTTCCACACTTCAGCCTAACCAGGGAAAAAAAAGATTAAATTGAGAGCTATCGCCGCTTTGCACCTGTGCTTTCAATAACTATTTCACATGTAAAGATGGGAGCTCCGAGAAGGACTGGAGGACGATCGAGTGCACGTGTTATGCAAATTGGGAGAAAGTAGTAAAAGAGAGAAAAAAAAAAAAAAAAAAAATGCAAGCGCACGAATATGGTCTAAGAGGCTGATTGATTTAATATCAAAGATTATCTATTCATCATAAAAAGGGCTCTTGATATCAGCGCATTATTACGAAAGATCAAAGGGATGAGTAATCATGAACAAGTTCCTATTCGTAACGCGGAAGGTTGATAAAGGAGGCAGATAATTGTAGAAGAGATGGCCTAATCTGATATTGGCACCAGGAAAGAAAAGAGATATGTGAGATGACTGCGGATACGGTATGATGTCATCAAGGGTGTAGGCCAGTGGTGGTCAACTTTCTTGCTATTGGGGGCATCAAGTGTGGCCCTCAACATCACCAACAAAGGGCCGCACATAAAATTCAGTGAATATTCACTGTCAGAGACAGCAGGCACACAGCAGGATATGCATAGGCGTGTGCCTGGGGTGTGCCCGGGCACACCCTAATCCTGGGTGTGGCAACCCCTCAATTGCAATCTACCCGTTGATGATAGGCAGGTGAAAAGTAAACTGCCATCCTTCCTTGCCGACCCCAGAACCTGGATAGGAGGGGCGGCAGGGGTGGAATTTAGTGGTACCGATCTGCATTTTCCCCCTGCAGCAGCTGAAAGTAGGCTTATCCTCCTTTCCCTCTGGCACTGACATTCAGTTGCCACAGGAGGAAAATACAGGGAATTGGTACCAATATATAGGGAGGACTCGGGGCGCAGAACATTGTGTCTGGAGGCCACCCAGTTGTGTTGCAACATTGATCCTCCTTCATTCGGGAAGCACCCGACTGGCTGAAAAGACAGGCGATCCTTTTGGATGCCTAGAAGGGGAGGGAAAGCACGGCGGAAGCGAGGAGGAGAAGACACGGGAGCCGTTGCACGATGCCCGCCACATCTTGATCTTCGCCAATACCCGATCCCTGGCACTGCCCGATGTGCTCGCAGTTGCCCAATTCCCAACACTGCCCCGATGTGCTCACCGATGCACGATCCCCGCTGCTGCCCGATGTGCCCGCCAATGCCCAATTTCCGCCACTGCCCGATGTGCCCGCCAATGCCCTATTCCCGGCACTGCCGGATGTGCTCACCGATGCATGATCCCCGCCACTGCCCGATGTGCCTGCCGCCTAGATGGGGTAAGTGCCAGTGAACCATCAGAGAGTTAGGGGGGTTTGAGGTGCTGGGGGGGTGTTCTTAAATTAAAAGTTAGTAGTACTGTATTTGTATTTTTTTTTTTTTTGCGGAGGGGGGGGGGTGTCAGGACTGTAGCTTCCTTTTAAGATTAATAGATACACATTTAGCTAGATTCGGGAAGGAAATAAGACGGCTTCTCTCCAGAGAAGCCGTCTTATTTTCTGCGTCTGAGCCCTCCTATCTATGCGACTGATTCATAGAATCAGTAACGCATAGATTTCTATTAGATCCAACTGGCGTAAGTCTCTTATGCAGTTGAATCTTATTTTCATATTTTAGGCTGGATGCTAGGTGGCGTTCCTGTCCAAAATATGCAAATGAGCCTATACGCCGATTCCTGAAGGTACGCCCGGCCGGCGCTATTTTTTTACGTTGTTTGCGTTAGCGTAGTACCGTCGTAATGTTATTACTGCTATATGAGGCGCAGCCAATGTTAAGTATGGACAGCGTGCCGGCGTTTTTTTTCACGTCGTTTACGTAAAACGTTCGCGAATAGGGCTTTGCGTAAGTGCCGTTCACGCCGTTTACACGTCGAGATTTGGAGCATGCGCACTGGGATCAATTCACGGCTTGCGCATGCGCAGTTCCTTCAGCGCGGGGACTTCATTTAAATAATACACGCCCCCTACCCGCCGAATTTAAATTCGGCCGGGTCTTTTACGCTACGCCGCCTCAACTTTACAGGCAAGTGCTTTGAGAATAAAGCACTTGCCTGAAAAAGTTTTGGCGGCGTAGTGTAAATACCAGACGCTAGGCACGCCTAAAGATAGGCAATTCTACCTGAATCTACCCCTATGTTGAGAAAGTGCTGTCACCCTAAGATAGGTGGTGTGTTACTGGCAGGTGAGGCAAAATTATAGGAAAACGAGCGTAGCCACCACTAGGGGTCAGTTTTCACCAAGTATAGTTTTTTCTGGGGGGGGGGGGGGGGGGATAAAAAAAAGACATTATTATTTCCTTGGCTAGTGCTATTTAACATCAAAACATGATACCTTTGAAATCCATATGTGCATAGCCACCACTAAAAGTCGTGCAAAGTGCACGGTATGGCCATCGATCGCGTCCATTCGCGGAGATGCAATAAGGTACCGAGAATCCCATCTGTGTCACATCAAATGGCACAATAACACAAGACACATCTGTGCATATCAGGAGCCCCCGTCATTAGGATTTGTCAATAACGTACATCTCTTCCCTTACTAGGAAATGGCTTGTGAACGAGGGAAAGATAAATGACTGCATTAGACTTCAATCTGAAAACATAAGATATGAGAGCAATTCACCATCTGACCATCACAGGTCAATAGCTTGCTGATGGTCCAAATTGATTCACTTGTCAAAGATAAATGACACTAAGATACCTCCCAAATGTCACGATTTCAGTTACAGAAGCTGCGTTTCGGAAAAGATCTAGGCACTGGGTAAGACCTTATTAGTGAAGCTGCCGGGGGGTTGGAAAATTTTGTTTGAAATTTGGAGATTTCAATGAACCCCATTGAAGTCTTGGGGGGGGGGGGGGGTGGTGCAAATTTGTTTTACTCAATCTTGGCCTGGGGATGATAGAGTGGCTATTGCAAAAAAGGCATTGGAAGCCATGGAGGACATGTGCGAATATCTCAGGACTCTGTGCAGTCAAGTTCCTCCACCCCAAAATCGCTTATCCATGTCTTTATGGACCTTGCTTTGTGCTCTGGTGTATAGTCATTTTGGAGCAGGAAGGGGCCGTCCCAAAACTGTTCCCACAAAGTTGGGAGCATAAAATTGTCCAAAATGTCTTGGTATGCTGATACCTTAAGAGTTCCCTTCACTGGAACTAAGGGGCCAAGCCCAACCCCTAAAAAACAACCCCACACCATAATCTCCCCTCCACCAGGATGATAGGACAGTCAAAATTAGAAGCAGCACCCCCACAGTTGCAGAATACCGGCCGCCCGCATACCGGAAGGAGTGCGGCCGCTTTATGGGAGTGCTAGTCCGACGGACCGTTTCCAGCGGACATGTCTACTCTGGATTTTTGTCCGACGGCGTGTACACACCATCGGATGAAAATCCTCTCGGCCAGGGAACGCGGTGACATGGTGGTGACGTTGATGCCGCCACGTCACCACTCCAGGAAGTAAAATACTTCCACGCATGCGTCGAATCCATTCGACGCATGCGCGGAGATTTCTGTCCGCTGGTTAGTGTACTAACCAGCGGACATATCCGACGGACATGTCTCCGGTGGACAAATTTCAAAGCATGCTTTGAAATTTGTCCGCTGGGAAAACATGTCCGCTAGCCCGTACACACGATCGGAGATGTGTACGCGGCCCTAGACTAATTTGCCTCTCAGCCCAGTCTGCCCCATAAGACTGGCCTTACACTGAGGCCGCGTACACACGAGGGGATATGTCCGCTGAAAACGGTCCGATGGACCGTTTCAGCAGACATCTCCGCTCGTGTGTATGGGCTAGCGGACAGATTTCTCCACCCGACAGATTTCAAAGCAAGCTTTGAAATCTATCCGGTGGGGATCTGTCCGCCCGACATGTCTGCTGGTTAGTACACTTACCAGCAGACATGTCGTCCCCCACCGCCGCCGCGCCGCTGCCGAATGGATTCGGCGCATGCGCGGAAGTGTTTTACTTCCTGGTGCGGTGACGTGGCGGTGACGCGCGCCGTCCGGCGGCGGGGAATTTGATCCGATGGTGTGTACACGCCATCGGATCAAACTCCCGATCGGACATATCCGATGGAAATGGTCCGCGGATATGTCCGATCGTGTGTATGGGGCCTCACAGTGTAGCGCAAGCCGGGGCGGATTCTTTCCGTGCTGCCCCCCTGCAAAGTGCTGCCCTAGGCCTGGGCCGGGATACAGCATTGTGGGTGACACGAGCGCATAAGGATCGCAATGCTGGGTGGGCACGCGCACGCGATCCACCTCCTTCTGAGGGACGTTCCTGAATGTCCGTCCACCCACCCAGCCGTAAATATGCATTGGCCGGGTGGGATGTGGTTAAAGTTCATGTGCCTGTAATCTTAAAGGCAGGTGTCCCAATACTTTTTTACAATATAGGCCTGGATTCACAGTCATCGGCACATATTTATGCTGCCGTAGCGTATCTCTTTTACGCTACGCCGGCGCAGCTTGGAGAGGCAAGCATGGAATTCACAAACCAAATGCTGCCACTCTGCGCCGGCGTAGCATATATTTTGTAGGCGTAAGCCGGCGTAAGTGGAAGTAGGTGGAAGTGGGCGTGATCCATGTTAACCACTTCCTTACTGGGCACATATACCCCTTCCTGACAAGGTGAAATTTCAGCTTCCGGCACTGCATCACTTTAACTGACAATTGCACGGTCGTGCAACGTGGCCCCAAACAAAATTGGCGTCCTTTTTTCCCCACAAATAGAGCTTTCTTTTGGTGGTATTGATCGCCGCGGTTTTTATTTTTTGCCCGTTAAACAAAAATTTTGAAAAAAAACAATATTTTTTACTTGTTGCTGTAATAAATAGCCCAATTTTTATAAAAAAAAAAAAAAAATTCTCAGTCTAGGCGATACGTATTCTTCTGCATATTTTTGGTAAAAAAAAAAAAAAAAATCACAATAAGCGTCTGGTTTGCACAAAAGTTATTGCGCTTACAAAATAGGGGACAGAATTATTATTATTATTTTTTTACTACTAATGGTGGCGATCAGCATTTTTTTCGTGACTGCGACATTATGGCAGAGACATCGGACACTTTGGACACATTTTTGGCGCCATTCACATTTATACAGCGATCAGTGCTATAAATATGCACTAATTACTGTATAAATGTGACTGGCATTGAAGGGGTTAACACTAGGGGGTGAGGAAGGGGTTTATGTGTACCCTAAATTGTGTTCTAACTGTGGGGGGAGGGGGGGGTGACTGGGGGAGGTGACCAATGTTGTGTCCCTATGTACAAGGGACACAGATCGGTCTCCTCTCTCCCCTAACAGGACATGGATCTCTGTGTTTACTCACAGAGATCCACGTCTTGTCCCTGTAGCCGCCGTTCCTGAGTGCCTGGCGGACATCACGGCCGCCAGGCACACGCATCGGCATGTCAGCGATGCGGCGGGCACGCGCGCGCCCCCCAGTGGCCTGGCGAAGCGCAGGCCGTAAAAACACGGCCAGTCAGAGATTCAGGACATCCCTTCGGCCGTACAAAGTCGTACGGCCGTTGGGTAGTGGTTAATGAAGCGTGACCCAATGCAAATGATGGGCCGGCCGCCAGACAAGTACTTAAAATGAACTGCGCATGTGTCGGGAGATGGACGTATCTCCGTGCGCATGCATACAACCACGACGGAACAACTGCCTAGGATACGCCGATCACTGTGTACGCCGTGAACGTAACCTACGCCCAGCCAGACCCACGTCGGCCCATATTCACAGACGTCCAACGTAGGCATGTGTTCCCTGGTCCATACCTTTGCATGGGTTGCGCCTCATCTATGGGGAATAACTTTACACCGGATGTAAAACTTACGCAAACCGCGTAAATCATGTAAGTTTGTGAATCGGCGTATCTCCCTCATTTGCATATTTGAATCGAAAATCAATGGGAGTGCCACATGCGTCCAGCGTAAATATGTGCCCACTCTACGCCGGCGTAGGCAAGTTACGTCGGTGGGATGAAGTCTGTTTTTAGGCGTATTTAAGTTTGTGGGTTCGGCTCACAGATACGACGGCGCATATTTGTACTTACGCGGCGTATCTGGAGATACGTTGGCGTAAGTGCTTTGTGAATCCGGGGCCATTGTGTATAAGTATTGTGCGCAAATACCCTTCAATGTGTTTTTTTTTATTTAATTTTTTTATAGGGGATTTACTGAAACTTAAAATTCAGATTTGGATTACCTGACGTCGCCTGTCTATAAATCTCATAATATCAGCTCTGGAAGTCGCATATATGCTCCGCGTTCTCTTGGAATAATATGAGGATCATTTTGCCGCGATGACGGAAATGTATTCAAGCTATTTCATGTAAAAAAGTACTTTTCCTAAGTTAGACACTTTTTTTGTGTCACACTGAATGATACACGTTAAACGCCAACGCTTTCATTTGCGGCACGATTGAGCAATTGAGAAATGCACACAGCACACGTTACCAGAGAACACATTGAAGCGGCTTGACGACGGTAAACGGTTCTGTGTTGTTAATCTCGGAGGTCTATTCAGACAAGTGTTGTGTTTTGTGTACGCCTGAATATGAGAAACATCTTTTCATTGTTCCGTCTTTTAGCGTGAACACAAGAGCCTTGACAAGACGGTGACAATTAATAGCGGGTTGGTTCATTTTAAAATGAAGGATAAAAAGCATCCAAACACAGTGAGGACAGCGACAATTGAAAATAGAAAGGACAAGGCTGTCCTCTACGGAGGTTTATGTTTCTTATACAGACATAGCTGTAAAGTACTAGACCCTGTCACCGTTTAACCACTTCAGCCCCGGACCATTATGCAGGTAAAGGACCTGGCCCTTTTTTGCGAATTCGGCACTGCGTCAATTTAACTGAGAATTGCGCGGTCGTGCGACGTGGCTCCCAAACAAAACTGGCGTCCTTTTTCTCCCACAAATAGAGCTTTCTTTTGGTGGTATTTGATTACCCCTGCGTTTTTTTTTGCGCTATAAACAAAAATAGAGCGACAATTAAAAAAAAAAAAAAAAAACAATATTTTTCACTTTTTGCTATAATAAATATCCCACAAAAATATATAAAAAACATATTTTTCCTTAGTTTAGGCCGATACGTATTCTTCTACCTAAAAAAATCGCAATAAGCGTTTATTGATTGGTTTGCGCAAAAAGTTATAGCGTTTACAAAATAGGGGATAGTTTTATGGCATTTTTATTAATATATTTTCTTTTTTTACTAGTAATGGCGGCGATCAACAATTTTTTTTCGTGACTGCGACATTATGCGGACACATCGGACAATTTTGACAAATTTTTGGGACCATTGTCAGTTTCACAGCGATAAGTGCTATAAAAATGCACGGAACACTGTGAAAATGACAATGGCAGTGAGGGAGTTAACCACTAGGGGGCGCTAAAGGGTTCAAAGTGCCCTAAGGGAGTGAATCTTACTGTAGGGGGTGCGTGGCTGTAGGTGTGACTTCACTAATCGTCTTTCCCTATATCACTCACCTCTCCCCGTTCTTCAGCTCCTGTGACCGATCGCGGGACACCAGCGGCGATCGGGTCCGCGGGTCTCGCAGGCGCGGTCACGGTGCTTCGGACCCGGTCACACGCGCAACCCATGGCTGAGCTCTTAAAGGCAACGTTCTGCCAACATATATGGTCGGTAGGGGGTCCTTAAAGGGTCACTAAAGGAAATACACTGATTACTGTGAAAATGACAATGGCAGTGAAGGGGTTAACCACTAGGGGGGCGCTAAGGGGTTAAGTGTGCCCTAAGACCCCTTTCACACGAAGGAGTTTTTCAGGCGGTACAGCGCTAAAAATAGCACTGCTATACCGCCTGAAAAACTCCTGCTCAGCCATCTCAATGTTAAAGCCCAATGTGAGGCGATGCGCTGGCGGGAGAGAAAAAAAATCTCCTGTCAGCAGCATCTTTGGAGCGGTGAGAGGAGCGGCGTGTATACCGCTCCTTCACCGCTCCTTCCCATTTAAAACAATAGGAAACCGCGGTAATACCGCCCGCAATGCGCCTCTGCAGATAGCGGGGGTTAATACTGCACCGCTAGCGGTCGAATCCCAAGGCAAATCCGACGGTATAGCACCACTATTTTTAGCGGCGCTATACCGCCACCGCTCCTGCCGCAATGTGAAAGGGGCCTTAGGGAGTGATTCTTACTGTAGGGGGACGTGGCTGGACGTGTGACGTCACTGATCGTTGTTCCCTATATCAGGGAACAGACGATCACTGACAATGCCACAGAGAAGAATGGAGAAGGTGCGTTTACACTCACCTCTCCCCGTTCTTCAGCTCCTGTGACCCGATCTCGGGACACCGGCAGCGATCGGGGTCTGCGGATCCTGCGGGCGTGGTCACAGAGCTTAGGACCGGGTCGTGCGCGCCGCTGGCGGTGCGTGCGCAACCCGGTCCTAAGCTCTGTTACGGCGTGGCTGGGCACTTAAAGGGCAATGTACCTGTACGTGCCTGTTCCCAGCTGCGCCATTCTGCCAACATAAATCGGCATTAGGCGGTCCTTAAGTGGTTAATATCACAATCTGGTGTTCTGGGAACACCAAATTCTGAGCCATGGCCTGTTAAATTCATTTACACATTATGGCCAATAGATGGAGCTGAAGATCATACAAAAAAAAAGTATTTATTTTCTGTGATCATCGTCGCCATCTAGTGGTCATAATTAATTTCATGATTCAACCTGAAGAGAAAATAGTAGAGAAAAAAAGGGGATTGTGGTAAAGGTATTAGTCTGTAAGCTCCTACAGGAACTGCTGTTGAAGAATATGTAAACCCAACACTTCATATTCCTGATATGTGGCTGCTGTACCATGTACTTTTATGAAGTATCCTGTTCTCTTTATATCGCTTCCTTTGGGTAAAATCACTGGTGATCCTGTCAGTCCCTCTGCTATACTATTAAAAACTGATCACACTAAGCAAGAGTGTGTGCAATTTTAAAGCGTGACATGTTAGGTATCTTTTTAAAAAGTGGGCTTACTTTACTGTTTTGTTTAGGGTTGTCCCTATACCGATACTAGTATTGGTATCGGGACCGATGCAGAGTATTTGCGGGAGTACTTGTACTCCCGCAAATACCCCCGATACTAAAATAGAATACTCCCCCCCCCCCTATTGCAGCCATGTCCTGTCCCTCATACCTGTATATATGATGCCGCCGCTGCCGCATACCGCCGTTAATCCCCCTTCATTATAGCGTAGCGCGCATTACAAGCTTTCGTTTTGAATACTTGTAAAGGCCGCGCTGCCATGTATTGACACTCCCCTTCTTGGGATTGGATGGATCTGTTCAATCCCGAGCAAGGGGAGTGTCTATACACGGCGGCGCGGGTATTACAAGTATTCAGAATGAAAGCTTGTAATGCGTGCTGCGCTATAATGCAGGGAGATTAACGGCGGTATGTGGCAGCGGCGGCGGCATCATCATATCTACAGGTATGAGGGACAGGACATGGTTGCAATATGTGGGGGACATGACATGGCTGCAATATGTGGGGGACATACATGGCTGCATATGTGGGGGACATACATGGCTGCATATGTGGGGGACATACATGGCTGCATATGTGGGGGACATACATGGCTGCATATGTTGGGGACAAACATGGCTGCATATGTGGGGGACATACATGGCTGCATATGTGGGGGACATACATGGCTGCATATGTGGGGGACATACATGGCTGCATATGTGGGGGACATACATGGCTGCATATGTGGGGGACATACATGGCTGCAATATGTGGGGGACATACATGGCTGCATATGTGGGGGGACATGGCTGCATTTGGGGACACATTTAAAAAAAGTATCGGTATTCGGTATCGGCGACTACTTGAAAAAAAGTATTGGTACTTGTACTCGGTATCGGGACAACCCTAGTTTTGTTATTTTTTCGTTCCCCAAAAAAAGGTGTTTGAAAAATTATTGCGCAAATACCGTGCGAGAAAAAAAAAGTTGCAATGACCGCCATTTTATTTAAAAAATATATATATAATGTTTGGGGGTTCTGATTAATTTTCTAGCGAAATTTCTTTGATTTTTACATGAGTGTCAAAATAGGCCCGGTGGTCAAGTGGTTAAAGCAGGGATCCTCAAACTACGGCCCTCCAGCTGTTGTGGAACTACACATCCCATGAGGCATTGTAAAACTCTGACATTCACAGACATGACTAGGCATGATGGGAATTGTAGTTCCTGAACAACTGGAGGGCCGTAGTTTGAAGACCCATGGGTTAAAGCTTCAGATCTTGTGGGCACAAACGAAAGTACAGAATTATAGCCAGTAGGTGGAGCCAATGATATTTCTTTACTATGATCGTCAGCTCCATCTAGTGGCCATAATGTGGCATTTTCTTGATTCTCACTTGAAAAAAAAAGAATCAAATCACATTGAAGTTTGCCCCCTTTGACACCAAATGAATGTACATGCAGTTTCATAGGAATAATAGCTCTACAGATTTTCCATAAATACACTAAATGTTGCTTTTATAGCCACTTCAGGGGCTTTGCCATGTATCTTTGATAACAGACATGCGAACATTGTATTCGTCTGTGGAGCACCGATTCAATATATTTATCAAATAAAATGCAGTATATGTAAACAGACTCAGATCCGCAGACCCACAGCAATTTAAAAACCGTACAGCGCCGGCCTTCCATGGCAACTCATTTTGTTACCTGTTATGAAATAGACACAAAACTCCATTATTTTCCTATTCCTGGGGCCTCTGCTGTGATTTAGTAGCCGACATCCTGGAATTACACAAGATGAGAACATCAACCGGCGCTTTTGTTGTCGAGAATTACTTTTAACATGTGGTTATGCAGCGTTGTGTGTGTATCAATGCAAGGTACACATCATAAATCTCTCATTTCTCCCCGCACAAATATTGCAGAGGAATGAAATCTCCGTCTTCTGGGACTTATTTAAAGTTTTGCTATCATCTATTGCACAAAATGAATAGCGCGCTTGTTGACGGAGCGTCGGGCTGCTAAGACAGCTATGTCAACGTAGACACTCATTATGGTTTTTGCTGACCAAGGCAAAGCCGGTACCGTTGGGACTGGCGGATGGTCATTAAAACCAGACGCTTTGTAAAAGCTTGGGGGGGGGGGTTCGTACCACAGAGCCATGGGGGGGTTTTACTGTGTCTAAACTGGCTCCTGTTTAGGGTGGAACACCCCTCCAGGTGTCTACAAATGTATTTGGTATCTATATAGGTGGTTGCACAGTGGCTCATTGATTGGTAGACAGTTGCACACTGAAATATTTTGTTTCGGATTTTCGTTTTCATCCGAAAATAAATGTATTTAGTTACTCCTGAAATTTGTTTTTTATTTATTTTGTTTCATTAAAAAAAATGCATTCGTCTAAAAATCCAAATGAATTAACCACTTAAGACCCGGACCATTATGCAAGTAAAGGACCTGGCCAGTTTTTGCGATTCAGCACTGCGTCGCTTTAACTGACATCTGCGCGGTCGTGCGACGTGGCTCCCAAACAAAATTGGCGTCCTTTTTTTTCCCCACAAATAGAGATTTCTTTTGGTGGTATTTGATCACCTCTGCGGTTTTTATATTTTGCACTATAAGCAAAAATAGAGCGACAATTTTGAAAAAAAAATCTATATTTTTTTTCTTTTTGGTATAATAAATATCCCCAAAAAATATATAAATTTCAATTTTTTTAATCAGTTTAGGCCGATACGTATTCTTCTACATATTTTTGGTAAAAAAAAATCGCAATAAGCCTTTATTAATTGGTTTGCGCAAAAGTTATAACGTTTACAAAATTGGGGATAGTTTTATGGCATTTTTATTAATATATTTTTTTTTTTACTAGTAATGGTGGCGATCAGCGATTTTTTTCGTAACTGCCACATTATGGCGAACACATCGGACACTTTTGACACATTTTTGGAACCATTGTTATTTTCACAGTGAAAAGTGCTATAAAAATGCACTGAACACTGTGAAAATGACAATGGCAGTGAGGGAGTTAACCACTAGGGGGCGCTAAAGGGTTAAAAGTGCCCTAAGGGAGTGAATCATACTGTAGGGGGGGGCGTGGCTGTAGGTGTGACGTCACTAATCGTCTTTCCCTATATCAGGGAACAGACGATCAGTGTCACTGCCACACAGAAGAACGGGGAAGGTGTGTTCACACTCACCTCTCCCCGTTCTTCAGCTCCTGTGACCGATTGCGGGACACCAGCGGCGATCAGGTCCGCGGGTCTTGCAGGCGCGGTCACGGAGCTTCGGACCTGGGCTCTTAAAGGCAACGTACCTGTATGTGCCTGTGCCCAGCCATGCCATTCTGCCGACGTATATGGTCGGTAGGGGGTCCTTAAAGGGTCACTAAAGGAAATATTTTTTTAGCTAAATTGCTTCCTTTACCTTACTGCAGTCCTGTTTTCATGTCCTCATTGTTCGTTTTTGCTATGATGTTGGTGTAATCCTTCTCTGTTCTGGACACTTCCTGATGAAAAAAGTCATGGGAGCTTTCTCTCTGTGGTCACTAATCAAGGAGGTGTGATTACTGTGTGTCTAAAACCCCTCAGAACCAATCAGTTTAATTTTACAAACCATCACTACCCTCTATTGGCTCTGTGTCTTTGTACATCACAGAAGCATGAAACAGCATGCAAAAACTAAACTAAAAGTGCAGGCACATTATATGATTGATTTTTTTCTATTTTTAATCATTTTTAAAAGGAATCAGTTAACTATTATGTCTCTATACCCTGTAAACAGTCATTTCAGCAACAAAAAAAAAAAATGTTCCTTTACAACTCCTTTAAGTGGTTAAGGTCAAATCTGTCATTGAAGGCTTATGTTGTCCGTCGAATGTTCTAAGAGGATTCGATGAAGCAGCTAAACTGTACGACGACACAATTGCACATTTCCGGTCGAATGCTCCGCCTACAAGCTATAGTAGAATTCTAATGTTGTATGACGCTAGTAACAATTATATGTATAAATTATTATTATTACTAGTCAACCAACATTATAATTCTTCTATAGCCTATGGGCTGAGTATTTGACCATAAATGTCCGCTCGTGGTGATCGAATGTTTTTAGCTGCTTCGTCGAATCTTCATGTCTCTATAATGTCGAATCTTTCCTCTCTATGTCGAATCTTTCCTCTCTATGTCGAATCTTTCCTCTCTATGTCGAATCTTTCCTCTCTATGTCAAATAATCTTGGACTAATAGAGTTAGGTTAGCCACATTCACTATTGTTACCATCATGTCGAATCTTCTATCTGTATTGAACTGTTGACGCAACAAAGCGAAAATAAAGCATTTTTTATGTCGGATCTTTTGGATTTTGGATTCTGCACATTCGTTATCGTTTGTTAAAACGCAAAAAAATCAAAATTCGGACGAAAATTAAAGCACATGTCTATTGATTAGCACTTACGCCTTGTAGCATTAGGGTCCTCGATTTGAAAATCAACCAGGACGCTATATGCATGGAGTTTACTTGTTCTCCTTGTGTTTTTGGGGGTTACCTTTCACATTTTAAAGGCACTCTACTATCATAGCTCCCAACTGTCCCTGATTTTGAGGGACTATCCCTGATTTCGAGGGACTGTCCCTGATTTTGAGCAATGTCCCTCATTCCTTTTCATGTGTCCCTCATTTTGGTCTGATCCATTAAGTTGTAATAAAATGCACTTTTTGACATTCAAAAAGTGTTTCCCAGCACTAAACCTTTCATCCAAATCCTAAAAATGTCAAAAGCCAGTAGAAAGGAATAGTAGTGGTAATAAATACCATTGTGGGTTTAACAAATCTTTATTTTTGTGTGCTCATTCTCCTTTAAGGGGGCATGGCATGGGGTGGGTCCTATGCCTGCATAGGTTTCCCTCATTCCCATCTCAAAAAGTTGGGAGGTATGGCTACTAGGTTGGTAGTAATTGGCTCCTATATAAATGGATCTAGTATGTATGTACAGTACATGTATTATCACAATCCCGACACCCAAGGCAGAACAATTGGGGAGGATAAAAGAAAGACCCGGTTCTCTATCTTATAAAATGTGGCAAGAAAATTCTATGAAAAAATTCTTCCAAAAGAGCCAAGAGAGCAGGCCCATAGAATAGCCAAGTGTTGTATACAACTGAACATATATATACATCTCTATAGAGAATGTAAGAACTCCCAGGTGTCCAGAGATCAAGGGCACCACATCCCAATAGACATAGACAGTTTAACCACTTGTCTCCCGCCAATGACATATTGACGTCGGCAAAGTGGTTTCAATATCCTGAGTGGACGTCATATGACGTCCTCAGAATATTGACCTGCTGCGCGCCCCCGGGGGCGTGCATCGCGGCGATCGTTGTTGCAGGGTGTCAGTCTGACACCCCGCAACACCGATCTAGGTAAAGTGTCTCTCACGGAGACACTTTACCACGTGATCAGCCGTGTCCAATCACGGCTGATCACGATGTAAACAGGAAAAGCCGGTAATCGGCTTTCTCTCACTCGCGTCTATCAGACGCGAGTAGAGGAGTGCCGATCGGCTGCTCCTCTGATAGGGGGGTTTGTGCTGATCGATTATCAGCACAGCCCCCCCGAAGAATGCCCACTGGACCACCAGGGATGCTCACTGGACCACCGGGGAGGTAAAACAAAGTAATGCCCCCTAGACCACCAGACACAAATAATAATGGATGTCAATCAGTGCCGCAATGGATGCCAATCAGTACCCACAATGGGCATCACTGATTGTCAGGCATTGTTTGGCACTGATTGGCATCCATTAGTACAACACATGATATTGCCTCCTATCAGTGCCCATCTATGCCCATCCATGCCACCTATCAGTGCCCATCCGTGCCGCCTATCAGTGCCCATCCGTGCCGCCTATTCGTGCCGCGTATCCGTGCCGCCCAGTGCCCATCCGTGTCGCCCATCAGTGCTGCATATTAGTGCCCATCATCAGTGCCCATCAATGCCACCACATCAGTGCCACCTCATCGGTGCCCATCAGTACCGCCTTATCAGTGCCCGTCAATGCAGTACCATCAGTGCCCATCGGTGAAGGAGAAAATGCACTTATTTACAATGTTTTATAACGGAAACAAAAAAAAAACGTTTTTTTTTTTTTTCAAAATGTTCGGTAATTTTTTTGCAGAAAAAAAAAATCGCAGAGGTGATCAAATACCACCAAAAGAAAGCTCTATTTGTGGGTACAAAATTATACAAATTTGGTTTGGGTGCAGTCTAGCATGACCGCGCAATTGTCATTCAAAGTGCAAGAGCGCTGAAAGCAAAAAATTGGTCTGGGCGGGAAGGTGTAAAGTGCCGGTATGGAAGTGGTTAAAGAATAAATACCAAGAGGGATTTTAAAGGTGCTATGACATGAAATTTAAATAGTCTATCTTTATAGAGAACTACAGTCGCATGTAAGCAATGGAATCTTTGTCTTCTGGGACCTATTTAAAGTTTTGCTATCATGTATTGCACAAAATGCGAAGACAGCCATGTCAAGGTAGCCACTCATTATGGTTCTTGCTGACCAAAGAGAAACCGCTACTGTTGGGACTGCCGGATCATCATTAAAACCAGATGATTTGTAAAAGCTTGGGGGGGAGGGAGGGGGGTGTAGTGTGGAGTCATTGGGTGGTTCTACAGGATAGAAGACCCCTCTATGTGTCTATAGATGTATATAGTATTGTTATAGGGATGGCTCAGTGACACTCCCCCCTTTCCCGATTCGCACCAGAACATGCGAACATGCAAAGATGTGTGCAAACTTGCAAACCCTATTAAAGTCTAAGGCCGCGTACACACGATCAGACTTGTCCGATGGACCGTTTTCATCGACCACGCTGAAGTGGTCTGATGTGCGTACTCACCATCAGACCAAAATCCCCTCATACCAGAACCCGGTGACGTAGAACACAACGACGTGATGAAAAAACGAAGTTCAATGCTTCCAAGCATACATCGACTTGATTCTGAGCATGCGCGGTTTTTTGGTCCGATGATTTTGTGTACTAACCATCGAACCTGTCCGACGGACAGGTTTCCAGCGGACATGTTTTCAAGCATGTTTTGAAACTTTGGTACACTGGAAAACGGTCCGATAGGCCGTACACACGATCGAACATGTCCGCTGAAACTGGTCTGTTCGATGGTGTGTACGCGGCCTAAGGGACACAAACATGAAAAATCAAAAGTGCTTATTTTAAAGGCTTATATGCAAGTTATTGCCATAAAAAGTGTATACTGCCCCAGTATCAATACAAAAAAAGTTTTTAAAACAACCGTTTTTTCAGCAGCAGTGATTTTATAATGCCTAAATTGAAACAATAAAAATGAAATATTCCTTTAAAGGTCCCCTTAGTCTGCATGTAAAGTGGTGCATCCGTGTTATGTGTTTTACAGTGCCGCAGCAAAATCACATTTCTAAAGGTGCGGGTGTAATGTATTGCCGGCTCCCAGCAATATAGATAAAAATCAAGGGAAAAATGGGGGGGGGGGGGGGTTGGGTTAGTCCATACCAGCCCTTAGGGTCTGGTATGGATTTTAAGGGGAACTCCATGCCCAATTTTTTTTTTAAATAGCATGGGGTCCCCCCCAAAATCTGTACCATATCATAAGGGGAACTCCACGCCCCCAAAAAATAACAGAATTGCCGTGAGGTCCCCCCCAAAATCTTTCCAGACCCTTATCCGAGCATGCAGCCTGGAGGACAGAATGGGGGGAAGCTCGTGCCTCCCCCTCCTAAGCCATACCAGGCCACATGCCGTCATCATGGGGAGAGTGCTTTTGGGGTGATTTTTTAAGGAATCGTCAAAAACTGTCTTTTGTGGTTTCTACACTTTTTTTTGGGCGAATGGGTAGGGGCCAGGATCTTGTTAAAGGGGGTTTCCAGATTCCGATCAGCCCCCCACCTGCAGACCCCCACAACCACCAGGCCAGGGTTGCGGGGACGAGGCCCTTGTCCCCATTAACATGGGGATAAGGTGATTTGGAGCACAAATGGAAGAAAAATATTATGGACAGCCGCACTCCAATGGATGTAAAACTAAAATATCACCTTTTAATAAGGTATAAATAAACACTACAAGAACCAAAACAGCAAGCGGTGGGATAATACAGCTGACGCGTTTCACATAGATACACAATGCTTAGTCATTGCATAGAGGACCCCAAAGCACCCTCCCCATGTTAAGGGCAAGCGGCCTGGTGCGGTTCAGGAGGGGGGCTGCTCGCTCGTCTCGCCCCCCTCCTTTACTGGCCTGCCAGGTTGCTTGTCAATTTTTTTTTTCATTTTAGCGTGGAGTTCCCCTTAAAATCTATGCCAGACCCAAAGGGGGAACCCATGCAGTTTTTTTCTTTATTCTGTCATAGGGTTTCCCTTAACCACATCAATACACTGTATTATATACTTTACACTGACTGCACTGTTTTTATATACAACATATATATATATATATATATATATATATATATATATATATATATATCTGCCTTCACACCACTAACGAACCTGCCTCTAGCCAACGTTCTCTCAATCATAACACTGTATATGCCTGCCGTGTAAGCAGCCTTATATAGTGTGGGGTATGGGCATAGCCCCCAGAGCACCCTGCCTTTGGTCAATCATGGCTCTCACAGCAGAACGCGCTGTGATTGGCCAAAGCATGCAGGTCAGGTGCATGCTTTGGTTAATCAACAGCCATCAATGCACTGCGATCTTGCTATTGGAGTAGCATTAGCAGTGCCTATTTGTGATTTCCAGCTTCTAGAGGGATCCCAAAGGTATGGTATTCCAATGATGTAAAAATATCCATACCTAGAATTCTTCATTTAATATGACCTTTCTGATTCAATCTGCTGACAATGTCATTTTTTGGTATAACTGTCAAAAGACTGAAGTGTCCCTATATTGCAGTAAGGTAACCAGAAGGCATTTCGTACTCTGCTGCTCTACAATTTGCCCACAGCAAGCTTTCAACGCCTTTCTTGATGCATGTAAGCCCTCATTAGCTCCAGTTTTGAGATGTTAACCATCAATCGTAATATGAGTGGTGCCTGTCACTTTAAACAAGCTGTTATCAGGGTTACGAAGGTTTTCCAATAAGCCTCTGGCACCTCTTGAAACTTGTTGAAAGGCAGTTGAAGCCTGCTAGCAGCTTGTTTAAAGTGAAAGGCAGCACTGCGATTATAATTGTTTTTTTTTTTCTTTTGCATCCCTATAATGGAGCAAAGGGGACTTTAGAGATGAAATTAGTTCTGCTTATATTTATTTATTAGAAATCCACAAGTGTTTTTTTTTATTATTATTATTATTATTATTACTAGTCCTTTATACTAAATTTTAAAATGTACAGATGCAGCAAATTAGAAATTGGATGAAAGGTTTAGCACTGGGAAACACTTTTTGAGAGATAAAAACTGCTTTTTATACTATAGATCAGACTAAAATGAGGGACAAATGAGGCGGAAAGAGGGACAGAGGGACTTTGTTCTGAATCAAGGGACAGTCCCTCAAAATCAGTGCTTAGCTGAGAAAGTCCCACCTCCCCTTCTCCAGATGAAGGCTCCTTGGATGCATGACATAATTTTGGTCTACGCCATAACCCAGAAGGTAACTGAAGAAATACTTCCTGGAATCCAATTGCCCTTTGTGCAATTTTTTACATCATGTTGGCCTAGGCCACAAACCAGAAAGTTTAACACAAGTACAAATAGTATTCCTCCCTATAATGCTAGCATACGCGATTTACTTTGCATGTGCTGCGCTATATAAGTTTTCATTCATTCATTCATAATTAAAAATAGTCAATGTTCATTGAGAAAGTTCTATTCATTAAATTCAATGCTCCTTGCAAAAGCCCCCCCACGCACTTTTTTTTGCCAAACCCATGGCTATTAACCTTAAGAAAAGAGAAGATCAATTTGGCTCTCGTTGACTTAAATGGGGTTTGGATTTTGCACCTGGACTTTTGGAACTCCCTGAATGGAGCTCAGGTGTGTTCACCTTAAGAAAAGAGAAGATCAATTGGGGTCTCATTGACTTGATTGGGGTTTGGATTTGGCACCTGGACTTTTGAAGCTCCCTGAATAGAAATCAGGTGTGTTAACGATATAGAAACATTGGGTCTAAGGTCCCCAAACCTAGGACCAAACAAAAAAGGGGGGGGCACAGTTGGACTATTGCGGTACATGTAGAATTGGATAACAAGATTACTAAATAAGGGTAAAATAATTTTATTAAATACACAGAAGAAAAAACACAATACAGAGCTTAAAATGGTGACGACCATACATAACGCCAGTATAATAATCCCGGTGGGGAACAAAATAATGCGTTGGGGGTCATGACAATCTTGACCGGTTTCGCGGTATTGACCGCTTCATCAGACCTCGTTCGGTGATTCTCCTCTGCGGGATACACCTAGGTAAGCAGCTGAGCCCCCTCTCCCCATTTAAATCTTGTATTCCTAATTTATGTATAACCAATTGTTTTTTAACTTAATTGTAGACATACTTCTGATGAAGCGGTCAATACCGCGAAACCGGTCAAGATTGTCTTGACCCCCAACGCATTATTTTGTTCCCCACCGGGATTATTATACTGGCGTTATGTATGGTCGTCACCATTTTAAGCTCTGTATTGTGTTTTTTCTTCTGTGTATTTAATAAAATTATTTTACCCTTATTTAGTAATCTTGTTATCCAATTCTACATGTACCGCAATAGTCCAACTGTGCCCCCCCCTTTTTTGTTTGGTCCTAGGTTTGGGGACCTTAGACCCAATGTTTCTATATCGAATTTCCAGGATGATGGTACTTTTTATTTCTATATCTATCTATAACTATCCTAGAGGCTCTACTTTAAATCAGGTGTGTTAACCTTAAGAAAAGAGATGATCAATTTGGCTCTCGTTGACTTAATTGGGGTTTGGATTTGGCAGCTGGACTTTTTAAGCTCCCTGAATGGAACTCAGGTGTGTTAACCTTAAGAAAAGAGAAGATCAATTTGGCTCTCCTTGGCTATATTGGGGTTTGGATTTGGCACCTGGACTTTTGAAGCTCCCTGAATAGAAATGAGGTGTGTTAACCTTAAGTAAAGAGAAGATCAATTTGGCTCTCCTTGACTTAATTGGGGTTTGGATTTGGCACCTGAACTTTTGAAGCTTCCTGAATTGAAATCAGGTGTGTTCACCTTAAGAAAATAGAAGATCAAGTTGGCTCTCCTTAAATTGATTGGGTTTTGGATTTGGCACCTGGACTTTTGGAGCTCCGTGAATGAAACTCAGGTGTGTTAACCTTAAGAAAAGAGAAGATCAATTTGGCTTTACCTAAAATAATTGGGATTTGGATTTGGCACCTGGACTTTTGAATCTCCCTGAATGGAAATCAGGTGTGTTAACCTTAAGAAAAAAGAATATCAATTTGGCTCTCGTTGACTTAATTGGGGTTTGGATTTGGCACCTGGACTTTTGAAGCGTCCTGAATTGAAATCAGGTGTGTTCACCATAAAAGAAAAGAGAAGATTAAGTTGTCTCTCCTTAAACTGATTGGGTTTTGGATTTGGCACCTGGACGTTTGGAGCTCCCTGAATGAAACTCAGGTGTGTACAGAGAAGATCAATTTGGCTCTCGTTGACTTGATTGGCGTTTGGATTTGGCACCTGGACTTTTGAAGCTTCCTGAATGGAAACCAGGTGTGTTTACCTTAAGAAAAGAGATGATCAAGTTGGCTCTCCTTAAATTGATTGAGGTTTGGATTTGGCACCTGGACTTTTGGAGCTTGCTGAATGGAACTCCTTAAGAAAAGAGAAGATCAATTTGTCTCTCCTTGACTGGATTGGGGTTTTAATTTGGCACCTAGACTTTTGAAGAGCTCCCTGAATGGAACTGATGTGTTCAGCTCATCCTTATCAATGAGGGTGTTTCATGTCCAGCCTGGGGGGCTTTTATGGCTCCCTCTACAGATACAGTGAAGAAGTGTACATAGCCACCCAGAGACAAGAAGTGCATTGATGGCAGGAATCAGATGAAAATAATGTTAAAGCATAAAAAAGTCAGCCATAATTAGTAAGCTGTGATGTGTTATTTTTGGGAATTGGTACAATTGTCAGTCTGCTCTTCTACAAGCACAGAGGCAGTGGAGCTCTGGTTGGGCTCTGTGCTGTGCCTCTGCCTGAATAGAATGAGCGTCATTCTTCCTGTGTGTTCGCTGATTACCATGGCTGGTTCTGCTTTCATACAAGTGACCCAGTTTCCAGAATCAGGTTTTGGCAAGCGCGCTGACACTGTGTGCGTCTTGTAAATAAATCCCCAGCCCAGCCAGTTTAATTAGCTGAACATTATATTTCCAGGTCCCCATGCTGTCTTACGGCACCAATACTGTGATTGCTCACATGCAGAATGTAATAAAGTGAATTAATAATTATGTTCAGCAAATTGGAATTATCACAATACATTGTTTTGCATGTCACTTGTTTATTTTATTACAGTGAGGCTGTCATTGCTGAGAATTTATTAATAGAGCGTTCTGTACTGAAGGGAGACGATGCAAATGTTTCATCGTTTTAGATGTTTCTTTTCAGACATTAAAAAAAAACTCTGGAAAAAAATCAAATAATGAACGGGTAAAGCTGGAATTTGACCTTCTTCATTTTCCCTCTCCTGGTTCCTCCTTTCCCACCTCATCAACATGCTAAGGGCATAAAAAAACCCTTCCCGTTTTCATTACAGCCCTTAATATAGTGCCAGTAACATCCTCCTTGGGTCTCTGTGTTTCACTATGCAATGCAGAGCAGATCATAGCTGGAGAGAGAGGCAGGCAGGGTGCTTCTTTTTGAAAGCGTGTCTGAACTGTCAGAAAACAGGGGGTGGGGAGCTGAAATTACACACTGCAGAGCTCTGAGAGCTGATTGGAGTGAAGGGACACATCCCCCGTCACACAGCACACAGGGCCATAGCTGATGCTGTCAATCACAGGCTGTGTGCTGAAGCTTCCTCCCCTGTCACCATTTTTCTCAGAGTGTCAAGAAAACTTGTCAGAAGCGATTTAAACTATGCAGGGCTCAATGAAGAGAACTTTGAGAGCTGATTGGGAAAAAAAGGGAGATGCACCCAGCACACAGGAACAGAGCCATTGGAAAAAAAGGACACGCCTTGCACAGTTGGATGCCGTTTTCTGTGGTTTTGTTTTGTATGAACATGTCTTTTATGGTGACTAAATAAAGAATAATAAAAAAAAAAGGACACGCTTCTTCCACATAGCACCCAGCACACGGGAACAGAGCCATTGAAAAAAGGGACACACTTCTTCCACATAGCACCCAGCACACAGGAACAGAGCTGAGGCTATTAATCATCTGGAGGTCCCTCCCCTGTCACCATCATCATTTAAATGCTACAAAGAATATAACAGAATATGTAAAAAGGAAATCAAGGACTCAAAAATTCAAATTGCAAAAGATAGTAGGACAAACCCCCCAAAATTATTCAAATATATTAATAGTAAAAAGGTCAGGTCTGAGCATGTAGGCCCTTTACAGAATAATCTAGAGTGGGTGACTGAGGACAAAGATAAGGCAAATTTATTAAATACTTTCTTCAGCTCTGTGTATACAATGGAGCATGGGGGAGCTCATGTCCATAATGGGGGTGGGAGTGACACAGCCCAACATTCACAATGGCTAAAAAGTGATATGGTCCAGAAATATTTAGACAGAATAAAGGTGGATAAAGCACCTGGACCAGATGGCATCCACCCACGGATCCTAAAAGAATTTAGCTCTGTCATTTCAAAGCCACTGTATCTAATATTTAGGGACTCATTGATGACAGGAATAGTACCACTGGATTGGCACTGGGCCAATATGGTGCCCATATTTAAAAAGGGAACAAAGTCTTTACCAAGTAACTATAGACCTATTAACTGGGAAGCAACATTTATAGGTAAAGTTAATCCGGGGAATATCCGATTGACTCTCGAGGGATCGGGAAGGAAACTTTCCCCTGCTGTAGCAAATTGGATCATGGCTCTGCTGGGGTTTTTTCGCCTTCCTCTGGATCAACTGTGTATGAATGATCGTGTATATGGGATTGTATTTTTTTTTTTTTTTGGTTAAACTAGATGGACTTGTGTCTTTTTTCAACCTGACTAACTATGTAACTATGTTTTCGTATCAAAAAAAATCGGGGAAATCAAAGAAAATTTTAAAAAAAGACATAAAACAAATTCCGAATACGAATTGAACAAATCAACCAAATTTAATAAAACAAAATAACTAGATTAACGAATATATCTATAGCATAGAGGGCTAATTAGCAACCCCTGTGATAGCAAAAAAGTTAAATGAAAAACAGTGTTAAAAAATGTACTTGTAATAAAATAAGTAAAAATAAATGAACTTTTTAAAGCGTTTTACATGTGAGCTATCGATGCAAACATCAGAGGGGCAACAAGAATCCTAATTCATGGTAATCACTAACTTAATAACCAGTAAACCGTATGGTATCAATGAATGAAAGGGATGGGCCAAGGACTGCCTGATTGGGGAAGAAAGGGCTAGATCAGGGGTGCCCAACCTTTTGAAGAGCGAGGGCCACGTAAGCAACTTGGTAACCAGTCGTGGGCCACAATGAGTGGAGGGGACACAAGTCGGTTTATGTCTGTCGCTCCATAGAGGTGAATGGAGGGTCCCACTGATGCACTGTGATTTACCCACACCGCGGATGTGGCGCTGTGCGCCTGTGGCTTTCCTGGGTTTGCTGCACTGTGCCATAGACTTCTATTACATCCTGCAGGTGTGGTGCACTTTTTGAAATCTGCAGGTAATAATAGAAGTCTATGGCTCAGTGCAGGTAACCTGCAGGTAAACTGCTCTGCACCTGTGGATCAGTTTGAAAGCAGCCCAGTAACCACTGCAGAACAGATATGCCCATATATACACTGTGGGCCAGATTCTCATAGATTTTCCCTGGCGTACCGTAAGCCATTTACACTACGCCGCCGCAACTTAACAGAGCAAGTGCCGTATTCTCCAAGCACTTGCTCCGTAGTTTGCGGAGGCGTAGTGTAAATGGCCCAGCGTAAGGCTGCGTAATTCAAAGGGGGCGGCTTGTATTTAAATTAAGCGCACCCCCGCGTCGATCAAACTGCGCATTCGCCGGCCAAAAAGCCCAGTGCGCATGCTCCAGCTCACGTCGGAAAGCGTCGGTGAAACCGACGTCAAAACGACGTGATCTTCACTTACGCAATGCCCTATTCGCGAACGACTTAGTAACCGACGGAAAAAGCCGACGCTGACCCGACGCCATACTTAACATGGCATCCGACGGCACCCGACGGTATCCGACGGTACTGCGTAAGGTTACTCCACATATTAGCAGGGGTAACCTTACGCGGACGAGGCAGTGAGCATTTGGTATTACTCCGCTTATGACAGGAAGCATTGGCTTATGCGGCTCTTCTCCGCAGGCACTTGCTTCATCTACCATGGGCACAACTCTGATTCACTAGGATAGCAACCTGAGATCTGTGCTTGCCAACCCGCTATCCCAGAACAGGAGGTCGTGGACCACATCAGTGGGCTCCGTGGGCCACATGTAGCCCCCGGGCCACTGGTTGGACACCCCTGGGCTAGATGATGCTGGATGTCCTCCAACCAGGGAATGACTAGGTCCAGCTTTCTAATGCACAGTGTGAAAAGCTGCTGGGGGTGCATTAAAATAAACTTGTTGCTTTGGCCTGCGTGGGCAAATGACAGGTTCCCTTTAAATCATTGCCTCTTTCTGATGCTTTTTACTTGATTGCGATCTAAATTAAAAAAAAAAAAACAACACAAAGTCATGGAATTTTTTTCAGTAAACAGGCAGATTAATCGGAAAACCAAATAATCTTGCTATTTGCCCAGAACGCAGCGCTTCTTTCTGAAGAGTGATTATGTTTTGATTACACCATCTAAATAATTCCTCCTGGACAGAGAAGAGTTGGATTCCTGATGCCGGATAATCATCTTTATGAACGCCGGGGACATGCAGCGAAGATTCGCAGGTGAAAGAGGTTACAAATGTGATTAAAACGCATCCTACGTGAAAAGGGGACAATTTATAGATTCGTCTCACGCGATTTGAGACGTCATTTTAGTTTTGCAAAGAGATCATTACCATGTCTTTTTGTTTCTAGTGTAATTCCTATTTAGAAGTCACATAGGAACGACTTAAAGTAAACCTAAAAAAAGTATTTAAAGCACAACTCTATCCAAAAATGTGCTAAAAATAAGTGATTGGATACTGAAGTCATGCTAAGTGTTGTGTGCGGGGGTCGAGTGTAATCCAATTCTTACCCTAAGGGGGGACCATCCCTAAAAAAGCACATCTAAAAATACATAGTGGTTTGGGACTTTAGGTGTACCCCCTTGAGGAGCCATCAATCATACAAATAAACGTCTTTATTTTAAAATGTTACACACGTTTTTATACAAAAGGTTTGTTTTTAAAAACAAATTTTCAAACAACTTGTCCAGGGTGATGTTGTCCTGGCTTTGGGGAACCGATTTTTAAGTCAGCAGGTTTTTCAGGCTGAGCCAATTCATCAGAGCCTCAGATCCTCAGATCCTGTTAAACACTGCAACAGTGTACAAGGAAAATCATATATAAAACAATGAGTAATTAACAGCAAATCACATTGTGAGAGACTCTCCTGGGACAGAGGCTTTTGGAGGTGACTGAATGCTAGCCTCTTGCCTTGCGATCATGGGCCCTGGCATTTGGGGGAACGGTGCTCTTTGTAAGCTGTATGCCTGGAGACCCTGTATATGCCATATTAGAGTGACTGATTTATACTGTTGGGACATACAGTGTAAGTAGATGCTAATGCCATCCCCCCCCAGCCATCTGTCTGTTCTCTGTGCTAATTGGCCCTGCTATTGTGTAAAGATGTCCTGTGTTTACACTTATGATAATGTGTATTGTATAGCAGGTGAGTGAGGAGACGTAACATCTACCCTGAAAGGTCATATCTGAGTCGCCTAGTCTGGATAAATGATTAGTTAATTAGCTCATGTTAATTTGTTTTCATGATTACCTCCTCTAACTGCATATAAGGCTGTATTCTTGGTTCTATTAAACACTCCATGTTCAGCAGACAAACAAGTCTCCTCTCGTTGTGTGCTTGTGAGCAGCTGGAATATCTGATATATCCAGACTGATAGGAAGTGGTATATGACGGAAGCACTCAAGCGGAGTGTGGGACGTTCCGTTACACACATAATGGGCTCATGCACACTGCAGCTTCTGTAGGCTTTTGCCTAGAAACTTCCTCTGTGTTAGCCAATGTGTCCATCCACATTGGCACATCCACTTATCTGCATGCTCACCCCCTAAGCACCCAGCTTAATTCCTTTCTCTCCCCATATACCCCCAACACAAATCCCCCCCTCCAAAAAAAATCTTCCCCCTCCTAGCACAATTCCTCAACCTTAAAATTCCCCCTCCCCTCCATCCTGGCACAAATTAAACAGTCAAATTTCCCCTCCTAGTACGAATACCCCACAGGTATCCCTACTAAAATAAATCCCCCCCCCCTGCAAAAAAAATATATATTCCTCCCCTACCATATCCATTTTATAGCACAACCCCCCCCCCCCCCAATCCCCTTCCTAGCACAAATCCTCTTCCCCCATTCCCCTACCCAACACAAATTCCCCCAAATCACCACTCCTAGCACACCTCCCCAAATGTGCCCTCCTAGAACAATTCTTACCCACAAATTCCCCATCCCAACACAAATTTCCTTCCCCTACAATCTCCTTGTGATGCCCCTCCCCACTTCACATGATGCCACAGTGCCCTTCTGCCCACTCCTTGTCCCAGCTCTGGTCCCAAGGGCCACACTTCAAAACCCAAATGGCCGAGTGTAGCCACAGGTTGGGCACCAGGGTCATAGATTCTTAATTAGTTGACCTGAAGGAGACGACTTCATCATCAATAAAGCCGGAGACGTGATGTAATGTTATTGATGGTTGATGCCCAGGGGCTCAGCAAGCCGGACATTCATTTGAAAACCTTCGTAGGGTTACTGTTTGTGAATTCTAAACAGTTTTGCATTTTAAGTGACCCTGTAATTTCCTGGGCTTCAGCAGATTCAGCGAGAGACATTGTAATATGTGCTGGCTCTAGGGAAATGTAAATTGGGCATTAGGCAACACTTCATTACACACATAAGGGTAGAAGAGCCCATGAATCCTGCTTGTTTTCTCAGCCTGTCCTTCTACTCTCTGTTATATTTCACCGCGTTTCATTATATGTATCGTGCCAGTGATCGAACATTCTCCCAGGCAACTTAATAACTGCGCTATTGTCATTACGATAGTAGGATAAAAGTGTTTACCGCATATAATTAAAGGAGCAGTCCAAACCTGCAGATGTATGACTTTACCAAAGTACAAAGTACAAGTAGAGAGACTGTATGCAATGTATTCTAATAAGCTTTTCCAAAGGAAGACGCTAGTTTTACACAACGGGCCTTTAAAGGGACATTTTCACGTTGTCTAATCAGGCCAAAGTGACAGGGTCTCTTTAACTAGTCGCGGAATACACCCTGCAATGTACTGTGGATGGGCGCCCCCTACAGGCAAAATGATGTACCTGTACATCACTGCCTGCTTATGAGTTTAGCCCACCCCTTTCTGCCGACACTCGCTGTGATTATACACTATTGTCTGTCAGCAGATCCCCGCCAATGATTCATGGCTGGGACCTGCTGATTGGCTGTGTCCAATAACAGCCCAGAGCCCAGTGTTGATAACACAGGGCTCTTTACAGTGGGAACCAATCTCTCTGTTTCTTTTCCCTGCAAAAAAATAAAGAGATAGTAAAAAAAAAGCATACATTTCACTTTGCAAGGCACACATTTAACTACTTGAGGCCCACGCTATAGCCAAATGATGTCCGCCCCTGTAAACATATGAGATCATCTCTCATTGCTGGCTCACACAGAGACAGCATCCTGTCTCTGGAGAGGAGACCGATCTGTGTCCCTTGTACATAGGGACACAGATCGGTCACCTCCCCCAGTCACCCTCCTCCCCCTACAGTTAGAACACTATGCAGGGAATACATTTAACCCCTTCCTCACCCCCTAGTGTTAACCCCTTCAATGCCAATCACATTTATACAGTAATTAGTGCATATTTATAGCACTAATCGCAGTATAAATGTGAATGGCGCCAAAAATGTGTCAAAAGTGTCCGATGTGCCCGCCATAACGTTGCAGTCCCAATAAAAATCGCAGATCGCCGCCATTTCTAGTAAAAAAATAATAATAATTCTGTCCCCTATTTTGTAGGCTATATAACTTTTGCGCAAACCAGTCGCTTATTGCAATATATTTTTTTTTGTTACCAAAAATATGTAGAAGAATACGTATCGGCCTAAACTGAGAAAAAAAAATGTTTTTTTTTTTTTTTTTTTTAAATTGAGATATTTATTATAGCAACAAGTAAAAAATATTGTATTTTTTTTCAAAATTGTCGCTTTTTTGTTTATAGCGCAAAAAATAAAAACCGCACACGCGATCAAATACTGTGCCACCAAAAGAAAGCTCTACTTGTGGGGAAAAAAGGACGTAAATTTTGTTTGGGAGCCACGTCGCACGACCGCGCAATTGTCAGTTAGAGCGACGCAGTGCCGGAAGCTGAAATTTCACCTGGGCAGGAGGGGGGTATATGTGCCCAGTAAGCAAGTGGTTAACCCATTGATTGCCCTAGATGTTAACCCCTTCCCATCCAGTTTTATTAGTACATTGACAGTGTATAGCAGTGGTGGCCAGTCCACAAGGGGCGTAGGGGAAACGCCCACCCAGCCCACAGTACCCCATCTGTGTGGCCGTGCAATGTGCGGGGGCGCCAAACCAACAGGTCTCTACCAGGTCCGTCACCCCCTCACAGGCATATGACCACATCCCGAGGCCCCAATTGGCCTGTTTCATATTGCCCCGAGCCCTCCCACCCTGCGATACCAGGCCAATCAGGACAGGAAGACCCAGAACCCAGAAAGAAAACAGGATCAAGACAAGCTGGGGAGCCATGACAGCTGGTGCGATCCACCGTAGGGCTCGTCTGCGCCCCTTCCCAAAATTTCTCTAGTACACCAGCCACCACTGGTGTATAGTATTATCACTGAGCACTGTGTTAGTGTCACTGGTGATGTCAGTGTCAGTGAGTCCCCCCCAGTGTCAGATTGCCCATCGCGCTATCACAGTCCCATTATAAGTCGCTGACCACCACCATTAGTAGTATTTAAAAAATAAAATAAAAAAATTCCATTATATATCCCATAGTTTGTAGGGCTAGAACTTCCATGTAAACCAATGAATATACGTTTATTGAGATTTTTTTTTTTTTACCAAAAATATGTAGCAGAATACGTTTTGGCCAAAATTTTTGAAGAAATTTGAATTTTTTATTTGAATATGTTTTATAGTAGAAAGTAAAACATATATTTTTTTTTCCAAAATGTATTTAATAAAAAATAAAAAAAACAATGGGGGTCTAATACCACCAAAAGGAAGCTCTCTTTGTGGATTTTCGAGTTTTGAGAACTTGGGAATTTTCGAGTTTCCAAGAGTTGGGACCTGATAAATAAAGATTGTGGCGCCGCTCAAGCCAAAGGCTCACGAAGGTATAGCCTCTCACTGCTCTGACTAGTGACAAGGACACTGATCTCGCTTCTATGTACTCGGAACAGAGATCAGTGTCATAGAGCCCATCCCCCCTACAGTAAGAAACACAATGCAGGGGACACTTAACCCCTACAGCGTCACCTAGTGGTTAACCCCTTCAGTGCCAGTGTCATTTTCACAGTAAGCAGTGCAGTTTTATAGCACTGTCGCTGTATAAATGACAATGGTCCCAAAAGTGTCCGATATGTCCGCCATAATGTCGCAGTCACGGAAAAAAATACTGATCACCCCCATTACTAGTAAAAAAAAAAGATTAATAAAAATGCTATAAATCTATCCCCTATTTTGTAAACGCTATAACTTTTGCGCAAACCGATCAATAAAGGCTTATTGCGTTTTTTTTCTCTTCAAAAATATGTAGAAGAATACGAATTGGTCTAAACTGAGGAAAACATTTTTTTTTATATCTTTTTTTGGTTGATATTTATTATCGCAAAAAGTTAAAAATATTGCATTTTTTTCAAAATTGTCGCTCTATTTTTGTTTATAGCGCAAAAAATAAAAACCGCAGAGGTGATCAAATACCACCAAAAGAAAGCTCTATTTGTGTGGGGAAAAAAAGGACGCCAATTTTGTTTGGGAGCCACATCGCACGACCGCGCAATTGTCAGTTAAAGTGACGCAGTGCCGAATCGGAAAAAGTGGCCCGGTCCTTTAGCTGGAAAATGGTCTGGGGCTTAAGTAGTTAAGTTTTAAATGTTGGCATTTAATAACAAGAACTCTTCAATGAACAAAGCTGTAAAGGTGAACAGCGGAAAATATTTTTGCCGGAATTAATTCAACTAGACAGAAGGGCACTTGATTTCGCCCTGATATGGGTACATTTTACTTGTAATTTGTGAAAAGTTAACCAATCAGAAATCAACATCTGCTTTGCTCGCTCTCCGAATGTAATTTCCACTAGAAGAGATCCCTTAATTATAGCTCGCCCGGATCACCCAGATACCTGTACATCTCATACAGATTTGTGTTCACTAGACTAACTGCTCATTCATTTTCCTGTCATTTAAAATGTGTAATTGATTTTATCTTGTGTAAAACCCCCATTGAGATTTGGTGAGAAGAAAATAGCATCCGATACTCCGAGGTTCCTTACAGAAATGAAGGAATTCTAATCTCCGTGCCAGTTCGGTGAGCCAAGGATTGTACCACAGAGACAAGAACGTGAAGATGATGTTTTTCTTATGTTAATTATGTTTTAGCATTATACAATTTTTTTTTTTTTAATCGCATGCATGCATTTTTTTTTTTTTTTCGTTTACCATTTTTGGAAGGTCGTTACATTTAAATTCTATTTTTAACCCAAAAGCAAACATTTATTATTGCAGCTTACCAATTCTTAGGCTGCATTCACACCTGAGCATATTGTAGAATCTTTGAGCGTTTTTTTTCCTGCATTTTTTAGTGCATTTTTATGCACGATTTCGGTGTGTTTTTTTTATGCACGACCTGCGCGTTTTCATACAGCGTTTTTGAGCTTTGGCTTTTTTTTTGTAAGCCAATAGAAAAAATTAGGGTTGTCCCGATGCCTCTTTTTTAGGACCGAGTACAAGTACCGATACTTTGTTTCAAGTAGTCGCCGATACCGAATACCGATACTTTTTTTAAATGTGTCCTCAAATGCAGCCATGTGCCCCACATATTGCAGCCATGTATGTCCCCCACATATTGCAGCTATGTATGTCCCCACATATTGCAGCCATGTATGTCCCCCACATATTGCAGCCATGTATGTCCCCCACATATTGCAGCCATGTGCCCCACATATTGCAGCCATGTATGTCCCCCACATATTGCAGCCATGTGCCCCACATATTGCAGCCATGTATGTCCCCCACATATTGCAGCTATGTATGTCCCCACATATTGCAGCCATGTATGTCCCCCACATATTGCAGCCATGTGCCCCACATATTGTAGCCATGTATGTCCCCCACATATTGCAGCCATGTATGTCCCCCACATATTGCAGCCATGTCCCCCCACAGATGCAGCCATGTCCCCCCACACATATTGCAGCCATGTCATGTCCCCCACATATTGCAGCCATGCATGTCCCCCACATATTGCAGCCATGTCCCCCACATATTGCAGCCATGTCCCCCACATATTGCAGCCATGTCCCCCACATATTGCAGCCATGTCCCCCACATATTGCAGCCATGTCCCCCATATTGCAGCCATGTCCCCCACATATTGCAGCCATGTATGTCCCCCATATTGCAGCCATGTATGTCCCCCACATATTGCAGCCATGTATGTCCCCCACATATTGCAGCCATGTATGTCCCCCACATATTGCAGCCATGCATGTCCCCCACATATTGCAGCCATGTATGTCCCCCATATTGCAGCCATGTATGTCCCCCATACCTGATATGATGCCGCCGCATACCGCCGCGTTAATCCCCCTGCATTACAAGCTTTTGTTTGTATTGTAATGCCTGCCGCACCATGTATAGACACTCCCCTTCTCGGGATTGGACGGATCCGTCCAATCCCGAGTAAGGGGGGGTGTCTATACACGGATCCGTGCATAGACACTCCCCCTTGCTCGGGATTGGACAGATCCGTCCAATCCCGAGAAGGGGAGTGTCTATACATGGCGAGGCGGGCATTATAAGTATACAAACGAATACTTGTAATGCACGCTGTATTGCACGGGGGATTAACGCGGCGGTATGCGGCTTTGCGTCGGTGGAGGTATTTAGGTATTTACTAGTATCGGTATCGGGACAACCCTAGAGAAAATTATTAAGGCTCCATGCACACTGAAGCTGATAAACTGCCGTTTTGAACGCCAGATTTCTGGCAGAAAAAGCTGCTTTAAAATCTAGCTTTTATCAGCGTTTTGTATTAGTTTTTACCAGCGTTTACCAGCGTTTATCAGCGTCAGCGTTAATGAGCGTTTTTATTGTATAAACACTAAGGACACTACAAAAATACCAGAATGCTTTACCAAACTCCCAGAATGCTTTTAAAGCTCATAAACGGCCGCTAATTAGTGTTAATTAGCATATAGCGTTTTTTGGTGTTTTTTCCCACCGAAAAACGGCACGTTAAACGCAAATTTCAGCCGTTCAGAAAGAAGCCAATAAACTCTCATTAAAGCTAAAAAAACGCCCAGATGTGCATGGACACATAGGCTAACATAGAGTTCAGTTTATGGGCTTTTAAAAAAAACGCCAAAACGCCAGTAAACTGCAGTTTATCAGCTTCAGTGTGCATGGAGCCTTATAGTTAACCACTTAAAGCGGATCTCCACCCTAAAGTGAAGATCCGCTGATCGGAACCCTCCCCCCCTCCGGTGTCACATTTGACACCTTTCAGGGGGGAGGGGGGTGCAGATACCTGTCTAAAGACAGGTATCCGCACCCACTTCCGGCCCGCAGTCTCGGGCAAAAGACGGGCTTTTCCCGTTGTGTTATGGGAACTCTCAGCTCCCAGCACACAGCGGGAGCCAATCGCGGGCGCAGCGCGACTCGCGCATGCGCCGTAGGGAACCGGGCAGTGAAGCCGGAGCGCTTCACTTCCTGGTTCCCTCGCCGTGGATGGAGGGGGGAGCAGCAGGGTGACGAGCGATCGCTCATCTTCTGCTGCGGACGCCGCTGGACTCCAGGACAGGTAAGTGTCCTAATATTAAAAGTCAGCAGCTGCAGTATTTGTAGCTGCTGGCTTTTAATATTTTTTTCTAGTGAACCATCCGCTTTAAGGACCCCTTCACGCCGATAAACATCGGCAGAAGGGCACGGCTGGGCCCAAGCATGTACCTGTACGTCCTCTTTAAAAACCCAGCCGTGGGGTCGCGAGCGCGCCGCCGGTGTCCAGCGATCGCTCACAGGAGCTGAAGAACGGGGAGAGGTGTGTGTAAACAAACCTTCCTCGTTCTTCACTGTGGCAATGTCAGTGATCGTCTGTTCCCTGATATAGGGAAAGACAATCACTGACGTAACATGTCCAGCCCTGCGCCCCTACAGTTAGAAACACATATGAGGTCACGCTTAACCCCTACAGCGCCCCCTAGTGGTTAACTCCTAAACTGCAATTGTCATTTTCACAATAAACAATGCATTTTTATAGCACTTTTCGCTGTGAAAATTACAATGGTCCCAAAAATGTGTCATAATTGTCCGATGTGTACGCCATAATGTCGCAGTCACGAAAAAAATTGCTGATCGCCGCCATTAGTAGTAAAAAAATAAATTATTAATAAAAATGCCATAAAACTATCCCTTATTGAATTTTTTAAAAATTGTCGCTTTATTTTTGTTTATAGCGCAAAAAATAAAAACCGCAGAGGTGATCAAATACCACCAAAAGAAAGCTCTATTTGTGGGGAAAAAAAAGGACGCCAATTTTGTTTGGGAGCCACGTTGCATGACCGCGCAGCTAAAGCGACGCAGTGCCGAATTGCAAAAAGGGGCAAGGTCCATAAAGGGTCACTAAAGGAAAAACATCTTTGGGCTGAAATGACTGTTTACAGGGTATAGAGACATAATAGTTAACTGATTCCTTTTAAAAATGATTACAAATAGATAAAAATCAATCATATAATGTACCTACAGTTCTAGTTTCGTTTTTGCTGTTATTTCCTGTCTCTCTGATGTACAGAGCCAGAGAGCCAATAGAGGGCAGTGACACTAAAACCCCTCAGCACCAACCCAGTTTCAGTTTACACAGAGTAATCACACCTCCTTGATTAGTGACCACAGTGAGAAAGCTCCCAGCACTGTGGTTATAAGGAAACAGACAACCAGAAATTGTGGAGATCAGAGCAGAATTACAGCAACATCAAAGCAAAAACGAACAATGAGGACATAAAAACAGCACTGCAGTAAGGTAAAAGAAGCTATTTAGCTAAAAAAATAAAATTCCTTTAGTGATCCTTTAATCTGCATAATGGTCCGGGTCTTAAGTAGTTAATGTATATAAATCTGCGAAATACATTTAACACTCCCCCCCCCCCGCCTGGCAATGCTGTTGTGCCTCCTGTGGTCATTGCTCCAGAGTTGTGTCTCACTAATACAGGAGGATTACGACGCATTTCGTTTTGGTGTTAATAGGCGCTAAATGGAAAGAAAGTTGATCCAGAATCGATCGTTACATGTGATCGCTGTCCTTTATTGCGGCTTCCTCCTGTGTTTTCCAGCAGAGGGGGCGGGGGGGGGGTTGGGAAGCGTCCAGGTTAAATTAGGAACCATAAATTCAAATTTATTTTTAAGCAAAAGTATTAAGCATAAGCCGATTAATTGTCAGGGATGTCAAAATAATCCCATCCCAGCCCGACGCTTCATTAATTCCCATTTAATGAACTCCAGTTTTATATTTTATATTGCAGTCGTACTTTACTTCCTTTTTTTTGTTTCATTCGGCAGAATTCGGAATATTTTTAAGCCTGTTTGGGGAATGTCTGTTTAGCATACGTTAAAAGTCATTAATCAGCGAATAATTTCCCTCTAATGGGAGTCTGGATCTCATCTGACAAGGAATTGGGGTTTGGGGTCAGTGGTTGTAATAGATTGCAGGCTGGCTTCACACCTCTGTATGTGATGTCATAGTGCTCATTATATTGTAGTACTGTCTACACTGCAATGCGTGCCATTCAATCAGTACAGTAATCTCTGCGTCCTGCAGGGGGGGGGGGGGGGGTTTGCTTGCCTTTTTCCGGCTCTTGGGACACATTGGGCCAAATCAACAAAAACGGGCGTATCTTTAAGCGGGCGTAGTGCATCTGATATGCGCTACGTCGACGTAACTTTGAGAGGCTCGTAGGGTTTCCACAAAGCACTTGCTCCCATATGTGCGCCGGCGTAACGTAAATCGGCTGGCGTAAGTCCGCGCAATTCAAAGTAGGCAGGTAGGGGGCGTGTTGTATTTAAATTAAGCGTGACCCCATGTATATGCATGGCCGAACGAATGGCGCATGCGCCGTCCGTGGACGTATCCTAGTGCGCATGCGTCGGATAGAATGCCTAAGATACGTCGAACACAGCCCACGACATGAACGTAACTTACGCACAGCCCTATTCGCGTACGACATTCGCAAACGGCGTAAAATTCGACGCTTTTCCGACGTCCATACCTTAACATGACTTACCCCTGCTTTAATGAGGGGTAAAGTTATGCCGGTCGTACCCCTTTACGTAAAAAGCGTATATTGATACGCCGGGCGCAAGTACGTTCGTGGATCGGCGTATCTAGCTCATTTACATATTCGACGCGGAAATCTACGGAAGCGCCACCTAGCGGCCAGCATAAATATGCAACTAACTAGGGCTGTGCAAATTAACTTTTAATCGATCGATTAATCTTTAATTTTTTTGATCGATCAAAATCTTTTTGATCGATTAAAAAATTCTTATGACTGGTACTCACCTCTCTGCTGGCTTCTGGGCCTTCAGGGAGTTCTGTCAGAGATCCGGTGACATCATGGACACTGGCGGGGCTTGCCGTGTCCATCTGAAGGGCTCCTTTGCTGTGCCTTCATATCTGCATGCCGGCAGGACCTTACTATCTGCCACACGCAAGCCAGGGCCGTTTTAATAGCATCTTGGGCCCCTGGGCAAAGAAATGCTCTGGGGCCCCTACAATAATGACAGTGCAGGTAAACAGACATCAAGTAGGTAGAAGGCAGACTGCCTCCCCTGTGTATCTATCACTCTCAGTGCCATCATGGGGCCCCCAATTTCGGGGCAGCGTAGGCTCAAGGACCAGCTGCTTTGGGCAAATTGCAGGGGCCCCCAATGCAGCTGGGGCCCCTGGGCAGTGCCCAGGTGTGCCCTCTCATTAAGACAGCCCTGACGCAAGCGCTGTTACACTTCCCTCTATTACTTCCCTCTGTCAACCTGGGATTCTACAACCATCCACTGGGAGTTGTGATAGTTCCCTTCATGGGACATCTACATGCCGATGGACTGATGTTAACCCCTCCTCATCTGGATTCAGCAGTGGCATCGTTGTACACATTTTTATACCAGTATCATACTTAGCTACACGTTTTTATGACTGCTTTTGGTACCATTTGGTATTACTCGCACCATTTTTACAGTTTATGTAGCTACATCGATTTTATCTCCAGTGCGATATTTATTTTGTTACCTACTTGAAGACTATAAAAGTTTTAATGCTAATCCCATCGAGCGCTGCCTTTGTGTGTTTTTTGTATCCTGCTATCCATTTTTCCAGTGGTTGGTAGCTGCACTGGGAATCGGCCTGCAAGGAGATCCGCTAAAAGTAGTGTATGTGCGTTATAATTAATCGAAATTAGTCGATTAATCGATTAAAAAAAAAAACGATTAATCGAACACAAAAATTTTAATCATTCACAGCCCTACAACTAACATAAGATGGCGTAAGTGACTTACGTCGGTCTTATCTTAGTAAAATTCCGGCGTATCTTGTTTTGTGAATACAGAACAAAGATACGACGGCGCATCGTAAAAAAATGGTGACAGGGGAGGGGTCTCCAGCTGATTGACAGCCTCAGCTCTGTTCTTGTGTGCTGTGTAAAGGGGAGTGTGTCCCTTCTTTACAATCAGCTCTCCTCGCTGACCTCTGCAGAGTGTAACTTCAGGTTTCCGCCCCTTTTTTTCTGACAACTCAGACAAGCTGCATAAATTCTGGACTTTGAATGGATGTGGAGAGAACGAATACCACTGTTTTATCCCATTGTATCACCTGAGGCCGGTTACTTCACTGGGTATATGGAAGGGTCTACAACCTCTTTAAATGAATGAAGCCAGAAGAAGCCATGCTCCAAACTTCTCCGTACTTTGTAATTCATTACAACAGCAAAGCCAATAACACCGCAGGCCAGAAACTGCAAGAACTCTAATGCATTTCACAGGGAACACATTACTGGCCTTGTGGCTTTAAGCCTGTGGTCTTGTAATCTATTAAATACATTAGAGAGGGAGCAGATGTTTGGAGCGCAGGCCTCTTTACCTTTACATTGTATGCTTTGGGGCTGAAATCAGACTTTTAATCAGCAACCTCCGTGCACAGCTGCACATTGAAACTCACTTCTCCTAAAAAAAGAATCCACCGTCTTCTGGAAATCTAACAAAGTTATATCAAAATGGCCGATAGAATAAAAAAAATGTAATTGCCGTATTTTCTTTAACCACTTCAGCCCCAGACCATTATGCAGGTAAAGGACCTTGCCCTTTTTTGCAATTTAGCACTGCGTCGCTTGAACTGACAATTGCGCGGTCGTGCAACGTGGCTCCCAAACAAAATTGGCGTTCTTATTTCCCCACAAGTAGAGCTTTCTTTTGGTGGTATTTGATCACCTCTGCGGTTTTTATTTTTTGTGCTAAAAACAAAAAAAGAGCGACAATTTTGAAAAAAAATCAATATTTTTTACTTTTTTCTATAATAAATATCCCCAAAAATATATAAAAAAAATTTTTTTCCTCAGTTTAGGCCGATACGTATTCTTCTACCTATTTTTGGTAAAAAAAAAATTGCAATAAGCGTTTATTGATTGGTTTGCGCAAAAGTTATAGCGTTTACAAAATAGGGGATAGTTTTATGGCATTTTTATTAATATTTTTTTTTTTTCACTAATAATGGCGACGATCAGCAATTTTTTTTTTCGTGACTGCGACATTATGGCGGACACATCGGACACTTTTGACAAATTTTTGGGACCATACTCATTTTCACAGCGAAAAGTGCTCTAAAAATGCATTGTTTACTGTGAAAATGGCACTGGCAGTGAAGTGGTTAACCACTAGGTGGCGCTAATGGGGTTATGTGTGCCCTAAGGGAGTGATTCTTACTGTAGGGGGCGGGGCTGGACTTGTGACGTCACTGATCGTCATTCCCTATATCAGGGAACAGACGATCAGTGTCACTGCCACAGTGAAGAACGGGGAAGGTTTGTTTACACACACCTCTCCCCGTTCTTCAGCTCCGGGGGCCGATCGTGGGACACCAGTGGCGATCGGGTTCACGGGTCCCATGGGCACGGCTACGGAACTTCGGACCCGGTCACGTGCGCGTGCCCCGCGGCTGGGCTCTTAAAGACGTGCCATTCTGCCAAGGTATATAGTCGGTAGGGGGTCCTTAAGTGGTTAAAGCTTAACCCTGAGCTAAATCTTGTCTAATACATTCATCATGTGAATTCTTACTGGAATCTCGGTGTGCTTTGTGTATTTCTTCCAGATCTGTGCAGTAATCCAGTGTGAGATTTTCCCTCTTTGTGCAGGAGCTTCCTGTACTAAAGACCGCTCACTGCTGCTCTCTCTTCTTGTGCAGGGTGACTGGTCTTGTCTCCACCCCTTCCTGTCATTTTCTACAGGAAGCCTGTAAGTGGGTGGAGCCTGCTCGGTCCCTCCCACCGGTCACTTCTACCCTTTCTCCTTGTGAAGAGTGACTGGTCTTGTTCTCTGCCCCCTCCTGTAGTTATCTGCAGGAACCTGTAGTGGGGGGGGGGGAGTCTTCCAACCCCGCACCGAACGTACTGCGCATGCGTCGTCCATTGAGGTATCCCAGTGCGCATGCTCCAAATTCTGACGGTGTTTTTAACGTGAACGCAATTGACGTAAATCCTCATTCACGGACGAGTTACGCAAACGACGTAAACATTTTCAAATTCGACGCGGTCACGACGTCCATACTTAACATAGGATCGGCCATCTTTTTGGCGCTTTATTATTACGCCGGGAAACCCCTTACGGAAACGGCGTAAAGTCACTGCGTCGGGCGGGCGTACTTTCGGGAATTGGCGTATCTCGCTGATTTACATATTCTCGGCGTAAATCTGCGGGAACGCCCCTATCGGCCATTTTAAAATTGCAGTTAAGACAATTACGCCGCTCGTATCTTAACTTAATCCCGGCGTATCTTGTTTTCTGAATACAGAAAACAGATACGCCGGCATGGGCCAGATTCAGGTAGATGGGAGCATCTTTGCTCTGGAGTAACGCTTCTCATTTACGTTACTCTGCCGAAATTTTAGGAGCAAGTGCTGTTATTCATGAAGCACTTGATCCTAAAGTTGCGGCAGCGCATCGCAAATGAGCCGGCGGAATTCAAATTGGGCGGGTACGGGGCGTGTATTATTTAAACTAAGCGCGATCCCGCGGCGAACGTACTGCGCATGCATCGAGTGTCAATGCATCCCAGTGCGCATGCTCCAAATTCTGTCAGTGAACGTCAATGACGTCACATCCCCATTCATGAACGTTTTACGCAAGCGACGCGATATTTTTATTTTCCGACGCGATGATGACGCCTATACTTAACATAGGATACTCCACTAGGGGGCTGCTTTATCTTTACGCCGCGTATCGCTTCCGGAAACGTCGTAAAGTCACTGCGTCGCGCCCGAAAAAGATCGTGAATTTCCGACTCCCGCTGATTAACATATTTTTTCAGCGTTAATCAGCGGGAAGGCCCCCGGCGCCATTTTTAAGTTGAAGTAACGATGCGATGGCGAAATTCAATTGCGCTGATCGCATCGGAACTCCAACCCGGCGTTTCTTGTTTTCTGGTTACAGAAAACAAAAACGCCGGCTTAAAGTGACAGTTAGGCCCCATACACACGATCGGACATATCCGATGAAAACGGTCCGCGGACCGTTTCCATCGGATATGTCCAATCTGGAGTTTGGTCCGATGGCGTGTACACACCATCGGATCAAATTCCCCGCCGGCGGACGGCGCGGTGACGTGGCGGTGACGTTGACGCCGCCACGTCACCGCATCAGGAAGTAAAACACTTCCGCGCATGCGCCAAATCCATTCGGCGGCGGCGCGGCGGCGGTGCGGGACGACATGTCTGCTGGTAAGTGTACTAACCAGCAGACATGTCGGGCGGACACATTCCCACCCGATAGATTTCAAAGCATGCTTTGAAATCTGTCGGGTGGACAAATCTGTCCGCTAGCCCATACACACGAGCGGAGATGTCTGCTGAAACGGTCCATCGGACCGTTTTCAGCGGACATATCCTCTCGTGTGTACGAGGCCTTAGGCTGGCGGATCAATGGATACTCCAGCCTAACTCTACCTGAATCTGGCCCCATAAGTTAGAAGTTACGCGGCTTATCTACAGATAAGCCGCATAACTTCTTACTAAATCTGGCCCATACACTATATTACCAAAAGTATTGGGACGCCTGCCTTTACACGCACATGAACTTTAGAGGCATCCCGGTTTTAGTCCGTAGGGTTCAATATTGAGTTGACCCCGCCCTTTGCCACTATTACAGCTTCAACTCTTCTGGGAAGACCGTTCACAAGGTTTAGGAGTGTCTATGGGAATGTTTGACCATTCTTCCAGAAGTGCATTTGTGAGGTCAGGCAGTGATGTGGACAAGAAGGCCTGGCTCACAGTCTGCACTCTAATTCATCCCAAAGCTGTGCTATCAGGTACAGGTCAGGACACTGTGCAGGTCAGTCAAGTTACTCCACCCCAAACTCGCTCATACAATGCCTTTATAGACCTTGCTTTGTGCACTGGTCCAAATCATTTGGTGGCGGGGGGGATTATGGTGTGGGTTTTTTTTTTCAGGGGTTGGGCTTGGCCCCTTATTTTTAGGGTAGGGAACTTTTAAGGCGTCAGCATAGCAACATTTTTAGATAATTTCATGCTCCCAACTTTGTGGGAACAGTTTGGGGACGGCCCCTTCCTGTTCCAACATGACTGCGCACCAGTGCACAAAGCAAGATCCATAAAGACATGAATGAGCGAGTTTGGGGTGGAGGAACTTGACTGGGCTGCACAGAGTCCTGACCTCAACCTGATAGAACACCTTTGGGGTGAATTTGGCCCCTTTTACACTGAGGCGCTTCTAAACTGAAGCCTCGTACACACGGCTGTTTTTCCCAGCAGGAAAACTGCCAGGAGAGCATTTGGCCGGTGGGAAAATAGAGAACCTGGGTAATGGCTAATTCCTGCCGAGAAAATCGGTCGTCTGTATGCTTACCTGTCCATGGTAAACCCGCGCATGCTCGATAAGACTTTGACGCATGCGCGGTAGCATACAAGTTTAGTGTGGGGTGTAGCAAGATGGCGGCGGTGGCATCGAATGTGACAAGCGCCTGCTCGTCGTAGTCGATGATGTCACTGCGTTCTTGCCATTCAAAAGAATGGCGGTTCTTTTGAATGGCCGTCTGTATGCACGACTTGGCAAGCCAAGCTTGCCAGGAATCCCACCAGGATTCCCGGCTGTGTGTACAGGGCTTGCCAGTAAAACACAGAGCGCTTTTAAAGAGTGTTCTATTCATTTCAATGGAGAGGGGCACCCTGCCCCAGTGTGAAAGCATTCATTGATTTTAATGGAAATAGTTTTTCGTGAGCTTTTCAGTCGCTTTTTTTTAGCTTAAAAGCACCTAAATAGCGCCTCAGTGTGAAAGAGGTCTTAGAGCGGAGACTGTGAGCCAGGCCTTCTAGCCCAACATACGGTCCGCAGGTGTGAAAGGCGCCTTAGTCGGGGAGCTGAGCCTATGCTGGGGGAAGAAGCAGGGTGAGCTGAGCTACAGAGTTAGTCGGGGAGCTGAGCCTATGCTGGGAGAAGAAGCAGGGTGAGCTGAGCTGCTGAGACAGAGGGCCAGATTCTCAAATATTTTCCGCGGCGGCCAGCCGGGGAAAAAGCCCAGTGCGCATGCTCCAGCTCACGTCGGAAAGCGTCGTTGAAACCGACGTCAAAATGGCGTGAGCGTCATTTACGCAAGTCCCTATTCGCGAACGAGTTAGTAAAACTACGTAAGCGACGGAAAAAGCCGACGCTGACCCGACGCCATACTTAACATGGCGTCCGACGGGACACGACGGCATCCGACGGGACCTCGTAAGGTTACTCCACATAGAAGCTGGGGTAACCTTACGAGTTCGTAAACGACGTACGCGACGACGGGGCGGCGTAAAAGCGATCGAGAATCGGCGTACTACTTCATTTGCATATGCAAATGAAAAAACAACGTAAAGGCCACCTAGTGGCCGGAGTTGTCATTACACCTACGATCCGAAAGTGTAATTGTATTACACTTGTCGGATGTAGAAGCGTACCTATGCAAAAGTGATGCTAAGCATCACTCGCATAGATACGAGACAAAAAAAAGGCGATACGACGGGGTATCTGAGATACTCCGTCGTAACGCCTCTGAGAATCTGGCCCTGAGACTTTAACAACTTAGTATTTCCAAAGGGAATTTTGAGGATTAGTTGCTTCACAGTTGCCTGACCTCACAAATCCACTTCTGGAAGAATGGTCAAACATTCCCATAGACACACTCCTAAACCTTGTGGACGGCCTTCCCAGAAGAGTTGAAGCTGTTATAGCTGCAAAGGGGGGCCAACTCAATATTGAACCCTACAGACTAAGACTGGGATACCTATAAAGTTTATGTGCGTGTAAAGGCAGGCGTCCCAATACTTTTGACAATACAGGCCCGGATTCACATACATCGGCGCATATATATCCCGCCGTAGCGTATCTTCTTTGCGCTACGCCGGCGGAACGCAGAGAGGCAAGCATGGAATTCACAAAGCAAATGCTCCCAACTCTGCGCCGCTGTAGCGTATATTCATAGGCGTAAGGCAGTGTAAGTGGAAGTAGGCGTGATACATGGTAATGAAGCGTGACCCCATGCAAATGATGGGCCGAGCGTCACACAAGTACTTAAAAATAACGGCGCATGCGCCGTCCCGTGGACGTATCCCAGTTTGCATGCTCACAATCACGTCGAAACAACTGACTAAGATACATCGAATCACTGCCTATGGTGTGAACGTAACCTATGCCCAGCCCTATTCACGTACAACGTAAACTATGTAAAATACGACGGCGTTCGTTCCCTGGTCCATACCTTTGCATGAGTTGCGCCTCCAATATGGGAAATAGCTTTACACCGGACGTATGACTTACGCAAACCACGTATATTATGCGCCGGGCGCAAGTACATTCGTAATTCGCCGTATTTGACTCATTTGCATATTTAAATAGGAAATCAATAGGAGCGCCAGATGCGTCCAGCGTAACTATGCGCCCACTATACGCCGGCGTAGGCAGGTTACGTCGGTGGACTGAAGACAGTTTTTAGGCGTATATCTTAGTTCTGTGTGCACGGCCCACAGATACGATGGCGCATATTTACACTTACGCGGCGTATCTTGAGATACGTTGGCGTAAGTGCTTTGTGAATCCGGGCCTAGGTGTATGTGTTAGACTGTTTCCAGGCCTACGGTACTCTTTTCATGAGAATACCAATTCCCTAGGTGCTGTGTGTTTTACATGTGACAGGTTATCTTTTAAATGTCTAAAAGTATAGAAAACATTATTTAATTTTTTTGATCCTATTCTTTAAAATCATTTTTTTTTTCATTGTAACATATTGATAAATGATCTGTTTCTTCTACCATGAGCCTCTGCTATAAGGATCAGTGATTGATAATATGTCGGGTGCGCTGACATGCGCTCGCTATGGTTTTCTATAATGCAATCATGGCTGTACAATATGATTCCATGTCCTCTCTGAGGCTGAACACACATTTTTGTCTCAGTACACGGGGTTGTGACTTCGGTGATTTCACGTTGGTTGAACATACAGCAATATCCTCAGAACATATTATGAGATATATGTGGGGTCATGGTGAATGATAAATTACTACGAAATGAGAAGCGTTATTACACTTCTTATCATCATGTTCTCTTCATTGCTTTTAAAAAAATAATTACTGGCTTCAGAAAGGAGCTACAGAACATGACGAGCAGTGCGCAAGTATGTATAATTCTCCCAGATACTCATAATGGGCGGTTGTAGAGTAGGATGTGGACCCCAGCTCTCATTTCTCTAAGAGCTCATTTACACAAGCTTTTTTCTCTGCTGAGTTACTGCTAAGAGGGGAGCTGAGCTTCAGAGTCAACGCTGGTGAGCTGAGCTTCAGAGTCAACGCTGGTGAGCTGAGCTTCAGAGTCAACGCTGGTGAGCTGAGCTTCAGAGTCAACGCTGGTGAGCTGAGCTTCAGAGTCAACGCTGGTGAGCTGAGCTTCAGAGTCAACGCTGGTGAGCTGAGCTTCAGAGTCAACGCTGGTGAGCTGAGCTTCAGAGTTAGTCGAGGAGCTGAGCCTATGCTGGGAGAAGAAGCAGGGTGAGCTGAGCTGCAGAGACAGAGGCTTTAACCACATGCCGACCGCCCGCCGTCATTTTACTGCGGGAAGTCGGCACTGCTGGGCGAGACAGAACAGAAGATCGGTGATTTCCCCTAGTGAGGCCACCCCCCCCATACAGTTAGAACACACCCAGGAACACACTTAACCCCTTCCCCGCCCCCTAGTGTTAAAGGGTCACTAAAGGAAAAAATAATTCATGTGGCCCTCGCACCTCTTCTGCAGCAGCAGGAGAGCTACAGACCTCCTCCATTCCTTCTCCAGACCCTTACTTTCTGCTTTCAAGCAATGCATCCAGCTTCTTCCCAGCAGCATCATAAGGATAGGGGGGTGCACTGTGATGTAAGGGAGAGTGGGGGACTCAACTTCTGATGGTGGGGTGGCTCTTGACATCTAATGTAAAGGGGAGGGGATGCGCTGGACATCTAATCTTACAGATACAACCAGCCCTTTTGAGGGCAATCATAATGCTGATGCGGCCCACGATGAAATTGAGTTTGACACCCCTGCCCTATAGCAGTCTTGATTACATGTCCTCATTGTCCGTTTTTGCTTTGAAGTAGCTGCAATCCTTTGCTGAACTCCTCACTTCCTGGTTGTCTGGCTCCATAGTAAAAATCTCATGATAGCTTCTTCACTGTGGTCCAAGCCGTGCTCATCCCCGTTCTCTGAACTACAGCACTGCATGTAAAAAGTGCAGCAGAGGATTGAAGGGGGTGTGAGCATTGTGTGGCTAAGACCATAGTACCTCCTCCCTTTGAATAACTCCCCTGCACTGCCCCGTCTGGACCCCGCCCCTTTTCTTTCTGTACATCACCCATAAGAACACACTCAGTCTGTCTCTTGTTGTCTGCAGGGTATCGCTGTCTTGCTGGCTGTGTGATTCGGTAGGTTGAATAGGCGGGCTATTCAAATCAGTGCACAGAGTGCGCGTCCCGTTTTTTTTTAACTGCGCATGCGCGATGCGCAAAGCATACTGGGAAATGTAGTTTTCAGCATGACGGCGACGTCGCTCTCACGAACGAGCGGCGAAAATCAGGAAGTGCAAGGCAGAAACGAAACCAGATACAGGTGAGAGATACCATGGAATTTAATCGCTTTTCACTTTTTAAAAAAAAAAATCACTAAACTATTATGTCTTTATAGGCTACCGCAGGGCATTTTAGCAAATATTTTTTTTTCCTTTAGTGATCCCCTTCACTGCCAATGGCATTTTTATAGTAATCCAATGCATTTTTATAGCACTGATCGCTATAAAAATGCCAATGGTCCCAAAAATGTGTCAAAAGTGTCTGAAGTGCCCGCCATAATGTCGCAGTACTGAAAAAAAATGCTGATCGCCGCCATTACTAGTAAAAAAAAAGTATTAATAAAAATGCCATAAAATGACCCCCTATTTTGTAAACGCTATAACTTTTGCGCAAACCAATCAATAAACGCTTATTGCGATTTTTTTTAACGAAAAATATGTAGAAGAATACATATCGGCCTAAACTGAGGAAAAAATATGTTTTTTTATATATTTTTGGGGGATATTTATTATAGCAAAAAGTAAAAAATATTGCATTTTTTTCAAAATTGTCGCTCTATTTTTGTTTATAGCGCAAAAAATAAAAACCGCAGAGATGATCAAATACCACCAGAAGAAAGCTCTATTGTGGGAAAAAAAGGACGCCAATTTTGTTTGGGAGCCACCGCGCAATTGTCAGTTAAAGTGATGCAGTGCCGAATCACAAAAAGTGCTCTGGTCATTGGACAGCAATATGGTCCGGGGCTAAAGTGGTTAACAGTGTTAACAGTGTTAGTATTTCCATAGTGAATTTTGAAGATTAATTGCTCCACAGTACCTGCAGCTACAAAGATCAGTGAGGGCTTGTGATAACTATTTACATACTGATTTTTATTAAAAAATATATATTTTAGTTCTGAATATACTGTACTATATATATATATATATATATATATATATATATATATATATATATATATATACATACAGTGGAACCCCAGGTTGTGAGTTACGTGTTTATTGAGCTTTCGCAATACAAGCACTGTATGGCAGCTGACTTTGGAAAACCTTGGGAACAGAGTCTTTCCGAGGTTTGCCGAGGACAGCCGAGCTTTCCTCTGGCCTTTCTGACCATTTCCCAGGCTCTACGGAGCCCCCATACCTATGGCCGCATGCGGTATTGCATGCCATTGAAGTCAATGCGGAAAAATTATTTTAGTTTCCATTGACTTCAAAGGGGAAACTCACTTTCATATGCGAGTACTTTGGATTACAAGCATTCTCCTGAAATGGATTATGCTTGTAATCCAAGGTTTCACTGTGTGTGTATATATATATATATATATATATAATTATTATTATTATTATATTATATACGATTTATATAGCACCAACTGTTTACACAGTGCTTTACAATTTATAGGGGGGACAGCACAATTACAGTACAGTTCAATAAAGAAGGTACAGGAGGGCCCGTCTCGTAGAGCTTACACTCTAAAGGGAGGGGGTGGTGGTACAAAAGGTAATAGCTGCAGAGAATGATTTGATGGGGGTGGCTCTGGGACAGTTGTTAGGTGGTTGTGGGATAGGCTTCCCTAAATAAATTAGTTTTCAGGGATCTCCTATAGTATATAGTATATATATAGATAGATAGATAGATAGATAGATAGATAGATAGATAGATAGATAGATAGATAGATAGATAGATAGATAGAGATTTATAATATGTCATTTCTAATACTTTTTTGTCTTTTTGTAACATAAGGCAAGTTTCAGCTCAAAATGATCCTATTACTTTTTTTTTTACTTTCTTTGTAAAAAAACAATTTTGGATTTACCCCCCACCCCCCGACTGCAAGGAACACTCGCGTTGCAAAGTCTGGCAGTTCCAGCTAAAGTTTGCAGGTCTTTGAAATGCTTAGATAGGGAAGTATATATAGCGGCGTGGGGAGTGCTCGCTGATATTGTCAGATGCAGGAATGGTTTGTAGAAAGGCAATTAATTCAGCTGTCAAGGCTACAACTTTTTACTTCTTTCCCTGCCAAGAATCACATAACTTCCTCTAATGATCCTGAAAAATTAGCTGTCTGGATTTAGGCGTCGGGAAGCAATTATCTGTAAATATTGATCTGACTTTTTTGTCAATGGATATCTAGGGGTTTATTACCAGAAGCTTTATGGGGTCTGTATGGCACTTCTGGGGTCCTAAGGGTTGTACAACCCGTGAGTTGTCAATACAGGCGTGCTCTCTCTCACGGCCTCAGGATTAAAGTGGCAGGCAAAGAAAACCTATAAAGTTACTCATTAAAGTCTATTTAATCCCAATCACTAGAAGCTCATTTAAGTTTTCCCAAATATCTTCTGTATTTTAGGCTTGATAATCATATGATGATCTATTCCAGGGGTCTCCGATCTACAGCCCCCGTGCCACATCTACCTGCTACAAGACTTTTGCGGCCCAAAGCTAGGGTCATAGGCTGCTTATGGTCTCCGCTTCTGATGTAAATGGGAACTCTGATGAGGACCCTGATGTAAGGGAGAAATCTGATGGGGACCCTGATGTAAGGGAGGACCCTAATGGGAACCTTGCTGTAAGGCCGCGTACACACGACCAAATCTGTCTGCTGGAAACGGTCTGCCAGACCGTCCCAGCAGACAGATTCGATCGTGTGTACGGGCGAGCCGACGGATTTGGCCACCCGACAGATTTCAAAGCATGCTTTGAAATCTGTCAGCTGGGAATCCGTCCGCCCGACATGTCTGCTGGTTAGTACGCTAACCAGCAGACATGTCTTCTCACACACGCGTCGAATGGTTTCGACGCATGCGCGAAAGTGTTTTACTTCCTGGTGCGGTGACGTGGCGGCGTTAACGTCACCGCCACGTCACCGCGCCGTCTGGCGGCGGGGATTTTGGTTTGATCGTGTGTACACGATCAAACCAATACGTCCCCAGCAGACATATCTGTTCAAATCGGTCTGTCCGACCGATTTGAACAAATCTGTCTGCTCGTCTGTATGGGGCCTAAGGGGAGACTTTGATGAAGTCCCTGATGTAAAGGGAGACTGATAGGGACCCTGATGTGAATAGGGACTCTGATGGAGACCCTAATGTACAGGAGGACCCTGATGTAAGCTAGACTCTGATGTAAGACGGGGCTCTAATGAGGACCCTGACGTAGGCTGGACTATGATGTAAAGTGGAACTCTGATGGGGACCCTGATGTAAGGGGGGACTTTGATAGGGACCCTGAATTTAGGGGGACTCTGATGGGGACTCTTATGTAAGGGAAGACCCTAATGAGAACCTTGCTGTAAGGGGGCACTCTTATGGGGACTCTGATGTAAGAGGGGACTCTGATAGGGACTTTAATGTAAAGGAGGACCCTCATTGGAGCCTTGCTGTAGGGGGGACTTTGATGGAGTCCCTGATGTAAAGAGAGACTCTGATGGGGACCCTGATGTAAGTGTGGACTTTGATGAGGACCCTGATGTATGGGGAGAATGTTTTAGGGACTCTGGTGTAAGGGAGGACTCTGAGGGGACCCTGGTGTAAGGGAGGACTTTGATTGGGACCCTGATGTAAGGGGGAACTCTGATAGGGACCCTGATATAAGGGAGGATTTTGACGGGGATCCTTCTATAAAGGAGGACTCTAATGTGGACCCTAATGTAAAGGGGCACTTTTATCGGGACCTTGATGTAAGGGGAGTCTTTGATAGGGACCCTGATGTAAGGGGAGAATCCTATACGGGCCCTGGTGTAAGGGAAGTCTCTAAAGGGGACCCATATGTAAGGGGGGACTCTGATGAGGACTCTTGTGTAAAGGAGGACCCTAATGAGAACCTTGCTTTAAGATGGGACTTTGACGGAGTTGCTAAAGTAAAGAGAAACTCTGGGGACCCTGATGTGAGTGGGGACTTTGATGGGGACCCTGGTGTACAGGAGGACTCTAATAAGATATCCTGATGTAAGCTGGACCCTGATGTAGGCTGGACTATGATGTAAAGTGGAAATCTGATGGGTACCCTGATGTAAAGGGGACTTTAATGGGGACCCTGATGTAAGGGGGGATTTTAATGGGGACCCTGATGTAAGGGGGGACTTTTATAGGGACCCTGGTGCAAGGGGATAATCTTATGGGGACCCTGGTGTAAGGGAGGACTGTGAGGGACCACGTTGTAAGGGAGGACTTTGGTGGGGACCCTGATATAGGGGGGAACTCTAATAGGGATAGGAACCCTGATATAAGGGAGGACTTTAATGGGGAGCCTTCTATAAAGGAGGACTCTAATGTGGACCCTAATGTAAAGGGGGACTTTGATCAAGACCCTCATGTAAGGGAGCACTTTGATAGGGACCCTGATGTAAGGGGTGAATCTTATAGGGGCCCTGGTATAAAGGAGGTCTCTAAAGGGGACCCTGATGTAAGGGGGAACTCTAATGGGGACCCTGATATAAGGAAGGACTGTTATGGAGACTTTGATAGGGACCCTTCTATAAAGGAGGACTCTAATGTGCACCCTGATGTAAACAGGACTTTGATGTATGGTGGGACTCTGATGGGGACCTTGATGTAAGATGGAAGCTGATAGAGACTCAGATGTAATGGGACCACAATGGGGATATTTATTTTTGAGAAATGATTATTTGTAAAATTAAGGCCCTCGTAATGAAAAGTTTGAAGACCCCTGATCTATTCCATAATAAAAAAATTGTGGGACCCCTTACAATGGACTGACCCTTTAAGAACTTTTAGGGATTAGTTCCTATTTCACTCCAACAAAGCAGACAGATTTATTTTTTGAGCGGAGTTGCATTTAAGTCGCAGCGAAAGGTTTTCGAATTTGCCAGAATGCAAAATGACCCCGAATACCGAGATGATTTTCTACAGTAAACCAATTGTGTTCCATTTTTCATACATAACTGCGAGTTCCTGTAAGTACAGCGCGTTCAGTGGAAGAAACAGAATGAGTACATCTATTTATTACTCCAGCACACCGGCTGATCATTTATTTTTCACCAGCAAAATGTTATTAGGCTTCCAACAAGCTCATGGTAATGCAGCGCCATAAAACAAAGTAACAAGTATGAGATATTAAAGGAAGAGGGAAACTTTTGTTGGGTTTCGGGAGCTGAACCTGCCGCGTTCTTCACCGGAGAGCGAGGCCCGGCTCGGCAAATCCCGCAGTTCTGACACCGGGGCTGGTGAGACTGAACAGCTGTGCGCACTCCGGAATGCAAATACTCGGAGTCGGTCCTGTTTTTTAATTAAGTGCAAAATTTGCATGATGCCAAAACTCGGAATCTGTTCAGAGCCGGCAGGTGGTCTCAGTGCATCAACATTTCCGCTCCATTGGCCCCAACCCTTTTGCTACTAGAGCCGTCTTTGTGGGGTTTTTTTTGCACGTGTTTAAAAAAAAATTTTAGGCCTGAAGATTGCTTAAACCCCCTAACATTATAGGTTTTCTGAAAGCAGAGATCTCGGAGAATAAAATGGTGGTAGTTTTATTTAATTTTTTGCCACACAATATTTACACAATGGTTTATTAAAGCGGAGGTTCACCTGAAATAGTTTTTTTAACCACTGCACGACGATATACATCGGCAGAATGGCACGGCTGGGCACATGGGCGTATATATACGACCCCTTTAAGAGCCCAGCTGTGGGTCGTAGGAACCAGTCCAAAGCTCCGTGACCACGCCCACGGGACCTGCGGACCCGATCGCCATGGGTGTCCTGCGATCGGGTCACGGGGGGGAGAACGGGGAGGGGCAAGTGTAAACAAACATTCCCCGTTCTTCTCTGTGGCAATGTCAGTGATCGTCTATTCCAGGGGTCTCCAAACATTCTAAACAAAGGGCCTGTTTATTGTCCTTCAGACTCTTGAAGGGCCGGACTTTGGCCAGCGGGGAGTTGAAATTTTCCTGGCATCAGTGGAACAAAACATATGGTATTAGGGGGAAAAATAGTGCCCCATTAAGGTGTCAGTGGGAGAAATGGTGCTCCACTGTCGGTGTCAGATGTCAGAATAGTGTCTCGTATCAGTGGGAGGGATACTGCCCCAAGGGCCAGATAAAGGCAAGCAAAGGGCCGCATCTGGCCCTCGGGCCGCAGTTTGGAGACCACTGGTCTATTCCCTGATCTAGGGAACGACGATCAGTGATGTTACATGTCCAGCCCCGCCCCCCTACAGTTAGAAACACACCTGAGGTCACACTTAACCCGTACAGCGCCACCTAGTGGTTAACCCCTTCACTGCAATTGTCATTTTCACAGTAACCAGTGCCTTTTTTTAGCACTTTTCGCTGTGAAAATGATAATGGTCCCAAAAATGTGTCAAAAGTGTTCAATGTCTCTCCCATAATGTCGCAGTCATGGAAAAAAACGCTGATCGCCGCCATTAGTAGTAAAAAAAAAATGATTAATAAAAAAGCCATAAAACTATCCCCTATTTTGTAAACGCTATAAATTTTGCGCAAACCATGAAGGTGCGGGACTCCCGCGGGAGTCTATACCCACAAGTGGTGGAAATACCTGTATTATACAGGTATCTGCACCCCTTCCCCTCTGAAAGGTGCCAAATGTGACACCAGAAGGGGGGGGGGGGTTCCAAAAAGCGGAGGTTCACCTTTGGGTGAATCTCCGCTTTAAGTGCAAATTTTTAGTAAAAAATACAGTAAAGTATAACTAAAGGCAGAACTTTATTTTTTAGTTTTGGATGAAGTGGAGAGGGATTGGAATGCCTGTCAAGTTTTTAATGCTGTCTGTGCCCCCCGTTCAGGAGGTTCCCCCTCCCTACTTGTCCTGTTTTCATAGCTCCCAACTGTCCCTGATTTCGAGGGACTGTCCCTGATTTGGAGCAATGTCCCTCTGTCCCTCATTCCTCCAGATTTGTCCCTCATTTTGGTCTGATCCATATAGTTGTGTATAAAATGCACTTTTTGTCTTTTTAAAAATGGTTTCCCAGAACTAAACCTTTCAGCCAAATTCTAAATTGCTGCATTTGTACATTTAAAAAGCCAATATAAAGGAATAGTAGTGGTAAAAAAAAAAAAAAACACTTGTGGATTTAATTAACCTTTTTTGGGGGGTTAATTCTCCTTTAAGGGGGTGTGGCAGGGGTGTGTCTTATGCCTACAGACATTTGCTAGTAGGTGTCCCTCATTCCCATCTCCAAATGTTGGGAGGTGTGCTGTTTACTGTTTTTATTGAAAGTGAAAGAGTAATAGAGGGGACATCTTCCAATGGGGACACTAGTTCTGGTGACCTTACTTTGCAGGGATTTCCCCTCACTTCCTGTTTGGTTATGGGATAGGTTGACCACACTTCCAAACTGCCATTCAGGGACACACCCCGTCTGTGCTGAATAGAGTGGTCTGTGCAGAATGGGGGCTGTGCTGAAGGGGGACCTATCTGTGCTGAATGGAGGGGTCTGTGCAGAATGGGGGGTCTGTGCTGAATGGAGTGATCTGTGCTGAAGGAGGGGTTCATCTGTGCTGAAGGGGGGTCTGTACATTCTCTAGGCTATATTTATATGGGCATGGAGTGAAGCTGAATTATCTCAGAGCTATTTCACACTGCCAACTGGCCGCGTTATCGGTAAAGCGCCGCTAAAAATTGCCGCTTTAACATCGTTTTAGCTGCACTATTCGGCCGCTAGCGGGGCCCTTTTAACCCCTGCTAGCATTGGAAGAAAGGGTTAAATGTCTATTGCCGCTGCGGAAGTGCCCCCCTCTGAAAAAATTTCAGTGGATGCCCATGCGTGGGCACCCTACTATGGGACAGGATGTAAAGGGAAATCTCCCCTATGGGACACAGACAGTGAAAAAAGAGGTAATGCGGACCTGGAAGGGTTAAAATAACACACTACTTAGCATATATACATGAAAAAATTCTGTATATCTGATGCTGGGTCCACTTCAATAGGTTTATTTGTCTGTCATCAGTCTTGGGGCACAGTGTAGAAAATATATGTAAATCTTAGAACTGGCTGTACAGAATTTTACATCCTTCTGCAGGTAAAACAGAAAATGTATGGATTTCAAATGTATTTTTGCTTTTTTAAATGCTTTAAGTATCTCTGGGGAAAACATTTCCATACATACCTTCTATTACTGAAAGGACATTTTTCACTTTCCATTTTTTTTCTTTTTATGGGTTTAATTACACCTCCGCGATTCTTGTCATTTATTCCTCATATCGCCTCGACTAAATAAGGTCACATTTTTAAATACTAGAGGTCATTCACATCAGCTTGTAGATGGGAGGAAAATATAAAGATCTTTCATTAAAAGTTTTATAGTAAGAACAGAGAAGATTAACTTGCAGAGATTAGGTCAGGTCAGGCAATTATTGCTTTGCTGCATTTTCTATGTAATAATTTCTTATCAGCCCCAGAAAGAGCGCGGACCACACGGGCATTATCAGCCGCTTCCCATCTTCAGTGAGAAATGAAGACTCAACTGTTTTATATGGAGGAGAAAAGTTGAACTGACAAGGTCAAAATGTACTCTTGAAATATGCTGTGTATATGTATATATATTAAATAAATAAATAAATATATATATATATATATATATATATATATATATATATATATATATATATATATATATATATATATATAAAATAAAAAAAAAAAAATATATATATATATATATATATATATGTATACTGTAAGGCACTTGTGGATAGTGTCTATGTGTCACCTACAGTGCCTTGAAAAAGTATTCATACCCCTTAAATAAATAAAATATATATATATATATATATATATATATATATATATATGTATATATATTAAATAAATAAATATATATATATATATATATATATATATATATATATATATACTGTAAGGCACTTGTGGATAGTGTCTATGTGTCACCTACAGTGCCTTGAAAAAGTATTCACACCCCTTGAAATTGTCCACATTTTCTCATGTTACAACCAAAAACGTAAATATATTTTATTGGGATTTTATGTGTAGACCAACACAAAGGGCCAGATTCAGGTAGATGGGCGCTTCTTTACTTTGGAGTAACGTTTCTCATTTACGTTACTCCGCCGACACCTTCGGCGCAAGTACTGTTATTCACATAGCAGTTGCGCCTAAACTTGCGCCAGAGTAACGATAATGCGCTGGCGTAACCCGACGCAAGTGGTAGTGGGTGTGATCATATGTAAATGATGGGCGGAGCCCAGCGCAGAGGCTTACGTTCAGCGCATCATCCACGGAGCATGCGCAGTGTGTGAGGCTTCACTCGGCCCCCTTGTGCGCATGCTCACAACTTCCGTCGGCACCACTTCACGGGAAACGTCAGCGCAATGCCTTCCGTTGGGCGTTTAAATGCGCCCGTAGATGCGCCATTCCGGCACTAAAGTATATCCTGTTCCCCCTCCCCGCAGTGAAGTTACTTTTGTTCTGAGATGGCTGCTCCCGTTCCCCGCAAACACACAGGAGAAAGCTGAACTCTAAAGGCCAGGAGCTGTCAGCCGTCATCTCGGCTATGGAGACCTATGATGTCTTCCTCCATGGCTGTAAAAGTTGACAGATAAGCATGGACAGAGGTGTTGTCCTGCAAGTGGGGGTGCTCAGCTAGCTCTTATCGTCGGTAACGCTGCTGTAGCTGCTCTCCTGCTGACCTGTGGCCGTCTGGAGTAAAGATAAAGCAGCTATTTGTAGAAATAACTTTGCGCCGGACGGACGAGATACTACGCGCGGCGCATGTAGCCAGCGTATGGTGCTAATCCGTTCGCGAATCGGGAAATATCCCTCATTTGCATATTTGCAGGGGAAATCAATAGGCGCTAAATTATGCACTGACGATACTCTGGCGTCGGAAAGTTAAGCCGATCGGAAATGGCCCGTTTTCTGTCGCATCTAGATTGGTGGGTACGGCCACATAGAAACGACGGCGCATAATCACAGTTACGCGGCGCATATCGAATTACTCCAGCGCAAGTCTTGCTGAATCTGGCCCAATGTGGCACATAATTGTGAAGTGGAAGGAAAATGTTTTACATTTTTCTTTATTTTTTTTTACAAATAAATATGTGAAAAGTGTGGGGGGTACATTTATAGCGCCCCCCGGAGTCAATACTTTGTAGAACCTATTTTCTCTACAATTACAGCTGAAAGACTTTTTGGGGATGTCTCTACCAGCTTTGTACATCTAGACAGGGACATTTTTTTCCATTCTTCTTTGCAAAATATCTCAAGCTCTGTGATTGGATGGAGAGCGTCTGTGAACAGCAATTTTCAAGTCTTGCCACAGATTTTCAATTGGATTTAGGTCTGGACTTTGACTGGGCCATTCTAACACATGATTATGCTTTGATCTGAACCAGAGGGGTCCAAACTTTTTTGAAAAGGGCCAGATTTGATGAAGTGAACGTGCGTGAGGGCCGACCATTTTGCATGACGTTCTTTGAATCATTAAAAATTCAGTGTAAGTGTGTCCGTCCGATCACTAATACACTGCCCAAAAATAATTCTCCTACCTTTGTGGCTGTGTGTGGTGAATATATATATCTCCTCTTTGGCCCCCAACAGATCCCAGAGATACAATGTGCATACATACAAAAAGGAGCCCTCGCAAGAGTGACATGCCAGGTGTCATCTAGGAGCAGCGCAAAAAACACTGGGCCAGATTCAGGTACACGTACATTTGCGAAGCGTATCCGAGATACGCTACGCTGCCGTATTTTACCAGGCTGTCTAACGAATTCTGGTAGATTTTTGCCCGTACGATACGGCGGCGTAGTCTATTTCTCGCCGCGTAATCAAAATACGCGATTAGGGGGCATGAAGCATTTAAATTAGGCACGTCCCCGCGGCGATCGAACTGCGCATGCTCCGTTCAGAAATTTCCCGCCGTGCATTGCGCGAAATAACATCGATACGTCATTCGTTGTTTGAGTAACGTCGTTTACGAACATTCCTATTCCCGGACATTTTACGTCAAAAATAAAGAAAGACGTCGGAAAACGTTGATATGCGACGCGGGAACGACGGCCATACTTAACATGGGCTGTCTAATATTAGACCAGCAAAAAGCTGGTATAATTTTACACAGCAAAAAGATGACTAAAGATGCCGTAAGAGATTGCGATAGACGTTCGTAATTTCGTGGATAGTCGGCAAAAGCTCATTAGCATACCCCGAAGCGGAAAACGACGGGAACTCCACCCAGCGGCCGCAATTTTATTGCAGCGTAGATCCGAAGGCGTACGAACACGTAAACCAGTCGGATTGAAGCCCGCAGCCGTAATTTCATGGTTTGAGGTTTCAGAGTAGTGAAAAAACGCGCGTAATTCGAAAGTACTCGCTCTGTGAATCTGGCCCAATGTTCTTTAGAAAAGAGTCAATGAATAGAAAGACATAATTGACCTAAAAATGATGATTTAAATTGAGTTGATTTAAATGAAATCCACCCTGGTAGTGCTTCAGGGCATACAAAAAACATAAAATATCCAGGCTCAAACTTACCAACCAATCAGCAACCAACCAAATTCACCTGTCTAACAGTGTGGGTCAGATTCAGATACATTTGCATATCTTTAGAGCGGCGTAGCGTATCTTCGTTACGCTACGCCGCTGCAAGTTAGAGAGGCAAGTGCTGTATTCTCAAAGCACTTGCTCCCTAAATTACGGCGGTGTAGCGTAGATGGGCCGGCGTAAGCCCACCTAATTCAAAGTAGGTGGAAGGTGGGCGTGATACATGTTAATGAACCGTGACCCCATGTAAATGAGGTGCCGAACGAACGGTGCATGCGCCGTTCGTGGAGGTATCCCAGTGTGCATGCTCTGAATCACGTCGCAAATACTCAATGCTTTCGACGTGACACACAGCCCTATTTGCGTAAGACTTACGCAAACGAGGTAAACGATGGAAAATTTGACGCTGTTTCGACGTCCATACTTAACATTGCCTGCACTTCATATAGCAGGGGTAACTTTACGCCGGTCATACGCCTTACGTAAATGACGTATATCAATGCGCTGGGCGCAAGTACGTTCGTGAATCGGCGTATCTAGCTCATTTGCATATTTTTAATGGGAACGTCTAATGTGTCCAGCGGAGCTATGCGCCCACGATACGCCGGCATAGGCAAGTTACGCCGGACGACTGAAGCCATGTTTTTCTGCGTATCTTGCTTTCTGAATCGGCGTAAAGATGCGACAGCGCACATTTGTACTTACGACGGCGTATCTTTAGATACGCCGGCGTAAAGACTTTCTGAATCTGGCCCTGTGTGTTAAAAACAGAGGTTTAGTTGCACGCATTTGCAAATGCATGTGTAAGCTGCAGGCCCCGTCAAGGCGCTCTGTATACTGCAGTCCTAACTATAACATTGCATTTTAAGTCTCCTAAGTAGGAGCACATGACTGCCGATGGATAGATAAGGGGCAGGTGACTGGAGGTAGCCCAGTTGCTTCACTGCAAAAGTCATGCTGATAGAAGGAGAACGCAGAGTGATGGAGAGATGCGCTGCTTGTATTTTTACTGTCTAGTCACAAGCTAGTGACAAGTGTTAATGACTTCCAACAAAGAAAAAATCTGGTCTTCTTCCCTACCGGACAGGGCTGAACTGTGTAAATCTCAAAACCGGATGGACAGAAATAATAATCGATGTGCCTCTCCCTTATGTGTATTTAATCCGTATATTAAGCCCGGAGTTCATCTTTGAAAAAAGAAGCGGTATAAAGCCATGGCACACGTGTAATGATCATCGAACGATTTCCTATGCTAGTTTGTCGCTCGGCTGCAGAGGAGCCAAAACAGAAGTGCCTGGAACGGTTCCAGTCGTGTTTCATGTGCTGGAGGCTCGGGGACAATGGCGGCGCAGTCTAGGAATGGGATTGCAGCCGTGCCAAGCAATAAAATGTTGCATTTACAGAAAGAGACGAAGTAACAGGAAATTATTATGTGCCGTAATTAATTAAAGCTGTTTACAAGAAATCTAAATGTAATCTTAATGTAGATTTATTTGTTGACAGAATGAATTAAATATAGACAATTTGGGGATTGCGCACTCCAAGTGGATTTGCAGTTACAAAAGAGGACCACCTCGTTCTCCTCATTGTCTGGCTAATGTGTATTTGTTTTAAGCAGCCAAGTGTTTTTCTGGGAGGACAAGCCGGCATAAATTATCTCCAGTGGTTTCTCCGTCACCGCGCTTAAGGCATAAATTAGCAACACGCAGGCTGAGAAATCTGCAGTTTGTTACTAAATCAGATGATAAGCATTATCGTTTTTTTTTTTTTGGTGTGGGGGTCCCCCCTCTGAATCCATACTAGATCCGAAGGACGTGGTTTAGACCTGGGGGGGACCACCACGTTGTTTTTTTATGCCATTTTTTTTATGCCATTTTTTTTTTCATTCAGCTGTTAGCTCTTCACGTTGACAGCTGATTGGTTGTTAAGGACGTGGCGGCTTCCTGACCCCCTCCTTAGCAACCAGCAAAGTATAGTATGTTTAACCACTCACTGCGTGAGCCAACCAGCTCACGCAGATATACTGCAGAAGGTCGGCTCTCCTGGGTTAATGTATGTTGTAAGGCAGGGGTGCCCAACCAGTGGCCCGGCGGCCACATGTGGCCCGTGGAGCCCTCTGATGTGGCCAACGGAGCCCTCTAATTGGCCTGCGACCTCCTGCTCTGGGATGGAATAGAAGAGAATACTGTTATTAAAGGTCAATTTATTACTAAAATCACAATGTATATATGGGCATATCTGTTCTGCAGCAGTGTTGCCAACCTACCAGATTGAAATTTACCGGCACGACACCCGAAATGTACTGGCGAAGCCACGTTTTTCCTGGCATTTCACAAAAGTTACTAAATTACATTTTTAGGTGCAAATTTCTGTATTTAGGCTACAAACAAGTACGCTAGGCAAATAGCAATGTGATTTAAGGTAGATATTAACCCCTTCCCTACCAGCCCATAGGGGAATCACGTCATGGTGATCCCCTCGCCGATGAGACAGGATGTTGCACAACGTCCTGTCTTCACGGCGTTCTAGGGCGCGCGCGCGCCGCCGGCGGCGGTGCGCGCGCGCCCGCGGCAACACCCGCGATCCCGCGCGCGTGCCCGACGGCCGTGATTGCCGCCGGGCACCCGCGATTTCCGGAAATCACGGCAGGAGTGTGGATCTGTGTGTGTAAACACACAGATCCACCTCCTGTCAGCGGTGAGGAGACTGATGTGTGTTCCCAGTACAGAGGAACACACATCGATCTCCTCCCCCTGTGAGTCCCCCTCCCCCTACAGTTAGAACATACTTTAGGACACATTTTAACCCCTTCAGCGCCCCCTAGTGTTAACCCCTTCCCTGCCAGTCACATTTACACAGTAATTAGTGCAGTTTTATAGCACTAATCGCTGTGTAAATGTGAACGGTCCCAAAAACGTGTCAAAAGTGTCCGATATGTCCGCCGCAACGTCACGGTCACAAAAAAAAAAAACGCAGATCCCCGCCATTACTAGTAAAAAAAAAAAAAAAAAAAAAAAAAAAATGCCATAAATCTATCACCTATTTTGTAGACGCTATAACTTTTGCGCAAACCAATCAATATACGATTATTGCGTTTTTTTTTTTACCAAAAATACGTAGAATACGTATCGGTCTAAACTGAGGGGAAAAAAGTTTTTTTTTAAAAAAATATTGTGAGATGTATTAAATAAAAAGGAAAAAATATTGTGTTTTTTTTTAAATTGTCGCTCTTCTTTTGTTTATAGCGCAAAAAATTAAAACCGCAGAGATGATCAAATACCACCAAACGAAAGCTCTATTTGTGTGGGGAAAAAAACATAATGATTTAATTTGGGTACAGTGTTGCACGACTGCGCAATTGTCATTCAAAGTGCAACAGCGCTGAAAACTAAAAATTGGTCTGGGCAGGAAGGGGGTGAAAATGCCCTGTATGGAAGGGGTTAAGGTAAAAAAACATATTTTTGTTATTTTCAATATAATAAGGGCTAATTAATTAGTCACATCACCCCCTTACTCCATCCCCCTCTGCTACCAACACCCCCTGCCTCCATCCCCCTCTGCTACCAACACCCCCTGCCTTCACCCCCCTCTGCGGTGCCACAATCTTCCTCTGCCACCAATCTCCCCTAGGCCCCCTGCCTCCAATCACCCCCTGCCTCCATTGTCCCCTGCCTTCATCCTCTGTGGTGCCACCAACAACCCCTGTCTCCATCCCCCACCCTCTGCAGTGCCACCACCCCCCTCTGCGGTGCCACTAACACCCCCTTGCCTTCAATCTCCCCCTGCCTCCAATCTCCCCCTGCCTCCATCCCCCTCTGCGGTGCCACCGCAGCCACCATCACCCCCTGCCTCCAATCACTCCCTGCCTACCAACTGTCCGTTAAAATACGGACGGTTGGCAACACTGTTCTGCAGTGGTTACTGGGCTGCTTTCAAACTGATCCGCAGGTGCAGAGCAGTTTACCGGTGGGGTTCCTGCACTGAGCCATAGACTTCTCTATTACCTGCGAGTTTGGTGAGCTTTCTGAAAGTGCACCAAACCTTCAGAATATAATAGAAGAAGCCCTTTGCAAAGTGCAGGAAAACTGCGGGTAAACTGCAGCTCATCAGTGTGAAAGCAGCCTTGGTCCCCTTTGACATAGTCAGTCCAACAGGTCTGACCAATTGGACCCTCCATTCACCCCTAAGTAGTGGCAGACATAAACCGACTTGTTCTACCTCAATACAATCCACTAAAAAGTATTGTGGGCTATATCCGTGTCTGCTCTGCATTATGCATATGCAGAGCAGACATGGACATGCCATCCACCCGCTCTGCTCATTGTGGCCTGCGACTGGTTACCAAGTCACTTAAGTGGCCCTCGCTCTTCAAAAGGTTGGGCACCCCTGTTTTAAGGTAATGTAGATGTATCTGGAAGGCTTGGGTCTAAGCAAAAACTTCCCTACAGTTATAATGACAGTGCTCCTCAGATCTCTATATTAATTTGGTCTCAATACCTGCGAGGGTTGTAGCAGTTGCATTAGCTAGCCATAAACATTGATCAACAATAGACCCCACCCCAGCAGAAATAGATCCTTCACACAACAATGGACCCCCACCCACAACAAAATAACACCCCAGCAACAATAGACTCCCAGCAGCCACCATCAATAGATCCTTCAGCCAACAACAATAGACCTCTCCGTCAACAGTACATCCCTCACAGCAACAATTGACCCCCCAGCAACATAAGACCCCCCTCACCAGTAATAATAAACCTACCTAGCAACAATAGACCCCCCCAAACAAAAATAGAACCCCGCCAACGACAAAAGATCCCCCCAGCAGCCAGCATCAATATACCCTTCAGAATACCCCAGAAATTCTTGCCATTACCTACATTCAGTGCTAGAGGTGCCGAAATTGCGTTCCCCCCACATTCCCGTTGAAAAAAAGCCCTAATGATAGCTAGCTAATGCAACTGCTACAACCCTCGCAGATATTGAGACCAAATTAATATAGAGATCTGAGCAGCACTGTCATTATAACTGTAGGACAGTTTTTGCTTAGACCCAAGCCCATTAACTGATTTACTTTATCCTCCAGATACATGCACATTACTGTACACCATACATTAAGCTGGTGGGATGTAGAAAGTTCTAATGTGTTTCATTATTTTCTTTGCTGTGTAGCTCCAAAGCTTTTCTTTTTCTAAATGTATTTTTTTTATCAAAATGAAATGTTAGTGCCCTGGCAGCAGGTATTTATAATTAGGATCATTTTCATAATTTTGCAGTGTTTGACTCTTTGCCCTAAATAAAAGCTGTTTTGCATTATGCTAATACGCTTATTTCAAAATGGTTCATAATTAAAAAATAAATAAAAAATCTAATGTCCACATTTAAATTTGATAGCTCAGTTTTGTTTCGAGTAATGGCAGCGATCATCGATTTTTTTTCGTGATTGTGACATTATGGCGGACACATCGGACACTTTTGACACATTTTCGGGACCATTATCATTTTCACAGCGAAAAGTGCTATAAAAATGCACTGTTACTGTGAAAATGACAATGGCAGTGAAGGGGTTAACTCTGAAAATAACTGATATGTCCGAAACCGACATGCTTTTGATGTGAAAATCCTGAGATTTTAGTTGCCCCGCCTCTGCACTGCCTCCTGGCATGGTGGCCATCTGTAAACCCGGGGGCCCCATAATCTTCTATTGCCCGGGGGCCCCATGAGTTGTCAGTCCACCCCTGGTTTGGATATATAGGGGGCAGGATGAGGGAGGGGGCAGGATGAGCACCATCAGAAATCTCCTGTTTTCTGTAATAGGAAGTCCAGTCTCTTGGGTAGCCTTTTGACAACTGTTCTGTCTATCATTGGTGGCGGGACTTTGTAATAAAGAGGCTGCCGATTAAACAGAAGATTTTCCTGTATGTAATCTGTTGGGGCTTGTCCAGACCCCATCTCTGACCCCTCTGAGGCTGAAGATGGGAATGGATCAGGCTGCATTCATGGCAATGGTGAGGCTGCATTCATGGCAATGGTGAGGCTACAGATAGGCACTGATTAGGCTGCATTGATGGGCACTGACCCTTATTTTGCTTCAGAGTTATTCCAGAGTTATTTTGGCAGTGAAGGGGTTAACCACAAGGGGGTGCTAAGGGGTTAAGTATGCCCTAAGGGAGTGATTCTTACTGTGGGGGGGGGGCGTGGTTGTAGGTGTGATGTCACTGATCGTCGTTCCCTATTTTAGGGAACAGACGATCAGTGTCACTGCCACACAGAAGAACAGGGAAGGTGTGTTTACACTCACTTCTCCCCGTTCTTCAGCGCCTGTGACTGTTTGCGGGACACCGGCGACGATCAGGTCCACGGGTCCTGCAGGCGTGGTCACGGAGCTTTGTGAGTCCACGGCTGGGCTCTTAAAAGCAACACACAGGTACGTGCTTGTGCCCTTCTGCCGACGTATATCAGCGTGAAGGGGTCCTTAAGTGGTTAACATGCAGACTTGCAAAAGGGGAGACTAATGGGGGACTTCACCATGTCCAGCAATCCCTCTTGTGGTTTGTATCGGTTCTGTTGGCTCTTGAAGGTGAGATTAGAGGAGCCTTTCTCAGTCTTTTTACACTAGAGCAAGGGTCTCCATACTTTTCAAGCAAAGGGCCAGTTTACAGTCTTTCATACTGACCAGTTGGGGTAGAATATGCTTCAGGCCCGAGCATCAGTGAGAATAAACCTGGCCCCAGTGTTGGTGGGCAGTAGGAGGAGGAATAGTACTCCATCATTGCTATTAGTCTAAGAAATAGTGCCCCATTGTTGGTGCCATTGGGAGGAATATTGCCTAATATCATTGGGATTAATACTGCCCCAAGGGCCGGATGAAGGCTAGCATTTAAAACATGTTTTATTTTTTTTCACCGAGGAAAACAAACCGATGGGGCGCACAAACGTTCGGTTTGTCCGTTGAAAACAGTCCATAGGTCGGTTTTCATCAGACAAACCGATCGTGTGTACAGGGCTTAAGAGTAATCATTTCAGTATGAAGAAACCACTAAATTAGACTATGGTTATCCTCACCTTATAGAATGGCTGTTATGCACATACGTGTAAAACAGCCACATTGGCTTGTGATGTAGAGCGTCAGTGTGCTTCTTCTGGTAAGTTCAATAGTACTGTACCTGTTTCTCCTGATGAAGAAATGGAGCCTATTCTGTTTTTTTGCCTTCCTCTGGATCAACTGTGGGTATGGAGTTGGGTGTATGGTATGTACTGTGTTTTATTTTGTTTGTTTATTTTTTTTTTTATGGTTGAACTGGATGGACTTGTGTCTTTTTTCAATCTGACTAACTATGTAACTATGAAACATATAGAATTAAAGCTTTCCTCTGAGTCTATGCATGTCAGGACCTGGATCCCCTGCTGGTGGCACTGCAGTTCCCTGGGCAAAGGGTTGTAGTTCTAATATCCCCCAGCGGTTGTCTCCCAGCAGTCCGCAGATTCCAGTAATCAGTCTCCACCTGATGCTAGCTGCTGGGAGGGTATTTAGTCCCTTCATCATCAACAAAGCTCTGGAGAAACCTTAGGTTTCCACAGAATCCTGGTCGAAAGGCACAAATTGCCCAAGGAACCCCTTGCAACCTCTGAAGAAACCCTACGGTTCCACGGAATCCTGTTTGATAATGGATAATCTATGGCCAGCTTGAGAAGAATTTTTCCCATGTAGTTTCTTGAAAAAAAAAAAATAGAGAATTTTACCTATTTTCTAGTTCGCATTTATGCCTTGCTTCCACTGAGTGGATCGGTATGGTACGGTACGCTATTTTGGGTGTTTCCATTATGAAAGCGTGCCATAAAACTGAACCGTACCGCACCATTCTGGGTCCTGCTTCAGATGTGGGGCCATAGAAAATGGAACGGTTTGGTTAGGGCGGAGCTACAATACATTCCACTGATTGGTGGACACACTAGGCATTTTTTCTAAACCCTATATGGCCCCTGACGGTCCGACCTGCAGTGGAAATGCTCACCAGAATAGACCGGACCATTCTAACCGTCCCAAACTGTACCGACCCAAACCGTGGAAACAAAGCATTAGTCCCTTTTTGTTTATAAAAACATGGCAACACCTAAGGCCCTTTACACTGGACCCAGTTGCAGTCTCAAAATGAGACTTTCTTGAAAAGTTTGTAACACTTGCCAATGACCTTGTGTTACTTTGCTACCCGAGACTCTAATAAGTTGCTCTATACAATTCTGCTGTCAGGCTGTATCCAGTTGAGCTGCTTAAGAGAAGCATTGTTTGCCTTGGGGTTGTGTGCAGAACCTGATCCTTTTCTGGGCGATTAGTCCCTTGTGTGTGGCTTCCTACAACATTCGGTGAAAAGCTGTCAGTTGCCGCTGGTGTATGCATGCCTTATTTCTCTAGGGGTTCATCCAATCAGGAGCCTAGAAGGAGAGAAGTAGCCACTCCGCGGCCCCTCGTTACAAATGCATTTCTAGAATTGCTGTTGAGAATGCCACGTACCTAAAAGATGTTTTATTTTTTTTAGCTTTTTTTCTTTAGCTTTTTTTTTTTGTTTAGAAACATTTGTTACCTTAAGATCAGAAGATTAGAAACAGACAGAAAAAATAAAATCTTTTGTTTTCATGACTGTGAATCATCTGATTTGCTTGACTCAGCTGACAAACTGTTACATTCGAAATGTCCTCTTTTTTCAGAGATAAAACAGTTTACAGACATTCAGAAACTTAATAACAGCATGAAACAAAAGGGCATCCTGACATCTTGTTCTTGCACGCAGCGGTACGACAAGTTCTCAGCTCTGTCATTATCCAGGGTAGGAATTCTACACCAACTGCTCAAAGAAATCAACTTTTTAAATACAGTTCAGTATTCAGTCTGTTCTCTCTGTGTACAGTAATTACAGAGCCTTGTTTAGCAAAGTGTCTTAAAGGGAAGGTACAAATTATTTAATATGGCTGGGACTAAAAAAAGAAAAAAAATACAACTTGCAACAATTTTTTATTTAATTTTTCTTCTCAAGTAAATATAAAGCAGGCATGTCCAAAGTCTGGCCCGCGGGCCAGTCGCGGCCCGCATTTTGGTTTGATGTGCCCCCCCTGGTAAGATCAGGGGCGGACTGACCCATGCCACTAGGGGGCCCCATCAGGGTTGCCAGGCTCAGTAAAACCAGGGACAGTATGTAAAAAATCATCTGTCCCTGATATGTCCGAAACCGACATGCTTTTGATGTGAAAATCACAAGATTTTAGTTGCCCCGCCTCTGCACTGCCTCCTGGCGTGGTGGCCATCTGTAAGCCCGGGGGCCCCATAATCTTCTATTGCCCGGGGGCCCCATGAGTTGTCAGTCCGCCCCTGGTTTGGATATATAGGGGGCAGGATGAGGGAGGGGGCAGGAGGCAGGATGAGGGAGGGGGCAGGATGAGGGAGGGGGCAGGATGAGCGCCATCAGATTACATACAGGAGAAATCTCCTGTTTACTCACTGGCATCTGTAATAGGAAGTCCCGTCTCTTGGGTAGCCTTTTGACAACTGTTCTGTCTATCATAGGTGGCGGGACTTTGTAATAAAGAGGCTGCCGATTAAACAGAAGATTTTCCTGTATGTAATCTGTTGGGGCTTGTCCTGACCCCTCTGAGGCTGAAGATGGGCATGGATCAGGCTGCATTCATGGCAGTGGTGAGGCTGCATTCATGGCAATGGTGAGGCTGCATTCATGGCAATAGTGAGGCTACAGATTGGCACTGATTAGGCTGCATTGATGGGCACTGATCCTTATGTTGCTTCAGAGTTATTTATTTAAGTGAAAGTGCGTGTTGTATGCCTGTGTGTGTGTGTGTGTTATACGCTAATAAATATATATATCCAAATAACACACCCAAGTTCATCCGTAGTCCTGAGAGGCGCTGTTTTGTTTTGTTGGGGCCACAAAAGAATGCCCCCAGAATCTGTGCGTGTTGGGAGGTACGGTACAGCATCGCACAACCGCGCAATTGTCAGTTAAAGTAGCGCAGTGCCGTATCGCAAAGAAATGGCCTGGTCATGAAGGGGGGGGGGTAAAACCTTCCAGAGCTGAAGTGGTTAAGCTGCTCAGAGTTCACAATAATTCAATTTGGAAACATTTGCTTACATGGAAATTCTAGTCTCCAGTTCAGCAAATCCTAAGGCTATGCTGTCGGCGTGCTGCAGTGTCAGGTCGGTGTAATGCGGCGCCGGGAAATTGGTTCACGTTTCAGGGCCAGGATGTGATAAGAGCCTTATGGTATAGCCGGCCGCTGTATGTTCTGATGAGCGGAGAAAGGAACGGATTTATCTAAAGGTCAGTTTGCTTGCTTTGCTCCCCTGACTTTACATAACCGCTTACCGTATCTGCAGATAAAACAGAACTCATAGACTTCCCCTCTTCTTGTGTTGCAGGAAAATCAATTCGTTTTTATTTCATGGAAAAATAAAAAATCCCGTCCTTTCCATTGCAGGTTATGATTTAGATGCTGAAGTTTACAAATGTAGTTTAAACATGTTATATTGATTTTTATTTAATTTTTTACCTCGTTTTTGTTTCTTGCTGGTGGAGCCCAACATAAATGATTTTACTGCCGCATGTCATGTTGTGTCTGTAAAACCAAACTCATTATAAATATTAAAAAATCTGCGCTAAGCTTCATGCAGGAAAAGGTTCAGCTGGGTGTGCAGTTTAAAGTTGAATGCCAGGCATTGGGGTGTGCCAGGTGTGCCTGGGCACACACTGTGGCACATATTCCCCCTGTTTAGACCCCTGATCTTTCACCAATTTAAAGATTTATTTTTTCAATAATAATAATAAAAAAAATGTAAAAATAATAATAATAGAAATAAAAACCATTGACATTGTTCACTGCCTTACTAACACCAATCTCTGCATTATGACACCATCCACTGCTCTACTGACACTGTCCACTGCTTTCCTGACATCATCAATCACCCAGTGTGGCACATATTCCCCCTGTTTAGACCCCTGATCTTTTACCAATTTAAAGAAAAACATTTTTTTTCTTCTAAAAAAAAAATGTAGAACATTATTAATAATAATAATAATAATAATAATAATAATAATAATAATAAATTGTAAACAAAGTATAAAAAATAAATAATAAAAATAAAAACTACTGACACTGTTTATTGCCCTACTGACATTTATCTCTGCCCTTATGACACCATCCACTGGTCTACTGACACAATCCACTGCCCTACTGACACCATCCACTGCTCTACTGACACCATCCACTGCTCTACTGACACCATCTATTGTACTACCGACACCATCCACTGCCCTACTGACACCATCTACTGCCCTACTGACACCATCCACTGCTCTACTGACACCATTTACTGCTCTACTGAGACCATCTATTGTACTACCGACACCATCCACTGCCCTACTGACACCATCTACTGCCCTACTGACACCATCCACTGCCCTACTGACACCATCCACTGCTCTACTGACACCATTTACTGCTCTACTGACACCATCCACTGCCCTACTGACGCCATCCACTGCCCTACTGACGCCATCCACTGCCCTACGAACACCGTCCATTGCTCTACTGACACCGTCCATTGCTCTACTGACACCATCCACTGCTCTACTGACACCATCCACTGCTCTACTGACACCATCTACTTCTCTACTGACACCATCCACTGCTCTACTGACACCATCTACTGCTCTACTGACACCGTCCACTGCCCTACTGACACCATCTACTGCTCTACCGACACCATCCACTGCCCTACTGACACCATCCACTGCTCTACTGACACCATCCACTGCTCTACTGACACCATCCAATGCTCTACTGACACCGTCCACTGTTCTACTGCCATCATCCACTGCCCTACTGACACCATCCTCTGCTCTACTTACACCATCCACTGCTCTACTGACACCATCCACTGTTCTACTGCCACCATCCAGTGCCCTACTGCCACCATCCACTGCCCTACTGACACCATCCTCTGCTCTACTGAAACCATCAATATATATACACATGCACACTCACACATACATGTTTGGGATTTGGGGTGCACACCCTAATGCAATAGGCTGTGCAAACATATGATTCCAGGTATAATAATTTTTACATAGTTATGTTGAATCAATGTATACATATATATAATATACCTGTGCGATCCCTCTAGAACATCTTTTCTCAACAAGGGTTGCATGGAACCTTAAGGTTCCTCCAGAGGTTGTTAGGGGTTCCTTGAGCTATGAGCGATTTCTGCTTCTCAGATATGTAACCACTGGACCCAATGATACTTCAGCTAACTTCTATGGTGGGATTCTTCCCAAAGACCACCAAAGTAAGGTAAATTCTTCCCATTGACAACCAATGTAAGATAACTTTACTCCCACTGACCACCAATGTAGGGAGCATTGTTTCCAGTGATCACCAATGTAAGGAGCAGTGGCGACTGGTGCTCATTTTTTTTTTTAGGTGGGTGCAAACAAACTGAAAAAAAACCCATCAATTACAGCCACTGTGCCATAAAACGCAGCCACTGTGGCATCAAACACAGCCACTGTGCCATCAAATGCAGCCACTGTGCCCATCAAACGCAGCCACTGTATCCATAAATTTCTGCCAATGTGCCATCAAACGCAGCTACTGTAACCAATTTCTGCCAGTGTACCCATCAATTGCTGCCAGTGTGTCCATCAATTGCCGCTACTGTGCCCAATAATTGATGCCAGTGTGCCCACCAATTGCTGCAAATGTGCCCATCAATCTATTCAGTGTTAGGAAAGAGAATATTCATTCGCTTTCCTAACACAACGCTGAGTGAACTGCGAGCGCCCAGCATGGCACACGCTGTTCACCTCTTTGGATGCCAATTAGAGCCTATGGCCACAGGATTAGCTTGCACAGGGCGCCTGAACACCTAAGGCCGGCCCTAAATAAAATTCAAATTTTTGTTTCTAGGCAGTAGTAATATAGTGCTGTATTTTGTGCACTTTTGTTTAAGGCTACAAAGGATCCAACATGCAAGTCTTGCTACCCACAATTGACCGTGAGGGTCAGCATTTTGTTGCTCAGCTTCCATTGACCCCCCACTATGAACTGCTGATTCCGAGCAATCGCTTCATATAATCCTTTTTAAAGTTGTATTAGACTGAAATGGACCCAACTGCTGGATTCCTTTTACTGGTTCTCCTGAAACCATATGTGCGAGGATGAAAGGTTTCATATCTTCACAGAGGCTTTTTTGGTTGCTTTCAGGTCAAGTGAGCATACATTATTCAGAAAAATGGCCTCATGTTTACTGCATGAAATGGGAGATTCACTTTCCCTCAAAATAACTCTGACCCTTGGGATCACCCACTCCAAGGTTTGCTGATCCACAACAATTTTGTATATTCTAGATTTTTTTCATTTTGTTTTTATGTTTAACTCTTCTTGCTGGATTGTTCATCTTTTTTTTCTTGCTTTACATGTCTCTTCTTATTGTGCTCTCTAACAGTTGCTTGCTCATTCCATCTGTCTCGCCCTTGTTCTGTTCTTGTCGCTAGCTCCGTCTAGCTATGCCGCGGTTGGTCTTCACTTTTTGCAATCTCACTCCAGCTATCTTGCTCTTGTTCTCTTTAGCCAACCATAGACAGATCGAAATTCAGCTGGTTCAGCAGGAACCGATAAAATTTCAACCTGTCTATAAGAGCTGCATGATTCTGGCCAAAATGAGAATTACGTTTTTTTTTGCTTAGAATAAAGATCACAATTCTCTCACGATTGTCACAATATACAAAACAAATTTGGGCTAGCTTTACTGGTTAGATTTTTTTCATTTAAAGTAATTTTTTCGAAAATAATTGCATTTGAAAGACTGCTGCGCAAATACAGTGCAACATAAAATATTGCAACAACCACCATTTTGTTCTCTAGACCAGTGATGGCGAACCTTGGGACCCCAGATGTATTGGAACTATATTTCCCATGATGCTCAACTACACTGCAGAGTGCAGGAGCATCATGGGAAATGTAGTTCCAAAACATCTAGGGTGCCAAGGTTCGCCATCACTGCTCTAGGGTCTCTACTAATTTATATATATATATAATGGTCGGGGGTTCCAAGTGAATTTCTAGCAAAAAATATGATTTTAACTTGAAAACAACAACTCTCAGAAAAGGGTTTGGTGTTTACATACAGAAGTCTATTCAGAAGTATATTCCTTTGATGTAAAAGACAAATTGATACAATGTTTAGACTAATATAAAGAAAAGGGAGCGCTAAATTAATTAACTAATTAGTTATAATAATACTACCATAACAATGGTAGCATTATTATAACTAATTAGTTAATTAATTTAGCGCCCCCTTTTCTTTATATTACTCACTAGGGATGAGCTTCGCGTTCGAAACGAACGTATGTTCGACTCGAACATCGTCCGTTCGATCGTTCGTCGAATTTCAAACAAAAACGATCGTTCGCGGCAAATTCGAGTGAAACGAAAAGACCGTTTTTTAAAACTTTTTTTCCATTGATACTACTATCAATGGAAAAAAAGTTTTAAAAACGGTAGTTTTTTCAGAATCCTGCTCCTAAAAAAACGACAGTTTTTAAGACTTTTTTTTCCATTGATACGATATGTTCCCTCGGGCAACCCGGGTTCTGAAAGACGTTTTTCAATGGGGTTCTAAATGTTCGTGTGAACGATCGGACTGTTCGACGGTTCTGGTGCGAACCGAACGCGGGGGTGTTCGGCTCATCCCTATTACTCACTGTTTATAATCCTTTGATTTTTTTTTGGGGAGCAGCTTTTTTTGCTTATTTTTTTTTTTTTCTTGTACGTGGCGCGAGATTTTCATTTTTTATAATGTTTAGACTAAGGCCGCGTACACGCGCTCAGACCGGTTCGATGAAACTGGTCTGCAGACCAGTTTCATCGGACCAATTCGATGGTGTGTACGGCCTATCGGACCGTTGTCCCTCGGAACAAAGTTTTAAAACTTGCATTAAAATCTGTCCGTCGGACATATTCGATGGTTAGTACGCAAAAGCATCGGACCAAAAATCCGCGCATGCTCAGAATCAAGTCGACGCATGCTTGGAAGCATTGAACTTCGCTTTTTCATCACGTCGTTGTGTTCTACGTCGCCGCATTCTGGTCTGATCGGATTTTTGGTCCGATGGTGTGTACGCACATCAGACCACTTCAGCGTGGTCCGATGAAAACAGTCCGTCGGACCAGTTTCATCGGACCGGTCTGATTGTGTGTACGTGGCCTTAAGGTTCCACTCATAGATTGTTTTAAAACTTGGCAGACTGCCCAGACTTTGACCTTTGAATGCTGAGAGCAGAGATAAAATTCTCTGCATACCAAAGATCAGGAAGATTGGGAAACCCTTTGTCAAGATCGCAAGGGGAAAAAATCTCTCTTCCACCAATTTTTTTTTTGTATGTGGTTGTATTGAAGTCGATCTTTCATCTTTCAGCTTCAGTACAACCGGCCTGTTGTCTATAGCCGCCAGCATTGATCGTTGTCTTCTGCCAGAGGGGAAGGCTTCCTGCGCTCCCTCCCGGCAGAACCCATTAGGTTTGCAGAAGGGATCTCCCCATCAATAATGACTGCATTGGCGGGGGAATCAAGCAATTTTCTGTTCTTTATCTTGTGGTTGAAGGACAGAAAATTGCATAATGTATGATCAGCTTTTCTGTTCTAGCTCACTTTTACAGTCTTTTTCTTGTACGTTTCTTGTTCTAAAGCCAGCCATACATGGATCGAAATTCATGTTCAGTTCAGCAGGGACCAGTCGAACTTCAATCCATGTATGGGCATCCTGGTTTGTGCACCTGGCTGTTCCTCCTACTCTCTCAATCTCTCCGTCTTCGCCTTTTGCGCTCTCTCTCTCTCTCTCTCTCTCTCTCGCACTTGTTCTCCCCTGTTGTCAGCTTTCTCTTTTTCTCTAACCCTTGTTCTGTCCTTCTTGCTCTTGCTTCTGGTTTCTCCAATTGCCCTTTCACTCTCACTTTTGTTGACCCCCCATTGGCCTCTCACTATTGCTCTTATTCTCTCTGTATCCCCCTTTCATTATTACTCTTGCTCTCCTGCTATTGCCCTTTTTTGTGATCTAGTTTCCTCCTTGTTTTACACCTTTTTTCTAATTTTTGTTCTCCACCTTTTGCCCTCTCCCTCTCCCCATTGCTGTTTCCCCATTGTTCTCTCCCTGTTGCCCTCTCACTATTGCTCTTGTCTTCTCCCTATTGCCCTCTCACTATTGCTCTTGTCTTCTCCCTATTGCCCTCTCACTATTGCTCTTGTCTTCTCTCTATTGCCCTCACATTATTGCTCTTGTCCTCTCCTATTGTTCTTTCTGTCACTCTAGTTTTCTCCCAGTTGCCCACTTACCTTCTTCCTCTAGCTCCCATTGCCCTCTCACTCTTGTGCTTTCCCTGTTGACTTCTCACTCTCTTCCTTTCATTTATCTTTTCTCCCCGTTGCCTTCTGATTCTTGCATTTTCCCTAATGCCTTCTCACTCTTGTTTTTTCCTTATTGCTCTCTCAATCTCGTTCTTGTTCTCTCCCTTTGTTGTCGTGTTCTTATTCTTTCCCTATTGCCTGTTCATTATTGCTGTTGTTCTCTCCTTTTTGCCCTCTCGCTTAGTCTACTTCTCCTTAATTCCCTCTCAATCTCAATCTTGTTCTCCCCCCTATTGCTGTTGTGCTCTTGTCCTTTCCCTATTGACCTTTCATTATTGCCCATTGTTCTCTTCCTTTTGCCTTCCTTCTCACTCTAGTTCTCTCCCTAATGTCCTCTCACATTTGTACATTCTTACTTTCTTCCCCTTGGTCTTGTTCTCTCGCTATTCACATCTCACTCTCTTGGTATTGTTTCTTTTTGCCCTCCTGTGCTCTTGTTTTCCTTCTTTGTCTCTTCCTATGGTCCCTCACTCTCATGCTCTCCCTGTTATCACCCTGTCTCTCACTTTTGTACTTACTCGTTGCCCTCTCACTCTCTTCCTTTTATTTTTCTTCTGTCCGTGTTGCCTTCCGACCCTTTCCTATTGCCCCCTTTCTCTCGGTTGCTTTCTCATTGTAGATTTTGTGCTCTCCTTATTGACCTCTCACTATTCTTCTTTTACAGTTGCCCTCTCAGTGTTTTACACTTACTCCTATTCTCTCCCATTTGCGCTCCCGCTGTCAGGTTCTTGCTTTTTGCCTGATGCCCTCTTGATCTCCTTTCTTTCTCTTCTTCTCTCCCATTTGCACTCCCGCTGTCAGGTTCTTGCTTTTTTTCCTGTTGCCTTCTTGATCCCTTCTCCTTCTCTTCTACTGTCCAATTTGCACTCCCGCTGTCAGGTTCTTGCTCTTTTCCTGTTGCCCTCTTGATCTCTTTTCTTTATCTTCTTCTCACCAATTTGCATTCCCGCTGTCAGGTTCTTGCTTTTTTCTTGTTGCCTTCTTGATCTCTTCGTCTCTCCCATTTGCGCTCCCGCTGTCAGGTCCTTGCTATTTTCCTGTTGCCCTCTTGATCTCTTTTCTTACCCTTCTTCTCCATTTGTGCTCTCGTTATTAGGTTCTTGCTCTTTGCCTGTTGCCCTCTGGATCTCCTTTCATTATCTTCTTCTTTCCCATTTGCGCTCCCACTGTCAGGTTCTTGCTCTTTACCTGTTGCCTTCTTGATCTCCTTTCTTTCTCTTCTTCTCTCCCATTTGCACTCCCGCTGTCAGGTTCTTGCTTTTTTCCTGTTGCCTTCTTGATCTCTTCTCCTTCTTTTCTTCTCTCCCATTTGCGCTCCCGCTGTCAGGTTCTAGCTCATTTCCTGTTCTTGCTCTTTGCCTGTTGCCCTCTGGATCTCTTTTCTTTATCTTCTTCTCTCCCATTTGCGCTCCCACTGTCAGGTTCTTGCTCTTTGCCTGTTGCCCTCTGGATCTCTTTTCTTTATCTTCTTCTCTCCCATTTGCGCTCCCACTGTCAGGTTCTTGCTCTTTGCCTGTTGCCTTCTTGATCCCTTCTCCTTCTCTTCTTCTCTTCAATTTGCACTCCCGCTGTCAGGTTCTTGCTCTTTTCCTGTTGCCCTCTTGATCTCTTTTCTTTATCTTCTTCTCTCCGATTTGCACTCCCGCTGTCAGGTTCTTGCTCTTTTCCGGTTGCCTTCTTGTTCTCTCCTCCTCTCCCATTTGTGCTCTCGTTGTCAGGTTCTTGCTCTTTGCCTGTTGCCCTCTTGAGCTCTTTTCTTAGCCTTCTTCTTCTCCATTTGTGCTCTCGTTGTTAGGTAATTGCTCTTTTCCTGTTGCCCTCTTTATCTCTTTTCTTTATCTTCTTCTCTCCAATTTGCACTCCTGCTGTCAGGTTCATGCTTTTTTCTTGTTGCCTTCTTGATCTCTTCTCCTTCTCTTCCTCTCTCCCATTTGCGCTCCCGCTGTCAGGTCCTTGCTCTTTGCCTGTTGCCCTCTTGATCTCTTTTCTTTCCCTTCTTCTTCTCCATTTGTGCTCTCATTATTAGGTTCTTGCTCTTTGCCTGTTGCCCTCTTGATCTCTTTTCTTACCCTTCTTCTTCTCCATTTGTGCTCTCATTATTAGGTTCTTGCTCTTTGCCTGTTGCCCTCTGGATCTCTTTTCTTTATCTTCTTCTCTCCCATTTGCGCTCCCACTGTCAGGTTATTGCTCTTTGTCTGTTGCCTTCTTGATCTCTTTTCTTTATCTTCTTCTATCCGATTTGCGCTCCCGCTGTCAGGTTTTTGCTATTTTCCTGTTGCCCTATTGATCTCTTTTCTTACCCTTCTTCTCCATTTGTGCTCTCGTTGTTAGGTAATTGCTCTTTTCCTGTTGCCCTCTTGATCTCTTTTCTTTATCTTCTTCTCTCCCATTCGTGTTCCATCTGTCTGTTGCCCTCTCTGTCTCTTCCTTGTGATTTCTTGTGCTCACTCTCTCGCTCTTCTGCTTTTCCTGTTGGTTGCTCACTTTTGGGGTCTTAATTTTGTCTCATTTCTCTATTTTTCTTCCTCTCTTGCTTTTGGTCTTTCTCGCTATATTCTATTATCTGACCTGAAGATTGAAGTCAGTGTGTAATGTAATTCTTTCAACTGACTCAGGATGTCACATATTTATCACAGCTGACAAGCAATGTCATCAAAATCTCACATATCAAATCATTTTTTATTTTATTTTTTCAAATCGAATATGAAAAAGTCAGGTTTCCATCATCTCCCTTCTGCATTTTCGGTGTGCTCCATTTGCCTTTCTGGTACTAAAACTAAGCTATACTGAATATACACTCATTGGCCACTTTATTAGGTACACCTTGCTAGTACCGGGTTGGACCTCCTTTTGCCTTCAGAACTGTCTAAAATTCTTTGTGGAATAGATTCAACAAGGTGTTGGAAAGATTCCTCAGAGATTTTGGTCCATAGTGACATGATAGCACCACACAGTTGCTGCAGAGCAGTGCGCCCCGTGCACACCCACCTGTGTGACAATACCAAATGAATATTTGCTATTGTCTTCCTCATTCTCCTCCTGGCCAGTCAGGAAGCCCCTATTGGCTAGAGAGTCTTATGACTTCCTGGCCAATTGTGTCTCAGGACACACTTCCTGTTCCTGTGAGGAGAATGTCTCTCTGTGTGCTCCCTGGCAGAATCGGTCAGAGCTACCCGGGCTCTTCCTTCCCCCTGCCTATATAAGGTAAGGCATCCGCCGTCTTGTCTCCTGTGGAGGTGATGGCCGCCGTCCGTCCCCTGCAAGAGGGGTGTTGTTAGTTTGTGCCCCCCCCCCCAATTTTGAGCATCTGCTGCCACTGTTAACAAGCCTCAGATGATTCACAGAGATGTAGCAAATCCTCCTAAATCAGTTGTACCTATTTATCTGCAGTCCTCTCTCCCTCCTCTACAGCTGTTCAAAGTGCAGAATTTAGACAACATTTCACAGCTCCAGGAATCAGAGGTAGGGGATCTGATGTCACACACTGCACAGCATACAGTCGGGAGCTGAGTGTAATATGAGACCTGAGTGGAAGAGGAAGGACACCCTACACAGTCTCTTAGAGAAACTTGCTCAGTTAAGACTGTCTATCACATGCTGTGTGCTGGAGGGGGAAGGGGAAGGGGAAGGACTGTCTTTGGGATTGCTTGGTGGCATAAACCATCGTGCAGATAGCAGAGGAATGAGAGAGCAGACCGAAATCACACTGGGTGCTTTAGTTAGTACACACTATAGATAAATATGCTTTGACCATTTTAGAGGTTTACAACCATTTTAAAGTGGTTCTAAAGGCTGAAGGTCTTTAACCTTCATGTAAGGTAAAAAAAACATTTTATGTACAGCAGCCCCCTCCAATACTTACCTGAGCTTCCTCTAGATCCAGCGATGTGCATGAGAGCTTCGGCTCTCCAGGGATTCGCCATTGGCTTCTGCTACTGTTACAGCTGGTGAGCCAATGGGGAGAGAGAGGGGGCGGGGCAGAGCCACGGCTGTGTTTCAAAATGGACATGCAGAGCAGTGGTTTGGGAGCGATTTTATTCTTGGATGTCCCTATCACAAGCTGCTTGCTCTGGGGGCACGCCACAGGAGGGAGGGGCCAAAAGCGCTGGACAGGGGACCTGAGAAGAGCTTTGATGTCCCCATCACAAGCTGCTTGTTCTGGGGGCACTCCACAGGAAGGAGTGGCCAAGAGCGCTGGACAGGGGACTTGAGAAGAGCTTGGATGTCCCCATCACAAGCTGCTTGTTCTGGGGGCACTCCACAGGAAGGAGTGGCCAAGAGCGCTGGACAGGGGACTTGAGAAGAGCTTGGATGTCCCCATCACAAGCTGCTTGCTCTGGGGGCACGCCACAGGAGGGAGGGGCCAAGGGCGCTGGACAGGGGACTTGAGAAGAGCTTGGATGTCCCCATCACAAGCTGCTTGCTCTGGGGGCACGCCACAAGAGGGAGGGGCCAAAAGAACTGGACAGGGGACCTGAGAAGAGCTTGGATGTCCCCATCACAAGCTGTTTGCTCTGGGGGCACTCCACAGGAAGGAGTGGCCAAGAGCGCTGGACAAGGGACTTGAGAAGAGCTTGGATGTCCCCATCACAAGCTGCTTGCTCTGGGGGCACTCCACAGGAAGGAGTGGCCAAGAGCGCTGGACAGGGGACCTGAGAAGAGCTTGGATGTCCCCATCACAAGCTGCTTGCTCTGGGGGCACTCCACAGGAAGGAGTGGCCAAGAGCGCTGGACAGGGGACCTGAGAAGAGCTTTGATGTCCCCATCACAAGCTGCTTGTTCTGGGGGCACTCCACAGGAAGGAGTGGCCAAGAGCACTGGACAGGGGACTTGAGAAGAGCTTGGATGTCCCCATCACAAGCTGCTTGTTCTGGGGGCACTCCACAGGAAGGAGTGGCCAAGAGCGCTGGACAGGGGACTTGAGAAGAGCTTGGATGTCCCCATCACAAGCTGCTTGCTCTGGGGGCACTCCACAAGAAGGAGTTGCCAAGAGTGCTGGACAGGGGACCTGAGAAGAGCTTTGATGTCCCCATCACAAGCTGCTTGTTCTGGGGGCACTCCACAGGAAGGAGTGGCCAAGAGCACTGGACAGGGGACTTGAGAAGAGCTTGGATGTCCCCATCACAAGCTGCTTGTTCTGGGGGCACTCCACAGGAAGGAGTGGCCAAGAGCGCTGGACAGGGGACTTGAGAAGAGCTTGGATGTCCCCATCACAAGCTGCTTGCTCTGGGGGCACGCCACAGGAGGGAGGGTCCAAGGGCGCTGGACAGGGGACTTGAGAAGAGCTTGGATGTCCCCATCACAAGCTGCTTGCTCTGGGGGCACGCCACAAGAGGGAGGGGCCAAAAGCACTGGACAGGGGACCTGAGAAGGGCTTGGATGTCCCCATCACAAGCTGTTTGCTCTGGGGGCACTCCACAGGAAGGAGTGGCCAAGAGCGCTGGACAAGGGACTTGAGAAGAGCTTGGATGTCCCCATCACAAGTTGCTTGCTCTGGGGGCACTCCACAGGAAGGAGTGGCCGGGAGCGCTGGACAGGGGACCTGAGAAGAGCTTGGATGTCCCCATCACAAGCTGCTTGCTCTGGGGGCACGCCACAGGAGGGAGGGGCCAAGAGCGCTGGACAGGGGACCTGAGAAGAGGAGGGTTCGGGCTGCTCTGTGCAAAACCACTACACACAGCAGGTAAGTATGACATGTTTGTTATTAAAAAAAAAAAATGTTTTCTTTTATAATCTTTTAAGGTATATTAAGGCAAAGTTTGTTCTTAGTGTTCAGTTTGTCTCCCTAGTGTAAGTTCACTTTAAGCCCTGTGCATTATTCCACTAACTGTCAATTATACACATTGCTAGTGACAGTTGCATGCTGTGCGATACTAAAAAGAGAAAGAAATGTATTGCGGAGTACAGACCATAGAGAAAAGCCATAGTTGAAAGACCTGTCTAAATTGTAAAGAAAATAGACATATTCCCAGCTGGAGTCAGGCATTTTTTCTACGGCTAAAAAAGAACAAAACATAAAAATAAAAAAAAGGTGAAAATATATCAGAAAGGAACAAAATGAAAAAGTATTTTTAGGGCAATAGCGCCTGCAAAGTGCTCCAGTGTGAAAGGGGTCTACCCCTTTCACACTGGAGCGCTTTGCAGGCGCTATAACACTAAAAATAGCACCTGCAAAGCGCCCTGAAAGAGCCGTTGCTGTCTCTCCGAGGGGCTTTCACACTGGAGCGGTGCACTAGCAAGACGGTAAAAAAAGTTCTGCAGGACGCATCTTTGGAGCGGTGAAGGAGCGGTGTGTATACCGCTCCTGCCCATTGAAATCAAGGGGGCACCGCAGAGGCAATTTGCGGTGGTTTTAACTAGGGCCGAAACAACTAATTGATTAATCGACAACTAATCGATTACAAAAATAATCGATTACAATTTTCATAATCGATTAATCGGCCAGTAACATAATGGGGTATAAAAAAACTAAAATTAGCCCTTTATAGTATAAAAAAGAAAATCGCTACTGTACAGTAAATATCACTTTCACTGTCCCACAGTAAAAAAAAATGAACCCCTTACAGTAGCGATTATTTGCTATTTTTGTACTTATTTTTGTTTTTTTATGTTACTAAACATCTCAGGCCGGGGTCACACCTCTGTTTTTTGGTGCTTTTTGCAGAAACGCACTACAGTTCATTTACATGTTTTCCTATGGAACACATTCACATCCAGGATTTTTTTTCAGCTGCTGATGCCGCGTACACACGATCATTTTTCAGCATGAAAGAAACTTTGGGCCAGATTCTCATAGAAATGCGGCGGCGTAGCGTAAGCCATTTACACTACGCCACCGCAACTTAACAGAACAAGTGCCGTATTCCCAAAGCACTTGCTCCGTAAGTAGTGGCGGCGTGGTGTAAATGTCCCAGCGTAAGGCCGCGTAATTCAAAGGGGGGCGGCTTGTATTTAAATTAAGCGTGCCCCCGCGTCGATCGAACTGCGCATGCGCCGGCCAGGGAAAAAGCCCAGTGCGCATGCTCCAGCTCACGTCAGAAAGCGTCGTTGAAACCGACGTCAAAACGACGTGATCGTCATTTACGCAATGCCCTATTCGTGAACGACTTAGTAAAACGACGTAACCGACGGAAAAAGACGACGCTGTCCCGACGCCATACTTAACATGGCATACGACGGAACTTCGTAAGGTTACCCCTCAGATAGCAGGGGTAACCTTACGCTTAGGGAAACGACGTAAACGACGACGGGGCGGCGTAAAAGCGTTCGGGAATCGGCGTATTAGCCTCATTTGCATAGGCAAATGAGAAAACAACGTACAGGCCACCTAGCGGCTGGCGATGTCATTACATCTACGATCCGCCAGTGTAATGGTTTTACACTTGTCGGATCTTCACCTGTATCTATGCGTAAGTGAGTCTAGGAATCACACGCATAGATACACGGGGAAAAAAACTGCGATACGACGGGGTATCTGAGATACCCCGTCGTAGCGCTGCTGAGAATCTGGCCCAGTGTTTTTAAAAAACGTAATTTAAAATGATTCAGCCGGATTCACATACATCGGCGCATATATATTTCGGCGTAGTGTATGTTATTTACGATACGCCGGCACAACGCAGAGAGGGAAGCATGGAATTCACAAAGCAAATGCTCCCAACGTTGCGCCGGCGTAGCGTATATTCGTCGCTGTAAGCCGACGTAAGTCAAAGTAGGTGGAAGTGGGCGTGATACATTTAAATGAAGCGTGACCCCATGCAAATGATGGGCTGAGCTTCAGACAAGTACTTAAAATGAACTGCGCATGCGTCGAGTCGTGGCCGCATCCCAGTGCGCATGCTCACAATCACGTCAAAATAATTGCATAAGATACTTCGAAACACTGCCTACGACGTGAACGTAACCTACGCACAGCCCTATTCACGTACTACGTAAACAACGTAAAAATCGACGGCGTTCGTTCCCTGGTGCATACCCTTGCATGAGTTGCGCCTCCAATATGGGGTATAACTTTACGCCGGACGTAACCCTTACGCAAATCACTTAAAACATGCGCAGGGCGCAAGTATGTTCGTGAATCGGCGTATCTCCCTCATTTGCATATTTGCATCGAAAATCAATGGGAGTTCCAACTGCGTCCAGCGTAAATATGCGCCCACTATACGCCGGTGTAGGCAAGTTACGTCGGTCGGATGAAGTCAGTTTTTTGGCGTATCTTAGTTCTACAGGTCCGGCGCATGGATACGACGGCGCATATTTGTACTTACGCGGCGTATTTTGAGATACGTTGGCGTAAGTGCTTTGTGAATCTGGGCCATTGTGTGTGGGCTTTACATCATTTTTCAGGTTCTGAAAAACGACAAAAAAACGAACATGCTGCATTTTTTAACATCGTTTTAAACAATGTCGTTTTTCGGGTTGTAAAAAATGATCGTGTGTGGGCTAAAACTACGTAAAAAACCCGCGCATGCTCAGAAGCAAGTTATGAGACGGGAGCGCTCGTTCTGGTAAAACTACCGTTCATAATGGAGTAAGCACATTCATCGCGCTGTAACAGACAGAAAAGCGCGAATCGTCTTTTACTAACACGGAATCGGCTAAAGCAGCCCAAAGGGTGGCGCCATCCGCATGGAACTTCCCCTTTAGAGTGCCGCCGTACGTGTTGTACGTCACCGCGCTTTGCTAGAGCATTTTTTAAAAACGATGGTGTGTGGGCAATGTCGTTTTTAATGATGAAGATGGGAAAACGTTGTTTTTTTTTTCATGCTGAAAAATGATCGTGTGTACGCGGCATTAGGGTTTGAGGAGGCTCCACTATAAAGGTATTTTTCTTTCTGCTGCCCGGAGTGGGGCTTTAGATAAATAATGTTATTAACAAAATCACATTGTCCTTGCTGCGTTTTCACCGACCAAAAAAAAAAAAACAACCATTTTTGTAAAGGTGCGAATGAATAATTTACTCTGCAGGAATGGAAGTGGGAGAGGAAGGGAAATGATGTCAAGCCGCCCTAGAAGCTTTACAGCAACCTGTAGAAAGGACAGAGATTTGCATGTCGAATAAAAGGAAAAACAACCGGCTCATAAAACATTCATGTACGCCCATTGCGCCTCTTAGATTTGGCATTCCCAGCAGGGAAACCGGTCACTCAAAGCCTTTCCCCATGAAATCTGTTTTTGCATCTAATACAATTAAATAACATTTATTGTATTAGTCAATCAAACTGAATGTGAAAAAAATACATAAAAATTAGTAAGCCAAAACTTTTCCTGTTTTGGATAGAATAGGGGAGCAACTGGGGGGTGTAAACATGCGGCAGCCATGGCAAGAATTATACTCCTATCGCACCGGAGAGCCGTCATCCGATCCAGCAGTTGATGCAGCTGGCCATAGGGGTGATCTAGAACCAGAACGTCCCTGATCATCTCTATGATCCAGAACAGGGGTCTCCAAACTTTCTGAACAAAGAGCCAGTTTACTGTCCCCCAGAGTTTAACCGCTTAAGGACCGCCTCACGCCGATATACATTGGCAGAATGGCACGGCTGGGCACAAGCACGTACCTGTACGTCGCCTTTAAGAGCCCCGCCGCCAGCGCGCTCCCGACCTGGTCCTGTTCTCCGTGACCATGCCCGCGGGACCGCAGACCCGATCGCCGCCGGTGTCCCACGATCGGGTCACAGAGCTGAAAAACGGGGAGAGGTACGTGTAAAGAAACCTTTCCCCGTTCTTCCAAGTGTGAAGCCCCGTACACACGGCCGAGATTCTCGGCAGAAACCAGCGAGAACCTCGCTGGGAGCCGCATTCTGCCCAGAACCTCGGCCGTGTGTACGCTCTCCGCGAGCCCCGCCCGTCGGGAAACCCGTCTAGCAAATAGAGAGCAGGTTCTCTATTTGCTCGACGACCCGTCGGGATGAATGGCTGGTTGCCTTTCCCGACGGGCGGGTTGCCGATTCTGACAGCCGGCAGAGAACCTCGACGGGCGGACCGATGTGTTCTGCCCGTCGAGGTTCTCTGCCGTGTGTACGGGGCCTAACTGTCACTGATCGTCTGTTCCCTGTCATAGGGAACAACAATCAGTGACGTCACAAGCCAAACCACGCCCCCATACAGTAGTAATCACTACCTAGGAAACTCTTAACCCCTTCAGCGCCCCCTACAGGTTAACCCCTTCACTGCCAGTGTCATTTTCACAGTAATCAGTGCATTTTTATAGCACTTTTTGCTGTGAAAATGACACAGAATAGTGTCAAAAGTGTCCGATATGTCCGCCCTAATGTCGCAGTAATGAAAAATCACTGGTCGCCGCCATAACTAGTAAAACATAAATTATTAATGAAAATGCCATAAAACTATCCCCTATTTTGTAGACGCTAAGGGCCAGATTCACAGAGCGATTACGCCTGCGCAACTGCTGTTGCGCGTGCGTAAGTCTAAATGTGCGCGTGCGTATAGTTGGACGCGATTCACAAAACAATATACGCCAGAAATCTTCGTTTTTTGGTCCGGCGTAATTTAATTAGACATTCGCTTCCCTTCGCGCAAAACTGCGCTAGACACACCATTGATTTGCTAGTCAAATATGCTAATGAGGGAGTTACGGGGATTCACAAAAAAACGCAGTTGCTGCGCAGGCTACGCGATGTGCGCAACTGCAAAATGTTCTGTCTAAAGTTAGAGGACCTAAAAGCTGGTCTAAATTTTGAAAAAAAGTCTAATTGTCTGATAAAGCAACACTGTTAGTGAGGAGTTCAGCAGTCACACGTGTTGCCCAACAATCTGTATGCCAACATGCCAGGGGCATCGTCGCGCATAGCTATACTACTGACTTTAGATGAACAAAGAAGGATGAGGGCACGGAGGATGGCACTAAGGAGGGCACGGGAGATGTTTTTTTTTTTTTTGCTTATATAAAATTTACCATTTAATCTAATCTAATACAATATTCTTATCTGATACAAGCCCCTCACTCTTCACTTGATATATCACACACGCATAGACATCTTTGGCATGAGAGATTCTGAGGTGTCTCGCATCTTCAGATTCACCCCTCATGTCATCCTGGAATTACCACAACCTTGCAGGAGGACATCAGCAGCCCAACACATGGCACCACCCATGACACCCATGACAGCTACATATACAATCAGAGCCCCATCCCCACAGATTTCAAACAGAACATGTATGGGGACAGCTGGCTGGTTGGTGAGTGACATGGGAGTCAGGCATGACTATCCCCTCCCGTGATGCACACATCACAAGGGACACATGCATGACTAACATCCTCCTGTCTTTTCCCTTCAAGGTGACTCTGCATATGCACTGGGACCCCATCTCATGACCCCATCTCATGCCAGCTCACATTATGCATCTTTGCACGTTAAACACACACATTAATCATGGCACAATGAGAATGCATGCATGTACACCACTGTGGTCCCTAGCACACAAAGAGAAAAAGAACACCCAAAAATCACACTAGCACTCAGCAAGAAACAGACACAAAAAAATCAGATGAAAAAATAAAGCCAGAAAACAAACGCTCAGAAATATATCAATCAAACAAACAGTCTCAAACACTTATCAAAATACACTTTCACAAAACTACCAACAAGCACTAGATCACACAGAACACTAATCTGACAACTACAAAACACACTCTAACGAACAACAGAGCAAAAGCACTTGATTCAATGGGAAGGGACACAAAGGGATGTACTTTTGCAATGGAAGGGCGTTTGTGTGTGTCTATTTATGCTGTCTGCGTAGTTCACAACGTTGCCCTAGTCCATTTCCAATTTCAATGATTGCGCCGCTCCCGAGTTGTGAGCATGCGCACAACGGAGCTGACATGGTTTCCTTCACGCGCGCATGCGCGAGTCGGCCGGCCCTTCATTTGCATGGGGTCACGGCTCATTTCAATGTAACACGCCCACGTCCCTCCCAATTTGTATTACTCCTCCTTACGCCTCCGGAAAAAACCTTACGTTTGCGCAAGCTCTTGCGTAAAAGCTACGTGAATCGCCGGATTACGCGGCTAGATTGCGCAAGTCTAACGGAAAAGTGGTGCGCTACGCCGGAATGATAATGCGCCGATCTACGTGAATCTGCCCCTATGACTTTTGCGCAAACCAATCAATAAACGCTTATTGCGTTTTTTTTTTTTTTTTTACCAAAAATATGTAGAAGAATATGTATCGGCCTAAACTGAGGGAAAAAAATGTTTTTCTATATATTTTTGGGGGATATTTATTATAGCAAAAAGTAAAACATATTGATTTTTTTTTAATTGTCGCTCTATTTTTGTTTATAGCAGTGATCGAATCCTGCCAAAAGAAAGCTCTATTTGTGTGGAAAAAAGGACCTCAATTTTGTTTGGGAGCCACGTCGCACGACCACGCAATTGTCAGTTAAAGTGACACAGTGCCGAATCGCAAAAAGTGGCCCGGTCCTTTAGCTACAAAATGGTCCTGGGCTTAAGTGGTTAAGGGCGCCGGACTGTGGACAATGGTATTAGAAAACAGTGCCCTATCATTGGTTTTAGTATTAGGAATAGTACTCTATTGTTGGTATCAATGGTGCCCCATTGTCAGGGCTGTCTTCGTGCATGGGCACCCCTGGGCACTGCCCAGGGGCCCCAGGTACATGGGGAGGCCTCATGATACTCTTGCATTACCTCATACTTCCCAACTGTCACATTTTTTACTAAGCTGTCCCAGAATGGCAGTGTCCCGAAACCTGCACTGTGCCCTCCTGAGCTTCCCTGTGTCATTCCGCCTCCCCCTTATACTGTGCCCGTAGTGTTGATTTGCCTTTTGATTATGACATGTTTTCTTATTGTTTAAAATATATTTTATTGAAAGTACTAATAAATATATGTTTAATTCTTTAAACTATTTACGCTTTAATTTTTAGATGCATAAATTGGGGCAGGCTGGTACGGGCTCCATTATATTACTTTGCCCAGGGGCCCATGATGCTATTAAGATGGCCATGCCCATTGTTGGTATTCAAGGTACAAATGGTGCCCCATCATTGGTGTCTATGGGAGGAATGGTGTTCCATCATTGATGTCTATGGGAGGAATGGTGCTCCATCATTGCTGTCTATGGGAAGAATGGTGCTCCATCATTGGTGTCTATGGGAAGAATGGTGCTCCATCATTGATGTCTATGGGAGGAATGGTGCTCCATCATTGGTGTCTATGGGAAGAATGGTGCTCCGTCATTGTTGTCTATGGGAGGAATGGTGCTCCATCATTGGTGTCTATGGGAGGAATGGTGCTCCGTCATTGGTGTCTATGGGAGGAATGGTGCTCCGTCATTGTTGTCTATGGGAGGAATGGTGCTCCCTCATTGGTGTCTATGGGGGGAATGGTGCTCCATCATTGGTATCTATGGGAGGAATGGCGCTCCATCATTGGTGTCTATGGGAGGAATGGTGCTCCATCATTGGTGTCTATGGGAGGAATGGTGCTCCATCATTGGTGTCTATGGGAGGAATGGTGCTCCGTCATTGGTGTCTATGGGAGGAATGGTGCTCCATCATTGGTGTCTATGGGAGGAATGGTGCTCCATCATTGGTGTCTATGGGAGGAATGATGCTCCATCATTGGTGTCTATGGGAGAAATGATGCTTCATCATTGGTGTCAATGGCAGGAATGGTGCTCCATCATTGGTATATATGGTAGGAATGGTGCTCCATCATTGGTATGTATGGTAGGAATGGTGCTCCATCATTGGTATGTATGGGAGGAATGGTGCTCCATCATTGGTGTCTATGGCAGGAATGGTGCTCCATCATTGGTGTCTATGGGAGGAATGGTGCTCCATCATTGGTGTCTATGGGAGGAATGGTGCCCCATCATTGGTGTCTATGGGGGGAATGGTGCTCTGTCATTGGTGTCTATGGGAGGAATGGTGCCCCATCATTGGTGTATATGGGGGGAATGGTGCCCCATCATTGGTGTCTATGGGAGGAATGGTGTTCTATATACCCAAGCATATCCATTTCCAATAAGACATTAAATTCAGATAATTTATCAGCAGCTAAACTGCAAACATATCTCTGCTTATTCCTACTGCCGGGGCCATATGCATTGATGTGTTGGCTGTGATTGACAGTCATGTCCGTCTAATATATTCAAAGCTGAGTCCAAATGATAAAAGTTTACACTGTTTAATAGCTTAGACAAACACAAAGTCGCACGTTTCATTAAGTCTCTCCCTTGTCTGCTGCCTAGAAGATGGGAAGTACAAATGACCTTTTTCAGAGGAAATGTCTTGGCGTGAAACTTGAAGGTTGGATAATAACGGGATAGATTGTTATTCGGGATTAAATAGTTATTTCGTAAAAAAAAAAAAAAATGCGAGAACCGAATATGGAGCTTTAATTAAAATTGGATTTGAAACTTCCCAAGAGAAGTGTAATAAGTCTTTAATATTATGATAAAAGATTGCGATTGATAAAAATGAATGGAAACTGTTTTCTTTTTGCGGACGATTCCGGGGTAAGATCAAGAAATACGAGGTTTGTTATAATTCCGACAGAAAAGAATCTAATTAATGCCGGAATGGGATTTTAAACTTTGCAAGTTAATTTTTACTTTCAAGCCAAGAATATCTTTATGACCAGAAGTCTAAGGGCTAATTAAGTGCATGGAATAAAGCCGCGCTCAGTGGCTGGGATGATATCACTTGGCACCGAGGAATTCTTCTTCTTTTGAAGTCGGAAATATAATAAATTGAATTTGGATTTCACGCACTAAAAAGTAAATACAAACACTGCAAATTAAAAGGATGGAGGGATAACCTTAAAGTGTATGCAAACCCCAAATCTGTTATTTATTATGTTTGGCATCGTGTCCAACTGTATACAGTTTTATTTAAGCGATTCTAAAGGAAATAATTAAAATAACAACAAACGATAAAAATAAACAAACATGTTATAATTATCAGCTCTGTGTAATGGTTTTTCCCCGATCCTACTCTTCTCGGGTCCCTCACAGGCACTCCTGGCCCCTCCCTCTTGTTGAGTGCCCCCATAGCAAGCAGCTTGCTATAGGGGCTCCTGAGCCACTGCTCTGTGTGTCCATTCGCACACGAAAGCGGCTTGGCCCAGACCCTTGTTCTCTCCTCATTGGCTCATTGGCTGTGATTGACAACAACAGGAGCCAATGGCTGTGTGAGCCAGTGAGGAGAGAGAGACTCGGGAGAGCCACTGCTCTCATGCACATCACTGGTTCAAGATCGGGCTCAATTAAGTATAAGGGGGCAGCAGGTTTTTTTCCCATAATGGAGAAGTATGGGGTTTGGCTTTTTTTCTGAATCATACTTACATAGGTTGATGCTGTATCTGTCCCCCTCCAACTCTAAGGCCGCGTACACACGATCAAATTTATCTGCTGAAACCGGTCCGACGGACCGTTTCAGCAGACATCTCTGATCGTGTGTACGGGCTAGCGGACAGATTTGTCCATCGGACAAATTTCAAAGCATGCTTTCAAATTTGTCCGCTACAAACCTGTCCGTTGGATCTGTCCGCTGGATACGACGCATGAGCGGTAGCATTTTATTTCTGGGTTTGGTGACGTGGCGGCGTCAACGTCACCGCCACGTCACCGCGTCCTCAGATCGAGGGGATTTTCGTCCGATGGTGTGTACACGCCATCGGACCAAAATCCGATGAGACATGTCCGCTGCAAACGGTCCGTCGGACATGTTTGAGCGAACATGTCTCATCGTGTGTACGCAGCCTGACACTAAGAACCAAGTGATCAAACACCATTGATCGCTCTGTTCTTAGGGCTCCCTGAGCAGAGAGCTGGTGACTGTCAGTCACTGCTCTCCCTTTTGCCTCCCCCCCGCTCACTGGTGCACTGGGCTGTGAAGGGGGCGGGAGCGGTCGGCTCAGGCTCTCCGTTGATCTCTAAGATGCTGAGGCAGGTGCCAGTCCAGGCATCTGGGTGGATCCCTACTTCATTGTCATGATCTTTCCTTGGCCTGGACTGGCTCTGTGACATCAGCCGACAGCAGGCTCCTCCAGCCTACTGTCTGCTGAAAACGGGTCACAGGAGTGCCGAATGAACTGCACTCCTGTGATACAAATGAGAAGTACAGCCAAAAGGAGCTTTGGCTGTATTTCTTCTTTAATGTATAGAATGAATTAGGGTAAAAAACCTTTAGAGAAAAAGAAAAGAAAAAAGAAAAATTGCAGGATATTTTATACATCTAACTTGGACCAATATATCTATGTATATACTATTCATTGAAAGAAGGGGTTAGAAGGGATTTTTCCCTTTTTTCTTGTTTTGTTTTTGTCTTGTCTTTGTCTTGTTATGTGTGTTTGGTTGGGTTGGTTAGCTAGATATCTTATTACTGTATGAGGGTCCCCCATGCAATGAAAATAAATAACTTTGATGTAGCCAATGAAATTGAGTTTGACACCCCTGCCGTAGGGCATTGTAAAATAATTGAATAAATGGCTTCTCCAATTGATTGGCCGACCACGCCACCACACCAAGGGCAAGCAGTGATGTAACTTATGCCCAGTACACACAAGCAGAATTTCCGTCGGAAAAAAGTTGGATGGTTTTTCCGACGGAATTCCGCTCAAGCTTGGCTTGCATGCACAGGTCACACAAAGTTCTCTGAACTTTTGAGCATTAGGAACGCGGTGACGTACAACACTACGACGAGCCGAGAAAATTAAGTTCAATGCTTCCGAGCATGCATGTTTTTTCCCCCCATCGGAAATTCCATACAGATTTCCGTCGGAAAAATTGACAATCAGCTCTCAAACTTTTGCTGGCGAAAATTCCATCAGCAAAACTCTGGAGCATACACACGGTCAGAATTTCCAATGAAGATCTCACATCAGACTTTTGGTGGCGGAAATTCCGCTCGTGTGTATGGGGCTTTATAGATGATGTAATTTATACGTTTATTCAGAGAGATCACTGCTATTACAGGGCAATAGGAAATAAATTAAGTTATGTAGCGTACACAAGGGCCGCACAAAAAGTGTCAAATGGCCACATGCGGCCCCTGGCCACAGGATGGGCACCGGGGATTTAGAGAAACAGAGAAGCTGAAGGAAGTGAAGAAAAAAAGAGACAACAACTCTGTGAAGGACACAGAGAGATAAATAGAAACGTGATACAAAGTGCTGATGCTGTCAAAGCTAGCTTGATGGTCCTTGAAGCTGGTGATAAGTATAACTGGAATCCCAGTGATGGCCCTATATAAGTGAAGGATGGAAAACATAAAGGCTTTTCTACCCATCATTTATAACCAGCGCAAGATCTGAACAATGTGTCAACACCGGTCTGTAATATAAATACATAAAGAATGTCAGTTCAACTGTCATTTGTGTGCGGGCATTCTTAGCTGCCTCGTTGACCTCTGTTTCTGAAAACGCAAGTTGCCTAGCTGCCATAATGATCCAGTGGCTTTAGTACCTTCTAAGGCTTGGTTCACAATATCTGCGTGTTGGGAACTCGTGCAAAATCACATGCGCGAGAAACACAACGGTGGCATTAATTGTTAATGGTACAACCCCTCTTCCCCCCTGCATCTGCTAAAAAGCACATTTCTGTTCGCACAAAACCACATGGTACCACAATGACCACATATATATCAGATGTGGTTGCCGACAACTCTATGCCTCTACGGTCAAGGTAGGAGCCACAGTAGCTGGTCTATTGTGGTCATGGGGCCATGGGATATGCGTATGCGCATTGTAACTACTTCTGGCAGTAGTTGGTGAGAAGAGTATAAAGAGAGGGTTGCCGTGCCGTACAGCCAATCCCATCAATACGTCGGAATGACTAAACATGTCAGGGCGTGGCTGTACAGCAACCATCTGTGACGCATGACGGTCTCTTTTGGTTGTGACGTTTTCGATACTGACAAGTGAGCGAGTGAAGGGTGAGGTATAGAAGCTGCATCGTGGGTCCGCCGTGACCACAATACACTGCTACAGTTCATTAACAGAAGTTTGCCTTGATGCTTTTATGTGATTGAAGTGATATGAGTTTAATGGTTGAAGATTTTGTTTGTTTTGCAATAAAAGGTTTTACGTTATTACACTATTGGAGGCACTTTTTCATTTACATGTAGAGCAATGCTCTTCTGATGAGCATCGTTGAATATCGAAACATTTGATTAACCCTGGTGGGTTTAAGAGTATTTGTGCCGAGCATGAGAGTGCAAGGCATTTCAATTTGGTGAGTGCGTTTTTTAAAGGCAGCGGAATCACTGTCACAAGCGGTGAGGTGGAAGGAGGTTCACTCTTTCATAAGAAGTTAAACACTTGAAGCTTATCACGTTTTATGAGCTTTAATTGGACTTTCTTCACTTTCTGTTATTTTTCATATGTTATTTAGATTTTTTCGTTTTCTATTTTTACCATCACTTGATGTTTTAAATATTTATTAAACCAAAATATAACAAGTTAGAGCACTTATAGATACATCAATTTTAAAACCAAGCGTTTGAAACTAAAAATGAAACTACCATAATGCTCTCCAGCATGCCTTCCACGGAAGCTGATTTGAAGCCCCACCCTACGTGTTTTGTCATCAGAATGCAATGTCCTCTGGAGCCTTTTAAGAGCACATAAGGTTTGAATTTTCTTTTAAAGCACATAGCGCTTCATATCATTTGGACTGATTTATAGTATTAGTAATAGTATAATATTCATTATGGCACTGGATATAGTGAGTGAGTGAAAAGTGTGTACAGCGCTACACATGCCAACTGGATCGCCTCAAGGCGCTTTCCATCCGTCCTAAACCTTCAGAAGAGGTTGGTCTTGAGTTTTTTCCTGAAGGCCCGATGGTTTTCTTCCATGCGGATGTCTGTTGGTAGGGCGTTCCATAGCCGTGGTCCTTGGACTGCAAATCTTCGTTCTCCCTTTGATTTGTAGTTGTATTTGGGGATGTCGAGGAGGTTTTGGTTAGATGATCGGAGAGTGCGATGGGTGGTGTAGCGTTTTATTTTCTCGCATAAGTATTAAGGAGCCTTTCCTTGTGTGCATTTGTGGGTGAGGCAGAGGGTCTTGAATGTGATCCGATCCTTTACTGTTATCCAATGAAGGGCCCTCAAGGATGGGGTGATGGATTCCCAGGGTTTCTTACCTGTTGGTAACCTGGCTGCTGTGTTGTGACTTTTAGGCGTGAGATCTGGTATTTCGGTAGTCCTAAGTAGAGGGAGTTTGTGTAGTCGATTTGAGAATTGATGATTGTTCCGACTACTACCGCTGTGTCCTCTTCCGGAATGAAGTCTGCGCAGTAGGCGGAGAAGGTAGTGACTACTGATCCTATTTGTGCATCCATCGACATTTCAGCGTCAAAGGTTACCCCAAGGCTTTTGACCTTGGTACTCGGGGTGATGATCTGCCCAAGGATGGTGGGTGGTGTCCATGATGTCCTAGCTTATGACTAGTTCTGTTTTTGATCCGTTGAGTTTAAGGGAGTTCTCGGTCATCCAGTCGTCAATCAATGCCGGGCATTTTTCTAATCCGTGATATCGGTCGTTTTTTTCGGTGATCCTAAAGTAAAGTTGAGTGTCATCCGCATAGGAGTGGTAGCACAAATCTTGCTCACTGATGATTTTGAGGGGTGGCCGGAGGTAGATGTTGAAGAGCACGGGTGACAGAGGCAATCCTTGAGGGACTCCGCAAGAAACAGTGCGTGTTTCCGAGGTGAAGACTCCTAGTTTCACTGTTTGGGACCGATTTCCTAGGAAGGAAGCGAACCAGGGTATTCACACTGGAGAGGTGGAGGAGTCAGGGAAGTGTTTGGGGCACAAGTAGTTGCAGGTTTTTTACCTTAATGCAGGGAATGCATTAAGATAAAAAACAATTAGGCCTCGTACACACGAGGCAATCTATTTGTTCAAATCGGTCGGACCGACCGATTTGAACAAATCTGTCTGATAGGATTTTGGTTTGCTCGCGTGTACACACGAGCAAACCAAAATCCCCGCCAGCAGACGGCGCGCTGACGTGGCGGTGACGTTGACGCCGCCACGTCACCGCACCAGGAAGTAAAACACTTCTGCGCATGCGCCGAATCCATTCGGCGGCGGTGCGGGACGACATGTCTGCTGGTAAGTGTACTAACCAGCAGACATGTCGGGCGGACGGATTCCCACCCGATAGATTTCAAAGCATGCTTTGAAATCTGTCGGGTGGCCAAATCCGTCGGCTCGGCCGTACACACGATCGAATCTGTCTGCTGGGACAGTCTAGCAGACCGTTTCCAGCAGACAGATTTGATCGTGTGTACGAGGCCTTAGACTTTAGAACCACTTTAATTCTTAATAGCACCCCCATAAATCGGGGAACTCGTGTGTTTTGCGTGCGCGGAAATGCACGCTGCTTCAGCACCACGTGTTTCGGTGATTTCCCAAAAGGGTCAGGGACTTCTTTTGAGTGTTTCAAAAGAAACACGGAATCGTACATGCAGGATGTGAACCTAGCTTTAAACGGCATGAACAACAGTATTATATATTGACAGCAACCAATCAGCTGTGAGCTAGTTGACTCACTGGTAAAAGACGATTTTCGATTGGAATTTGCACAAAACTTCTCCTTGAATTGTTATTAATTTGTGCCGTCATAATCCTATGTTGATACGCCCCCAATGGATACCAGGCTGCATGGAACACTGGTAATTATACTCTTTAGCATCAAAAACTTGCTGTAGATGTCTTCATGATGTTGTAAGATTACCCTTCAGCTGAGATCCCCAAGACAGCGAGAGAAAGGTCATTTGTAAAATGCCAATTAATGAGAAATGACATGCCGCAATTACATCCAGGCGCCGCAAACGCACAGGCCTCCTGGCACCTTCCATTATATTGTAAGGTTTATATACAAACATTGAGTAAGGTACGGCATACTGCTACAACATATTTGCTGCTCTCTGAAATCACTTATAATCATTAACACATCAATGTAATTTGAAAGGCCATTTTCATATATATATTTTTTTCTATTAAACAGGCCCCCGGGTGATTTATGCTATAATGTGCTAGTATGCACCGCATATTAGCACATTAAGACTCCATTCACATTATTTCTTCTGGGGTCGCTCTCTCTGGCCACTTGAATGTCCAGGTCACAATAACGCGACTCCTAGGCATGTGCAGAAGAATCGCATCATTATGGCACAGAGCAGTGCCATAAATGCATGCTGAGCTACAGGAGAATGCCAGAGACTATAGGCATGCTACAAGAGAAGGCCAGAGACTATAGGCATGCTACAGGAGATACTCAGAGACTTTGAGCATGCAACCGATGATTATCAGAGACTATGGGCATGCTAAAAGAGATGGTCACAGACTAGGGTGTGCTACAGGAGATCGTCAGGCTGACTATCTCCTGTAGCACACCCTAGTCTGTGGTCATCTCTTTTAGCATGCCCATAGTCTCTGACTATCTCTTGCTATAAGTATGGTAGCAGTATGCTACAAGAGATGGTCAGAGACTATAGGCATGCTACAAGAGAAGGCCACAGACTATGGTATGCTACAAGAGATGGTCGGAGAATATAGGCATGCTACAAGAGATGGTCAGAGACTATGGACATGCTAAAAGAGATGGCCACAGACTATGGTATGCTACAACAGATGGCCAGAGACTATGGGCATGCTACAAGAGATGGTCAGAGAATATAGGCATGCTACAAGAGATGGTCAGAGACTATATACATGCTAAAATAGATGGTCAGACACTTTGGCTGGCCATCTCCTGTAGCGCACCCTAGTTTGTGTCCATCCCTTTTAGCATGCCCCATAGTTATGATTTAGATCAGGGGTCTCCAAGCTTTCTAAACAAAGGGCCAGTTTATTGTCCTTCGGACTCTAGGGGGTCATACTGTGGCCAGTGGATGTAGAAATGTTCCTGGCATCAGTGGGAGGAATACTGCCCCATTGTTGGTGTCAGTGTGAGAAATGGTGCTATACTGATGTCAGCTGGCAGGATAGTGTCTTGTATCAGTGGGAGAATAGTGCCCCAAGGGCCAGATAAAGGCAAGCAAATGGCCACGGTTTTCAGATTTAGTTGTCATGGTCAATAGCATACATAGGTGTGCGCACAGGGTGTGCCAGGTGTGCCCAGGCACACCCTAATCACCTCTTTGCAGTGCAGATTCCTCCTGCTATGCAGGACCCCCTCCCACAGTATGGCTGGCTTCCCTCCTCTCCCATTGGCTACTGGAGTGGGCACACATAGATGATATTTCAGGATGAGTGGGGGAAGGGGCAATGTCATTTACTGGCCCCTTCCCTTTCTAAATGAACACAGTGAGAGATCGGTATCGCGTTTTTGAGCTTTCAGGTGCAGCAGGCTGCACACACCTATGATAGCATATATTCAAATTCATCCCCCCAGCACTGAGACCACACTATTATCTACAGCTCCAGGTTACTTAGCAGTTATCGGGGGCTAGTAGATTGGCTTCCCAACCACATAACCACTGTGACAGCCAATCACAATGATCACATAATTGGGAAGCCCAAGAAATGCCTCTGTTTGATTTCCTTTGAGATTCGGCTTCCAAGGGTCAACTCCCACCGGCTGGAAGAGGTTACATATTATCTGAGATACAAGCGGGGAGTTTACATTTGTTTTTAAATAGAGAATGTGTGTTGAACGATCCTTTATTATTCAGAATATTCTTTGATGCCTCCACAGGTCTTCCCATCTATATCTTGCCTTTCTCATACATTGTTTCTTTGTTTTCTTCTTTTTTTTTTCATAAGCAATTTAAATGCAAAAAAGTCCTAAACTCCATTTCTATACATAGTCATAAAAGTGTCTATTATGATTTGTACGGCTCGGAGATAGAATACTCTGGGAACGCAGCACAGTGTCTTTAGAATCATTTCCATATTTACAGCCCCTTAGAAGTGCTTTAGAAGAGGATTGCAGGTCACATAAACCTGCTTGGGGCTCATTTACACCAGACGCAGTGTATTATGTTTTTAACCACTTTGTAAAGGAAATATTTTTATCCTAATAGCTTCCTTTACCGTAATGCAGTGCTGTTTTCATGTCCTCATTTTGCTCTCAAGTTGCTGTAATTCTTCTCTGATCTGGTTGTCTGTTTCCTGATCACCACAGTGCTGGGAGCTTTCTCTCTGTGGTCACTAATCAAGGAGGTGTGATTACTGTGTGTCTAAAACCCCTCAGCACCAATCAATATAGTTTTCCAAACATCACTGCCCTGTATTGGCTCGGTGGCTCTGTACAGCAGAGAGGCAGGAAACAACATGCAAAAACGAAACTAGAAACTGCAGGTACATTATATGGTTGATTTTTATTTATTTTTAATCGTTTTTTAAAAGGAATCAGTTAACTATTATGTCTCTATACCCTGTAAACAGTCTTTTAACTGGCAATTGTGCGGTCATGCAAAAATTAAATTTAAGTAATTTTTATGTGCATTAATAGAGCTTTATTTTGGTAGTATTTGATCACCACTGTTTTTGTTTTTTTTATATATATATATATATATATATATATATATATATATAAATGAAAAAACAAAATTGAAAAAAAAAATAGCTTTTTGCTATAAAGCATATTCAATAAAAAAAAAATAAAAAAAAAATATGTATTTCAATGAGAATAGTTTACACTATTGCGGTGCTTAAAAAATAAAAATAAAAAATACAGCTGCATTTTCTTTGCATGTAAGTGTACCAGAATGCACATCAACACAATGCAATTGCATGTAAAATATATCTATATTAGGGCTGTGGAAATTAACTATTAATTCATCGATAAAGCTTTAATTTTTTGGATCGATCAAAATTCTTTTGGTACTCACCTCTCCGCCGGCTTCTAGGCCTTCAGGGAGTTCTGTCGGAGATCCGGTAACATCACAGACACCAGCAGGGCTTGCCATGTCCATGTGAAGGGCTCCTTTGCTGTGCTTTCATATCTGCATGCCGGCGGGACCTTACTATCTGCCACACGCAAGGGCTGTTACACTTCCCTCTATCATTTCCCTCTATCAACCTGAGATTCTACAGCCATCCACTGGGAGTTGTGATAGTTCCCTTCATGGGACATCTACATGCCGATGGACTGATGTTAACCTCTCCTCATCTGCATTCAGCAGTGGTATCGTTGTACACATTTTTATACCAGTATCATACTTAGCTACATGTTTTTATGACTGCTTTTGGTACCGTTTGGTATTACTCGCACCATTTTTACAGTTTATGTAGCTACATCGATTTTATCTCCAGTGCAATATTTATTTGGTTACCTACTTGAACACTATAAAAGTTTTAATGCTATTCCAATCGAGCGCTGCCTTTGTGTGTTTTTTGTATCCTGCTCTCCATTTTCCCAGTAGTTGGAGCTGCACTGGGAATCAGCCTGCAAGGAGATCAGCTAAAAGTAGTTGGATCTGTTTGTGCATTATAATTAATCGAAATTAGTTGATTAATCGATTAAAAAAAAAAACCGAACACAACATTTTTAATCAGTAACAGCCCTAATATATATATATATATATATATATATATATATATATATATATATATATATATATATATATTTATCCAGGGCTTTTTTTCAAGGGGAACTTGGGGGAACTCAGTTCCACCACCTTTGGCTCAGACCCTTTGGTGCCTGCTCACTACAAACACTTGTAAACACAGAAGTCTGGTTTCTGTGTTTACAAGCGGCAGCTCTGAACTCCGTGTTCAACCCTCCTGAACTCTGCACTCTGTATGTAACATAATCCTTGTATTTAGTGCCCCTTTAAGACCCTCCTACTTTTTGTGAAATCTGAACGGGGTCGTGGTTGAGTTCCTGCACCTATTTTCTGAGAAAAAAAAGCTCTGTATATATCTATATCTATATCTATATAAAATAAAATGTAGGCATTATGTATGATTTTTATTTTATATATATATATATATATATATATATATATATATATATATATATATAAATCATACATAATGCCTACATTTTATATATATATATATATATATATAGATATCTATAGATATCTATATATATATACACACACACACACACACACACATATATATATATATATATATATATATATATATATATATATATATATATAATAAAATGTAGGCATTATGTATGATTTTTTTTTAATATATATATATATATATATATATATATATATATATATATATATATATATAAATCATAAATAATGCCTAAAAACACACAGAAAATACACAGCATTACAAATAGATGTAAACATAAAAGCACCGCAAATGCATGCAAATGAAACTCAGGGAAAAAAAACATATATAAGCTAAAAAAAGCACAGCAAACGCATTACAAATGCATACAAAAGCATATGTGGAACTGCGCACTGAGCATAGGGATTGCAGTATAAGACCATAATCTCCTACATATAGAAATCTTTGCCTCAGACTGTTGTATCACGGTCCCCTTAAATGGAAATTCCGTCACCTGATCGCTTTGCAGCTGCATTTTTTTTTTCCTCTTTACTTTGCTAATGGAAATGAGGTTTGAATATTACAGTCCGGGGGTTAGAAAGTTGACCTGTGTAATGGGAGCTCTTCTCCTGAGAGCAAACACTAGACTCCGCTGGCCCCAGGCGAATCACCAAACTTTCTGCTCTTAATGTAAGTTAAATGAAAGCACTTGTAAATGAAATTAATTTCTCCCTGCCATGGAACACTGAACGCACTGCGTACACTTTAATTAAGGGCCATGGAAGGATAAGCAAGTGTTTCTTGGCATTACATTTTACAAAATGTACTTTTCTATAGATCACGTTATATGAAAGAAATATTCTCTTGCGCTATCTTGTGAATTTTTTTTTTTCTTTCATTTAACCACTTAAGACCCGGACCATTATGCAGCTAAAGGACCTTGCCCCTTTTTGGGATTCGCCCGCGTCGCTTCAACTGACAATTGCGTGGCCGTGCGATGTGGCTTCCAAACAAAATTGATGTCCTTTTTTTACGACACAGAGCTTCCTATTGGTGGTATTTGATCACCTCTGCGGTTTTATTTTTTGCGCTATAAACAAAAATAGAGCGACAATTTTGAAAAAAATTCAATATTTTTCATTTTTAATATAATAAATATCCCCAAAAGATATATTAAAAAAACATTTTTTTCCACAGTTTAGCCGATACGTATAATTCTTCTACATATTTTTGGTAAAATAAATCACAATAAGCGTTTATTGATTGGTTTGCGCAAAAGTTATATCGTTTACAAAATAGGGGATAGTTTTATGGCATTTTTATTATTTTTATTTTTTTTTACTAGTAATGGCGGCCATCAGTGATTTTTTTTCGTGACTGCGACATTATGGCGGACACGTCGGACACTTTTGACACATTTTGGGACCATTGTATTTTTTTTACAGCGAACAGTGCTATAAAAATGCACTGGATACTGTAAAAATTACACTGGCAGTGAAGGGGTTAACCAGGAGGGGGCGGTGTAGGGGTTAAGTGTGCCCTAAGGGAGTGTTCTCACTGTGAAGGGGTGTGGCTGTGCGTGTGACATCACTGATCGACGTTCCCTAACACAGGGAACAGACGATCAGTGACAGGCTCACTAGGAAGCACGGAGAAGGTTTGTTTACACTTACCTCTCCCTGTTCTTGCTCTCTGTGACCCGATCGTGGGACACTGGCGGCGATCGGGTCCGCGGTTCCCGGGGGGGGGGGTGGTCACAGAAAGGAGGACCGGGTCGCCAGCGTACCGCCGGCGGCGCGCTCGCGACCCATGGCTGGGATCTTAAAGGGGATGTACATGTATGCCCTTGTGCCCAGCCGTGCCATTTTGTCGACGTATATTGTCGTGCGGCGGTCCTCAAGCAGTTAAAGACATTATGGGGTTTTACCTTTAAGAAGAACAAGCTACTCAAAAGACACAAATATTCTATTCAAGCGCTGATGGTCAGAATAATGTGCTGTCATTGTGCAGAGTGTATCCAAACCCAAAAACAAAAATGTAATATATTGCAACACACCAATCCTAAGATGTGGTGGTGGCATTAGTTTTCTTTTTTATTTAGACTTTTTTTTTTCACCTGGAGAACTGGAAAAAACGCACTTCTTGTCTCCACGCTTAGTTTGTACCTATGGAGGAACTACATAGCCAACCTTTGGATTGCAGCATTGTCAACCTTTTTCATTCACAACACTGATGCTGTGGTATGGCGGGTCGTCAACCTGTAACATGTGTTACCAACCCGCAATTTCAGAGGAGAAGGTCGCGGGCCACATCAGAGGGCTCCGCGGGCCACATGTGGCTTCCGGGACAAAGGTTGGCCCCCCCCCCTGGTCTAAGGGGTCCCAGAAGAAGTTTCTTCCAGAAAATAGGTGCAGGAACTCCCTCCTTCTGAGTCACCTCTTGTGTCCACCCCCTACCCACCTCCAAGCACAATTGTTTGGTTCCACCCTTTCCCACCTCCGAGCACTATTCCTTGGTTCCACCCCTTACCCACCTCCGAGCACTATTCCTTGGTTCCACCCCCTGCCCACCTCCGAGCACTATTCCTTGGTTCCACCCCTTACCCACCTCCGAGCACTATTCCTTGGTTCCACCCCCTGCCCACCTCCGAGCACTATTCCTTGGTTCCACCCCTTACCCACCTCCGAGCACTATTCCTTGGTTCCACCCCCTGCCCACCTCCGAGCACTATTCCTTGGTTCCACCCCTTACCCACCTCCGAGCACTATTCCTTGGTTCCACCCCCTGCCCACCTCCGAGCACTATTCCTTGGTTCCACCCCTTACCCACCTCCGAGCACTATTCCTTGGTTCCACCCCCTGCCCACCTCCGAGCACTATTCCTTGGTTCCACCCCTTACCCACCTCCGAGCACTATTCCTTGGTTCCACCCCCTGCCCACCTCCGGGCACCATAACATATATTCAGAGCTGGAGGTGCCGGAACTGCATTCCCCTGCGTTCCTGCTGAAAAAAAGCCCTGATTCTGGTGACAACCGTCTAAGAAGTCCCTGAATAGGGTGTCTTCCAATGTTAACAACTCTCTAAAAGGTTCTCTCAATTTTTAGGTGACTGTTGAGTGTCCAGGACAGGAAATTAAGAAAAATCTAACAAGAACATAAATCAAATTGCCATGTGTTTTAAAACCACAACTACTCTATACAAAACTCAAAAACATGATTGCCTATGAGCAGGCACCTGTAAATCAGAAGGATGTCACCAGAATCATAAGAATGTGAGGTGTCTAATGGCTGCAGAAGCTATTGATTTTTTGGTGGATCTTGAAATACGGTTTATTCCCTTAACTCTGACATTTACAGGCCGGTATTATGGGACAGAGCATTGCACAGGCTCCAGTAAATGCATCATTTTACCTTTCTCCCTTGTAGAAAAGCCCGAGAACTCCGTGCAGCTTTTGTTTCATAAATACAATTTAGTTTTCTTTTTACCACGGGGACGATAACTCATTTATTTGATAAATTTCATGTTCTTTTATGGAGTTTGCAGAGAAAAGCAAAGAAGAATTTTGTCTTGTAAAGCTCCCTCCCACCTTACACAGTGGGATTACTTAAAGTTAACCTGTCAGGATAGAAATATGGGATGGCTGCCATTGCTAGCGCTTGTTCCAGGTCAGTGACGCAATGAGAAACTGATGCATGAAGAGGGCGCTAAGAGGAACATTTATTGTTGCTGTAATGACCTATCAGAATCCAGGTTTCATTCATGAGGCAATGACAAGCATGCATGTTAAAAAGGAAGTAAACCCTGATGGGTTTTACTTAAGGTTTCCGGGGACAGTCCCCTGATTGAGGACACTGTCCCCAGAGCCAGTCTGTCCCCTGATTTGTCCCTGGATTGGAGTGACATGGGGGGCATCTGCTACTCTTGCCCCAGATGCAACATTTGGGGGGGTGCAAAATCATTACTGTGGCCCCCCTCAAGTGTGCTGTGTTGCCCCCTCCCCCCGTCCAGGGACTGTTGTGGTCCAGCCCATGATCCATCTGGTGCAGGCAGCCAGTGTGTGTGTGTGTGTGTGTGTGAGAACGGTGGGAAGGAGGGGACGAGCAGAGCATACAGAGGCTATTAAAGTAGCACTTGGCAGGGGATACTGAGGAGCGGCTGGGTGTCAGCAACAGTACCAGGTAGGTCAGTGTAGTGGTCAGTGTAGGGATCAAGTAGGTCAGTGTATGAATCAGGTAGGTTAGTGTAGGGATCAGGTAGGTCAGTGTAGAGATCAGGTAGGTTAGTGTAGAGATCAGGTAGGTCAGTGTAGAGATCAGGTAGGTCAGTGTAGGGATCAGGTAGGTCAGTGTAGGAATCAGGTAGGTTAGTGTAGTGGTCAGTGTAGGAATCAGGTAGGTTAGTGTAGTGGTCAGTGTAGGAATCAGGTAGGTTTGTGTAGTGGTCAGTGTAGGAATCAGGTAGGTCAATGAAGGGATCAGGTAGGTCAGTGTAATGGTCAATGTAGGAATCAGGTAGTGTAGTGGTCAGTGTAGGAATCAGGTAGGTCAGTATAGGAATCAGGTAGGTCAGTACTACTGTACTAGTGGAAGGGAGTGCTAAAAGTCTGTCGGGGGGTGCAAATTTCTTGCCTTGTCCCGGGCGCTGACAACCCACACTACACCACTGACTGCATATATAAGTTGAGGAAAATATGCGTATAAAATAGTTTACCATTCGCCAATAAAAAAAAATGTCCCCGGATTTAATTTAAAAAATCTGGTCACCTTATTTTACTTCCTCTTTGTTTCCCTCCAAAGGTAAAGCATAATGGGCTAGTATCATAGGTGTGTGCACAGGGTGTGCCAGTGTGCCTGGGCACACCCTAATCACGCTGTGCTGCACAGATTCCCCCTGCTGCTTAGCTTCAGAAGAAGAGACTGGGGAATCTGTCTTAAAAGTGAGACATCAGGGGTCTGTTTAGACCTCTGATATCTCACCAAAGCCCCCCTAATGGAGATTCTAAAAAAATGTATATAAAATAATAATAATAATAATATATTATTAAATAAAATTGTAAAAAATAGAAAAAAAAAAAAAAGTTATGGTAAAAAATTAAATAAATCAATTGCTTCCCTATTGACACCGTCCACTGCTCTACTGATATATGTGTGTATATACATATACACATACACATACACACACTTGTGTTTGAGCTTTGGGTGCACACTAGGGTGACCAGGTGTCCCGGATTGCCCGGGACAGTCCCACATTTTGCAGGTCTGTCCCGGGCACCTTTATTCCAGGACAATACAGTATCCCGGAATGAAACTGACACAGTCACCCCCCAAGCCTAACTAATGCCCCGAAGAAAAGGCCACCACATCACCGCTTTACTCACTGACAGTACTTGTCCTGTCCGGAACTGCATGGAGGAGCACAGTCCCCGCCTCCTGTTTGTGATTGGCGAAATCATAAATCCCGCCTCTTGTGTCCAATCACCGTGCTGTGATTCGTTATAGCACATTTCTATTTTTTGGGAAGGGGGGTGTCCCTGAATGGTAGTTTAGAAAAGTGGTCACCCTAGTGCACACCCTAATGCAGGGGTGTCAAACTGGCGGCCCTCCTGCTTTTCCGAAACTACAAGTCCCATCATGCCTCTGCCTGTGGGAGTCATGCTTGTAACTGTTAGCCTTGCAATGCCTCATGGGACTTGTAGTTTTGCAACAGCTGGAGGGCCGCCTGTTTGACACCCCTGCCCTAATGCCATGGTCTGCTCACACTTATGGCTAGTACATATAGGGTGACCACATTTCCAAGCTGTTATTCAGGGACACCCCCCCTCTCTTACCTTCCCCCAATGGGGGGGGGGGGCAGGGGGAAATATAGTCCCGGGGTTGATGGGGAATTTGGCAGGTTATTTGTCAGGTGAATGTGCCACTTGCTACCAGATGCAGTGCCGCTTGCCACCCATAGCCTGCTACCAGATGCAGTGCCGCTTGCCACCCATAGCCTGCTACCAGATGCAGTGCCGCTTGCCACCCATAGCCTGCTACCAAATGCAGTGCCGCTTGCCACCCATAGCCTGCTACCAGATGCAGTGCCGCTTGCCACCCATAGCCTGCCACCAGATGCGGTGCTGCTGTCACTCCCTCTGCATGAGCCGCGTGTGTAGAAGGGAAGGAATGGAGTCCCTATCTGGAGAGTGAAGATCACACCAGTCCCTGCTGCTTGCCACTCGGTGCCGGAGAAGGAGGAGGTGCCAAGGTGGGTGGGAACAGCAGCGCTGCACTGGGCACAGACCTCGCTCCTGGTCTCACTGTCTGAGAGTAAATTGTCACTGGTTACAAGATGCCAGGCAGGGCTGGCCCTAGCAACCAGTTCCGGAAAAGTAGTTGCTAGTTATTAGGAGGTGGCTGTGTCCTCTATTTCATTCCGGGACAATACAGTATTCCGGAATGAAGGTGCCTGAGACACAGGACAGACATGTCAACTGTGGCACAGTCCTGGGCAATGCGGGACACGTGGGCACCCTAATCGCATAGTAGCTCAGTATGTGTCACTTACCTGAAACCGAAGCCTACGATGTCACCGATGTCCGGTGTTCCACAAAGCGTCCATCTTCCTTCTGGGTATCGCAACTCCGGTGCTGTGATTGGCCAGAGCCACGATGACGTCACGCTCTCCTTTAGAAATGGCATGTTCGCCATTTCTAAAGGTTTCTAAAGTGCGCCTGCGCCGTAGACATCGGCACCCGTATCTTTTGTAAATATCTCCTAAACTGTGGAGGTTTAGGAGATAGTTTGCGCACCTACAGGTAAGCCTTAATCTAGGTTTACCCGTAGGTAAAAATGGTTGTAAAGGGTTTACAACCACTTTAAGAGGTTTAGACTTCACTGGCTGTGTATTTCTTCCAGATTTGGTCAGAGCATAAAGCAAAGACAAAATGGGGCATCTAGTAATGTCAACTGTGCCGTGTCTGGACAGTGCTGATTGGCCCTGTAATGATCACATGCACCTTCCCAAGAAAAAAAAAACTCTCTAGCAATACACACCAAACTGAGCATGTGCAGCTTGTCCCCTAGCCTCTGTTCTATCAGGAAATGGGTTGGGGACTCTGGAAGAAGGGGAGGATCAGAGAAGACAGGATCAAACAGCCTTTTTACACAATGTGAAGGATTAACCCCTTAGGTTCCATAGTGAGTATAACGAGCATGCTTTACTGCATATACAGACCGATTTTACTGTTGTGGGTTTGGTAACACTTTAGAAGGAGCCCATGGGTTCACATTTGTGTCGGATCAACAGGTCTGTCTGTGCATGCCCAGGATAGAGGCCTGTATGTGACCTCTAAGTCCATGCCTTGGCTTATTTCTTTGCATTGGTTGGGTTGAGTTTGGCTATGCCTGTTATCTGATATCATCAGTCATCGCTCTGATTACCTACAGTATCTGGAACCTGGACTCTGAGTTTCTGTACCTTGTCTGGTATTCAGCCTGCAGGCTCTGATACTGTCTGCTGTGACCATCTGTCGGAAGGCTTGCATCAGGCTAGCATCTGCCCTGCCTGCTGCTGGCTGTTGCCCTTGGTAACATTTAGGGTCTACCAATACCTGAGACAGTTTAATTAACCACTTGACCTCCAGAAAATTTACCCCACCTACATGACCAGGCCACTTTTTGCGATACAGCACTGCGTTACTTTAACTGACAATTGCGCGGTCATGCAAAGCGTTGCCCAAATAAATTTGACGTCCTTTTTTTCCCACAAATAGAGCTTTCTTTTGGTGATATTTGATCACCTCTGCGGTTTTTATTTTTTGCCCTATAAACAAAAATAGAGCAACAATTTTGAAAAAAACCCCACAATGGCCCAGATTCACAGAGCAATTACGCCTGTCTAACTGGTGTTAGACAGGAGTAATTTCAAATTTCGAGCGCCGTATCACTAGTTTGAATCCTCAAACCATGATACGGCGGCTTCGATCCGAGAGGCTTACGTCCTCGTAAGCCTTCGGATCTACACTGCGATATTTTTGCGGCCGCTGGGAGGAGTTCGCGTCGTTTTCATGCGTCGGGATATGCAAATGAGTTTTTACGGCGATCCACGAAGGTACGAGTGTCCCTCGCAATCGCCTACGTCATTTTTTGGCTACGTAATGTTAGAGGAGCTTTTTGCTGGTCTAACAGTGCGTAACCCATGTAAAGTATGGCCGTCGTTCCCGCGTCGATTTGAAAATATATATTTTTTTTAACGTAACTCGTCTGGGAATAGGAATGTACGTAAACAACGCTACTACGACGTGACGACATGTTTTCGCGCAATGCACGGCGGGAAATTTGCGAACGGAGCATGCGCAGTTCGATCGCCGCGGGAACGCGCCTATTTTAAATGCTTCACGCCCCCTACTCGCGCAGATGGATTGCGACGGGAGAAATACACTACGCCGCCGTCGTTTACTGGACAAAATCTACCTGGATTCCACGTAGAGCCAGGTAAAAAACGGCGGCGTAGTGTATTTCTGATACTCTACGATAATCTAATTCTCTGTTAATCTGCCCCAATATTTTTAACTTTTTGCTATATTAAATATCCCCCAAAAATATATAAAAAACATATTTTTCCTCACTTTAGGCCGATACGTATTCTTCTATATATTTTTGGGTAAAAAAAATTGCAATACGTCTTTTTTTATTTGGTTTGCGTAAAATGTATAGCATCTACAAAATAGGTGATAGAATTGTGGCATTTTTGTTAATAATTTTTGTTGTTTACTACTATTGGTGGCGATCAGCGATTTTTATCATTCATTATGGCGGAAACATCGACACTTTTGATGCCATTTTGGGACCACTGTCATGTATACAGCGATCAGTGCTATAAAAATGCACTGAATACTGTGAAAATGACACTGGCAGTGAAAAGGGTTAACCTGTAGGGGGCGGTGAAGGGGTTAAGTGTGCTCTAATGATGTGTTCTAACTGTGGGGGGGGGGTGGGCTACATGTGACACGACACTGATCACTGCTTCCGATCACCGGAAGCCGTGATCAGTGTCCTGTCACTAGGAAGAATGGGGAAATGCTTGTTTACATCAGCATATCCCCATTCTTCCTCTCCGTGAGACGATCGCGGTTATCCCCACGGACATTGAGTCTGCTGGACCTGCAGTCGGACTCATGAAGCTTGCGGCAGTCGTGCGCCCACAATCCCACATCTTAAAGGGGACGTACCTGTACGTCCATATGCCCAGCCGAGCCAATGTGTCGGCGTATATCGTCTTGCGCTGGTCGGCATGTGGTTAAGTCTGAAGGACAGTAAACTGACCCTTTGCTTAGAAAGTTTGGAGACTGGACTTGTCTTAAAGTGCCCTGTTTTTGGATGAGAGTGCACTTTTTTATTCCTTGTTACGTTGGTTAATATTATTAAAGCGGATGGTTCACCTTAAATAAATATTAAAAGCCAGCAGCAACAAATACTGCAGCTGCTGACTTTTAATATTAGGACACTTACCTGTCCTGGAGTCCAGCGGCGTCCGCAGCAGAGGATGAGCGATCGCTCATCACCCTGCTGCTCCCCCCTCCATCCACGGCGAGGGAACCAGGAAGTGAAGCGCTCCGGCTTCACTGCCCGGTTCCCTACGGCGCATGCGCGAGTCGCGCTGCGCCCGGCGATTGGCTCCCGCTGTGTGCTGGGAGCTGAGAGTTCCCAGCACACAACGGGAAAAGCCCGTCTTTTGCCCGAGACTGCGGGCCGGAAGTGGGTGCGGATACCTGTCTTTAGACAGGTATCTGCACCCCCCTCCCCCCTGAAAGGTGTCAAATGTGACACCGGAGGGGGGGAGGGTTCCGATCAGCGGATCTTCACTTTAGGGTGGAGATCCGCTTTAAAGATGTGAGTATCGCCCTACTGATTAAACCAGTCGAAATTGTCCCAAGACACACACAGACTTTAATATATTTCATGTTCCTGGCAGCAAAAATTGCTATTGCAACCGCCTGGAAAATGATAGTTATAGACATCGCCCTGATGAAGCGTAAACTAACTTGGATAATGCTAAATGAAAAAATGGTTGGTGTCTTGCGAGATAAACAACATCTTTTCAACAAAATATCGTCTCCTTGACTTGCCTACTTGCAGGTCCCGACATTAAGTGCTGATTCCAGGAACGTTTGGCATTAGACTCCCAGACTTACCTCCTTTTCTTCTCTACTTTTCTTACTATTTTTCTCTTTTTTTCCACTCTTTTTCCACTCTCCCCCATTTTACTCCTTACTCTACTTATTGTCCACAATAGTGGGAGTCACATTACCCATAAAATAATGCATTGTGTTCTGACAATGGAGAGAGTACAACGCAACATAAAATAGACATGTGCACTGCCGAAAAATGTGTTCATTTTCGTTTTCGTTTTATTTGTTTTTTAGCTTTTTTCGGAATTTAGAAATTCGGAAATTCGGAATTTAGAAATTCGGAAATTTGAAAATTCGGAATTACGAAGTTCGGAAATTAGAACATTTTCTAATTCTGAATTCTCTTATTTACGAATTTCTATTTTTCTAATTTTCTAATTTCCAAAATTTTGAATTTCCAGAATTTTGAATTTCCGAATTTCGAAATTCCGAATTTCGAAATTACAAATTTCCAAATTCCGAATTTCCAAATTACAAATTTCCAAATTTCCGAAATTCGAATTTTAACATTAACAAATTTGGGAATTTCCGAATATCGAAAATTGGGAAACTCGAAAATTCGGAATATAAAAACTCGGAATTCAAAAATTCGTAATTCAGAAATTCAAAATTTCGAAAATCTGAAAATCCAAAAATATATCAGATATAAAAAAATTCAAAAATTTCAGAATGAACTAATTTGTCGAAATTTGCTAAAAAACGAATTCGGAACAAAATGAATTTGTCTAATATAAAAGTTTCATTGTTTGAAGAATTTTTCATAAAGGTTTTGCGATATTGTTTAAAACTTTTTGGATTCTGGGTGTACAATGGAAGGACCTGTAGGGCTACCCCCGGGGAGGGCCCTGTCTTCCACCCACAGGAGCCTCGTGGGTTTCCTTTATGCAACCACCCATGTAATGTTTGGTTCTCATGTGTACTCTTGCACCTTTATCGGCCACCAAGGTTGACCTGTCTTATCTCGATTACGTCTCTCCCCCAATTCCCCACCTTTTTGTTCCCTATGTATTTGTATTGTCAAATGATTTGAACTTGGCAAGGATTGTGTGTTGCTCATAAAAAAAAAAAAAATTCAAGAACTTTATTGGCCACCAAGGTTGACCTGTCTTATCTTGATAACGTCTCTCCCCCTCAACCCCCCCCAACCCCCCCCCCTTTGTTCCCTATGTATTTGTATTGTCAAAACACGTGTTCAATAAGGACTATATCAGCCACAAAGGTTGACCTTTCTTATCTCAATTATATCTCTCTCTCCCATCCTCCCCCAACCCCCCCCCACCCCCCCACACTTTTGTTCCAATGTATTTGTATCGTCAAATGATTTGAGCATGGCAAGGATTGTTTGCCGCTATATTTTGTGTTGTTCATAAAAAAATTCAATAAGAACTATTGGAGACCACTGGGCTAGACCATGCACAATACATGTTTTCACCAACATTAACCACTTGCCGACCAACCGCCGCACATATAATGCGGGAGGTTGGCTCTCCTGCTTGATCCGACGTACAGGTACGTCGGTCCGTGCATGTGAGATTGCGGGCGCACCCACTGCGCGCCGCGAGAGTGTGCCCACGGGTCTGGCGGACTCGATGTCCGCTGGCCTTCCTCGCTGTACACAGAGGCAGATTGACAGGGGGCATGTCAGAGATCTGCTGTTTCCAGTGATCTGGGAACTGCAATCTCTATCATGTCCCAGGCAGCCCATCCCCCCAACAGTTAGAACATGCTGAGGGAACACATCACATTTTACCCCTTGATCACCCCCTAGTGTTAACCCCTTCCGTGCCAGTGCCATTTATACAGTAACCAGTGCATTTTTATAGCACTGCTCGCTGTATAAATGTCAATGGTCCCAAAAATGTGTGTAAAGTGTCCGATCTGTCCGCCGCAATGTCGCAGTCACAATAAAAATCGTAGCTCGCCGCCATTACTAATAATAAAAAAAATCATAATAAAAATGCCATAACTCTATCTCCTATTTTGTAGACGCTATGGGCCAGATTCACAGAGCGATTACGCCTGCGCAACAGGAGATGCGCGTGCGTAAGTCTAAATGTGCGCGTGCGTTTCGATGCACGGCATCCCCAAAACTAGATACGCAAGAAATCTACTTTTTTTTGTCCAGCGTAATTTCGTTAGACAGGCGCATCCGTCCGCGCAAAACTGCGCTAGACAGACCATTGATTTGCTAGTCAAATATGCTAATGAGGGACTTACGGGGATCCACAAAAGAACGTTGGGGCAGCGCAGGCTACGCAGTGTGCGCAACAGCAAAATGTCCTGTCTTAAATTAGACCATATAAAAGCTAGTCTAAAAAGAGAAAAATTGTCTACATGTCAGATAAAGCAACACTGTTAGTGAGGAGCTCAGCAGTCACACGTGTTGCCCAACAAACTGTATGCCAACATGCCAGGGGCATCCATGCTCATAGCTATACTACTGACTTTAGATGAGCAAAGAAGGAGGAGGGCACTGAGGAGGGCACTAAGGAGGGCACGGGAGATGTTTTTTTTTTATTTGCTTATATAAACTTTACAATTTAATCCAATCTTTAGCTGATACAAGCCCCTCACTCTTCACTTGATATATCACACACGCATAGACATCTTTGGCATGAGTGATTCTGAGGTGTCTCGCATCTTCAGATTCACCCCTCATGCCATCATGGAATTAACCACAACCTTGAAGGAGGACATCAGCAGCCCAACACATGGCACTACCCATGACACCCATGACAGCTACATATACAATTATAGCCCCATCCCCACAGATTTCGAACAGAACATGTATGGGGACAGCTGGCTGGTTGGTGAGTGACATGGGTGGCAGGCATGACTGTCCCCCCCCATGATGCACACATCACAAGGGGCACATGCATGACTAACATCCTCCTGTCTTTTCCCTTCAAGGTGACTCTGCATATGCACTGGGACCCCATCTCATGACCCCATCTCATGCCAGCTCACATATGCATCTTTGCACGTTAAACACACACATTAATCATGGCACAATGAGAATGCATGCATGCACACCACTGTGGTCCCTAGCACACACACCCCACATCGTCATCAAATTGGATTGGCACAAGCCCACCATGCAGGACTTGTGAGCTGCAACGCCACGCCACGGCTCCAATTATGTCACTGTACATTCATACACCATTCACACGGACCTGGGTTTCACTTCTCCACCACAAATGAGGGTGACACCCCTTTTCCCGCAGGAATATCACCCCCACATTCCAAAATCATACACAAACAGAACCAAAAAAATAAAATAAATGACGAGCAAAAATAAAAAATGCCCAGCAAAAATATAATTTAAACAAAATAACAACAAAGAAAACACATAAAAGACAAAAATCACTCTGCAAAACAGTCCCCAAATATCTCAAAGACACGTCACAAACAAACAAACAAACGCTAATAAACAAAAGCACCTTGGTGTATAGGGAGGGATACAAAGGGATGTACTTTTGCAAAGGAAGTGCGTTTGTGTCTGTCTATTTATGCTGTCTGCGTAGTTCACTAAGTTGCCTTAGTCCACTTCCAATTTCACTGATTGCGCCGTTCCCGAGTTGTGAGCATGCGCACAGAGGTGCTGACCATGGTCTCCTTCAAGCGCGCATGCCCGAGCCGGCCGGCCCTTCATTTGCATGGGGTCACGGCTCATTTCAATGTAATCAAGAAGTGTGAGTATTGCCTCAGTTAAATTAGAGAAAGTAATTAGGATGTGCCAGCATCCCGGTTAATGTGGAGAAATTTTAGACTCAAATGATAGAATGCACAAAGGCTGCTTGTGGCCAGTTAGCATTAATCATGGGTCTGGTGTTTGGAAGAATGGGATTTTCAAGGCACTGGTAGACACCAAAATAATATATAAAAGTTAAATTTATTAACAGAGAACAGTTAACAATGTAAAAACATTCAAAACTTTTAGGGACAAACCCCACAGATCAATCTAAGATAGCAAAAAAACATCTGTGTCTCAATGAGTGGAGCCAATTGACCTCGACCGGTTTCGCGGTGAGAACCGCTTGTTCAGGAGGGTCTAAAAAATATTTGTGAGATATATAATAAACATCAAGCAAGAGAAGACTTGAACGTGTGAGGGTCCCAGGAAGAAAAAACTTTTAATGAAACAATAGATTCTATCTTACCAACTGGAGCTAATATAAGCTCATAAAAACTGGGGTAAAGAGAGCGTGTAGGATAGAACTCGGCAGTGATGGCAGGTCGTATATAAGACCATGAGGCAATCTGTCAAGCTGAAGGGAGATCAGAAGCAAAGGCTTAGGCACAACTAACAGCATATGGGAGACAGGAGATGGAAGGTAAAATGAATGAAAAAGAGGACCTGTGAATAAAAGCACTGTCCCTGGCACTTACCATTGGATGCCGATTCACACGCATACCCCAGGGAGAGCGTCCGTGCTGTCTCACTAAAGCAGCTGTGTAAGCCGCTTATGTAAGCCAATCCCAAACCACGCTGGACGTCATGAGATCACAACGCCAGCGTGGTCTCCCGTCCCGCCTCCTGTGCACTAGCCAGTGCGCAGGTGTTCAGTCGTAGGACCCAATCTAATGATTAATTTCAAACATATTTACACATATTTCTTTTCAACTCATTGTATTAGAGCTTGTCCTCTTAATCCCCCTTCGTGCGCTACAGGCGAACTGCCAGATGCAGCACCTGATTGTGTTGACCAACCCAGGTGAGCAATATTCCTCTTTGCTTCGCCCTGATTGAATATACTGCTCATTTTCTACCAATTATTGACCTAATTTGTATTTTCTTGCTTGATGTTTATTATATATCTCACAAATATTTTTTAGACCCTCCTGAAGAAGCGGTTCTCACCGCGAAACCGGTCGAGGTCAATTGGCTCCACTCATTGAGACACAGATGGTTTTTTGCTATCTTAGATTGATCTGTGGGGTTTGTTCCTAAAAGTTTTGAATGTTTTTACATTGTTAACTGTTTTCTGTTAATAAATTTAATTTTTATATATTATTTTGGTGTCTACCAGTGCCTTGAAAATCCCATTCTTCCAAACACCAGACCCATGATTAATGCTAACTGGCCACAAGCAGCCTTTGTGCATTCTATCAATTGAGTCTAAAATTTCTCCTCATTTCAATGTAACACGCCCACGTCCTTCCCAATTTGTATTACTCCGCCTTACGCCTCTGAAATAACGTTACACATGCGCAATTTTCTGCGTAGAAGCTACGAGAATAGGGTGATTACGCGGCTACATTGAGCAAGTCTCACGTAAAGGCGGTGCGCTACGCCGGTCCAATAATGCGCAGATGTACCTGAATCTGGCCCTATAACTTTTGTGCAAACCAATCACTATACGCTTATTGCGATTGATTTTTTTTTTACCAAAAATATGTAGAAGAATACATATCTTCCTAAACTGAGGGAAAAATGTGTTTTTTTTATATGTTTTTGGGGGATACTTATTTATTGTCACTGGTCCCCAAAAAGTGTAATTTAAGGTCAGATTTGTCCACCGCAATGTCAAAGTCTCGTTTAAAAATCGCAGATCAACGTCATTACCAGTAAAAACAATAAAAAATAAATAAAAGTCCCTAAATGTATCCCATCGTATGTAGACACAAAGGGCCAGATTCAGAAATTAGATTCCTGCAGAGTATCAGAGATACTCTACGCCGCCGTACTTTACCTGGCTCTAGGAGGAATTCAGAGAGATTTTGGCCCGTAAGGTACGGCGGCGTAGTGTATTTCTCCCGGCGGAATCAAAATACGCGAATAGGGGCCTGAGGCATTTAAATTAAGCGCGTCCCCGCGGCGATCGAACTGCGCATGCTCCGTTCAGAAATTTCCCGCCGTGCATTGCTAGAAATCACGTCGTTACGTCATTTTTTTTTTGAGTAGCGTCGTTTACGGACATTCCTATTCCCGGACGACTTACGCAAAAAAAGTCGACCCAGGAACGACAGCCATACTTAACATGGGCCGCGTAACGTTAGACCAGCTAAAAGCTGGTTTAACTTTACGTAGCGAAAAAATGACGTACGTTAGTAACTTCGTGGATCTCCGTAAAAAGCTCATGTGCATACCCCGAAGCTGAAAACGACGCAAACTCCACCCAGCGGCCGCAAAAAGATTGCAGCGTAGATCCGAAGGCGTACGAAGACGTAAGCCTGTCAGATCGAAGCCCAACGCCACCGTATCATGGTTTGAGGATTCAAACTAGTGATACGGCGCGCAAAATTTGAAATTACTCCTGTCTAACACCAGTTAGACAGGCGTAATCGCTCTGTGAATCTGGGCCAATAACTTTTGCGTAAACCAATTAATATATGCTTATTGTGATTTAGAATGTAGAAGAATATATATCGGCCCAAACTGATGAATACATTTGTTTTTTTTATATTTTTTGGGGGGGATATGTATTATAGCAGAAAGTAAAAAAATTATGTATTTCAATTTAAAATTGTCACACTTTTTTTGTTTATCGCGCAAAAATAAAAACCACGTATGAGTGAAAGAAATGTTTTTGTGTTATCATTTATATTCTCTGAAAAATGGCCAAGAAATTATAAATTCTGCCAGGGTATGTAAACTTAAGAGCACAACTGTACGCTTATTGGGATTCTTTTTTAATAAAAAATATGTAGCAGAATACATGTTGGCCCTAAATTTATGAAGACATTTGTTTTTTTTATATCTTTTTTTGGATATGTGTTACAGCAAAAAGTAAAAAATATTAATACTAATTAGTAATAATATATATATATATATATATATTTCAAAATTGTTGGTATTTTTTGGTTTATATCACAAAAAATAAATATAAAATATAAAAAATATGTCAATTTTGTTTGGGTACAGCGTTGCACGACCGCGGAACTGTCAGCTAAAGCGAGGCAGTATTGCAAAAAATCGCAAAAAATGGCCTGGTCATTAAGGGGGCAAATCCTTCCGGGGCTGAAGTGCTTAACCTCTTGCCGACCAGCCGCCGTAAAACTGGGCGGCTCTGCTGGGTGAGATCACGTAATATTACGTCATCTCGCTGAGCAGCCAGTAGGGGCACGCGCGCATGCCCCACGCTCGTTTATCGATCCCGGCGCGGGTGCCCGGGCATCCACGATTGCTCGTTACAGAGCAAGAACTGTCAGGGGGAGAAATGCCTGATCTCCTGTTCATACAATGTATGAACAGCGGTTTGTCATTTCCCCTAGTCAGTCCACCCCCCCCTTTAGTTAGAACACACCCAGTGAACATACTTAACCCCTTCCTCGCCCCCTTCACTGCAAGTGGCATTTTTATAGTAATAAATGCATTTTTATAGCACTGATCGCTAAAAAAATGCCAATGGTCCCAAAAATGTGTCAAAAGTGTCCGCCATAATGTCGCAGTACCGATAAAAATCGTTGATCGCCGCCATTACTAGTAAAAAATATTTTTTTTATAAAAATGCCATAAAACTATGCCCTATTTTTAAACGCTATAACTTTTTTGCGCAAACCAATCATTAAATGCTTATTGCGATTTTTTTTACGAAAAATATGTAGAAGAATACGTATCGGCCTAAAATGAGGAAAAAATTAGTTTTTTTATATATTTTTGGGGGATATTTATTATAGCAAAAAGTAAAAAATATTCATTTTTTTCAAAATTGTCGCTCTATTTTCGTTTATAGCGCAAAAAATAAAAACCGCAGAGGTGATCAAATACCACCAAAAGAAAGCTCTATTTGTGGGGGAAAAAAGGACGTCAATTTTGTTTGGGAGCTACGTCGCACGGCCGCGCAATTGTCAGTTAAAGCGACGCAGTGCCGAATTGCAAAAAGTGGCCCGGTCATTGACCAGCATTATGGTCCGGGGCTGAAGTGGTTAAAAAAGTAATGTTGCGTTTTTTTTTCCTATTGCTATTGAGTTTGCTTTTTCTTTTTTTTATGTACTTTTTATATAAATCCGCAGCTGCCAATACTTTTCAGTCATTACAAATAAAAAAACAAACCTCAATCTTTAAAACTATTTCACCAACAAAGCAGAGCTTTTACCTGCGCCGATGCCATCAATTTTCTCCCAAAAATTGTAAACAGCAATTACACCAAAAAGTGAGCGGCAGTAAAATATAATTGCAGAGTGATTTTTTATTTGTCATTATTAGCAGTTAACAGTCAACAAGTACAGCAACTAGCGAGCCGGGTGGGAATGAGCCACTTGAGAAGGACAATGCGCCAGATACTTAACTAGATAAATATACAAAATGAGAATTTTTATTTATTTTTTTCATTTTGAAAAGAAATGCTTTGTAATAATTTGTTGTTGCTTCTTCCTGTTGTCGATCCCGAGGAATCTAAACAAAGCAAATGAATGTCTTGGCAGTTTGACCCAAGAGAAAGTACCACAGTTAGGCCTAAATATATACATTCAGTGCTAAGAGCACATTTTGGAAGTACAATAGATTTGATTAGAGCAAATTTCTGTAATTTTATTGTTTAAAAAAATAAATAAAAATAAATCATTACAAAATGACAGAAGTGGTTCTATTAGTTTGCAATGTACTTGCTTAACCGCTTAAGACCCAGACGATTATGCAGGTAAAGGACCTGGCTCCTTTTTGCGATTCGGCACTGCCTCGCTTTAACTGACGATTCCGCGGTCGTGCGACGTGGCTCCCAAACAAAATTGACGTCCTTTTTTTCCCACAAATAGAGCTTTCGTTTGGTAGTATTTGATCACCTCTGCGGTTTTTATTTTTTGTGCTATAACAAAAAATAGAGCGACAATTTAAAAAAAAATATATTTTTTTTTAACTTTTTGCTTTAATAAATATCCCCCAAAAATATATAAAAAAAACATGTTTTTCATCAGTTTAGGTCAATACTTATTCTTCTATTATATTTTTGATAAAAAAAAATATCGCAATAAGCATTTATGGATTGGTTTGCGCAAAAGTTTTAGCGTTTACAAAATAGGGGATAGTTTTATGACATTTTTATTAATATTTTTTTTTTTATACTAGTAATGGCGGCGATCAGTGTTTTTTTTTTTTTCGTGACTGGGACATTATGGCGGACACATCGGACATTTGTTGTGTTGCACCTGTGTAAACCGGCTCTGACGGTTTGACCCAAGAGAAAGTACCACAGCTAGGCTTAAATATATACATTCAGTGCTAAGAGCACATTTACAGGAAGTACAATAGATTTGATTGCAGCAAATTTATGGTTAAAAAACACAAAAAAAAACATTATAAAATGACAGAAGTGGTTCTATTAGTTCGCAATGTACTTGCTTAAAGTACAGTCAGGGTAATCATTTATTTTATTTGGAGTGATTCAAAGTACGTCATTTAAATGATTTTTCCGTGGGGGCTTTTAAAGTTCGAAGAGTAGCGGGCAAAATGTTCTTTCTGGGAAGAGACATTATCAAGTCATATTGAAGAGGATAAAACAAAGAGTATACAAAATGGAGAATCGTTTGTAGAAAAAAAAAATGTTACTTAAATAAAATAGATATATTGATCGTCCGCGACTTGTTTTTATCACTCTATTTATTGAGACGCAATAAAGAAGGAGTCACGGCACTGCATCAGCTACCATTATGTTCAGAGTGCAGACTGTTTTATTTATTTTATTTTTTATTTTGAACACTAACATTCAAAACTAAACTCCAGGCAAACAGCTAAATGAACAGATGCATACATTTTATACACTCTGGTGAGTACCGGAGTACCTAGTACCGGGTTGGGCCCACTTTTGCCTTCAGAACTGCCTTCATTTATCGTGGAATAGATGTGTTGGAAATTTCCCTCAGAGATTTTACTCCATAGTGACATGATAGCATCACACATCCAAAGGTGCTATATTGGATGAGATGTGGTGAGTGTGGAGGCCATTGGAGTACAGAGACCTCATTGTCCAGTGGTGAGATTGGATCTTTGTGACATGGTGCATTATCCTGAAGATGGGTACACTGTAGTCATAAAGGGATGGACATGGTCAGTGCTCTCTACTACCTCGGTTCTGGTGTCAGTGACCTCTATCTTAGTTCATCTCGGTGCTGATGTCAGCGCTCTCTATCTCGGTTTTGGTGTCAGTGCTCTCTACCTCGGTTCTGGTGTCAGCTCTCTCTATCTCGGTTCTGGTGTCAGTGCTCTCTATCTTGGTTCTGGTGTCAGTGCTCTCTACTCTCTCGGTTCTGGTGTCAGTGCTCTCTATCTTGGTTCTGGTGTCAGTGCTCTCTATCTTGGTGCTGATGTCAGCACTCTCTATCTCGGTGCTGTTTGTCAGCGCTCTCTATCTCGGTGCTGTTTGTCAGCGCTCTCTATCTTGGTTCTGGTGTCAGTGCTCTCTATCTCGGTTCTGGTGTCAGTGCTCTCTATCTCGGTGCTGGTGTCAGCGCTCTCTATCTTGGTGCTGGTGTCAGTGCTCTCTATCTTGGTGCTGATGTCAGCTCTCTCTATCTTGGTTCTGGTGTCAGTGCTCTCTATGTAAGTTCTGGTGTCAGCGCTCTCTATCTTGGTGCTGGTGTCAGTGCTCTCTATCTTGGTGCTGATGTCAGCTCTCTCTATCTTGGTTCTGGTGTCAGTGCTCTCTATCTAAGTTCTGGTGTCAGCGCTCTCTATCTTGGTTCTGGTGTCAGTGCTCTCTATCTCAGTTCTGGTGTCAGTGCTTTCTATCTAAGTTCTGGTGTCAGCGCTCTCTATCTTGGTTCTGGTGTCAGTGCTCTCTATCTAAGTTCTGGTGTCAGCGCTCTCTATCTTGGTTCTGGTGTCAGTGCTCTCTATCTCAGTTCTGGTGTCAGTGCTTTCTATCTAAGTTCTGGTGTCAGTGCTTTCTATCTAAGTTCTGGTGTCAGCGCTCTCTATCTTGGTTCTGGTGTCAGTGCTCTCTATCTCAATGCTGGTGTCAGTGAGGGATATAGCAGCAGAGAAACCAATCAGCAGGCAGTGCCAGAGCAGGATGTGGAGCACCTGGCCCACCATGGCTGAGGATCGGCACTGGCCTGGGCTGGGAATTCCCGTCCCCGCAGTGGAGATCTGCATAGGCGGAGGGTATGGGCATGGTGGGTGCCGGGTCAGGGGCTGTCAATCACAGGTGGGCACACTGAATGAATGAATGAATGAATGAATGAAAACTTGTATAGCGTGACACATGCAAACTGAATCGCCTCTGGGCGCTTGTTGTTCCTGTCTCCTTTGGTATCAAAAGAGATGAGTCTTGATCTTTCTCCTGAATGCTAAGTGCCACTGGGACAGGACTGAGCTGTCCTGACTGTTTGTGGCACTGATACTCAGGAGGAAGGGAGTGGAGGGGATGGGGACAGGGGGTGGATATAAAGGCCAGTGGTTGTGGCTGAGGGATGCTGGAGGAGCAGGGATGGGGATGCGTCTCCGGACCTTCGGGAATATTTAATTGTATTACCATTTTGCTCCAGGTGCTTTGAATGAGTCCCCTCCCCTTCTCCTCCTCCCCCGGACAACACAGCGATGGCCCGCCTCCTCCCCAACATACAGCCATGGCCCTGTCCTCTCTCCACTGCCTGGCCATGGAGCTGGCAAGCAGCATTTCCCTTCTGCGGGTCAGAGTGCATCCCCACAGCATCATTGTTGTCAGCAGAGGAGGCTCTTCAATTAAGCAAATCAGGCCGTCGTGAGGTCCCTGTTGGTGCGAGGCCTTAGGCGACCGCCTAATTTGCCTAATTAGAGAGCCGCCTCTTGTCATTCCTCATAATTGAGGTCCTCTAATCCCCTTATTAATTTTGTTGCCCTTCTCTGAACTCTCTCCATTTCCAGCACATTCTTTCTGAGGATTGGTGACCAGAACTTGATAGAATACTCCAGATGTGGCCCTTTGAGGGCAACCACAATACTGATGCTGCTCACAATGAAATTGAGTTTGATACCCCTGGTCTAGTCCATAACGGGTATAAAAGTACAAGAGCTGAAGTGGTTAAGCAGAATAAAGGGTGCAACCTAACAAAAGAGCATTGCCATTCACCTATGCCCAGGGAAGCATGAAATTAATATATAGATCTACATCGGTTGGACATCTAGATGCTTTCGGAAATGTTGCTTTGGAGCTGAAATCTGGATAAGTCGCAGTGAGAAGTGATCGTTTTCTATTCTCCTGTTGTGCTCTGATAAAAATCTTCTGTCTTATAGTCCGGTGATAAATAACATCACTGGAGTAGAAATCGGACCTGCGGAGAGACATAGACTACACTTGAAATCATGTTACACAAAACGAATTATATCATTTGCTTACAATTCTGTTATTTCATGTCTCTGATCATTTCATTGTCACAGAGAGAAAAACTAGCTGTCAGACCTGACAAAAACATGGATACTTGAAAGGGTTGCTAAGCGTAAAACACAAACAGCAGTATTTAATGCAGAAAAATACAATGTACAAGAAATTCTACAAAACAGAATAAATTATTGCTGCAAGTTATTGTTACAGCATATAAATAATAATTTTCTTGTTTTTCTTTTTTAAATCTTTTGTTTTGTCTACATAAATCAGCCTTTCTCAAATGTTTTACAACAGAGGAACCCCTAAAATAATTTTCAGGTCTTGAGTGACCTTTACTAAAACGAATTCATTGGACGTCAATTGTTAAATTTCCCTTACTGTACATTGCTGGTCAATAGGTAAAAAAAATGCCTCGTACACACGGCCGGACTATCCGTGAAAAAAAGTCAGACAGGCTATTTTATTGGAAAGTCCGGCCATGTGTAGCCTCCAACTGGCTTTTTTTGTCGGAAGTTCGATGGACTTTAGAGTCAAATATATTTTTAATGCTGATCGTTACTTGTGTACTCTGCATTAAGATAGATCTCCCTGCCCTCAAAGGTCCCCCCCCCCCCACTGTTTTCTGGATTTATTGGAATCCTACTAGTTCTTTTCAATAAGGGTGGGACAACCAATACCCCCCTCTGTTTCATTGTGATGATTCCAGCACCCATCGACGCTTATCGCCAAACGTGGATATTTGCTGTGTCTTTGGTTAATTTTGTTTATGGCGTTGGCGCCTTGTACAATTTCTTTCATTCCTCGCCTCACTGTTTTATTTTGTTTGTTATCTTTTGGAAAATTTCAATAAAGATTTTTTGAAACAAAAAATATATATACTTTTATTTTGTTTGACAAAGAAAAACAATAGTACAAACAACGTTCAAATGTTCGGGAGACAAGAAAACATAATACAAATCCCGTCATCTATCCTCAGCTTGTAACAGTATCAACAAAAACTCAGAGGCTCCAACGCCTACGAGGGGCGGACAGTGCCATTCCATCCAAAGGAGTGAGGGCTTAGCTAATATACATATTACGACACTTGAGGCGGCGTACACACGACCGAGGTTCTCGCTGGAAACCAGCGAGAACCTCGCTGGAAGCTGTATTCCAGCGAGGACCTCGGCCGTGTGTACACAGAGCGCTCGCCCTGCCCGTCGGGAATCCCGTCGAGCGAAAAGAGAGCACGCTCTCTTTTTGCTCGACGGCCCGCCTGGATGAATGACTGCTTGCCATTCCCGACGGGCGGGTCGCCGATTTCGACGGCCGGCAGAGAACCTCGACGGGCGGAACGATGTGTTCTGCCCGTCGAGGTTCTCTGCCGTGTGTACGCAGCTTGACTCATTCACCTGAAATTGTTATCAAAGAGAAAGAAAAGCAAAGAAGGGGGAAAAAGGAAAAAAGAGCAATAGAGGATAGTGGAAGAAAGAAAAAAAGGCAGAGAATACGTAGAGAGGAGCAGACCTACAAGATGGGATCAGGATAAGGAGCTGGATTAACTCGGAGGTGCCAATAAAGTTTTCAGAGAGTCAGTTTTCTGAGGCAGAGTAGTCAATCCAAAGGAGCTAGAGGGTCTTGAATATTTCGAAGGTGTCAGTATCAAGGGCCAGCATCTCTTCCATGCACATAATATCATTAACCATGGAGACCCACAAGGCCAAGGGGGGGTGGTGGTAGTTTTCCAAAACATAGGGATAAGCTGCCTAGCGGCTGACAGGAAGAAACGCAACAGAGTGCATTTCTGGGAGGCTATGGAGCCAGGAAGCATACATAATAGAATATCTCCGGGGATGGTATCAAAGGCCGGTCTTATAAACTGCTGTATATGGCAAAAACCTGTGACCAGAGGGGCTGAATGGACTGACAATCCCACCATATGTGGAGGTAGCTACCATCTGCCGCACCACAGCACCACATCTCTAGCAAGAGGCAGGCACGGATGGAAAAATCTTATGTAAAGATTGAGGGTCCTTGTACCATGGGAGATAAGTTTAACGTTTTTCTCCTGGGAATAACAGGAGATTGAGGATTTGTGTGTAAAATGGTAGGACTTTTGCAAATCTACCAAGTGGAATTCCTTTCCCAGATCCGAGGACCAGGAAGTCTGATGGACTTTAGATAGAGAACATGTTCTCTTTCTTTCCGTCGGACTTCCGACGGACTCACGGCAGACTTTTGCACGGTCAAAAGTCCAACGTGTGTACGAGGCATAACAGATAGATAAAAAAAATCATTGGCGTCCTACTGCTGGTTTTCTTCAAAGAGGCGTTGGCCCTCGAACTATGGATTCAGATAGAGGGTCAATCAGCCAAGGGTCAAGGAACCCCTAAAACCTCTAGGGCAAGGGTCTCCAAACTTTCAAAACAGAGGGCCAGTTTACTGTCCTTCAGACTTTAAGGGGGCCAGACTGTGGCCATTGAGAGTAGAAATTGTTCTGGAGTTAGTGGGAGTAAACAGTGCATTTTTAGCATTAGGAGGAGGAATAATGCACCATCATTGGTGTCAGTGGAAGGAATAGCGCCCTGTTGTTGAGGTCAGTAACAGGAATTATGCCCCATTAGTGGTGTCAGTGGGAGGAATAGTGTCTTGCATCAGTGGGAGGAAAAGTGTCCCAAGGGCAGGGTAAAGGGCAAGAAAAGCTCTACATATGGCCCCAGGGCTACAGTTTGGAGACCACTGCTCTGGTGGAACCCTAGTTGAGAATGGCTGATATTCAGTAGATACCTACTTTAGCCAGTCTTGTGATTCAGGCAACCCTACTGGACAAAATCATGTCCATCCCAGTTGAATCACTAAAATAAATCTGCTAAAAAAGGGTCCCTAAGAAAGAAATTTGTAAATACTCACCTCAGCCCACATCGTTGTAATGACATAAAACCATCACCACAAGATTTTTCAGAATCTAACACTTCAAGGGGTGTACTTTGTGGTTTCCTCCCACCAACTAGCTGATCAAACCACTGAGTACAATTGGAAACCAGGGAATCTACTCTTTGGATATGTTGGATCTTGAATATTCTGATTGATGGGTTTCAAGACATCCCCTTGATTTTTTTTTTCTTTTTTTCTGTATATTCCAAATTTTGCTATACATATATATTTTGCTATAGCTAAAAAATTCTAGCAACTTATTACTTTTCTGTTGCATGAGGAGCCTGGTTCGTTGTGTATCAGCCACCTATTTTTATTGCTACTGCTGTTCCTCACTTTTTCATTATTTCTTATCATCCTTCTCTAGTCTTTCTACATCTCCTCTTTCCTACCATAAATTTCATACATATGGATACCCTCTTAAACTGTCATGGTCAATGGGTAATGGACATACCACAACTTCCAAAATTGTAATGCTATGTCCATAAATCAGTGTATATGATTAGGGCACACAATATATTCCTGCAATAGTATCACTGGTTGTGCTATGTTGGCATCTACAGTTACTTTACCTTCCATAGAAGGGCTTTTATCCCTTATATTAAGTAGAGAACATAATTTGCTTCTTTGTTTTTCATATCACAATTTTCTTTTGTGCTATCTCAGTGTATTCTTTGTGGTTTCAAATCAAGTATATATGTAGAGCTACCCCCATAGGAGCAACTGATTTTAACTGGTTCTTTCCCAAACAGCTCAGATCACACAGGCAACAGTCCGTTTACTCTAGCTCAGTGGTTCTCAACCTTCTAGTGCCGTGACCCCTTGATAACATTTCCCAAGTTGTAGGGACCACTAAGGCCGCGTACACACGATCAGAGCGGTCCGATGAAACTGGTCTTAGGACCAGTTTCATCGGACCAATTCGATGGTATATACGGACCAAAGTTTTAAAACTTGCTTGAAAATCTGTCCGACGGACACCTGTCAGCGTGGTCCGATGAAAACGGTCCGTCGGACCATTCTCAGCGGACCGGTCTGATCCTGTGTACGTGGCCTTGCAGTAAAATTATTTTCATAGCGTGGGTTGTCAGCACCCAAGGCAAGAAAAGTAATTTGCACCCCTAACCCGCAGACATTTAGCTCTCCCTGAGTCCTTTTAATGGCAACTATAATCGCAGGTAGTGTCACGCACTGTGTCTGCGACTTCACTGTGTTTCCGACTTTGTGGTGTATCGTAGAAAAGTGACACCTATGCCCAAATCAGGAGATAGGGTCTCCTCCAGCCCCTCCCATTTCACATTCCTCACCAGTCAGCTGACCTCTAGTCTTTGCCCCCCAGCCATGCCGTGAACTGAATGGGCACCTGTGAAAAGGCTGAGTGGGCGGCTGCAGGCTCCAGGGATAGCCCTGCTGGGTGGCTCCAAAAAGGCTGGGAGAGTGATGTGGGCTTCATAACAGCCCAGGATTTGGTGACCCCTGGCAAATCATCATTTGACCCCCGAGGGGGTCCCGACCCCCAGGTTGAGAACCACTGCTCTAGCTCCATTAAACCGTCTAGGGCAGTAGTTCTCAACCTGGGGGTCGGGACCTCCTCAGGGGTCAAATGATGACTGCACAGGTTGGAGTTACACTTAGAAATGTACTGTTCTGACTTATAAACAAATTCAAACAAACCTACAGTCCCTATCTTGTTTGTTAAAGAAAGAAGGTTGGGACTTTGAGCGAGATGTGTGTTTGTACAGTATATAATTGTACCAAAAAAAAAATATTTAAAATAAACGTTTATTCATAATTAGCACATGAGACATGGTACATAGCAAATATGACAAGTTGATATGAATTATAACCATTACATTACAAACTTCCTAAATAAGATGGAATGTAGAAGCATAAAAAACTGCATTAAAAATCTTGATGGGTTTCGTGTATATGATTCCACTTCTTCAGAATCTAAATCTAAAAATAAAAAGTTCCAAATTATAAAAAAAATTAGGATGGGAGAGGAAAAAAGGCCAACCACCCCAGACAATTACTTACATGACAGCCCTTTTAATAGGAATCTTGTTCGTAACCCAGGGACCGCCTGTATTTACTTGTTTATAATTTTCATGAAAAAATTGTGCGACTGTTTAACTGTGAAACTTTTAAAATGAGATTAGCGATCTTGTTGCTTTCGGAAAATTGCAATTTGCCAAATAACCCAATGAAATTGGGGCAGTCCTATGGCAATAAAATGTAAACACCAAAGAATCTTCATCTCAGTGCGCTTTGTGGACTCGCAGCGCTAATAACCATTTAGATAAATTTAGTTTTCTAATTATACAAAGGAAATTAGTCCTCGGAGCGGCATCAGTTTTGGAAACAAGTAAAGCATTCCCCAAATTCATCAATTCAAATGTTTCCCATTCATAGGTAAAAATGATATTGAACTCATTACATGATGCAAATAATTCTGTTTTATTTTGCGCTTGTGCTCAGTGATGATGCTATAGGTTTAATATTATTGCTTTTAATTTTTACAAGCAAATTCTAGAAGCGGCACAGAAAGAAAATGAAACCACTACATTCCCATGCAAGCTTTTCAACGTGTCAGATGTTCCCATTGTTATTATTAATGCGGAAAGTAAAATGTAACCCCACTGACTATTAGGAGTAAAATTCCGTGTATCAACCAAATCACAATAAAACTTGAAAAAGTGAGCACAAAAAGTCAACTTTGAAATTGTAAAGCCACTATTTTGTACAGTGGAGCGTTTCGCAATACGAAAAAAATCCTGACTCGGTGTGCGAGTGTTGTCTCGCAAAAAACGAGCAGGATTCAGGCCAAAGCGGTGTGCAGTACCGCGTTTGGCCTGAGGTGCGGGGCACTGGAGCCTAGCAAAGCCTCTGCGCCGTTCGGAAATACACGGAAAGGCCCGAGGCCAGCTCGGCTGACCTTGGAAAACCTCAGGAACGGAGTCTTTCCAAGGTTTTCCAAGGTCAACCGAGGTGTCCTCGGGTCTTTCTGGCCATTTCCAAGGCTCTCCGGCACCCCCCACCTCTGGCCTCATGCGGTATTGCATGCCATTGAAATCAATGCAGAACAAATTATTTTATTTTCCATTGACTTCAATGGAGAAACTCACTTTGATATGCAAGTACTTTGGATTATTTGGAGGATTTCAAGCTCCTGAGGTACTTTTTTTTTTTTTTGTGGAAAACTGTTTTTTTACTAATGGCTTTTTAACCCCTTCCCACCTTCCCCGGTGTCCCTTTAAGCAGTTCTGAATGCCCAGGGGGTGGGAAGGATCAGCAATCATATGACCACTTTCATAGTGGTCACATGATTGGAAGCTGTTCTCACCAGCTACCAATCTTTACTCTACCCTATATGTGCTCTCAGCAACATATGTGTTACGCAGTGCTAAAAGGGTTAAAGGTGTTTGTGTTGGGGGCAGTGAGCTAGGAAAAATATGGACCTTCTATTTTCCATGGCAGGCGTTCTTTAAATAGATGACATTTAGTTTGCTAAAGCACTGTGCATCATAGTCAACTGACATTTTTTTTTTTTATTATTATTCTAGGAATTCAACTCCTTTTGTAAAAAGTAAAGGCACATTATGCCTTAAGTCCAAGATGTGCATGACATCTCCTGAACTTATCCCTATTATTTACATATGACAGCTATTGCCCGAAGCTGATGCTTCAAGTTTAAGTATCTTCAACATTAGAGTCAGTTCAGCTACTCCTGCCCAATCACAGAAGCCTATGTGAACGCCTTTACAAAATACAAGGGCTTCTTTGAATGGACAGCACAGGGGAGGGTTGGACATAGGTGCTCTGTGTGCTTCTCTCGCCTCTCTCACAGCCCTGATTCTCAGTGTATGCTCTGGCAGAGCCATTAACTTGTCACATATTAATGATAGAGATATGCTCAGGAGATGTCACCTCCTTGGACTTAACTCATAGTGCGCCTGCACTTTTTATAAATGTGGCTGAATTCCTGAAATTCAGATTTACAATACTGCTCTTAATTTTTCCATCTTGTTAAATGATACTGAGAGTTTTTATTACCCAGAATTGTTGGGTAAACCATGAGGATTTTGGTGATATTTTGCCATGTTGGAGAAATGCATTGGAGCCAATGGAGAATATGAAATTAAAGTGGTTCTGAAGGCTTTTTTATGGATTTTTTTTTTTTTTACCTTAAGGCCGCGTACACACGATGAGACATGTCCGAGGAAACATGTCCGACGGACCATTTTCATCGGACCACGCTGAAGTTGTCTGTTGGTCTGATGTGTGTACACACCATCGGACAAAAATCCCCTCGGACCAGAACGCGGTGACGTAAAACACAACGACGTGATGAAAAAACGAAGTTCAATGCTTCCAAGCATGCGTCGACTTGATTCTGAGCATGTGCGGGATTTTTGTCCGATGCTTTCGTGTACTAACCATCGAACATGTCCGAGGGACAGGTTTCCAGCGGACAGGTTTCTAAGCATGTCTAGAAACTTTTGTCCACTGGAAAACAGTCCGATAGGCCGTACACACGATCGTACATGTCCGCGGACCAGTTTCAGCGGACATGTTCGATCGTGTGTACGCGGCCTAATACTTTATTTGCATTAAGGTAAAAAACCTTCAGTGCTTAGGATCCCCCTCTCCAACCCCCATACATACTTACCTGAGCCCGATGTTGATCCAGTGCTGTGCCCAAGAGCAGCATCTCTCCTCTCTGAACACGGAGGCAGCAGCAGCAGCAGCCAATGGCAATCACAGCCTATGAGGAAGGAGCGGGGGGACAGACGGGGGCTATGGACAGAGTGATCATACCCCCACAAGTGCCCCCATAGTAAGCTGCTTGGTATGGGGACATTTGGCAGGGGGGGGGGAGCCAGGAGCGCCAGCTGGGGACCCGAGAAGAGGAGGATCAGGGTTGTTCTGTGAAAAAACAGAGCAGGTAAGTACCACATTGTATGACGTGTTTGTTATTTAAAAAAAAAAAATAGGTTTGCAATCACTACTGATAATAGGGAAAGGAAGAACCAGGGAAAGTAGACTATAAACAGATTAGACTTCATATTTTATCAAGTTAAAGCTTCTATGAGATTTCAGTAATGGGGTTTACATCAACTGTCAGTTCTGACAGTTAAATATTTTTAAGCAATGTCACAATCCGCAGCATTAGAGAAATTGTACAATTTGATGACTGTGGGAGGAATTGTAAAACTATTTCACGTGTTCGGATTCTATCAGCGCAATTCAAGCGACTGCCACTGAGATCATCCAAATAATATATTTGATTGCAACAAAATTGATGTGTTACATCTGGGTACATGAAGTTCCGGTGATCAGACATTTGATATAAAAAGAGAATTATAGACTGAGTTTTATAAAGGATCCGGGTGGTTTGATGTCTCCCTGCTTGTCATTTATGGTGACGACTGCCAATTTCACTAAGGGTCCCCTAAATTTTATAGGTCGGTATGTCAGATTCAGTTCATCAGCTCTATTTCATCATATGTGTCACTAAGTAAAGGAAACCTACTATACTGAAAGAAATACAGTCCCTGTCTTGGCCGCAGGGTCATCTTTAATATTGATCAGACACCGGGCAAACGTTTTCTTGGAGCCCCTCCCATGCAATTTTGCTCTCCGCCCTAACATCCCCAAAAAACAAACAAATACATAGACTTATCTAAGAAAACTTTAATAATATAAACAAAAAACTGGTCCACAAACAAGTCCTTTGCTTGATCTGTAACAGTACATACTCGCCAACCATAGTAACACAGAACCCCCTCCACCATACTACCCCCATCATTACATAGGATCCCCTACCTTAGACTACCACCAGCATTACACAGGGCCCCCTCTTTGGTTTGGTTTGTGTGAAGAGGGCCTTATTGGATTGGTAGTCAGTGGGAGAAGACCCTCCTCTAATCAGTGGTCATTGAGAGAAAGGCCCCCTTACATTCATGTTCATTGGGAGAAGGGCCCCCTTAGATTGGTTGTCAGTGAAACAAAGGCCACTTACATTCATGTTCATTGGGAGAAGAGCCCCCTTAGATTGGTTGTGGGTGAAACAAAGGCCGCTTACATGCATGTTTATTGGGAGAAGAACCCACCTAGAGTGGTGATCAGTGAGAGAAAAAACACCTTATTTTGGTGTTCATGGGGGGGCAGAGCCCCCATACACTGGTGATCATTTCTCTCTTGGATTGTTGGTCAGTGGGAGAAGAACCCCCTCTAATCAGTGGTCATTGAGAGAAAGGCCTCCTTACATTTATGTTCATTGGGAAAAGAGCCTCCTTAGAGTGGTGATCAGTGGGAGAAAAATCACCTTATTTCGGTGGTAATTAAGGGAAGGATCCCCATATACTGGTCAGTATTGCCAGGAGGGCCATTGAATTGGTAGTCAGTGGGAGAAGAATCCCCTCTAATCATTGAAAGAAAGGCCTCCTTACATTGCTCTTCATTGGGAGAAGGGCCCCCTTAAGAAAGGGTAATAGAGGAGTGTTCTTAAATTGGTAATCAGCGGGGGAAAAATCACCTTGTATTGGTGGTCATCGGGAGAAGGACCCTCATAGACTGGTGGTCATTGAGAGGAGGGCCCTCCTGGATTGGTGGTCAGTAGGAGAAGAACCCCCTTATATTTGCGGTCCTTAGAAGAAGGGCCCCCTTATGCCCCCCCAAACACTCATGCAGGATTTCTGATGGGAAAAGTTCCCGTCGAAAATCCCAAGGGGAAAGCCGAGAACCTGCTGGAGCAGTCTTTCTCCTACACACGAGAGGTTTTCCCGAAAGGAAAACTGCCAAAAACCGCCGGCCAAAAGTTTTCCGGCAGGAAAAAAAGAGAGCTGTCTCTTTTTTTGTACAGTATTTTTTGGGCAGTTTTCCCATCTGAAAAACTGCGAGGAGCATACACACGGCCGGGATTCCTGGGGCCAAATTGGGAAATCCGATCATGTGTACAGGGCATGACACTTGTGTTACGGAAGAAGGCCCCATAGTTTTAAAGTGGAACCAAAGGCACAAATACCGTATTTATCAGCGTATAAGGCCGCGTACACACGGCAGAGAACCTCGACGGGCCAAACACATCGTTCCGCCCGTCGAGGTTCTCGGCCGGCCGTCAGAATCGGCGACCATCCTGTCGGGAAAGGCGACCAGCTGTTAATCCCGACGGGCCGCCGAGAAAATAGAGAACCTGCTCTCTATTTTCTCTCGGCGGCTTTCCCGACGGGATGCTCGCCGAGAGTGTACACACGGTCGAGGTTCTCGGCAGAATGAGGATCCCAGCGAGCTTCTCGCTGGTTTCTGCCGAGAACCTCGGCCGTGTGTAAATTTAAGAGGGAAGTTTCAGGGAAAAAAACGTACATTTTAAATAAAGAACTTTGAAGCAAAATAAGGTCAATGCCCATCAATGCAGCCTGATTAGTGCCCATCTGCATCCTCACCATTGCCCATTAATGCAGCTTGATTAATGCCCATCTGCAGCCTCCCCATTGCCATGAATGCAGCCTGATCAATGCCCATCTCAGGGAGGGGGGCAGGATGATAGACAGAACTTCTGGTGATAGACAGAACACTGGTCCAATGCCGGCCCAAGAGATGGGAATTCCTATTACAGGGGCTGCCCAAATTGCTGCATCGGCGTCTAACACGCACACACTATTTGCAACCGATTTGCATAAGTGTTGTATGCCAATAAATACAGTATTTACCTTAGTTCCAATAGTCTACTGCCTGTGAGAGGCTCCACAGTGTGCAATGAAACCAGTAAGAAATTCAAGTACAGGAATGGTGCAATATGGAAGGTAAGGTTGAAGTTTAAATTTAAAGAGGTTGTAAAGGTACAATTTGTTTCCCCTGAATAGCTTCCTTTACCTTAGTGCAGTCCTCCTTCACTTACCTCATCCTTCCATTTTGCTTTTAAATGTCCTTATTTCTTCTGAGAAATCCTCACTTCCTGTTCTTCTGTCTGTAACTCCACACAGTAATGCAAGGATTTCTCTCTGGTGTGGAGTGTCGTGCTCGCCCCCTCCCTTGGACTACAGGAGAGTCAGGACGCTCTCTACATTGCAGATAGAGAAAGGAGCTGTGTGTTAGTGGGCATCCTGACTCTCCAGTAGTCCAAGGGAGGTGGCGAGTATGACACTCAACACCAGGGAGAAAGCCTTGCATTACTGTGTGGAGTTACAGACAGAAGAAGAGGAAGTGAGGATTTCTCAGAAGAAATAAGGACATTTAAAAGCAAAATGGAAGGATGAGGTAAGTGAAGGAGGACTGCACTAAGGGAAAGGAAGCAATTTAGGGAAAACATTTTTTACCTTTACAACCCCTTTAAGAATCATGACTGGGTTTCTTTAAATCTCATTTTCTTTCAGGGCTTAGTGGCTCATTTTAGCAGTGGCTGATCCAAGTGCATATCATGCATCAGAAAGAGCAAATTAAAAGCTCGTACTTGCATTCCAATGCCGAACACTTAACCTTTCTGAGTACAAGTGCCGGCACGGTTAATAGGACATTTTCCAACACCTTCGGAGCCTGTCATCATTTTTCATGCTTCCATTTCATTCATTTGATCCAAAGCGTTTTATATACAGGCGGAAGCCACATTCTCTCTCTCTCCTTTTCCATCTCTCTCCCTTCATTTTCAAGAAAGCAGTCAAGAAAGTCGCCTATTTATGAAAACCTCATTTTTCCCGGCCTTGTGCGTTTTATCTTCTCAAAGCAGACCCTCACATGGCTGCACACCTAATCCAGCGTAGAGGGGGAAGGCATGGCCTATGGACATTAAGCACAGTTACAGCGGGATAATCGGGATTGATTCAGCCCGGTTTGCTTGTTGAGGGTTCCGCTTCTGTATCTGTCACTGTTTTAAGCTGCCTGATTAAGTATGTATCTCTTGCAGGCATTTCAGAGCTGCAGATTGCAACATTATCTGTAGAACTGTTTGAGTGTTGAGGCCCGTTCTGGGAAAATCTATTGTATGTTGCAGAACTGGACTTCATTTGTCAATATCCAGGCTGATCCAAAAGCAAAGAAAAGTATTGTGTTGGGTGGGGGTAATCTTCTCATAGGTTATCAATAATCAGAAGGCAAATATGTATTTCCAAATAGCAGATATGAAATCAATAAACATTAGATTTAGTGATTTTAATGGAAAACCAGATAACATTAATTTGCTTATTTCACAAATTTAACACACCAGGATAAGTATCCTCTGTTAACGAGACCCTTGCTCGCTCGGTTCCGCTCTCCCGACACTCCTCTGCTACTATTGGATAAGATTGCAGATTGCAACGTCTGATGGTTTGGTCATTCAAGGCTCCGGGATCCAAACTACAGCTATGTGCCGTTCAGAATCCATTAGAACAAACACCAGGCAGGCTGTATGTAAGTTCAAACATGAAGACTCTTTTATTGAAAGCACACAACACACTTTTATACAGAATTTGGAACATCCTGCCCCCAACAACCGCTTTCCTATTGGTCAATTGTAAAGTACATGCAGTTCTCCTTCAGGTCCTCTTAGCCATGCAAATCAGGACTTGAAAATGGGTTTAGCAGGGATTGGTCCGATAGATTGAATAGAAGGACTGCTATGTGTAATGAGACAGAAACCCCAGGGGGCAATTAATGTACACAATAGCCAGACACAGAACAATGGATCCGTCTGGAGACTTAAGACAGGACAGAAGACCCCCCACTGTGTAACAGATTTCAAGGAGGAACACTTCTGCATTCCAAGGTCCATGACATCCTCATTTTCTTTATTTGCAATAAAGTGACAGTTTTCATTTGCGTCAAATTAAATTTAACCACTTAAGGACCCCTTCACGCCGATATACGTCGGCAGAAGGGCACAGCTGGGCACAAGCACATACCTGTATGTCTTCTGTAAGAGTCCAGCCGTGGGGTCGCAAGCGCGCTGCCGGCGGTGTGCACGCGAGCCGGTCCGAAGCTCCATGACCGCGCCCGCAGGACCGGTGGATCCGATCGCCGCCGGTGTCCCGCAATCGGTCACAGGAGCTGAAGAACAGAGGGAGGTAAGTGTAAACACACCTTCTCCATTCTTCATTGTGGCAGTGGCACTGATCGTCTGTTCCCTGATATAGGGAAAGACGATCACTGATGTCACGAGTCCAGCCCTGCCCCCTACAGTTAGTAACACATATGAGGTCACACTAAACCCCTTCAGCGCCCCCTAGTGGTTAACTCTTAAACTGCATTTGTCATTTTCACAGTAATCAGTGCATTTTTATAGCACTTTTCGCTGTGAAAATGACAATGGTCCCAAAAATGTTTCAAAATTGTCTGAAGTGTCCACCATAATGTCGTAGTCACAAAAAAAAATCGATGAGCGCCGCCATTAGTAGTAAAAAAAAAGATTAATAAAAATGCCATAAAACTATCCCCTATTTTGTAAACGCTATACATACACTTATTGCCTAATTGACGGTCTTTTTTTTAAAATGCAGATGTGATCAAATACCGGGCAGCGCAGTTGGCCTAGTAGTTAGCACTACAGTCTAGCAGCTATCACGTCTGTGGTTCGAATCCCGACCACGACACTGGTTGACTGGGGCTTGCATGTTCTCCCTGCGTCTGCGTGGGTTTCCTCCGGGTACTCCGGTTTCCCCCACACATATAAATTAAAAGACATGCTGGTAGGGCGTAATGATAATAAAAAATAAATGAATAAACAAATACCACAAAAAGAAATCTCTATTTGTGGGGAAAAAAAAGACGCAAATTTTGTTTGGGAGCCAAACAAAACCGCGCAATTGTCAGTTAAAGTGAAACAGTGCTCAAACGCAAAAAGGGGCAAGGTCCTTAACCTGCATAATGGTCCGGGTCTTAAGTGGTTAAAAATGACAGTCACATGGCTAACTATAGAATGCCTTAGGCCAGGGGTCTCCAAACTGCTGCCCGGGGGGTGGATGTGGCCCTTTGCTTGCCTTTATCAGGCCCTTGAGACACTATTCCTCACACTGATACAAGGCACTATTCCATCTACACTAACAATGGGGCACTATTCATCCCACTGACACCAACTGCAGGGCCCTATTCTATCCATTGACTCCAATGATGAGGCAAAATTCTTTGCCCTGATACCAACAATGAGGCACTATTCCTCCCACTGACACTAATGAGGGGACCCTATTCCTCCCAATGACGGCAATGATTCAGCCACATTTCTTCCTCTAATACCAACAATTGGGAAATTTTCCTCCCACTAATATCAATGATAGGACATTCTTTACCCACATGGACGCCAGGGCATTTTCTACTTACACTGGCCACACTCCGGCCCTCTCAAAGTCTGAAGGACAGTAAACTGGCCCTTTGTGCAGAAAGTTTGGAGACCCCTGCCTTAGGCTAATGATAAAGCGGACCTTCAGTAATTTTTCCATCTTTCCATCTAATAAATCTTCTTCCCTTGTTGTTGTTTTAACTTTGGATAGTAAAAGATTTTTTTTTTCCGCCAGTAAATCCCTTTATACAGTCCACTTCCTGTTTCTTGTCTGATCATTATCCTAGGCTTGTGACATCATGCACAGTTTTCTCTTTCTCACTCTCATGAGAGTTTCACAGCAAGGGAGGGGGGATGAGTTATAAAGAGGGCCAATGAGAGCTGCAGTGCTGGAGGTGTGTCTGTGTAAATCCAGGAAGTGAACAGGCAGCAGCTTCAGCTGCCCACAGTTAAAATGGATGCAGCCAGACTCAGTGGAGGGAGATTTCTGCAGCGTATTTGGCAAGTACAGAATCACAGTATATATAAAATAATATGCAAAGCGGTTGGAGGGAAGCTTCAGAATGGCAAAGATGTTTTTTTATTACAAATTATGTGAGCAGACTGCAGTACATGACCATACTTTTAAAAAAAGAGGTCTTCTAAAAACAGATGGGGGTTTTTGACATCTTCCTATTGCAGTATCCCTTTGTCACTCCCATTAGGCATATATCTATATTCAAATAAGCGTTTATTTATTAGTTTGTGCAAACGTTTTAGAGTCTACGAAATAAGGGATAGTTTTATGGCTTGTTTATAATTTTTTTTTTTTTTTAACTAATAGCCACGATCAGCGATTTTTATCATGGCTGCGACTTTATGGCAGACACATCGGACACTTTTGACACCATTTTTGGGACCATTGTCATTTTTACAGTGATCAGTGCTATAAAAATGCACTTGTTACTGTAAAAATTACACTGGCATTGAAGGGGTTAACCTGTAGTGGATTCTAGGGGCGTGGCTTGCCATGACACGTCTCTGATTGCTATTCCCGATGGCAGGGAACAGACGATCAGTTACATGTCACTAGGAAGAACGGGGAGATATGGGCCCGGACTTACATACATTGGCGCATATTTATGCCACCGTAGCGTATCTCTTTTACGCTACGCCGGTGCAACGCGGAGAGGCAAGCATGGAATTCACAAACAAATGCTCCCAACTCTGCGCCGGCGTAGCGTATATTTCGTAGGCGTAAGCCGGCGTAAGTGGAAGTAGGTGAAAGTGGGCGTGATCCATGTGAATGAAGCGTGACCCCATGCAAATGATGGGCCAGGCGCCAGACAAGTACTTAAAATGAACTGTGCATGCGTCGAGACGTGGACGTATCCCAGTGTGCATGCGTACAACCACATCGGAACAACTGCCTAAGATACGCCGGATCACTGTGTACGCCGTGAACGTAACCTACGCCCAGCGAGACCCATGGCGGCCCATATTCACAGACGTCCAACATACAATACGCAGGCTTGTGTTCCCTGGCCCAAACCTTTGCATGGGTTGCGCCCCATCTATGGGGAATAAGAGTTACGTCGGTGGGATGAAGTCTGTGTTTAGGTGTATCTAAGATTGTGGGTTCGGCGCACAGATACGACGGCGCATATTTGTACTTACGCGGCACATCTAGAGATACTTCGGCGTAAGTGCTTTGTGAACCAGGGCCGTTGTGTTTACACTAACATCTCTTCGTTCTACCCGTTCTTCAGCTCTGTGACCCGATCGCGGGACACCGGCGGACATCGAGTGCGTGGGTCTTGCGGGCACGGTCACGAAACTAAATGACAGAATCGTATAAAATAGATCATTAGCCAACAAATACTTTGCACAACCACTTATCCCCAATACTGACTTCTTATTTAGATGAAAAAACAAACATTACAACATTTTCCTTTCCCCTAAGAAATCACAAGGAATAAAGTCGGCTGCATCTCAGAGATTCCGGTCCCGATAAGAATTCTGCAGCACTAAGAAGACTTCTATGCATTGCACAATATTAATTTTATTCATAATTCATTGGAGGCCACCGAAATGTAATTAAAAAAATTCAGCAATAGCATTCTGACAAGAATAACAAGCTCTGGAATACAAACAAGAAAATTATTACATTTATTTCTCGTGACAAAGAAATAGATCTGTAGTAGAGAAATATTCCAAGTGTTGGGAACAAATCATTGCATTCACAATATAACTACGGTACTTTTTTTAAATTAAAAATAACAAATATTACTATACTTACCTGCTCTGTACATAGAGCAGTCTGATCCTCTTCTTCTGGGGTCCCCCACTGGTGCTTCAGGTTGCTTAAGGCCGCGTACACACGATCGGATTTGTCCTCTGAAAACGGTCCGCTGGACCGTTTCAGCAGACAAATCCGATCGTGTGTATGGGCTAGCGGACAGGTTTGTCCATCGGACAAATTTCAAAGCATGCTTTGAAATTTGTCCGCTACAAACCTGTCCGTCGGATATGTCCGCTGGTTAATACGGGAAACCAGAGGACATATCCTCCCACACATGCGTCGTAACCTGTGAATGGATCCGATGCATGCGCGCGGAAGTGTTTACTTGCTGGTGCGGTGACGTAGCGGTGACGTGGCGGCGTCAAGTCACCGCCGCGTCACCACGCTGTCTGCCGGCGGGGATTTTGATCCGATGGTGTGTACACGCCATCGGACCGAAACTCGATGAGACATGTCCGCTCTAAACTGTCCGTCGGACAAGTTTGAGCGGACATATCTCATCGTGTGTACGAGGCCTAAGTGTACTCTCTCAAATGCAGTATAGAGATTGGGGTAATTGAAGTCTCCCCCTGACCCCCTCACCCCTTGGCAGTCAGCACCTTTCATCCAGATATACCTGAGGCTACTGGACCCCAAACTAATGGCACCCACGTTACTTTTCTGAGCCACAGCGCCAGTGATTGGAGTGTGGGCAGACATGGAACAGTAGGGGCAGGAGCATAGAACGGTAGGGGCAGGAGCATGGGACGGTAGGGGCAGGAGCATAGAACGGTAGGGGCAGGAGCATAGAACGGTAGGGGCAGGAGCATGGGACGGTAGGGGCAGGAGCATGGGACGGTAGGGGCAGGAGCATAGAACGGTAGGGGCAGGAGCATGGGACGGTAGGGGCAGGAGCATAGAACGGTAGGGGCAGGAGCAAGAGGTGCAGATCGAGCCCTCTCTCCTCTCCCGTTTGTATGTGTTTGGGAAGGGGGGGTTGTTAGTGCTGGCTTTGGGCAGCATGAAAGAGTGTACCAGACACTCTCAGCTAAGACAACTGCAGCCAGCAACCCTGCTGCAAAGCCATAGTACACTCTGAATCATGTGTCTGGGTTTCAGGCAGTCTGAAACCCGGACGCATGATTCCAAACCTGAACTGTCCAGGTGAATCCCGGACAGGTGGCAACCCTACATGGACCCTACATGGACACCCTCCCATTTTAACCTTCACAGGAGAAGTTAGATAGATATACCCCGCTAAGCCCTGCTTCTGATCACTTCTGGTCTAGGAACAGGAAGGGTTGCCCGTTGATAACTTGCTAGTCCACTAATATGGCAGCTGCCTTGTAGAACGCGGAATGGATGATAAAGCAAGCTTGGGCAGAAGAACAGCTGCAGATGCCACCGTCGGTTCTCTATCATTTACAACTGTCTGAAGGATAACATTGGCTCAGTCTTGGTCCACTTTAACTGGTGCACATCAGGACATAGGCCAACACCCATCGGCTCATCTCCATAACATACTGAATCTTTCATCAGTATAAATCTTCTCTTTCATTTATTTCACACTAATGAATAATCTATAGAATTTCCAATAATTAGCTGTAATGATTTCCAGGAAGATATTATTGCTGGCTGGGTTGCCTATTCACCACCATAAATTTTAATCATTTAATAGAACCTACAGCATCATTCAATGCCAAATATATCTTTTTTATGGCTTAATAGCAAGAGGCAGGATGCGAATGCTGAACCTTTAAAACCTCCTTAGCTTTCCCCAGAGCTGCTGAGTGTTCTGTAGAAGTGAGGTGCCTCTGCGATATCATTTATTTATCTCCCCTATTTATGTAGCGCCGACATGTTTTGCTGCAGTTTGTGGGCCACGTAGAGCTCGAAGGTTCGCGGAGAAATGCGCAAGCCACAGAAATCCCGTTATATCTTCAAATCTCATCTTAATTCTGAAATGCATTTTTTTATTGGCCTTTGGATCAGTATAACCTGCGGAATATCACACAGTTCAAAAAGGCTAAATGCCTGCATTTGAGATTAGTCATGTTTTTCTAAGGTCAAGTATGCATGCATAAGAACTGGAAATTTGATGGGAAATACAATTTGTCAAATTTGGCACACCAAAGTGGACCTAGAACCAGATTTCTATCATGTATGGTATATGCATGCTACGAAATATGTCAATTTTACAGTTCTAGACAGGTTTGCACTGATAACGATACTGGTAACGGTATCAATACTAAGCATTTGCCTTTACACACATAGGCCTCGTACACACGACCGTTTTCCTCGACAGAATCCATCAAGAAACTTGGTGGCAGAGCTTTTTTGCCGAGGTCGTGTGTATGCAGTGCCGATCCTGATCTCCCTGGGGCCTAAGCAAAATGACATGTCACATCAGAAGCGGGGGGCGCTGCCAACAGTGACATGTCACATTAAATATTAAAGGGGAGTTCCACCCACAATTTCACTTTTTAAATATAAATACCCCTGTAATACACAAGCTTAATGTATTCTAGTAAAGTTAGTCTGTAAACTAAGGTCCGTTTTGTTAGGTTGTTACAGCATTTAGATTAGTTTATAATCTAGAAATAGACCGTGGCCATCTTAAGTGTGGGCATCATGAAGCCAGACTGTATGACTTCCTGGATTTCAGCTTTGCATATCTCGCACATGCTCAGTGCTGCACAAGCAATGTAATAGGTTTCAGTCAGGTTTGCAAGGACTACTGGGAAACGTGATGCCTATCCCAGAAACCCTTGCAAATAGCCTTGTGACTTAATAGCCTAGGCTAATAAGGAGGAGGAAGTAATGAAGGAGTACAAAATAAAGGTATTTACAAGCAACAAAATAAATAAAAATTGTCCATTCTGAACACTATGAGATTAGGGCATGCAGCACAGACAAACATAAAAAAATGGGTGGAACTCCACTTTAAAGTTGAGAAGCGGGGGGAGGGGGTGTTCCGCTTTCGGAAATGACATATCTTACATTAAAGTGAGAAGCGGGGGGTGCTTACTTCTTACCTCTTCTCCCATGCAGCCAAAGAATTGAGAAGCGGGGTGAGGGGCCGAAAATGACTTCTCACCAGACGTTGCCTCTAGTAATTTTGTGGGCCCTCCGCAGCTTTGCGGGGCCCTAATGGGCTTGCATATTGAGCCTATAGGGCGGATCGGCCCTGTGTGTATGTTTTTCATCGAGAAAACAGTTGTGAAACTCGATGAGAAAAAAACAGAACAAGATCTCTTTCCTCGTCGTGTTCCTCGTCGGGCTGGTTTTCGATGAGAAACGCATTTGTGCATATGCTTGGAAACCCGCACATGCTCAGAAGGGTGGCGCCAGTGGAATCAAACTTCCCCTTTATAGTGCCGTTGTACGTGTTTGAGAACAACAAGATTTTGTCTTGACAGTGTGTACGCAAAGAAAGCTTGTCAAGTTTCTCGACAAACCTGACAAGGAACTCGTAGAGGAAAACGATGTTTCATTTACGATGAGTTCCTCGGTCGTGTGTACGAGGCCATAGGAACTTTAATGGCATCCCAGTCTTAGTCCGTAGGGTTCAATATTGAATTGGCCCGCCCTTTGCAGCTATAACAGCTTCAACTCTTATGGGAAGGTTGTCTATGGGAATGTTTGACCATTCTTCCAGAAGTGCATTTGTGAGGTCAGGCACTGATGTTGGACGAGAAGGCATGGCTAATAGTCTCTGCACTAATTCATCCCAAAGGTGATCAGCAAGTCAGTCAAGTTCCTCCACCCCAAAATAGCTCATCCACATTCCCACTATGAGTTGCTGATCACCGCCATTAGTAGTACAGTGGAACTTTGGATTACGAGCATAATCCGTTGCAGGAGAACGCTCGTAATCCAAAGTACTCGCATATCAAAGCAAGTTTCCCCATTGAAGTCAACGGAAACAAAAATAATATGACTTCTATGGCATGCAATACCGCATGCGGCTAGAGGCGGGGGGTGCCGGAGAGCCTCGAAAAGGGCGGGAAAGGCCGGAAAGGCACATGGACAGTTCAGCTGACCTCGGCAAACCTTGGAAAGACTCACGAGCCTTTCCGAGGTTTGCCGAGTTAGGATTTTAGGAAAATACAGTGCTCGTATTTCGAAACGCTCATTAACTGCATTACTCACAATCCGAGGTTCCACTGTATATACAATTTTTAATAAAAATACCAGTATATACCATAGTTTGTAAGCACTATAACTTTCACATAAAAACTTTCACGTAAATCAATCAATATAGACTTATTGTTTTTTTTTTACAAAGACATTTAGCAGAATACAACTTGGCCTAAATTTATGAAGAAATTCGATTTTTTATGGATATGTTTAATAGAAGAAAGTAAAAAAATATTGTTTTCTTTTTCAAATTTTTTTTTTCACCCAATAAAAAACCCAGTGGTGATCAAATACCACCAAAACAAAGCTCTATTTGTGTGATTTTTTATTTTATTTGGGAACAGCGTTGCATGACCGCACAATTACCAGTAGTACAGTGATGAATCGCCAAAAATGGGCCTGTTTTGAAGGGGGTAAAACCTTTCAGGGCTGAAGTAGTTAATAGTGAGCATTTACATCTTGTATTTCCGGGGTCCTACTTTTGACTCCGTTAGCATTTTCTGCATGTACTCTGGTGTTTTCTTTCACAGCCTAAAAACTTTTGATGAGTTGGAAAGCATCTGACTAAATTGTCCCTTGTATGATGTTCCTCTGTGCAAGAAACAATTGGCAGTCTACTTCCATGTCTTGCCAGGAAAACCCAGTGGATGGTCACAGTGGGACAACTATCCAAAGGTCTGGCATGACTCGGTTGCACGAAACAGAGAGACTTTTGGCTCGCTATACGCACTCTGTACTGGCTAGTGGGGTCGTGAACTTACAGGGCAATTTTTGTGCCATGGCAGAGCAATTCTATAAACAGACATCACTATTCACATAGTAGGGGGCTGCATGGGCACTCTGGAAAGTATGTGGACATACATGCTTAACATGTTTAGGTGGCTGCGTTTTAGGCTTGCTTACAATTTATAGTATATCTAAAACTTTTGGATAGAGTAGGGAATGGCTAAAACCCCTATTAGTTTTATTTTTCCTATTGTGTAAATTTCCCATCTCTTTCTATTTTGGACACAATGAATGAGGGGGGTCCTCTTTTAGGCAGTTGTCACTATAACAATTGCCCTCATTGGAAGATACGTTATATGTACCTATAGCGCCCCACATTGGGGTGCACAGCCTATTGCATTAGGGTGTACACCCCAGAGCACAACCACACATGCGTGTGTATCATTAGAACAGTAGACGGTGTAAGTTGAGCAAAGATTGGTGTCAGTAGTGCAGTGGACAATGTGAGTAGTTTTTTTTTTTATTATTATTATTTATTATTTATTTTATCTTGTATTTGTTTATGAGCCTCGTTATGGGGCTTTGATGAAATATCAAGGGTCTAAACAGACCCCTGATGTCTCACTTTCAGAGGCGGCTCTAGGCTTTGTGAGGCCTTAAGATAAACTTAGACACAGGGGCCCCACACGTTATGGGTAAAAAAATTCAAGCAAATAAAAATGGCTGCAGAAAGTTGCATGGATCTAGAACACGGTGATTGAGCAGAGGCAAATTTGGCAGCCGCGAGGCCTTGGGCGATCGCCTAATTTGCCTAATTAAAGAGCCACCTCTGCTCACTCACAGAGAAAGAAACTGAGGACAGAGATTCTCCAGTCCCTTTCTATGCAGCCAGCCATAAACATTGTTTATTGTGCTTCAGTTAAGAATGAAGACAGGAGCAATCAGTACAGATCACTCACTATGTTTATTCAGAAAAGGAAGGCCAGTTAATTAAATATTTACCAGCCCCTTCCAGCTCCTGAGAAGAGGTAAGCTGGAAGCACTGCAGGGGGGAGACGGGAAGCAGAGAGAATTGACACCGCATGGGGTGATTAGGGTGTGCCCATGCACATCCGGCACACCCTGTTCGCACGCCAGTGGTGCCCCATTTGTGCGCATGCCAATAGTGCCCCATTTTGAGAGCTATCAGCTGACACTTTGGGGCTAATTTACTAAAGGCAAATAGACTGTGCACTCTGCAAGTGCAGTTGCTCCAGATCTTAGCAAATGAGGTAAAGGTTCACTTTTCAAAGATTACCCAATCACATGCAAGGACAATTAAAAAAACAGCATCTTTGCCTGCACATGATCGGATGATGGAAGAGCTTCTGCTCATTTACTAAGCTCTGGAGAAACTGCCTCTTTGCCTTTGGAAAATCCACCCCTCCTGGCTCTCAATCCCAACTGTCACTGACAGCCAGGTGTCCCTACTAACAATCGAGAGCCAATCAGAATTGTTCCCAATCATGTGATTACTATGTTGGCTATGACATATTGATCATATGGAAGCCTTCAGCCCACATATGAATACATTTATTTATTAATGTAATTGTCAGACACAATGCCAATATTTAAAATAATAAATGATTAAAATGGGGAAAATATAAAAAAATATATTTATTGTACTTTTTTCAGCATATAACAAAAACAGGATCTTCCACATTTTTCAACGTATAATAAAACATGATTTTTAAAAATTAAATCAGCGTACAAAGTCCTCGAAAATGCAGTATATAAATATTATTTTGGGAATCAAATGAGTCAAATTAACCCATGCCTACTAATCCTGCTAAATTTGAGCTGGGCATCTAGGCATCAATGACCTCTGGTCATAAAAAGGTTTATTTCTAGGTGTAGCACCATTTGAAAATATCCTGCAATAAATTCAGACCAAGCTTACCTTAAGGTTAATGTATACCTCCCTATGGTGCAATAACATATGAGCGAGTCAAAAACACTCGGGGCAGCTAAAGACTAAAGACCTGTGTGCGAATCAAACAGGAGAAAATGAGAATATGACAGCCGTTTACTCAATTTATAACTAGCTAGAGAGGTAGAGAACAGGAGGGCTAAATCACCAAGTGTAAAATTCAAAATACAAGTCGCCGTAGCACTCAGCCAGGATAGCTAACAAAGAGGACCTGCCTCTCCTCTAATCTATAGAAGTATTAACATTAAAGAAAGGCTGCTTTGCATGAGCACAGCTGTATTGATCGCAATTCACGCAAATATGTGGCCTCTTGCGCCAAGGACCAGGATATACTTGGGTAAAGACAGTGGTGTAGTGGTTAGCACATTCACCTAGCAGCAAAAAGGGTCGCTCAAATCTACCTGCATTGCGGCTTGCTCATGCGCAGTGAGCACCCAGCTGTGATTCCGCTAACTGTCACAGCTGGGTGCCCACAGTTGAGATGCTGGCACCGGGAGAGAAGATCCAGGGAATGGACGGCTCAGGTGAGCACATCACTAGATCCTGGGACAGGTGAGTGTTTGTTTATTAAAAGTTTACAGCTACAAAAACAACCGGTGCTCCTCTTTAATTATGGATGCATTAATATTTGCAGTTTTTTTGGTTCCCCTGCAAAGTCACACAAATACATGAAGACCATCTAATGCAGCTTTCTGTGATGCAGAAACAATGCTGCACTGTTCCTGAATTCAAAGCAGAATTGCCACCCTCAGTGCCTGCACTGCACTGCTTGCACTACAATAAAGTGGAAATAAAGCTTTCAACATTCTTTTTTTTTTTATTATTTTTAAAGTGTATGTTGTGCGTGAACTCGAGAGAGAGGAGCCGGACTGCAGGAGTTGGGAGTAGGCAGACCCTCCCCCGGAAGCAATCGCCATCCTTCTCCATGCCCCCGGTGGCAATGGTGGGTATGAGGGCGGCCTCCCACTCACCCCGCCCTACCTGCTCCACTTGGGAGCCCAACGGGGCAGAGGGACTCCCCCTATGAGGGGGTCTAGCCCACCCAGCCAGCCCCGTAGGTCCTTTGCCTCTCTTTATTTTAGGAGACCGCATGGCCAAAGTGCGTGTGTGTTAAACCAATTTTGTGTGCGTGCAAGTGTGGTGGTTTTGGGGGGAGGGTGGGCGTACTAAGCACTACCTTGCATAGCACACCCACCGGGAGCAGGGCTGAGACCACCAAACTCAATTCACATGTAGCCGAGACTGGGATCCGAACCCTTGGCTACAGAGGTGAACGGCTTGTCAGCGCAGTGCCAATCATGTTGAGCCACCACAGCTCCCACTGCTTTCAACATTCTTAATGCAGATTCACAGGTCTGTAGTTTGTCAGTCAGTATCGGGTCACACCTAGCCTCACCACTGCTTACTGGATTGGCAACACTGTCTTTGTTGCTGAAACCCCTCCCCCACTGTGAGCTGCAGTGTCTTGGAGGGGGAGCGTGTGAGACACGAATGAAGATGAATTTGCCTAAGTCAGGGAATGTAAAGATAGTCTTTTGCTTACTTTTATAAGGCTTGTACACCACATTGTAACTGAATCAGGTACTTGTTTAGATAGTCAAATAGGAGCCTTTAAAGCGGGGGTTAACCCTAAAAAAGATTTCTAACATTACATTGTTGTGAGAATGACATTCTGCTGACCTTTTTTTGGTGCCGTACATACCGTTTTATCTATATTTTCACCGTGGCTTCTGGGTAGGGAATCCCGTGGGACTGGGCGTTCCTATTCACATGCTAAGTGATTGATGTGCTTCCCACCGGTGCATACAGCGCGTCACGAGTTGCCGAAAGAAGCCGAACGTCGGTGCGCAGGCGCCGTATAGCGCCGTATAGAGCGGACTCGCAGTCCGGCTTATTTCGGCAACTCCTGACGCACCGTCCCAGTCCCGCGGGATTCTCTACCCAGAAGGCGCGGGGAAAATATATATAAAACGGTATGTACAACACCAAAAAAAAAAAAAGTCAGCTAATTTAATTTCCACAACTCAGCTCAATGTAATGTTAGAATTTTTTTTTAGGGTGAACCCCCGCTTTAACTTCTTCAAGCCGGCGCCTCCTGGTCCGACGGACCGTTTTAGCACACATATTCGATCGTGTGTACGGGCTAGCGGACATGTTTTCCCAGCGGACAAATTTCAAAGCATGCTTTGAAATTTTTCCGCCGGAGACATGTCCGCCGGATATGTCCGCTGGTTAGTACACTCACCAGCGGACAGAAATCTCTGTGAATGCGTCGAATAGATTTGTCGCATGCGTGGAAGTATTTTACTTCCTGGAGTGGTGACGTGGCGGCGTCAACGTCACCGCCACGTCACCGCGTCCTCAACCCGAGGGGATTTTCGTCCGATGGTGTGTACACGCCATCGGACCAAAATCCGATGAGACATGTCCGCTGGAAACGGTCCGTCGGACATGTTTGAGCGGACATGTCTCATCGTGTGTACGCGGCCTAAGAGGTTTAATTTGCCAGGAGACGGAACAGAGCTTAAAACTACGTGACCGCCGTGATTGGCTGTCATGGCTTTCACGTGATCTGAAAACTCCCAAACACAAGCAGCGATCGGGAGCTTTCGGTTAGGCGCCAGTAACTGTGCCTGGAGCGTGCAATTATTTGTTATCGTTCTTTAAAAATGGTTGTGTCGACCAGAAACAAAAAACATACAATATAACAAGCAGGCTGCAATCTTGAATTAATTATATACTGCGATGTGAAGAGTCTGCCAGCCATTAATCTTTTCCCCTGAAAGAAAGAGTCCAGGGCGGCACAGGGAAGGGTTGGTACAAATTTGTAGTTATGTGAACTGCAGGTTAATGACACTCAGATAAGATAGAGAAGGAGACAAGAACTCCAACAAAGTTGAGTGTAATCAGCACTTGCACTTCATCAATTCTAAAGAGCTGAAATGTAAAGATGTTGTATTTAATTTTTTTCTTGTTTAAAGAGATTGTTCACCTTTTTGTAAAAAGTAGTGAATGCAGCAGCATTGCTCTCGTGAATAATGGGCATTTACTACTTCTTGCCATTGAAGTCTTGCACTCGTGATCAGTGCAATGGATAGGCTCTATCAATATTTACCTCCAGCCTCAGCTCCATATGGAGGCACCAAATTGGGTTGAAGAAAGTGAGGCTGGACTACCATAAAGTGATACATTTATGTCATTTTTGTTTTCTACTAGTAAAGGCGGCGTTCAGCGACATATGGTGGGACTGCGATATTGCATCGGACAATTGGGACACTAAGGCCCAGATTCACAAAGCACTTACACCGACGTATAGCACATTACAGCGACGTAAGTGCAAATGTGCTCCGGCGTATGTGTGCGCCAGACCCACAAACCAACATGCGCCTAAAAACAGGCTACACCCGCCGACATAGCTTGCACACGCCGGCGTAGGGTGGGCAAAGATATGGGCTGGACGAATGTTGCTGCTCCCATTGATTAGCCATTCAAGCAGGCAAATGAGGGAAATACGACGATTCACGAACGTGCGTGCGCCCGACGCATGCAACGTGAGATGCGCGTAAGTTGTATGTCCGGCGTAAAGTTATTCCCCATAGATGAGGTGCAACCCGGCAACAGACATGCAAAGGTCTGCACTAGGGAACACAAGCCGGCGTATTGTGCGTTAGACGTGTGTCTGGCTGGGCATACGTTAAGTTCACGGCGTACTACGTGGTGATCCGGCGTAGCTTAGGCAGTTGTGATGGCATGGAGGGTGCTGTGCATGCGTCCACGTCACGGCGCATGCGCAGTTCGTAAAACACTGCACCACGCTCGGACCATCATTTGCATGGGGTCACGGCGTAGGGCGTTTGCTTTATGGCGGCGCAATGTGCGCCCACACTCTGTGAATCTGGGCCTATGTGACACTTTTTCGGGAACCAGTGCACTGATCAGTGCTAAAAATATGCACTGTTACTGTACTAATGACACTGGCAGGGAAGGGGTTAACACCGGGGCAATACGGGGAGCAGAGCCTTATCCGCCGGGGGGAACAGACGTCAATCATCTGGGCGACCTCCCAGATGACAATCCTCCTAGGCATAGAAACGCCTACTCCTGCGGGGAGAAGTAGATAGAAAAGATAGATTACAAGGTACGTACAACCGTAAAAAAAAAAATTGCGGACTGTACTTACAAGTACTGTATAAGGAAGTTGGTCACATATAAATGTTATTAGGGTGAACCTCCGCTTTAAGGCAGGACAAAAGGGGAATCTGCCATGGGCCCTATCATAGTTGTGGGGCCCAAAGCAGCTGCCTCATACTTACCAACTATCCCAGTTTAAATTCCCTTGACCCTTAAAGTTTTAGTCGTGTGCTGTGTCCTGATATCTCAGTGTGAAATGATGATACTAATGCTGTCCAGCTCTGCCCTATTGTTGTGTACAGATGACTCACCTGCAGGCCCTGTGTTTACATGTAAATAACTTTCATTCATATGTAAATAACAAGAGCATTCATATGTAAATATTGGCGGCATTATATGTGAATAGCTGAGGGCGGTGGCATTCATATGGAAATAAAGACAGTAATCATATGTATATCATGCCCCTCTGCAGTGAGAAGATGATGTGCTGTAACCTCTAGCAACCATCAGTGAGCAGTATTACTGTACAGATGACTCACCTGCAGACCCTGTGTTTACCTGCAAATAGCCATCATTCATATGTAAATAAAGGGAGCATTCATATATAAATAGCTGAGGCTGGTGGCATTCTTATGTAAATACAGGCGGCATTCATATGTATATCACGCCCCTCTGCAGTGAGGAGATGATGTGGTGTAACCTTAGTTAGCAGTATTACTGTACAGTAATCTCTAGCAACCAATCAACAAGAAGAAGTCATGTGCTGTAACCTCTAGCAACTAATCAGTGAGCCATAATGTGTGCTGTAACCTCTAGCAACCAGTCAGTAAGTGGTAATGATATGCTGTAACCTCTGGCAACCACTGCCTGATCTGATACAGTAAACTGATTTTAAGTCTAGATAATATTTATTGTATGTCCCAGAGCAGGTGGAGAGCGAAAATTGCATGGGGGGGAGGGGGGGCAAAATAATTTTTGCAAGTGTCCAATCAATATTAAAGACGGCCCTGCATACGGCCACATTTACAGCACTGACGTATTTCTTTGCTGTTTATGCCGCCAACGAGTCGGGAGAATTCTTCTATTCCGTTCTGATTTTGCCCGCATTTTCTGCGGCATTGTGCTGCATAATAACCATTCACAAGCCTATTATGTAGGGAATTGAGTGTTGATTTTTTTGCAGCATTATTAAGACATGCTTTCCGTGTACAGAGCACGCTTCTCTTCCTCGGCCCTCGGCAGGGAGGAGACCCGCACCTGAACAAGCCTGGCTCATTACCCCAAGCTCGCTGTTCTCTCCACACTGGGCACTTGACACGCTTGTTGGCTGCTGTTCCTCGGTACGCATTCAAAGCCAAAGAATACCTAGGAGCCCCTGGAACAGCCTCGCTCCCTTGCCAATTGCCATTCTTCCCTGTCCGTCAATAAACATGTTTGTGCGTATGTCAAGCTCTTATTTTCTAGCCATGCTTTCGGAAGAAAAAAAAAACATTCCAGTTTTCAGATTTGAATTAGTGGATTTGTCCACTTAATTATTTTTTAATGTTGATTGTAGGAACCATCATGGACCAAGACCAGTGGCGGCTGGTGCCCAATTTTTTTTGGGGGGGCGCAAACAAACTGAAAAATTCAGGAAAAAAAACATCAATTGCAGCCTCACTGTGCCCATCAAACGCAGCCACTGTACCAAGCGCTGCCACTGTGCCCATCAAATGCAGCCACTTTGCCCATCAAACGCAGCCACTGTGCCCATCAAACGCTGCCACTGTGCCCATCAAACGCAGCCACTGTACCAAGCGCTGCCACTGTGCCCATCAAATGCAGCCACTTTGCCTATCAAACGCAGCCACTTTGCCCATCATACATTGCCACTGTGCCCATCAAATGCTGCCACTGTGCCCATCAAACACTGCCACTGTGCCCCAAATGTTGCCACTGTGCCTATTAAATGCTGCCATTGTGCCCCAAATACTGCTACTGTGCCCCAAGTGCTGCCACTGTGCCCCAAATGTTGCCACTGTGCCCCAAATACTGCCACTGTGCCCCAAGTGCTGCCACTGTGCCCCAAGTGCTGCCACTGTGCCCAAAGTGCTGCCACTGTGTCCTCCGTCTGCATGGCACTTACCTTGTCTCGGTGGGTAGTGAGTGGCAGGCGGTGAGCGCTATCCGGTGTCTTCCATTTCTTCCCTGACCCCGATGTCTTCTCCTGCCCTCTCATCCTCTTCTATGATTGGACGCCTGATAGGCATCTCCAATCACAGCGCCTGACGTTTCAGCCAATCAGGTGACAGGTAACACAGACCTGGTGCACCTGATTGTCGGAAAGGGGGTTCAATGTTAGCAAAGAAAATTCACTTTGCTAACATACAGCTGAGTGAGAAGCGAACGCACAACGTTGCGCCCGCTTCTCACATTTTTGGGTGCATATTATTGTTACAACATTAAATAAAATCCTGTTGGGCAATAACATGAATGTGAATGGTGCAGACGTAGCCGGTTCATGAACTCAGCCTGCTTATTGGCTGGTATTGAATCTTTCCTCGAGTCCTATTTTGTGACACAGAACAAGCCGTCCTTCCAATATAAGACAACCATTGCACTTTATGAATGCAATAACAAATGTCATTCTGTAGTGCCCATTCACAGGCAGTGCCCCAGGCAGAGAGAACAGGTTTGCTCAGGTGCCGGTGGCTGGGCTGTTGTTGTATTCCTGCCATCGGTGTCGCGGTTGGTGCATGTCACATGGCTGGGCATCTAATGCATTTGTGCACCATCTGCTCCGGCTCATCTGTACAATTGTCTCGCCTGTCTCTGTGATGTAAATGTGACTGATGACTTGAATGGGAATGTGCCTGGGTCAGGTTGCTCAGTAAAGTAGACTGGCTGGTGGAGATCTCGCCCACTACAGCTGGCAGATGGTGCTTGTGGGTACAACTCCTATGAAATAATTCCTCTAGCTTGCTGCTTGCAGTATATAAAATAGAGGTCTCCAGACTTCATTACAAGGGCCATATTGTATGTGTTTTATCAATAAATATATAATTGTTTTTAAATAAATGAAAGGATGGCTTTACAACAGGCGCAGGGCCGCCCTAATAGCGTCATGGGCCCCAGGGCAAATGAATGCACTGGGGCCCCTACCAGCTTGCCCCAATTTACACACCTCCTTTCAAGAAATAAAGTATAAATAGTTGATAGAATTAAACATACCGTATATACTCAAGTATAAGCCGACCCGAATATAAGACGAGGCACCTAATTTTACCACAAAAAAATGGGAAAACTTGTTGACCTTACTGTGTCTATGGGCATGCCTCATTGTGCCCATGCCTCATTGTGTCCATGCCTCACTGTGCCCATGCCTCACTGTGCCCATGCCTCACTGTGTCCATGCCTCACTGTGCCCATGCCTCACTGTGCCCATGCCTCACTGTGCCCATGCCTCACTGTGTCCATGCCTCACTGTGCCCATGCCTCACTGTGCCCATGCCTCACTGTGTCCATGCCTCACTGTGCCCATGCCTCACTGTGCCCATGCCTCACTGTGTCCATGCCTCACTGTGCCCATGCCTCACTGTGTCCATGACTAGACTGACGTTTAACATGGGAGTCTATGGACGGGGTGCCCAGTTTGAAAAATCGTTGTTCGTCGGCCGTAGGTCCACTAGGTCAGTGATGGGGAACCTTGGCTCTCCAGATGTTTTGGAACTACATTTCCCATGATGCTCTTGCACTCTGCAGTGTAGTTGAGCATCATGGGAAATGTAGTTCCAAAACCTCTGGAGAGCCGAGGTTGCCTACCCCTGCCCTAGGTCAAAAAACTTTGCAAACTTGTAGAGGAGAAATGGGACTACATGTGTACCAAGTTCTGGGTCCATGGGACCTAGGACCGGCCGTTACCAGGTCCCCAAAGTCACTGGAGAAATTACCGTTTAACATGCAAGTCTATGGAAGGGGTGCCTGGCTTTGAAAAATCAGGGCAACCCGGCCGTAGGTTGCAAACTTTGCACACATGTGGGGCTACATGTCGTGGGTCACATGCGCATACATGTGGGGCTACATGTCGTGGGTCACATGTGGACAACAAACTTTGCACACATGTGGGGCTACATGTCGTGGGTCACATGCACTGCGGGCATGCGCACGTGACCGGGTCCAAAGCTCTGTGACTGCGCCCGTGGGACCCGCAGACCCGATCACCGCCAGTGTCCCGCGATCGGTCACAGGAGCTGAAGAACGTGGAGAGGTGAGTGTAAACACACCTTCCCAGTTCTTCACTGTGGCAGTGACACTGATCGTCTGTTCCCTGATATAGGAAATGATGATCAGTGACATCACGTCTACAGCCACGCCCCCTACAGTAAAAATCACTCCTTTAGGGCACACATAACCCCTTAGCGCCACCTAGTGGTTACCCACTCCATTGCCATTTTCACAGTAATAAGTGCATTTGTATAGCACTATTCGCTGTGAAAATGACAATGGTGCCAAAAATGTGTCAAAAGTGTCCGATGTGTCCGCCATAATGTCGCAGTCACGAAAAAAATTGCTGATCGCCGCCATTACTAGTAAAAAAAAAATATTAATAAAAATGCCATAAACTATCCCCTATTTTGTAAATGATATAACTTTTGCGCAAACCAATCAATAAACGCTTACTGCGATTTTTTTTAACCAAAAATATGTAGAAGAATACGTATCGGCCTAAACTGAGGAAATTATGATTTTTTCTATATTTTTTGAGGATATTTATTATAGCAAAAAGTAAAAAATATTGATATTTTTTCAAAATAGTCGCTCTATTTTTGTTTATAGCGCAAAAAATAAAAACCCGCAGAGGTGATCAAATACCACCAAAATAAATCTCTATTTGTGGGAAAAAAAGGACTTCAATTTTGTTTGGGAGCCACGTCGCACGACCGCACAATTGTCAGTTAAAGTGACGCAGTGCCGAATCGCAAAAACTGGCCAGATCCTTTACCTGCATAATAGTCCGGGTCTTAAGTAGTTAATAATTTTTGGAGGAAATCGTTTTTTTCCCGGGGAAGCGTTTTATTAGCCCAATTAAGCCTTTCGTCACGATACTTCCACAAGTGGTAAGCCGTGGGTCTTAACAGAAGTGCATGAATGTGCCGAATATCCTCACATCTGCCGTATCAGAGGGTTTGTGCCCCCATTCAAATCTACTGCAAGCGGATTCCTCGGTGGCTTGGCAATTAGTTAAATTAGCCATTGACGAGCCAGCCAGCTGACACCGGATCTGTGATTGAATGAGCTGCCCGTTTAAGAAGCATATGCATGGCCAGAAGGTATTTTTGTATTCCAAATCCACCAATGAAACGAATGTAATTATTTATATAGCACAGTTCTCCTGGGTGCATGAGCCGCGTATGTGCTGCTGAATCGCCTGTGGTTGTAAGCAAGTTAAGGGATAAAAATCTTGTATATAAGCATTATATAATGCCAGTTGATGCATATTAACATGCCCAGTGGAATCTGATTTTTCATCTTTTTCTGATACTTGGGAGCTTGCCTGCCATACTCATCCGTGTCTGCCGTCGTGCATATTTGTGGCTAATTTTGGAAAGAAGCCTATTAACGTCTCATTATAATCTTGTTTCTTTGTTGGGAAGGAAACCCAAGCAAATATGGGGGGGGGGGGGACGTTTGGATCGCCTGGTTACTTTAAGGGTACCGGTGCTATTTAAATTTAGAGGGGGAGGAAAATGGTTAGACTCTCCTAATTATTATGTTCAAAGCAGGGTCTCTGTCTCAGCTTGGTTGTGCTGTGGGCGCGTTATGTTGTGCTGGGGTGTTCTTCCAGCCCCTGTGCAGTAGGTGGCAGCAGTGGAGTCAAGGTTTGGGTGCTTTTCCCCAGCGACCAATCAGGAGGGTTGAGCCTCGCTGTGCATTCTGGGGAGGGTATTTATGGGGCAGATGCCATTGGTTCTGGGTTCTTCTTCGTCCAGTGTGGCACCCACCTTCAGCGTTATGGCCTAATCAGTGTTCCTGGTCCCGGCACCATGTTGGTCCAGAACTTTTGAGCAGCGATGGGGACCCAGCGATCCCAAGCGGCATAGCTGTTCGGTAGGGAGTCCGTCTGAGGAGCACTAATGAGAGGCTGGTGGTACAAAAGGATTTAGACAAACCACCGGGGATCAAGGTAGCCAGACACTGAAGGATTGATCACCTGTCAGTTGGTACCTGGGCGACGTAAAGAAAGAGGTCCAGGCGTAATTCACCTAAGGAGGATTGCCTCACAAAGCCTAGAGCTGTCTCTGACTTTCTGCTTTGAATGTCTTCAGTTTCTAGCCGATGGTTGATGCAGTACCCACTTACATTCACAGCCACCTTGTGCGTTGGGAATATTTTGCTTGGACTTACTGGACACGGAATTGGGACCAAAATGTGTAAAGCAAGAGTGATAATTGCCTAAACATCATGCTTTACAATGTATCCACAGCATGATTTATCTTGAAAAATATCATACATGGTCCCCCATGGGACTTTTAAAGTGGAACAGTTAAATTGAAGGCATGCCCGGAATGTAACTGTCGCATTTGCTTGTGCTCTCAACTAAACTGTTAACCATCAAACGACTGGAGTCATAACAGATTGCATGTGTAGCATCATGGCAGTTATGGATCAAACAGAGGGTAAGAAGCAGTGGCTTTGGGGGGGCGTAAACAAACAAAAAAAAAACAATTGCAGCCTCACTGTGCCCATCAAACGCAGCCACTGTGCCATCAATTGTCACCACTGTGCTATGCCATCAAACACAGCCACTGTGCCATGCCATCAAACACAGCCACTGTGCCCATCAATTGTCGCCACTGTGCCCTTTAATTATCGCCACTGTGCCCTCTAATTGTCACCACTGTGCCCTTTAATTGTCACCGCTGTGCCCTGTAATTGTCGCCACTGTGCCCTGTAATTGTCGCCACTGTGCCATGTAAAATGATGCCCCCCCCGCCCGACACTTACCTTTCTGGGGTCGGCCATTTTTGATGTCTTCTCCCGCCCTCAATGACGCTTAAGCCAATCAGGACCGGTGAACCTGTTTGGCTGAGACGCCTGTCAGTCTTATCCAAGGAACACACCCCCGATGCGTCCCCTGGATAAGTATTTGGAAGCCTATTACAGTCTGAGGGCTGAAATCGAAAAAAACGTTGGCTCTGATAGGCACTTCCACAGCCAACCAGCTGCCGTTATTCAGATGGCCGTCGCTCACCAGGGGGGCCGGCCATCTGAATAGTCGGCGGCAGTGGCAATACATAGATTCATGCAATGCATGAATCTATGTATTGTATTCAGTGTCGGTGCGGAAGGGAGAGGGGGCGGCGCTCCGGCGCCCTCTATGGAGGCATTGCCACTGTTAAGAAGGCCGCTTCCATGGCTGAAAATAATAGGAGGGTTTAGTTCTGCTTTAAGGCAGATAAGACAATTGTGTATATTTCAATAAAAGGCTGGTATGCCAAACGTATTAGAAAAGATCCACAGAGTATACAGTTACATGACATACAGAGAGATATACTATATCACTATCATTACATAAACACTGCTACTAAAGTGTTTAAAACCCTGTGTCTCCATGGTACAGAGTATAAAAATTGTTGTGACACAAACTAAATTTATAGGTGCCACTCAAGGCTTCACCGGGTCCTCTTATGTAGCAATAGACATGTGCAATTCCTTTAGTTCCGAATTAGATTTGTTTTTAATTTAGACAAATTAGTTTATTCAGAAATATCCAAATTTTCTCTTTTCCGAATTTTTCAGAATATTCAAAAATTCAGAAATTCATAATGTGAAAATTTGAAAATTTGGAAATTCAAAATTTGGTAATCCAAAATTCAGAAAAATCGGAAATTTTAAAAATAAGAATGAAAATGTGAAGATTGAAAAGAATGGAAATCTGAAAATAAGAACAAAAATCTGAAAATAATAACTAACTAATAATGACTTAAAGGGTCACTAAAGGAATTTTTTTTTTTTGCTGAAATGACTGTTTACAAGGTATAGAGACATAAAAGTTAACTGATTCCTTTTCAAAATGATTAGATAAAAATCAATCATATAATGTGCCTGCAGGTTAGTTTCACTTTTGAACTGGCTTCATGTTTCTGTGAAGTAGAAATAGACACACAGAACAAAAACAAACAAATCCAGGGCAGTGTTTTGTTTTTAAAATTAATCTGATTGGTTCTGGGAAGTTTTAGACACACAGTAATGACAGCTTAGACCATTGTGAGAAAGTTCCCACCACTGTGGTTATAAGGAAACAGACAAGCAGGAAGTGTGGAGCAGGATTACAGCAACTTCAAAGCAAAAACAAACAATAAGGACATGAAACCAGTACTGCGGTAAGGTAAAAAAAAAAATTCCTTTAGTGATCCTTTAACTATTACTAACTATTAAATTATAGGTATTGGCATTTCCTTTCAAACTTGGCTGTTAGTGAATGTAAATGAATACAAATTTAAGCAAAGTTACGAATCATCCATAATAACGAATGCTGTATCTAAACGAATGGAACATAACAAATTAATAATAATAAATAATAATAAAAACAAATTATTTATTGCTATTTTGTTCCGTTCCATTTGTTTAGATAACTTGTAACTTTAGATAAATGTGTGCTTGTTATGTTACCTAACAGCCATATTTGAAAGGAGATTTCAATGCCTATAATTTAATAGTTAGTTATTATTTCGTTATTAATTAAAATTTTGGGATTTTCGGAATTTTTCTTTCTTATTTTCAGATTTTCAGAATTTTTGAATTACCAAATTTTTGAAATTCCACATTTTAGAATTTTCGAAATCTAGAGTTTTTGAATTTTAGAATTTCCAAATTTTCGAATTTTCGAAAAAAAAAAAATGAATGCAACGAAAACAAACACATTTTTTGGCAGTGCACATGTCTATGTAGCAACCAATAAGAGTGCAGATAAGTACAGGACTCCTCCCAGCTCTAGACATCTAATGGAAAAGAAAAAAGTAATGGAAGGCACACATTTGTAAAACCCTGTAAGAGGGTGTATGACAGCCTCAGCCCAGACTCCAACCAGGCCATGCCCCAATGCATTTTTACTGTCCTTAGCTCAGGCATATAGGCAGTAGGGTGTGCTTAGCTGAGAAAAACGTTCCTGAGGACTTCTGGGATGTATGGAATCATATTCTTAAGCTTGGAAACCAGGAAGCAACTGAAGAAATGTTAAAAAAGAAGGTTATTACCTTATTGCAACATTCCCTATTGTATGGATTTTTTTGTATTTCTTTATATTCAACTCTGTTCAAATAATATTACTTAACCACTTAAGGACCACCTCCTGCACATATATGTTAGCAGAACGGCATGGCTGGGCACAAGCATGTACCTGTACGTCCTCTTTAAGTGCCCAGCCGTGGGTCGCGGTCGCACGCCCTGGTCCGCAGCTCCGTGACCGCGGCCACGGGACCCGCGGACCCGATCGCTGCTGGAGTCCCACGATCGGTCCCCAGAGCTGAAGGACAGGGAGAGCTGTGTGCAGGGGCGGACTGACCATTGAGTCATGTCATGTCACTAGGGGGCCCATCAGGGTTGCCAGGCTCAGAAAAACCAGGGACAGTATGTAAAAATCTATGTTTTTTTTACATCTGTCCCTGATATGTCTGAAACCAACATGCTTCTGATGTGAAAATCCCCAGATTTTAGCTACCCCGCCTCTGGACTGCCTCCTGGCATGGTGGCCATCTGTAAGCCCAGGGGCCCCATAGTTTTCTATTGCCCGGGGGCCCCATGAGTTGTCAGTCTGCCCCTGGCTGTGTGTAAACACGGCTTCCCCGTTCTTCAATGTGGCGCCGTCATCGATTGTGTGATCCCTTTTATAGGGAAACACAATCAATGACGTCACACGTCCAGCCCCGCCCACTACAGTTAGAAACACAGATGAGGTCACACTCAACCCCTTCAGCGCCCTCTAGTGGTTAACTCCCAAACTGCAATTGACATTTTCACAGTAAACAATGCATTTAAAATTAGATTTTTTATAAAAATGCAATGAAACTATCTCCTACTTTGTTAACTCTATACATTTTGCGCAAACTAATCGATAAACGCTTATTGCGATTTTTTTTACCAAAAAGAGGTAGAAGAATACATATCGGCCTAAACTGAGGAAAAAAAATATTATTTTTTATATATTTTTGGGGGATATTTATTATAGCAAAAAGTAAAAAATTGAGATTTTTTTTCAAAATTGTCGCTCTATTTTGGTTTAAAGCTCAAAGAATAAAAACCGCAGAGGTGATCAAATACCATCAAAAGAAAGCTCTATTTGTGGGGAAAAAAAGGACGCCAATTTTGTTTGGGAGCCACGTCGCACGACTGCGCAATTGTCAGTTAAAGCGGGCCGTGCCGAATCGCAAAAACTGGCCAGGTCCTTTACCTGCCTAAAGGTCCGGGTCTTAAGTGGTTAATAACAACATTGAACAAAAAAACAAAAAAACGTGGATATGATATACTTTCCTATTCTATTTAGTAATGCTACTGTAGCAGCATAAGGATTGAAAACTTATCAATGTTGATTATGAGAGTGAAGTTCCACTTTAAGAACCACTGGTACAGAGGATGGTGGAAAACATCAGCCATGCTATAGGAGATGATCAGAGACTTCAGACATGACACAGGAGATATAAAAGATCAAATGGTTAGAATGCTGAATCTTAGCCAGCAGCAGGTGTGTAGTGCACAGTCAAGCTATAAATACTAAGCAGCAATAAACAATTCACACCGCGCTTCCTCTCTCCCTGGTATTTGCTGCTATGTTTTCTCTTAAACTTCACAACAATGTCGCAGCAGCTACTGATATTGACTTGCATTCAGTCCACAGCACATCCGACCCTCTACTGCAGTATATATGAGCAATTATTGGTTGGGAGAATCTCCAGAGCATACAATCAACAGTCACAACAGGGTGTTTGTTGCTATACTTTCCCACTGTTCACAAATCATGATACAGGAGATGGCCAGAGACTGCAAACATGATATGGGAGATGGCAAGAGACTGCAAACATGGTATGGGAGATGGCCAGGGACTGCTAACATGGTATGGGAGATGGCCAGAGACTGCAAACATGCTATGGAAGATGGCCAGAGACTGCAAACATGCTATAGAAGATGGACAGAGACTGCAAACATGCTATGGGAGATGGCCAGAGACAGCAAACATGCTATGGGAGATGGCCAGAGACTGCAAACATGCTATGGGAGATGGCCAGAGACTGCAAACATGCTATGGGAGATGGCCAGGGACTGCAAACATGCTATGGGAGATGGACAGAGACAGCAAACATGCTATGGGAGATGGACAGAGACGGCAAACATGCTATGGGAGATGGCCAGAGACAGCAAACATGCTATGGAAGATGGCCAGAGACAGCAAACATGCTATGGAAGATGGCCAGAGACAGCAAACATGCTATGGGAGATGGCCAGAGACTGCAAACATGCTATGGGAGATGAACAGAGACAGCAAACATGCTATGGGAGATGGACAGAGACGGCAAACATGCTATGGGAGATGGCCAGAGACAGCAAACATGCTATGGAAGATGGCCAGAGACAGCAAACATGCTATGGGAGATGGCCAGAGACTGCAAACATGCTATGGGAGATGGCCAGAGACAGCAAACATGCTATGGGAGATGGCCAGAGACTGCAAACATGCTATGGGAGATGGCCAGAGACTGCAAACATGCTATGGGAGATAGCCAGAGACAGCAAACATGCTATGGAAGATGGCCAGAGACAGCAAACATGCTATGGGAGATGGCCAGAGACTGCAAACATGCTATGGGAGATGGCCAGAGACAGCAAACATGCTATGGGAGATGGCCAGAGACAGCAAACATGCTATGGGAGATGGCCAGAGACTGCTAACATGCTATGGGAGAGGGAGATGGCCAGAGACTGCAAACATGCTATGGGAGATGGCCAGAGACAGCAAACATGCTATGGGAGATGGCCAGAGACAGCAAACATGCTATGGGAGATGGCCAGAGACTGCAAACATGCTATGGGAGATGGCCAGAGACAGCAAACATGCTATGGGAGATGGCCAGAGACAGCAAACATGCTATGGGAGATGGCCAGAGACTGCAAACATGCTATGGGAGAGGGAGATGGCCAGAGACTGCAAACATGCTATGGGAGATGGCCAGAGACAGCAAACATGCTATGGGAGATGGCCAGAGACAGCAAACATGCTATGGGAGATGGCCAGAGACTGCAAACATGCTATGGGAGATGGCCAGAGACAGCAAACATGCTATGGGAGATGGCCAGAGACAGCAAACATGCTATGGGAAAAGGAGATGGCCAGAGACTGCAAACATGCTATGGGAGAGGGAGATGGCCAGAGACTGCAAACATGCTATGGGAGATGGCCAGAGACTGCAAACATGCTATGGGAGAGGGAGATGGCCAGAGACTGCAAACATGCTATGGGAGAGGGAGATGGCCAGAGACTGCAAACATGCTATGGGAGATGGCCAGAGACTGCAAACATGCTATGGGAGAGGGAGATGGCCAGAGACTGCAAACATGCTATGGGAGATGGCCAGAGACAGCAAACATGCTATGGGAGATGGCCAGAGACAGCAAACATGCTATGGGAAAGGGAGATGGCCAGAGACTGCAAACATGCTATGGGAGAGGGAGATGGCCAGAGACTGCAAACATGCTATGGGAGATGGCCAGAGACTGCAAACATGCTATGGGAGAGGGAGATGGCCAGAGACTGCAAACATGCTATGGGAGATGGCCAGAGACTGCAAACATGCTATGGGAGATGGCCAGAGACAGCAAACATGCTATGGGAGATGGCCAGAGACAGCAAACATGCTATGGGAGATGGCCAGAGACTGCAAACATGCTATGGGAGAGGGAGATGGCCAGAGACTGCAAACATGCTATGGGAGATGGCCAGAGACAGCAAACATGCTATGGGAGATGGCCAGAGACAGCAAACATGCTATGGGAGATGGCCAGAGACTGCAAACATGCTATGGGAGATGGCCAGAGACAGCAAACATGCTATGGGAGATGGCCAGAGACTGCAAACATGCTATGGGAGATGGCCAGAGACAGCAAACATGCTATGGGAGATGGCCAGAGACAGCAAACATGCTATGGGAGATGGCCAGAGACTGCAAACATGCTATGGGAGATGGCCAGAGACTGCAAACATGCTATGGGAGATGGCCAGAGACAGCAAACATGCTATGGGAGATGGCCAGAGACTGCAAACATGCTATGGGAGATGGCCAGAGACAGCAAACATGCTATGGGAGATGGCCAGAGACAGCAAACATGCTATGGGAGATGGCCAGAGACTGCAAACATGCTATGGGAGAGGGAGATGGCCAGAGACTGCAAACATGCTATGGGAGAGGGAGATGGCCAGAGACTGCAAACATGCTATGGGAGATGGCCAGAGACTGCAAACATGCTATGGGAGATGGCCAGAGACTGCAAACATGCTATGGGAGATGGCCAGAGACTGTAAACATTCTTTTTCAGGCTTGTACCATCCATGTGAAAGAGGATTTATATGTAGTTCATCTGTGTTTTAAATTACTTGCCTGGAGTTTAACCCTTATGCCTTGTACACACAATTGGAATTTCCGATAGAAAAAGTCAGACGGAGTTCTTTCATCAGATATTCCGACCGTGTTTGTGCCCCATCAGACTTTTTTTCATCGGGGTTTAGAAAGAGAACATGTTCTCTTTGTTTCTGACAGAAATTCAGTTCGTCTATAGGAAAACAGAGGACATAGGAAAAACACGCATGATCAGAATCAAGTCGACGCATGCTCAGAAGCATTGAACTTCATTTTTCTCGGCTCATTGTAGTGTTATACGTCACTGTGTTCTTGATGGTCGGAATTTCGTCGGAAAAATCTGATCTTGTGTATGGGGCATTGGGTATGTCTAAAGCCAAATTTTGTTGAAGGAATTATTAAAGCTTCTGGCAGCTTTATTATTTACTGCCTTGTGTGTGGATATTTCCCTTTGCTTCCTATTTTGGAGACACAAGGGTTATACCAGTAACAAGTGCTCCGTTGGGTAATTTCCCTCGTGTTCTGGTGAAAACCATAAAATTGTAGATTTACCATAATTTTCTGCATCACTGACAATCATCAAAAGGACAAATGAAGAGAGTGAATCATGCCTTGAGGATACACACAAATATCTGTCTGACCCTTTGGTACTCTATTTAGACGTTTAAAAAAAAGGTTTCAGTTCTAGACAGATTTTAACTCTATTTTATCAGATCTTTCCAAAATATATGATATGGCTAAAAGTTTGACCATTGCAGCTATATGAGCTTCTTGGACATCCCATTCCAAAACCATGGGCTTTAAAATGGAGTTCCCTGCCTTTCAAGCAATAAGACCTCCTCTCCCCTTTGAGGGCTTTCCATAAGATTTTGGAATGTGTCTATAGGAATTTTTGCCTATTAAGACAAACGGGCATTCATAAGGTCAAGAACTGATGTGAAAATAAAAGATCTTGTTGGCAAATGGGCTTCCAATACATCCCAAAGGTCTTCAGTAGGGTTGAGATGAGATGAGAAGATTATGTAGGGTTGGATGAGAGGACCTTACTGGCAAATGGTCTTATAATTCATCCCAATGGTTTTCTGTAGGGTTGAGGTCAGATGAGAAGATTATGTAGGGTTGGATAAGAAGACCTTTAAGGCCTCGTACACACGATCAGACATATCCGATGAAAATGGTCCGCGGACCATTTCCATCGGATATGTCCGATCGGGAGTTTGATCCGATGGCGTGTACACACCATCGGATCAAATTCCCCGCCGCCGGACGGCGCGGTGACGTGGCGGTGACGCGGCGGTGACGTTGACACCGCCACGTCACCGCACCAGGAAGTTAAACACTTCCGCGCATGCGCCGAATCCATTCGGCGGCGGCGCGGCGGCGGTGGGGGACGACATGTCTGCTGGTAAGTGTACTAACCAGCAGACATGTCGGGCGGACAGATTCCACCGGATAGATTTCAAAGCTTGCTTTGAAATCTGTCGGGTGGAGAAATCTGTCCGCTAGCCCATACACACGAGCGGAGATGTCTGCTGAAACGGTCCATCGGACCGTTTTCAGCGGACATATCCCCTCGTGTGTACGAGGCCTAAGGGTTGGATGAGGAGACCTTACGGTCAAATGGTCTTCTAATTTAGCCCAACAGAACATCATGAGGTCAGATGAGAAGAGGATATATGGGTTGTATGAGAAGACCTTTTAGGGTTGAATGAAAAGACTTTTCTCTTTTCCTCTTTTCACTTCCTCATTGTTCCTTATTGTTCGTAAGTTGCTCTATTTCTTCTCTGTTCTGTTCACTTCCTGCTTGTCTGATTTTACTCACCACCGTGAAGGGAGGCTTTACTGCGGTGGTCAGTGACGTGCTCGCCCCCTCCTGGGAACTACATCTGTGTGGCAGGACGCTCCCTACGTGTTAGAGACTTCAAGGAGGTGTGAATTACTGGGCGTGCCGCAATGCATACTGGGAAATGTAGCTCTTACATGAACAAACGCCGCAAACCAGGAAGTGAATGAGAGAACAGAAACTAGAACGCCGGAGGTGATATAGATGAAGGAATTTAATAGGTATTTACTAGTTTGTTAACAGAATCATTACACTAGTCTGTCTGTCTTCCTTGCAGACATTAATTTTAGGCAAAAAAAATAATTCCTTTACAACTCCTTTAAGGTCTGGCTGCATTCTTTTAGATTCAATGCTGTTTTAATACCGATAGTTTGAACAAGCAGTGAAAAACATATGAGCATAAAAAGCATCCTAGAATTGCCAGATACTGTATTCTCTCATTCTTTTTCATAAGATTGTTGAAGCGGAACAAGCAGACAGTCATCATCCAAAATCGAAGGCTGTCTTATCGCTTGCTACAGCGCCACTGAAAGTAATAAAATACGCCTTCAGGTTGAGCATCCTATTCACCTTTATTGCCCGCGAAAATAATTACAATATACAGTAGATAAAAAAGAGAAAAAAATCGGGCCTACAAGACTGGAATTCGACACAATCTCCCATTTTTATCCTAGGGGTAGTGCTTTAGCGGAGTGCAATATGTCATCAATATTCCCAGCGTTTTGTGTTTGAACGTAGGAAATTCTTCAAGTTCCCTGGGCAACAAGAAACTGTTGTAAAAGTTTGGAAAAAAAATGTCTAAAATGCCTTTTTAACAAAGTAACTTAACAGAACACTGAGGCTGCTTTGTAACATATTGGACGCGTACATCTGTTTGTGTTCCTTCGAGAGAAGTAACTGTCCTATGACCCATTCCATTCCGCGCATGCCATAAACAGTAGGACTTTTATCTGAAAAGTTTTTTTTTTTTATGAACTGTGTTTTGGGTTATAACACAGTTGGATGCAAACAGTATTTAAAACAGATATAAAAATCCTAACGATTGGTTTCTTAACCACTTCCGGTCCGCGCTATTGACAGAATACGTCAGCAGCGCGGACCTGAGGCGCCGGGGTCACGTCTTTGGACGTGATTTGCTTGTAATTCCCCGCGCGCGCCACAGGGTGGCGCGCGGCTGGGAAAAACATTCCCGACGCATCACCGAGGATTCGATGCGTGTACCCGGCGGCCGCGATGTCCGTCAGGTACACGCGATCGTCGGTGACAGAGCAGGGACGTGGAGCTCTGTGTGTAAACACAGAGCTCCACGTCCTGTCAGGGAGAGGTGACAGATGCTGTTTCCCTTGTACATAGGGAGACAGCATCGATCACCTCCCCCCAGTCACCCCCCTCCCCCCACACAGTTAGAACACACCCAGGCAATACATTTAACCCCTTCCTCACCCCCCTAGTGTTAACCCCTTCAATGCCAGTCACATTTATACAGTAATTGGTGCATATTTATAGCACTGGTCGCTGTATAAATGTGAATGGCGCCAAAATTGTGTCAAAAGTGTCCAATGTGTGCGCCGCAATATCGCAGTCAAAATAAAAATCGCAGATCGCCGCCATTACTAGTAAAAAAAAAATATAAAAAAAAATCATAATTCTGTCCCCTATTTTGTAGGTGCTATAACTTTTGCGCAAAGCAGTCACTTATTGTGATATTTTTTTTTTTTTACAAAAATAGGTAGAAGAATACGTATCGCCCTTAACTGAGAAAACATTTTTTTTTTTTTTTTTTTTAAACTGGGATATTTATTATAGCAACAAGTAAAAAATATATATATATTTTTAAATTGTCGCTCATTTTTTGTTTATAACGCAAAAAATAAAAACCGCACGGGCGATCAAATACCACCAAAAGAAAGCTCTATTTGTGGGGGAAAAAAGGACGCCAATTTTGTTTGGGTGCCACGTCGCACGACCGCACAATTGTCAGTTAAAGCGACGCAGTGCCGCAAGCTGAAATTTCGCCTGGGCACGAAGGGGGTTTATGTGCCCAGTAAGCAAGTGGTTAATCACTTGAAGACCAGACATTTCCTGGCACTTACCGGTATGTGAAATGTGAAAATCAGTTGTTTTATTTTTATTTTTTGCTAGAAAATTTGTTAGTTAACATTATACATATATATATATATATATAGGCCCTAGAGAATAAATTGGTGAGTTTTTCAAAAAAAATTTATGTCACACAGTATTTGCACAGTAATTTTTCAAATGCAATTTTTGGAATTAAAATGTTAATGCAAAAAAGCAACAACAATGACCCAATGTCATGCAGAGTAAATGGATACCAAACATTTCCTGCTTTTAAATTGCGCACGCCCATACAATGGTGACAAACTACCTAAACGGTAAAATCGCGTTTTTACAGCGTTTTTACCTCGTTTTTTAATTCATTTCAATGGAGAGGGGCATGGGGAGCGTTTTATGAGCGTTTTAATAGCGCTATTTTTTGCTGTGAAAATGACAATGGTCCCAAAAATGTGTCAAAATTGTCCAAAGTGTCCGCCATAATGTCGCAGTCACGAAAAAAATCGCTGATCCCCACCATTAGTAGTAAAAATAAATAAATAATAAAAATGCAATAAAACTATCCCCTATTTTGTAAACGCTATCAATTTTGCGCAAACCAACCGATAAACGCTTATTGTGATTGTTTTTACCAAAAATAGGTAGAAGAATACGTATCGGCCTAAACTGAGGGAAAAAAATAAATGTAATATGTTTTTTGGGGATATTTATTATAGCAAAAAGTAAAAAACATTGAATTTTTTTTAAAATTGTCACTTTATTTTTATTTATAGCGCAAAAAATAAAAACCGCAGAGGTGATCAAATACCACCAAAAGAAAGCTTTATTTGTGGGGAAAAAAAAGGACACCAATTTTGTTTGGGAGCCACGTCGAACGAATCGCAAAAAGGGGCGTGGTCCTTTAGCTGCATTTTGGTCCGGGGCTTAAGTGGTTAATCTTACTATTCATATGTAATGCCTTAAAGGGGTTGTAAAGGTAAAAAAAAAGAAATCCCTAAATTTCTTCCTTTACCTTAGTGCAGTCCTCCTTCACTTACCTCATCCTTCCATTTTGCTTTTAAATGTCCTTATTTCTTCTGAGAAATCCTCACTTCCTGTTCTTCTGTCTGTAACTCCACACAGTAATGTGATTACTGGAATTTAGTCTGATAGTGTGTAGGCAAGACTGATCAAAGTCAGCTTCATTGGAATTTCCAACAAAAAATTTCCGTCGGATTTTATTCCATCAGAAATCCGATCGCGTGTACGCGGCATTAGTCCCACATGGGTGAAGCACAAATCAAGTATAAGCCTAGTCACTAGTGTTGCTCACGAATATTCGTATTGCGAATATTCGGCTCGAATATGGCATATTCGAGTATTCGCGATATATTCCGAATTTCGCGGTGAATATTCGCTATTTCGAATATTCGTATTTTTTCAATTTTTATTTAGAACAGATCACATCCTAGAGATCCCCATCGACGTCTAAAAGCATTGCGGGTATGATTAGAGACCTTGGGCCGAGTAGCTGCAGCGATCATTTTATATTGCTGAAAAATCGCAATGCGATTATTCGGCAATAGCGATATCGCGCGATTATTTTCGAGAAATTCGCAATATTGTTTTTAGCTAAAATAACACATATATTCGATTTCAGAGTGTTACTGTCGAAATTCCGCAATCAATTTCTCATTCGCATTTTGTGAAATTTCGATAAAATATCTCGAATATTCGATTTCAGAATGAGCCAATCAGAGCGCTCCTAAAGCATGTATCGAAATTCCGCAATAAATATCGCAATCGAATTTTTTGCGAAATTACGATAAAATATCAAGAATATTCTGAGCCAATCAGAGTGCTCCTTCCGCATTTGCCGAATATTCGCAATTATTTTATATTGTAATATATCACGAATATTCTGAGCCAATCAGAGTGCTCCTTCCGCATTTCTCGAAATTTCGCATTCGCAATAGCGAAATTTCGCAATCATTTTATTTCCAAAAAATATCACGAATATTCGCATTTAGCGAATATATCTTGAATATTCGACTATATATTCGAGATATATTGCGAAATCGAATATGGCATATTCTGCTCAACACTACTAGTCACTAGACACGGAGCTGAAACATGCAGAAACTTCTCATCCTTGCCCAGGACATGTAACTATTGATTAAGTTTTGTTTTCCTAATTTCCCATTTTAGATTTGAAATGACATCAATCCAACTGAAAAACAAAATTGATGAAATATGCAAAATACTCTGATTTAATAAGCTTAATATTTGAATCGACATGAGGCAATTTCAAACATAATTAAATTAAAGGCTTCGCCATCACAGCTCCAGATCTCAGGGGCTCTCGTGTTGGCAAAGAATATTAAGGTTGTTGTTTAACGATAACAGATTTTAAATACAATTAATGGGAAATAAGCAGACAGATACAATGTTGCATATTTGTATTTATTAATAAATTCATTTTCTCCAGAGGGGTGGATGAAGGAATGAGGCGCAAGGAATGCACTTTGTTGTTGCATTTAAAGGGAATTGGTAATAAGAATAAATTGTTTGGATCTTTACAAATGAGATCACGCCGCATTTTTGCTGATTCTGTCCTAAATCACAATAAATGGTACAATATCAGCATTTCCTCTGTGCTCTCAACCTGAATAATCATCTGTAGTATATGTAAAGACGTGTAGAGCAGAGGCAGCCCATCCATGAGGAGCTGTACGCAGTGACGCCACTAGGGTTGGTGTCACCTGGTGCGGAAAAAAACGGTGTCACCCCCCCACCAACTATAGTCCCCCCTTAGTACAAACCCCCGAACTAAGTACAGACCCCCCGTCCATCAATATCAATCCCTCCTCAGTACAGACCCCCCTCAGTGCAGACCCCTCCATCATTACAGACACCCCTCACCTCAGTGCAGACTTCCCCAGCAGTACAGAACCCCCAACTAAGTGCAAACCCCCCTCGATTAATATAGATCCCCCCTCAGTACAGACACCCCCTTAGTGCAGACCCCTTTATCAATACAGACTCCCCCACCTCAGTGCAGACCCCCCCCCCCCCGCAGTACAGAACCCCCAACTAAGTACAGGCCCCCCTCTATCAATATAGACCCCTCCTCAGTACAGACACCCCCTCAGTGCAGAGCCCTCCATCATTACAGACACCCCCACCTCAGTGCAGACCACCTATCAGTATAGACACCCCCCACCTAAGTGCAGACCCCCCCAGCAGTACAGAACCCCCAACTAAGTACAAACCCCCCTCGATTAATATAGATCCCCCCTCAGTACAGACACCCCCTCAGTGCAGACCCCTCCATCATTACAGACACCCCACCTCAGTGGAGACCCCCCCCATCAGTACAGACACCCCCCACCTCAGTGCAAACCTCCCAAGTGCAGACCCCCCAGCAGTACAGACCCCCCCATCAGTACTTACACCCCCCCTCAGTGTAGACCCCCCAGCAGTACAGACACCCCTCAGCAGTGCAGGCCCCCATCAGTACATACACCCCCCTCAGTGCAGACCCCCCAGCAGTATAGACCCCCCTTTACAGATCTCAGAACAGTGTGGTCAGATACACACAGCGGTGTGTGTCCCTCAAACGCGGGCTCCTCCTCCTCTGTGGATGTAAACAGGAGGGGAAAGCAGCTTCGGTCCGCTCCGCTGAGGGACACAGCCATGGCGCGAGGCACAGCTAACCACAGGTGTCACCCCTCTGGTGGGTGTCACCGGTGATGGTCCATACCCCCCGCCCCCGCCTAGTGACGCCACTGGCCTTACGCATGGATTCCAATGGGAGTTTTTTTTTTTTAGGCATGTGATTAGAGCCAGAGGCTCTAATAGGCTTAAAAAAAGAGTAGGATCGGGGCGCAGAACCCACCCAATTGTGTGACAATAGCGAACCTTGGATTACGAGCATAATCCGTTACAGGAGAATGCTTGTAATCTAAAGCGCTCGCATATCAAAGCGAGTCCCCAATAGAAGTCAATGGAAACGAAAATAATTTGTTCCACATTGACTTCTATGGCATGCAATATCGCATGTGGCCAGAGGTGGGGGGGGGGGCGCCGGAGAGACTCGAAGACAATTGGGCTGCATTCGGAAACCCTCAGATAGGCTCGGAAACACTCTGGCGCCCCCGCACCTTTGGCCAAATGCGGTACTGCACACCACAGAGGCTTGAATCCTGCTCGTTTCACAAGACAACTCTCGCAGACCAAGTCAGGATTTAAAAAGTATTATTGCTCGTATTACAAAACACTCGTTAACCTCGTTATGCGCAATCCGAGGTTCCACTGTAGTCAACTCTTCTCTGAATTTTCACTTTTTTTAAGTGGCGTGCCCTCTCAATGAAAAGGAATCATGATGTGTACACGAGTGTGTGTGTATATATATATATATATATATATATATGTGCTCTCTTTGTCATTATTTCATGGAAATAAAATCTAAATGGAATACAACTTTAAAGCACTTTGAGCCATGCGTCCGTTGTGTAGCAAGCTGTGACCCCAATTTATAATTGAAGAAGTTCGTTAGATACGGCGGCAAGAAACGGTGTGATGGACGCTTTCTTTTCATTCTCCACTCCCCATGGTACTAATTAACGTGAAATACAGTACTATGCCGCACAAACGGCTTCCTTTAATTGTCAAATTATAAAAGACAGAAGTGGCTAGCTCACTGGCTGGCATATTAAGTCAATATTGCTATTTATTTGGCTCTGTAGCGTCCCAACACTTTTGTTTTTGTCTTTTTTTGCAGTAAATCATTTCCTGTCGGAGGAGTTTTGGTAATTAAACACTTTCATACGGATTCTGCCAAATAAAGCAGCAATCCCTTTTTTCACGCTTTTTGTGTTTGTTGTTGTTTTTTTAAATCATAGGTCACATTTTTTTGTATATATATAATATATACATTTATGAAATATATAAAATATTAATTTAATAAAAAGAAAAAAAAAATATATATATATATATATATACAGTGCAGAAAATAAGTATTTGAACACCCTGCTATTTTGCAAGTTCTCCCACTTGGAAATCATGGAGGGGTCTGAAATTGTCATCGTAGGTGCATGTCCACTGTGAGAGACATAATCCAAAAAAAAAAAATTCCAGAAATCACAATTTATGATTTTTTAACTATTTATTTGTATGATACAGCTGCAAAGAAGTATTTGAACACATGTCTATCAGCTAGAATTCTGACCCTCAAAGACCTGTTAGTCTGCCTTTAAAATGTCCACCTCCACTCCATTTATTATCCTAAATTAGATGCACCTGTTTGAGGTCACTAGCTGCATAAAGACACCTGTCCACCCCATACAATCAGTAAGAATCCAACTACTAACATGGCCAAGACCAAAGAGCTGTCCAAAGACACTAGGGACAAAATTGTACACCTCCACAAGGCTGGAAAGGGCTACGGGGAAATTGCCAAGCAGCTTGGTGAAAAAAGGTCCACTGTTGGAGCAATCATTAGAAAATGGAAGAAGCTAAACATGACTGTCAATCTCCCCCGGACTGGGGCTCCATGCAAAATTTCACCTCGTGGGGTCTCAATGATCCTAAGAAAGGTGAGAAATCAGCCCAGGACTACATGGGAGGAGCTGGTCAATGACCTGAAAAGAGCTGGGGCCACCATTTCCAAGGTTACTGTTGGTAATACACTAAGACGTCATGGTTTGAAATCATGCATGGCACGAAAGGTTCCCCTGCTTAAACCAGCACATGTCAAGGCCCGTCTTAAGTTTGCCAATGACCATTTGGATGATCCAGAGGAGTCACGGGAGAAAGTCATGTGGTCAGATGAGACCAAAATAGAACTTTTTGGTCATAATTCCACTAACCGTGTTTGGAGGAAGAAGAATGATGAGTACCATCCCAAGAACACCATCCCTACTGTGAAGCATGGGGGTGGTAGCATCATGCTTTGGGGGTGTTTTTCTGCACATGGGACAGGGCGACTGCACTGTATTAAGGAGAGGATGACCGGGCCATGTATTGCGAGATTTTGGGCAACAACCTCCTTCCCTCAGTTAGAGCTTTGAAGATGGGTCGAGGCTGGGTCTTCCAACATGACAATGACCTGAAGCACACAGCCAGGATAACCAAGGAGTGGCTCTGTAAGAAGCATATCAAGGTTCTGGCGTGGCCTAGCCAGTCTCCAGACCTAAACCCAATAGAGAATCTTTGGAGGGAGCTCAAACTCCGTGTTTCTCAGCGACAGCCCAGAAACCTGACTGATCTAGAGAAGATCTGTGTGGAGGTGTGGGCCAAAATCCCTCCTCCAGTGTGTGCAAACCTGGTGAAAAACTACAAGAAACGTTTGACCTCTGTAATTGCAAACAAAGGCTACTGTACCAAATATTAACATTGATTTTCTCAGGTGTTCAAATACTTCTTTGCAGCTGTATCATACAAATAAATAGTTAAAAAAATCATACATTGTGATTTCTGGAATTTTTTTTTTTTGGATTATGTCTCTCACAGTGGACATGCACCTACGATGACAATTTCAGACCCCTCCATGATTTCCAAGTGGGAGAACTTGCAAAATAGCAGGGTGTTCAAATACTTATTTTCTGCACTGTGTATATATATATATATATATATATATATATATATATATTATACAGTGGAACCTCGGATTACGAGCATATTCTGTTCCAGGAGAATGCTCGTAATCCAAAGTACTCGCCTTTTAAAGCGAGTTTCCCCATTGAAGTCAATGGAAACTAAAATGATTAGTTCCACATTGACTTCAATGACATGCAATACCACATACGGCCAGAGGCGGGAGGGGGCGCAGGAGAGCCTCTGAAACGGCCGGAAAGACTCAGTTTGCCGAGGTTAGCTGATCTGACCTTAGGGCCTTTCCGTGCAATATCGCATGCGGCCAGAGTCGGGGGGTACCAGAGAGCCTCAGAAACAGCCGGAAAGGCCCAAGGACAGCTTGGCTGAACTCCCAAGACCTCCCAAAACCCCGGATAGGCTCTGGAACGTAGTATTTCCGAGTCTTTCCGAGCATTTCTGAATGGCGCCCCCCCCCCCCCCCACCTCAGGCCAAACGCGGTACTGCCCACCGATATGGCCTGAATCCTGCTCTTTTTACGAGACATACAGTGCTTGTATTGCGAAACGCTCGTTAACCGCCTTCCTCGCAATCCAAAGTTCCACTGTATACACACAAAACGGGTCAGATAAGTATTGAACACGTTACCTTTTTTCTAGGTAAATATTGTTTTCTATAGGTGCGAATGACATGAAATTTTTCCTACGTGTCAGTAACAACCCATGTAATCATTACATACAAAGACACCAAAACAAATAAGTTCAGAAATTAAAGTGTTACTAAAGTCAGATTTTTTTTTTTTTTATTATTATTAAAATACCAAACATATTATACTTACCTGCTCTGTGAAGTGGTATTGTACAGAGTGCACCTGATCCTCCTCTTCTTGGGCCCCCGACGGCGATCTTGGCTCCTCCTCTTTCTTTTATGACCACCATAGCCAGCCGCTTGCTATGGGGAAAAATGTAGTCTGCATGCTCCCGACCTGTGTGTCCATAGAGCCGCGATCCATAGACTTACACAGCGGGATGTATGCCCGTCCCCCAGTGGCATAGCGTGGGGGGTGTAAGGGGGGCCACCACCCCGGCCGCAAAATTTTGAGGGGTGCTGTCACGAATGTGGAGAGGAGAGAGTGCCAAAAAACAGATGGGACATAGGAACATATGCATAATGTCACCACTGAAATTTTTCCAAAAATGCACACGTTTTTATTTAAAACCATAATTTTATTCCCTAGGGACTGTAAAGAACATATATAATGTTTGGGGGTTCTGAGTAATTTTCTAGCAAAAAAAACATTTAGGAGAGAAGTGTCAGAATTGGCCAGTATGTGAGGTGGCTAAAGAAAATGAAGTGACTATATATATACCTGATGCATCTGGAATGTATTTAGCTGATTAAAGTGACATTAAATGATATCCTTATTCTCCATAAATAATCCTTATACATCCACTACTTATGTAATCTATAGTCCATGTTGTGAATGAGCAAGAGATGGGGGGGGGGGCTACATTCCTACATAGAGTGGCATCATGGAGAACGAATATAGCCGCCATTGGCGGTTCATCCATAAGGGACGCACGGGCGCCGCCCTCTCTCTCCAGCCACCCCTTTATTAACAATAGATAGATTCATGCATTGCATAAATCTATCTATAGCCGCAGCTGTCACCCACTATTAAGGGACATGTCCCCTTTTCAGACGCTGTGCACCTGAATTTAAGCAACTGAGGCATAAAAAAAGGTGACTCAGCTGCGTTAGAAAAGCGAATTGATTTTTCACTTTCCTAACACTTAACCGCCTCTCTGCCAATCAGGTGCTCAGATCTGTTAACCATCACCTGATTGACTGAAACAACAGGCGCTGTGATTGGACGCCTATCAGGGCGTCCAATCATAGCAGAGGATGGGAAGAGAGAAGACATCAAGGACACCGAGGACACCATTTGTTGTTACCCGCTGCACCACTGAGACAGGGTAAGTGCAGACGGCGGGGGGCACACTGGCAGCATTTCATAGGCACACTGGCAGCATGTGATGGGTAGAGTGACTCTTTTTGATGGCACAGTGGCTTTGTTTGGCACAGTGGCTGCGTTTGATGGCACAGTGGTTGCGTTTCATGGGCACAGTGGCTGTGTTTGATGGCACAGTGGTTGCGTTTCATGGGCACAGTGGTTGTGTTTGATGGCACAGTGGCGGCAATTGATGGGCACAGTGGCTGCGTTTGATGGGCACAGTGGCTGCGTTTTTTATGGACACAGTGACTGCGTTTGATGGCACAGTGGCTGCGTTTGATGGGCACAGTGGCTGCGTTTGATGGGCACAGTGGCTGCGTTTGATGGGCACAGTGGCTACGTTTGATGGCACAGTGGCTGCGTTTGATGGTACAGTGAGGCTGTAATTGATGGAGTTTTTTTTCCAGAGTTTGCGGCCTCCCAAAAAATTTAGAGCACCACCTGCCACTGATAGCCGCCCTGTAACAGAAAGACAGATCACAGCAGCAATAAAAAGGAAATTTGGAGATTTGGGGGAGGCTGAGATCAATAGAAGGAACTTTTTTGAAGATAATAATAAACACTGGAATAGAATTTATTTTTGTAAACCAAAGTTTAACTAAAAAAAAATTGTCATCATTTTATTTTTTTCATAATTTTTTTTTTTTTTATTGCATTTAATGTGGGTTTTCTACTAAACTGCGGCTTTATTCTGATGCTTTGATCTGCACTTTAATTCCTCATCTTTCATAAAGGAGTGAAGATCAAACTTCAGTTAAATTAATTGACCCTTCCATGTATAGAGTGTGACTTATCTGCAGTATATTAAACTATAACACCTGTCCGTGTGTGTAGACAACCTCTTGCTCCATTATTAATTACCAGGACGCGTTTTATCACGCCGTATTGCCGGAGCTTTTAATGGTTCCAATTTCCATCTTGTCATTATCGCTGCGCGGTTCGCTGCGTGTTTAATTTTAGTAAAGTTCACACTTGAAATGGCAAAAGTCGCTTTGATTCTTTTCTTTTTCTTCGTTACTGAAGATCTTTTTTCAAAGTAGATGTGATATTTACCATGTTAAGCGTAGAGATGGGTAAACAAACACACCTAAAATTGTGCTGAAATGGGCGGGGTGCTTAAACTAGAACAATGTGAGTGAATATAATGCCGCGTACACACGATCACTTTATGTGATGAAAAAAAATGACGTTTTTAAAAACGTCAATTTCATTGACCGTGTGTAGGGGAAAACGTTCTTTTATGTCTTGTAAAAAATGACAAAAAAAAATTGAAGCATGCTTCAATTTTATGTGTCGTTTTTCAAAACGTCGTTTTTTGTATCACAAAAAGTCACCGTGTGTAGCAAGAAACGTTGTTTAAAACGACGTTTTTTAACCCGCGCATGCCCAGAAGCTAGTTATGAAGCGAGCTTCGATGGAAAAGAGTGGTGAACGTAACCTTGCTTTTTGTGAAAAAAACGATGGTGTGTATGCAACATCGTCTTTGAAAAGTGAAGTTTCAAAAACGTTGTTTTTTTACTTCACAGAAAACGTAGTTTTTTTTTCATCACATAAAGTGATCGTGTGTACGCGGCATAAGACAGGGTTTGACAAATTTACTTGGAATCTAGGAGCCAGCTAAAAAAGTTAGGAGCCAAAAAACGCAGAAGCGAGCGCATACGTGAGTAGCGCTCGCATATGTAAACGGTATTCAAACCACACATGTGAGGTATCGCCGCGATTAGTAGAGTGAGAGGAATAATTCTAGCCCTAGACCTCCTCTTTAACTCAAAACATGCAACTTGTAGAATTTTTTAAACGTCGCCTATAGCGATTTTAAAGGGTAAAATGTTGTCGTCATTCCACGAGCGGATGCAATTTTGAAGCGTGACATGTTGGGTATCAATTTACATGGCATAACATTATCTTTCACATTATAAAAAAAAATTGGGCTAACTTTACTCTTGTCTTATTTTTTTATTAAAAATTTTTATTTTTTGCCCAAAAAAAAAGTGCGCAAATACGGTGTGACAGAAAGTATTGCAACGGCCGCCATTTTATTCTCTAGGGTGTTAGCAAAAAAATATATATATATAATGTTTGGGGGTTCTAATTAGAGGGAAGGAGAAGGCAGTGAAAACACTTGTACTTGTAATGTAACTACTTGTAATGCCAACGGCCATCACAAGATGGCGCCAGATCACAGAAGGAAGCTTAGGCCTGCAGAAGGCTGCAAAGCCGCAACCTCAATTACCTTAATTACTGCTGGCCGGTAATTGAGGCCGTGGCTTTGCGGCCTTTTGAAGGCCTAAGCTTCCTTCTGTGAAGGCCGCAAAGCCGTGGGCTCAATTACCGGCAGGCACGGGCCCGCCGCAATCGCGTCACCCACGCCGGCCTTCTGCAGGCCTAAGCTTCTCTGGGTGCCAGGTCAGAATATCTTGTCGCAATTGCGACCGGGCACCCGGATTTTGTCGAGCCCTGATGTAAGAAATTAGTATGTGCTAACAGTGAATAAACTGAAATCAATGATGACATGGGTCATCTGACACCATCATTTCCAAAATAAGATTCAGGCACATATAACAATATATCAAGTGCTGTATCAGCGAATAATCAAATTACAATGGGCACAGTGAGGATTGGCACAGTGAGGATGGGCACAGTGAGAATTGGCACAGTGAGGATTGGCACAGTGAGGATTGGCACAGTGACAATGGGCACAGTGAGGAATGGCACAGTGAGGATGGGCACAGTGAGGATTGGCACAGTGACAATGGGCACAGTGAGGATTGGCACAGTGACAATGGGCACAGTGAGGATTGGCACAGTGAGGATGGGCACAGTGACAATTGGCACAGTGAGGTTTGCATAGTGATGTTGCAAGGGCACAGTGAGGTTGGCACAGTGAGGTTGCAATGGGCACAGTGAGGCTTGCAAATGGGCATTGTTGACCCTCTTTTCCGCTTACAGTAGTCAATACGTTTTCTCATTTTTTTATATACTGTATATATTAGAAAAAAGGGTCAGACTCAATGGGCTACTTGCTCTTTTTTTTCCGGCTGTCATCTATGTCCTTCGGGCATAAGGATGGTCACATATAGTCACACACTATACATGTATTAATCTAATCACCTATGACTGCTTGTTATTGTAATCACTGAACAAATAATTCTTGAGGCCCTCATACAAGTGGGCAATGTATAGCAGCTGAGTGGGCAGGTTAGTAATGAAGCCAACACTTGGAATGTTATGGCCATGAATACTCATCACTCACCAGACTGGTAGTTATTTAAAATGGCAACATCTGTTCCATCTCCAAGAATGTGTTTGAGGGTAGCTTTAAAGAATCCGTACCCATCGATGGTAAACACTGTTATCTTTCCCTTTATACCTGGATGGACCATTATCAGCAGCTAGCAGTCCTGGAATAATCACTTCTTTCATCCAGTTCCTCTCTAGAAACAGGAATGTTTAGCAGCTGTACAACTAAGAGGTAGACATCGTGATTTGGAGTGTGAAGGAGCCAAGGAGGGCATCTCTGCAAACCCTTTAGTTAAGCTCCCCTGTGGCTTATCCCTGCTAGAGACTGGGGCTGAGAACATTGAGATCTAGAGCAAATGGTTTCCAACCTGGGGGTCAAATGATAATTTGCCAGGGGTCACCGAATCCTGGGCTATTCCTGGAGCCCGCGGCCACCCTCTCAGCCTCTTTGCAGGCGCCCATCCAGCATGGCTGGGGGCAGAGACTAGAGCTCAGCTGACTGGTGAGGAATGTGAAGTGGGAGGGGCTGGAGGAGACCCCATCTCCTGATTTCGGCATACGTGTCACTACTGCGAGACACCATAAAGTCAGAGACACAGTGAAGCCGGAGGCACAGTGAGTGCGATTATAGTTGCCATTAAAAGGACTCGGGGAGCGCTAAATGTCTGTGGTTTAGGCGCAAATTACTTGTCATGCCTTGGGTGCCGACAACCCACGCTACAACAATAATTTTACTGTTAGGGGTCCCCACAACTTGGGAAATTTTATCAAGGGGTCACAGCACTAGAAGGTTGAGAACCACTGATCTAGAGGAACATAGAGGACGCCTTTCTTGATATAACCAATCCTATATTTTACAATATTGATGTAATAAAATACTTTATTTTTAATGATTTCTTGAGTCGTCTGGCACCGTGATAATCCCCTTTCCCTTTGCTCTTTTTTTCCAATAATCATTGAGGTGCCACATCTAACATCTAGGACAGCCTTTCTCAACCTTTTTACCGCTGGGGAACCCTAAAAATAATTTTTAGGTCTCGGGGAACCCCTGATAAAACCCATTCATTGGGGGTCAGAGGGAACAATACCCCTTACTTTGGTGGTCAGTAAAAAGAATGCCCTATTTTACAGTAGTGGTAAGAATGCCCCCCTTCCAGAGAACTATGAAGATCATTGGTGTCATACCACTGGCTCCTCCAAGTGGAATTGGCTCAGAACTATGTAGGGACCATCAAACAGAAGGTAAATCGGCCACAGCTCAAGGAACCCCTAGCCACCTCTGGAGGAACCCTAGGGTTCCACGGGACCCTGGTTGAGAATGGCTGATCTAGGACATATCAGCCACACCCCCTTCTATACCCATAGCATGTTTCTTACTGTTTATTTTTTCCTCTGTATTTCTTCTGCCTCTGTTTTGGCTGAAGCCGGCACCATATTTGCGTCAGGGATATAATCTCGCTCATGCACAGTGAACAGTAATAATAATAATGGGTCTGAACTCTCGTTGAATTGCAATCCATGGTTGTGGAGCACTGATGATGGAGGCACGGTACCTGTATGGTGAGACTGCCAGCACACTAAGCATGCCGTCAATGGGGGACAAAATGCGTATTTACTAGTGATGTCATTCTGAAAAGAAATCATGCAAAATCTCCTAAATGGCGTGGGTTAGGAATGGGATACCATGAAAGACACCTATTTGTAAGTCATTGCACAAGGGTTTGCATGACACAGAATAGATCAGGAGACTTTACTATCATTAAGGGTGTCACTCTTCCTTCTGGCCACCAATGTAAGGGAAATTTTCCCATTCTCCCCCAATTATAGTATTTAGTTTGGCTTCTCCATGGCCTAAAACGCATTGTGGGCCTTCCTCTGGCATAGAACGGTGATGAAGGCTGCTTTGAAGTAAAAATGCAATTTTATAAATTTGAGTTCAAGCTAATGTTTGTTTTTTAGCTAATAAAACTGCACAGTTGAGAAAGCAGCAGTTAATGCACATTCCCTACAGTACAGGGGCTCATCAGTGCACATTCCCTACAGTACAGGGGGCTCATCAGTGCACATTCCCTACAGTACAGGGGGCTCATCAGTGCACATTACCTACAGTACAGGGGGCTCATCATTGCACATTCCCTACAGTACAGGGGGCTCATCAGTGCACATTCCCTACAGTACAGGGGGCTCATCAGTGCACATTCCCTACAGTACAGGGGCTCGTCAGTGCACATTCCCTACAGTACAGGGGGCTCATCGGTGCACATTCTCTACAGTACAGGGGCTCGTCAGTGCAAATTCCCTACAGTACAGGGGGCTCATCATTGCACATTCCCTACAGTACAGGGGGTTCATCATTGCACATTCCCTACAGTACAGGGAGCTCATCAGTGCACATTCCCTACAGTACAGGGGGCTCATCAGTGCACATTCCCTACAGTACAGGGGCTCGTCAGTGCACATTCCCTACAGTACAGGGGCTCATCGGTGCACATTCCCTACAGTACAGGGGCTCATCGGTGCACATTCTCTACAGTACAGGGCCTTGTCAGTGCAAATTCCCTACAGTACAGGGGGCTCATCATTGCACATTGCCTACAGTACAGGGGGCTCATCAGTACACATTCTGTACAGTACAGGGGCTCATCGGTGCACATTCCCTACAGTACAGGGGGCTCATCATTGCACATTCTCTACAGTACAGGGGTATCATCATTGCACACTCCCTACAGTACAGGGGCTCATCAGTTTACATTCATGGGAGAATCATTAGTGCATATTCTCTACAGTACAGAGAATCATCAGTGCACATTCCCTACAGTACAGGGGCTCATCAGTGCACATTCTCTTCAGTACAGAGGCTCTTCAGTGCACATTCACTATGGTACAGGGGCTCATCAGTGCACATTCCCTACAGTACAGGGGCTCATTAGTGCACTTTTCCTACAGTATAGGGGGCTCATCAGTGCACATTCCCTACAGTACAGGGGGCTCATTGGTGCACATTCCCTGCAGTACAGGCGCTCATCAGTGCACTTTCCCTACAGTATAGGGGGCTCATCAGTGCACATTCCCTGCAGTACAGGGGCTCATCAGTGCACTTTCCCTACAGTACAGGGGCTCATCGGTGCACATTCCCTACAGTACAGGGGGCTCATCAGTGCACATTCCCTACAGTACAGGGGCTCATCGGTGCACATTCCCTACAGTACAGGGGTTTGTCAGTACACTCCAACATTTGCAGCAATTGCTGATTTTAGTTGGACAAATTTCTCATCCAACAGACTAAAGGATCTGCAAGATATTTAATTCCCAAACTAAAATACTTCATTTGAACTAAAAAAAAAAAAGGCATGTTACATCTAGTTGATACAAACTTTAAAAAGGTTGACATCAGTCTGCCCCCAAATTCCTGAAAACGTTAATAAACGCATGGCGCTACAAAAAAAAAGCACATTTTTCATCATTAACATTTTTTGTTCACTCTGTAGACCGCGGTTCCTTTTCTTGGTCCCATCAATGGTGTCTAACTCATGCCCAACATTGTGGCTTCAACGTTTTCTGCAGACAAAGAAAAATGATCCGGTGCTGCCAATCAATTTCTTGTCTTTTTACTTTTTCGCAGACAAAAAAAAAAAAAAACTTGTGGGGAAAAAAAAAAATCAATCAAACCTAGGAATGAACAAAGGTCCAACTTTTGTCTTTGTGAGTGTGAAAAAAAAAAAAAAGAAGTCAGGACAGACAATATCCTTTACATCTTCGAGCCTCTGTGAAAAAACATGACGTTCTCGCCTGAACCGCTTGGTCAGAAATCATTTTCAAACACTCCGAGATAAGGTTACAGTCCCTTTTGTTGATCTTCATCATTTTTATATCATTTTTTTATAGAACGAGGCTTATATCCTTGTTGCAGAAAAAAGCCGGGCATTCTACTTTTCTACTTATTTTTTATTTTTTTTCTACGAGTTTTTGTGTGAGTGAGACATGCATTTTTCCACTCAATACGTGCCGCAAAGACTTTCAATTAAGAATGACCTTTAAGGCTTCTGCTTTTTGATTCTGGCGATGTTGAAGCTGATCTGAAATTAGTTTTTCTTTTTTTTTTTTTCTTTGTACACTTTGTTCCTTTCCGCCACGTTATTAGTTTCATACAGTTGTCAGTAACGTTGCCGGTTAAATGCAACGGAAAAAAAAACATTCTCATAATCCATAGAAGTCTTCTTAGATGCCTATTGTCAACCAGGAACATAACTTTTTCCCTCTCGCTTTTCTTTGTTTGGCGTCCGCCCTTTGTACGCCTCTAGGAAAGCCAGTTTTAATTTGATTTTTTGAATACCTGCATCAAATTTCCTCTCCCGTGTCTTGAAATATATATCTTGTAAAGACAACAGACACAGAAAAAAAAAATGATTGTATGCCTATGAATAATTAGAGACGCAACTTTTTCCGGGGACGTGTCATGGAAGTGTAGCGCCTGTGTACTTTTTAGTACCGGTGCTATTTAAATTTAGAGGGAGATCAGAGTGTAGTTAAACTCTTGCCGCGTACACACGATCGTTTTTCGGGTTCTAAAAAATGACGTTTTTTTTTTTTTTTTTAACGTCATTAACCACTTAAAGGATCACTAAAGGAAATATTTTTTTAGCTAAATAGCTTCCTTAAAGCGGATGGTTCAGCAAAAAAAAATATTAAAAGCCAGCAGCAACAAATACTGCAGCTGCTGACTTTTAATATTAGGGCACTTACCTGTCCTGGAGTCCAACGGCGTCCACAGCAGAGGACGAGCGATCGCTCGTCACCCTGCTGCTCCCCCCTCCATCCACGGTGAGGGAAGCGCTGCGGCTTCACTGCCCGGTTCCCTACGGCGCATGCGCGAGTCGCGCTGCGCCCACCGATTGGCTCCCGCTGTGTGCTGGGAGCCGTGAGTTCCCAGCACACAACGGGGGGGGGCGACGGGATGTCGCCAAAAAACCTGACTTTTGCCCGAGACTGCGGGCCGGAAGTGGTTGCAGATACCTGTCTTTAGACAGGTATCTGCACCCCCCTCCCCCCTGAAAGGTGTCAATTGTGACACCGGAGGGGGGGAGGGTTACGATCAGCGGATCTTCACTTTAGGGTGGAGATCCGCTTTAACCTTAATGCAGTGCTGTTTTCATGTTCTCATTGTTCGTTTTTGCTTTGAAGTTACTGTAATTCTGCTCTGATCTCCACACTTCCTGCTTGTCTGGCTCCTTTTGAAAAATCTCATGGCAGCTTTTCACTGTGGTCCAAGCTGTGTGTCTAATGCCGCGTACACACAGTCACTTTTTGTGATGAAAAAAAACAACGTTTTCAAAAACGTCATTTAAAGGGGTAGTTCCCCCAAAAACCTTTTTTTTAACATTGATTGAGGCTCGTTTTGTCAAGGGGAATCGGGTGTTTTTTTTTTTAGAATCGAAGCAGTACTTACCGTTTTAGAGATGCATCGTCTCTGTCGCTTCCGGGTATGGTCTTCGGGGAAGGGCATTCCTATTTTTATTGACAGGCTTCCGACGGTCGCATACATCGCGTCACGATTTTCCGAAAGTAGCCGAACGACGGTGCGCAGGCGCAGTATAGAGCCGCACCGGCGCTCGGCTACTCGTGACGCGATGTATGCGACCGTCGGAAGCCTGTCAATCAAATAGGAACGCCCAGACCAGAAGACCATACCCGGAAGCGACGGAGACGATGCATCTCTAAAACGGTAAGTACTGCTTTGAATCTAAAAAAAAAACACCCGATTCCCCTTGACAAAACGAGCCTCAATCAATGTTAAAAAAAGGTTTTTGGGTGAACTACCCCTTTAAAATCACAGTGTGTGGGCAAAACGTTGTTTTATGTCTTCAAAAAAACGACCAAAAAAAATTTCGAACATGCTTGAATTTTTTGTGTCGTTTTTCAAAACGTCGTTTTTTGTGTCATAAAAAGTGATGGTGTGTGGGCAAAACGATGTTGAAAATTACGTTTTTAAAGCCGCGCATGCTCAGAAGCAAGTTATGAAACGGAGCTTCAGTGAAACAGAGTGCCGTCGAACGTGGTGTACGTAACCACGCTTTGCTAGAGCGTTTTGGAAAAACGATGGTGTGTATGCAACGTCGTTTTGGAAAATTAAGTTTGAAAAACGTTGTTTTGTTTCATCACTTGAAGCGTCGGTTTTTTTTCATCACAAAAAGTGATCGTGTGTACGCGGCATAAAACTCCTCAGAAACAATCAGATCCATTTTAAAAACAAAACACTGCCCTGGATTTGTTTGTTTTTGTTCTGTCTCTCTCTCTACTTCACATACACACAAAACCAGTTTAAAAACAAAAGTGAAACTGCAGGCACATTATATGATTGATTTTTATCTATTCTTAATCATTTTTAAAAGGAATCAGTTAACTTTTATGTCTCTATACCCTGTAAACAGTCATTTCAGCAAATTTTTTTTTTTTCCTTTAGTGACCCTTTAAGCCCCGGACCAATATGCTGCTAAATGCCCAGAGGCGTTTTTACAATTCGGCACTGCGTCGCTTTAACAGACAATTGCGCGGTCGTGCCACGTGACTCCCACACAAAATTTTCGTCCTTTTCTTCCCACAAGTAGAGCTTTCTTTTGGTGGTATTTGATTGCCTCTGCGATTTTTATTTTTTGCGCTATAAACAAAAATAAAGCGACGTTTTTGAAAAAAAAACAATATTTTTTAATTTTTGTTATAAGAAAAATCGAATAAACTAAATTTTAGTCAAACATTTAGGCCAAAATGTATTCAGCCACATGTCTTTAGTAAAATAAAAAAATCGCAATAAAAAATAATTTGCTACCTAGCGGCAACAGCGACGCTAATGCAGCGATCAGAAAACCTGAACCTAACACTAACTGCCTGTCACACTGACACTAAATGCAGTGATCAGTACATATATGATCACTGCTATTAGTGTCAGTGTGACACTGTCACTAATAGGAGTTACTACAAAGAGTAGTAGGAAGGCAGACTTTTTCAGGCAATCACAGGGACATACAATTTAAGAAAAAATATTTAATTATGTATCATAAAATCCAGAAACAAAAACTAAAATATACAAAAACAGGATATACAGAATATATATTAGCAATAGTAGCTTGAATCTCGCCATTTCGAATTTGGCGAGATTCAAGCTACTATTGCTAATATATATTCTGTATATCCTGTTTTTGTATATTTTAGTTTTTGTTTCTGGATTTTATGATACATAATTAAATATTTTTTCTTAAATTGTATGTCCCTGTGATTGCCTGAAAAAGTCCGCCTTCCTACTACTCTTTGTAGTAACTCCTATTTTTGATTGAATTATTTCGGATGTTGGCTACATGTGAGTGCTTTTATGTTTCCCCGTTCCCTATTTTTGAACTGTCACTAATAGTGACAGTGTCACACAGCGGAGGAGGTCCCGATCGAACCCCCGACCCGCTAGAAGGCAGGGACGTACATGTACGCCCATCTGACTGTACATGCCATTCTGTGGACGTACATAGGCGTGCGACGGGCGTTAATCGGTTAAAAATGATCGTGTGTGGGCTTCAGAGCATTTTTCGGGTTCTGAAAAACAGACAAAAAAAAATTCGAACATGCTCTATTTTTTCACAACATTTTTCACAATGTTGTTTTTCGGGTCGTGTGTGGGCTTTAAGGATGTGAAAAACCCGCGCATGCTCAGAAGCTATGAGACGGGAGCGCTCGTTCTGGTAAAACTAGCGTCGGAATGGAGTAAGCACATTCATCACGCTGTAACAGACGCGAATCGTCTTTTACTAACACGCAATCAGCTAAAGCAGCCCCAAGGGTTGCGCCATCCGAATGGAACTTTCCCTTTAGAGTGCCGTCGTACGTGTTGTACGTCATCCCGCATTGCTATAGCAATTTTTTTTTCACGATCGTGTGTAGGCAAGGCCGTTTTAATGATTGGGTTGAAAAAAGCTTTGTTTTATTCTAAAGCCTGAAAAACGTAGTTTTTTACAACCCGAAAAATTATCGTGTGTACGCGGCATCTGATCCAAATTGTTAAGTGCAAAACACGGTCTCTGTCTCAGCTTGGCTGTGCTGTGGGCTCATTCTGTTGTACTGGGGTGTTCTTCCAACCCCGGTGCTGCAGGTGGCAGCAGTGGAGTCAAGGTTTAGGTGCTCTTTCCCAGCAGCCAATCAGGAGGGTTTAACCTCGCTGTGCATGCTGAGGAGGGGTATTTATGAGGCAGATGCCATTGGTTCTGGGCCTTCTTCTTCAAATGTGGCGCCCACCTTTTGGGTGACCACATCACGTCGCCCCAACGTTATAGCCTACCTGGCTGGGGCGTGCGTGCCATGTGGTGTTCCTGGTTCCGGGGCTACATTGGCCTGGAACATTTGAGTAGCGACGGGGACTCAGTGAGTGACTGGGTTCCCATTTTTGAAGATCCCAAGCTGTACTACTGTTCGGTGGGGAGTCCCTCTGAGGAGCGCCATTGAGAGGCTGGCGGTCCAAAAGGGCCTCGACAAACCACCAGAGATTGAAGTAGCCGGACACTGCAGGATTGATCCCCTGTCAGCCTGTACCTGGGCCACAAGTTGAAGGAGATCCAGATGCAAATCATCTAAGGAGGATTATCTCTGTAACTACAAATCCGAGAGGGCCTGTGGCAGAGGTGTCTCTCTGAAGTTCACCAAGGAGTGTCTGTGGCAGAGACTTTATCCTACAAAGGTTTGAGTGATACTCCGGCTGCCAGGTCACTGAGAGAGGTCTTTCCGGGTACGCTAAACCCACTCACCTAGGAGTGGCGCAGAGAAGTGTTACGCTTGGGAGCAGGACTGTTTCCCTATTTTTACGCCTGAACCTGCTGTTCATCTTTCTTCTTTAACTTTACTTTCCTCACCACGAGTTTATTGTTATTACCTGGCTGGGTAATAAAGAGCACAGTAAAGAGCACCTGTCTGGACATTTCTTTACTTCTACTACATGCAATACGCATCATTCACCCCTAGGAATTTCGGAGGAGCCATGAGGTAATTGTGCCGCCCAAAAATCCAGCAGCTCCAATGGGGGTAATGCTACACCTGCATCAAATGTCCTCTCCTGTGTCCTGAAATATATATCTTGTATGGACAACAGATACAAAAAATAAAAATAAAATGATTGTATACCTATGAATAATTAGAGACGTAACTTTTTATGGGGACGTGTCATGGAAGCAAAAGGAAAAAAACCACAAGAGAGTCTCACTGTGTTCGGTTTTATTTGAAGGACAGGAACATTTTACGCATTTTAATTAAAGACCTGAATAATGTAAGTTGTTTCTACCGAGGGGATGACCTTTCTGTTATTAAACCTTAAGGGCATTTACCACTCGACACTTAAATCATGCAGGAGCATAGTCATAGAGAATGGTTGGATCCGGGCGCTGTGTGGTACTTTTAGGGCAGCATATAATCTAAGCAGAGGTTTTTTTGTGGTGATTTTAGTCATTTTTTAATTTAGCTGTTTTTTTTTTTTGCAGGTATACAAGCGTTTTAGAAGCATATTTTAACCACTTCAGCCTCGGAAGAATTTACCCCCTTCCTGACCAGAGCACTTTTTGCGATTCGGCACTGCGTCGCTTAAAAGAGGAAAAAAGCCTCCTCAAATAAAAAAAAGGCCCTGCAAGAGGGCATAATGAGCTAGTATGCATAGCATACTAGCTCATTATGTATTGCTTACCTCTGATCGAAGCTCCCGCAGCTGTCCACGTCTCCCCCTCCGGCCGCCGTCATGTTGTCCCGCAATGACTTCCGTGTATCGCGGCTTCAAGGCTGTAATTGGCCGGAGCCGTGATGACGTCACTCCCGCGCATGCACGCGGAAACGGCACAGTACAACTGAAGCACTGGCACATAGTGCCAGTGCTTCAGTTGGCTTAAGTGGGCATGTGCCGCATGACGATGGCACATGCAAATACAGGGATATCTCCTAAACCGTGCAGGTTTAGGAGATATAGGGCTAGATTCAGGATGGAGAGCAGATCCATGTACCGGCGTAACGTATGTCATTTACGTTACGCCGCCGCAACTTTTTCAGGCAAGTGCTTTATTCACATATCACGTATCTTAGCAACATTTAAGCGTATCTCATTATGAGCATACGCTTAAATTTGCACGGGCTCAGATTAGGACGGTGGGCCAGATTCTCATAGAATTCCGGCGGCGTAGCGTAAGCCATTTACACTACGCCGCCGCATCGTACTAGAGCAAGTGCTTTAATCTCAAAGCACTTGCTCCATAGTTTTCGCCTGCGTCGCGTAAATCGCCCAGCGTAAACCCGCGCAATTCAAATGGGGCGGCTTGTATTTAAATTAAGCGCGCCCCCGCGTCGAACGAACTGGGAAAAAGCCCAGTGCGCATGCTCCAGCTCACGTCGGAAACGTAGTTGAAACCGACGTCAAAACGACGTGAGCGTCATTTACGCAACTCCCTATTCGCGAACGAGTTAGTAAAACGTAAAGCGACGGAAAAAGCCGACGCTGACCCGACGCCATACTTAACATGGCATCCGACGGTACTTCGTAAGGTTACTCCACATCGAAGCTGGGGTAACCTTACGCGGACGAAAACGACGTACGCGACGACGGGGCGGCGTAAAAGCGATCGGGAATCGGCGTACTAGCCTCATTTGCATATGCAAATGAGAAAACAACGTAAAGGCTACCTAGTGGCCGGAGTTGTCATTACAACTACGATCCGCAAGTGTAATGGTTTTACGCTTGTTGGATGTAGAAGCGTATCTATGCAAAAGTGATGCTAAGCATCACACGCATAGATACGAGACCAAAAAAACGGCGGTACGATGGGGTATCTGAGATACTACGTTATATCGCCGCTGAGAATCTGGCCCGGTGTATCTACTGATACGCCCGTCTTAAGTCTTTGTGAATCTGGCCCATAGGCTTGTAATATAGGCTTGTAGCATAAAGTTGTAAACCACTTTAACTAACAATTGCGCGGTCGTGCGACGTGGCACACAAACAAAATTGACGTCCATTTTTTCCCACAAATAGAGCTTTCTTTTTGTGGTATTTGATCACCTCTGCGGTTTTTATTTGTTGCGCTATAAACAAAAATAGAGCGACAATTTTGAAAAAAAAAAGCAATATTTTTTACTTTTTGCTATAATAAATATCCCCAAAATATATATATATAAAAAAACAATGCATTTTTTCTCAGTTTAGGCCGATACATATTCTTATACATATTTTTGGTTACAAAAAATTGCTGCACGCTGCAAGGGTTATTATAATTATTATTATTATACAGGATTTATATCGCGCCGACAGTTTACGCAGCACTATACAACTTGAGAGTAGACAGTACAAATACAATACACTTTAATACAGTAGGAATCAGAGAACCCTGCTCGTTATAGCTTACAGTCTAAGAGGAAGGGTCAAGAGATACAAGAGGTAATAACTGTGAGGGGATGGGCTGATGGAGAAAATAAATGTACAGTTGTTAGGCGGAGGCCAGATAGACTTCTCTGTAGAGATGAGTTTTCAGGGATCGTCTAGTGGGAGAAAGTCAGACAGATTGGGGTAGAGCATTCCAGAGGATGGGTGAGGCTCAGGAGAAGTCCTGGAGGCAAGCATTGGATGAGGTGACAAGGGAGTCCCAATAGCTTTTGTATAAATGCTGTCAGTTTATTTAAGCCACTTTATATAAGCTGCAAACAGAAGAGCCCCTTCCTCCTTGGACACCATACAACTCTCATTACATGTATAATTCCGTAAGATACCAGGGAATGTAAGAGAGAGTGTAAAAACTGTATTTAATCCATTCCAATTGAAAAGATTTGGCAGCTACTTACCTTAGCAAAGCAAAGGAGCCTTGGGAAAGGAATTGTTTTTTTTAATTTAACCAGTTCCCAATGTGCCAAGTATGACTGCCAAACGTCTAAATCAGACTAGAATAAATATGTTTTTTTGCCTTCACCTTTCTGCTTCCTGGTGGTTTTCTCAATAATTCCAACTTATCACAATAGAGTTCTCTGTCATCCAAAGAAGAAGTGACTTTTTCAATAAATGTTTAATGCATATCTTCTTGCCACTTGTACCCTTTGCTGCTGGAGTCGTGGGCAAAATGGCATGTTGGCTTTTGGCATCAGTAGAGTTGGGTTGTGGGTTTTCAGTGCACACCTAAGGGGAGAGAGAGGGAGAGGAAGGGAAAGGGAAAGAGAGAAAAAGAAAGAGAGAGAGGGAGGGAAAGAAGGAGAGAGAGAGGGAGAGGAAGGGAAAGAGGGAGAGAGAGGGAGGGAAAGGGAAAGAGAACGAGAGAAAGGGAAAGGGAGAGGAAGGGAAAGAGGGAGAGGAAGGTAAAGAGGGAGAGAGAGGGAGGGAAATGCAAAGAGAAAGAGAGAAAGGGAAAGGGAGAGAGATGGAGAGGAAGGGAAAGAGGGAGAGGAATGGAAAGAGGGAGAGAAAGGGAGGGAGAGAAAGGGAAAGGGGGAGAGAGAGGGAGAGGAAGGTAAAGGGAAAGAGAGAAAGGGAAAGAGAGAGAGGGAGAGGAAGGAAGGGAGGGGAAGGGAAAGGGGGAGGGAGAGGGAGGGGAAGGGAAAGGAAAAGAGAGAAAGGGAAAGAGAGAGAGGAAGAGGAGGGGAAAGAGGGAGAGGAAGGGAAAGAGGGAGAGGAAGGGAAAGAGGGAGGGAAAGGGAGAGAGAGGGAGAACAAGGGAAATGGAAAGAGAGGAAGGGAGAGAGAGGGAGAGGAAGGGAAACAGGGAGAGGAAGGGAAAGGGAGAGGAAGAGGAGGGGAAAGGGAGAGAGAGGGAGAGCAAGGGAAAGGGGGGGAGAGAGAGAGAGAGAGGGAGGGGAAAGGGAGAGGGAGAGGAAGGGGAAAGGGAAGGAGAAAGGGAGAGGAAGGGAAAGGGAGAGAGAGGCAGAGGGAGGGAAAGGGAGAGGAAGGGAAAGAGGGAGAGAGAGGGAGATGAAGGGAGAGAGAGAGAGAGAGAGAGAGAGAGAGGGGGAGAGGAGGGGAAAGGGAGAGAGAGCGAGAGCGAGAAGAAAAGAAAGGGAGATAGAGAGGAAGCGAAGGGTAGAAAGGGAGAGGGAGAGGAAGGGAAAGGGAGAGAAAGAGAGAGTACGGGAAGGGGAGAGGAAGGGAAAGGGAGGGAAAGGAAGGGAAAGGGGGGGAGAGAGGGAGAGGAAGGGAAAGGGGGAGAGAGAGGGAGGGAAAGGGACAAGGAAAGAGAGGAAGGGAAAGAGGGAGAGAGGGGAGAGAGGAAGAGGAAGGGAAAGGGGGAGAGTGAGGGAGAGAAAGGGAAAAGGGAAGAGAGGAAGGGAAAGAGGGAGAGGATGAGAATGGGAGAGAGTGAGAGTAACGGAAAGAGAGAGAGAGAGGGAGAGGATGAGAATGCCGAAATTTAGGAGGTAGTGTCTCCTCAAGCCCCTCTCACTTCACATTCCTCACCAGTCAGCTGACCTCTAGTCTCTGCCATGCCGTGAACTTAAGGGGCGGCTGCGGGCTTCAAGGACAGCCCTGCTGGGCAGCAGCAAAAAGGTGGGCAGAGCGATTCAGGCTTCAGGAACAGCCTAGGATTCGGTGACCCCTGGCAAATCATCATTCGACCCCCGAGGGGGTCACGACCCCCAGGTTGAGAGCCACAGCCCTAGAGAATAAATTGGCTTTGCAATTTTTTATGTCACACAATATTTGTGCACTGGTTTTTAAAACATAGAAACATAGAGAAGTGAAGGCAAAAAAGTCCATCAAGTCTGCCCATTTTTTTTGAGGGGGGGGGGGGGGGATACACTTTTTTTTTTTTAATGCAGAATTTAATGCCATAAAACTATCCCCTATTTGGTAGATGTTATAAAATGTCTTAGAATCCCCAAATATTTATATTTTTTTAAAAGCAGAAGCCCTAGAGCAGTGGTTCTTAACCTTCTTGTGCCACGACCCCTTGATAAAATTGGGGACCCAGTCTTTGGCCAGCAAAATGGTCTGGGGCTAATGTGGTTGAACTAGGGCTTATTTTCAGGGTAGGGCTTATACTACAGCCCTCCTGGAAAATAACGCTAGGTCTTATTTTCAGGGAAACACGGTAGCTTTAACTGGGAGAAAGAAAAACTTGCATGACATTTGTATTATTATCTATTTTTAAGTATTTATTTTTAAGGTTATTAAGCATTGTAAATCTGAACAGCAAGCTCCAAACCACCATCACCACATTTCTTATTAATTTGTTATTTATTCCCATTGAATAAGCACAGTACAACAAAAACAATCTATGAAGACAAAAATTCTAAATATTGATGCCTCATCTTCACAGTCTGCATTATTTTCTGAGTCATGTGGCTGTCTGCTGGAACCCGAATCTCTTTTGTACCTGCAGGTGTTTGTGTTCTGTGTCTGACTGATGGCTCGGTGACTGCATGCTGCTTTCTGCCAATGAACAAAGATAGAAACAAAAACACAGGTGGCAGAAGTTATTACTATAATGGAGTTAGCAAAATAAAATGCAGTTCTCCTGTAAAAGAAAAAAAAGGCTATAATCAATTGCCACTGAGCACATCCTCTGTGTAATTTTCTGAATGTTTTCCTTAAAGTAATGTAACTTGTATATGTTTGCTGTACAATATTTCCATTTCTGTATATAATACATATTCTGTATATAATATATATATATATATATATATATATATATATATATGCACATGAGAAAGAAAGGGAAATTATATATATATATATATATATATATATATATATGCACATGAAATTATATATATATATATATATATATATATATATAGGAGAGAGAGAGAGAGAGAGGGAGGGCAATTGAGAGGGAGAGGAAGGGAAATGGAGAGGGAAGGAGAGGAAGGGAAAGGGGGAGAGAGGGAGAGGAAGGGAAAGGGGGAGAGAGGGAGAGGAAGGGAACGAGAAAGAGAGAGGAAGAGGGAGGGAAAGGGAGGGAGAGGAAGGGAAAGGAAGAGAGAGAGGGAAATAAAGGGAAAGGGAGAGAGAGGGAGAACAAGGGAAAGGCAAAGAGAGGAAGGGAAAGGGAGAGGAAGGGAAAGGGAAATGGAGAGGGAGGGAAAGAGAAAGGGAGAGAGAGGGAGAGGAAGGGAAAGAGGGAGAGAGAGGGAAAGGGAGGGAGAGACAGGGAAAGGGAGGGAGAGGAAGGGAAGGGGGGAGAGAGAGGGAGATGAAGGGAAAGAGAGAGAGAGGGAGAGGAGGGGAAAGGGAGAGAGAGAGAGAGGGGAAGGGGAAAGGGAGGGAGAGAGGGAGAGGAGGGTAAAGGGAGGGAGAGAGGAAGGGGAAAGGGAGGGAAAGAGGGAGAGGAAGGGGAAAGGGAGGGGGAGAGGGAGTGAAAAGAGAGAGCGAGGGAGAGGAATCGAAAGGGGGAGAGAGGGAGAGAGGTAGAGGAATGGTAAGGGAGAGAGAGGGAGAAGGGAAAGGGGGAGAGAGAGGGAGAAGAAGGGAAAGGGAGGGAGAGGAAGGGAAAGGGGGAGAGAGAGGGAGAGGAAGAGAAAGGGCGAGAGAGTGGGAGGAGAGGAAAGAGTAAGGGGGAGAGGAAAATAATGGGAGAGAGGGAGAGGAAGGGAAAGGGAGAGAGAGAACAGGAAGGGGGGGGGGAAGGGAATGGGAGGGAGAGAGATGGAGAGGAAGGGAAAGGGGGAGAGAGAGAGGAAGGTAAAGGGGGGAGAGAGAGGGGGGAGAGGAAGGGAGAGGGAGGGAAAGGGAAGAGAGGGAGAGAGAGAGAAATGAAAAGGGAAGGGGAAGGAAGGGAGAGGAAGAGGAAGGGGAAGGGGAGAGAGGGAGAGGAAGGGAAAGAGGGAGAGAGGGAGAGAAAGGGAAAGGGAAAGAGGAAGGGAAAGAGGGAGAGGATGAGAAAGGGAGAGAGAGAGTAACGGAAAGAGAGAGAGAGAGGGAGAGGATGAGAAAGGGAGAGAGAGAAGATCAGAAAGGAAGAGAGAGGGAGAGGAATGGAAAGGGAGAGAGAGAGAGAGAGAGAGGGAGAGGCAGGGAAAGGGAGATGGAGAGAGAGAGAGTGAGAGGGAAAGGGAGGGGGAGGGAGGGAGAGAGAGTGAGAGGAAGGGAAAGGGAGAGAGAGGGGAGGTAAAGGGAGAGATAGGGGGAGAGAGAAAGAGAGGGGGAGGGAGGGAGAGAGGGAGAGAGAGAGGGAGAGAGAGGGGTGAGGGAAAAGGAGAGAAGGGGAGAGAGAGATGGGGGAAGGAAGAGAGGGAAAGGGGGAGGGAGGGAGAGAGAGAATGGGAGGGAGAGGTAGGATGGGAGAGAGGGGGAGAGAAAGGGAGGGAGAGAGAGTTTTTTTTTTCCTTTTCACTTGCCAACACCTACTTTTTTACTGTCGACCCCTGCTTGATTAAACACTTGGCATCAGTCTTGCCATCTCGCTATCCACCACCCATGACCCCTATGCAGCAGAGCTTAGACTAGGGGAGGAAAAAGTAACACAAAGAGCCAATCCATTGTGCTGCAGTGCTTGTGTGCTAACAATAAACATAGAAGGAGAATTTAGGGAGACGGGGAGATCAGTTGTGGTTTTTGCTTTTTTTTATGTAAGCTGTGTAAGGTCCTGAATTTGACTAAGTAGAAAACAGAGTGACAGAAAAAATAGATCATCTGTCAGCTACTTCTCCATTCACTGTTCAGTCATGTCATGTAACTGTTATTTAACTGCATCAGATAAAAATCAGGTGCCCTTCCCTACCAGACAGGACTGTGTGGCATGACAGAGCTCTGTAAATCTCAGATCAGGATGGACAGAAAAACAAATCCTTTCCCAGGTAAACAATATTTTGTAATAAAGGAGATTTCTAATGCTTGGTGCCAGCTACTGATTCTATGGACTGGTTTTGGATTGTGTTGCTTGGAGGTGGAAATTGCACATTGTTTTTATTGGCTTTAGACACATTTGCAATACATTCTTCTGTTGTACAGATGTGCAAAATCAATTACAGATGTTCCTTTTTCTTTTTAAAAAGAGTGAGCAGAAATCACTTTTGTAGTGACAATGTTGTGACATTCCTTTCTTAGTTGTCTTATAAGTATATTGCTCAACAATGGTAATATGTTAACTTTTCACGTCCTTATTTCAACATTAAGGGGCTTTTAATTTTGGTGCATGTTGTGTTGTGGCACCGCAGATCAGATTTTAAATCTTGGTCCCTCGGTGGAAAAAGATCACTGTGGCAGCCCGTCCATTAGGGGTGCCCAGCCACCGCACCCTCTCTCCAGGCTACCCCCTATATGGCAATGGAATCTATCCATAGTCCCTTATTCATGCGTCCTGCCCCTTTCAGGGCACTGGGCGCATAACTCTAATAGGCTTTAAAAATCGGGTGGGCTCAGGTCGCAGAGAATGCGACAGGAGCCCCCCCAGGTGTGTTACAACAGGGAATGAATATGAAACACCGATCCTTGACCCGGCTAATTAGAAGTGGGTGTGAGACCCTTTTTCCGATTGGCTGAAAAGAGAAGAAGGAAATGGAAGCATCGGGTGATGGAGAGCAGGAGAACGGGAAGCCTCCGGTGATGGAGAGCAGGAGAGCGGGAAGCCGCTGGTGATGGAGGGCAGGATAGTGGTAAGCCTCTGGTGATGGAGAGCAGGGGTGTGGCAAGCCACCGGTGATGGAGAGCAGGAGAGCGGGAAGCCGCCGGTGATGGAGAGCAGTAGAACGTTCAGCCTCCGTTGATGGAGAGCAGGAGAACGGAAAGCCTCTGGCGATGGAGAACAGGAGAACGGGAAGCCTCTGGCGATGGAGAGCAGGGGAGCGGTAAGCCTCCGGCGATGGAGAGCAGAAGAACGAGAAGCCTCCGGTGATGGAGAGCAGGAGAACGGGAAGCCTCTGGTGATGGAGAGCAGGAGAATGGGAAGCTGCCGGTGATGGAGAGCAGGAGAATGGGAAGCCTCTGGTGATGGAGAGCAGGAGAATGGGAAGCCGGTGGTGATGGAGAGCAGGAGAACCGGAAGCCTCCGGTGATGGAGAGAAGGAGAATGGGAAGCCTCCAGTGATGGAGAGCAGAGAGAAGCTGCCAGTGATGGAGAGCAGGAGAACAGGAAGCCTCCGGTGATGGAGAGAAGGAGAACCGGGAAGCCTCCGGTGATAGAGAGCAGGAGACCGGGAAGCCTCCGGTGATGGAGAGCAGGAGAATGGTAAGCTGCCAGTGATGGAGAGCAGGAGAACCGGGAGCCTCCAGTGATGGAGAGAAGGAGAATGGGAAGCCTCCGGTGATGGAGAGCAGGAGAACCGGAAGCCTCCCGTGAAGGAGAGAAGGAGAATGGGAAGCCTCTGGTGATGCAGAGCAGAGAGAAGCTGCCAGTGATGGAGAGCAGGAGAACAGGAAGCCTCCGGTGATGTAGAGAAGGAGAACCGGGAAGCCTCCGGTGATAGAGAGCAGGAGAACGGGAAGCCTCCGGTGATGGAGAGCAGGAGAATGGGAAGCTGCCAGTGATGGAGAGCAGGAGAATGGGAAGCTGCCAGTGATGGAGAGCAGGAGAACCGGAAGCCTCCAGTGAAGGAGAGAAGGAGAATGGGAAGCCTCCGGTGATGCAGAGCAGAGAGAAGCTGCCAGTGATGGAGAGCAGGAGAACAGGAAGCCTCCGGTGATGTAGAGAAGGAGAACCGGGAAGCCTCCGGTGATAGAGAGCAGGAGAATGGGAAGCTGCCAGTGATGGAGAGCAGGAGAATGGGAAGCTGCCAGTGATGGAGAGCAGGAGAATGGGAAGCTGCCAGTGATGGAGAGCAGGAGAATGGGAAGCTGCCAGTGATGGAGAGCAGGAGAATGGGAAGCTGCCAGTGATGGAGAGCAGGAGAATGGGAAGCTGCCAGTGATGGAGAGCAGGAGAGCGGGAAGCCTCCGGTGATGGAGAGCAGGAGAGCGGGAAGCCTCCGGTGATGGAGAGCAGGAGAATGGGAAGCTGCCGGTGATGGAGAGCAGGAAAATGGGAGGCCCCCACAACCGCCGAGCAGGGAGAAGCCGCCAGTGATGGTGTAAGTGCTACAGACTGACCGACGGGAGGGGGGGGGCATATTGTTTACAGCCCCCCCCCAAAGAAAATATACACCAGCCGCCACTGACTATAAGTGAGCAGGAACCCTTCTTGTGTGAAGGCATAGAGCAAACATAGCTTTTGCTTGGAAACCCTTTAAATCTGCACATATGTTTAATTAGTCATGGCCAATTAATTATACAAATAATATTGTGGTTTTGTTTTGATAATTATTATTATTCATAGCAGCTTTTATATGCATCTTTGTAATCCAAGCACAGATAGCGCGCCCAGCCTTGATTATAGGAAGATGATGGTAATTGATTTTGACTACTGTATACAGCATACTGTGAATTAAAAACATTGATTTTGCACCTGTGAACCTTCATACAAACCAAAACATGAATACATTGTGGGGAAAAAAATTGAATCGCTCAATTATGATAAAAAAAGAAAATCAAAATTGTTTGTTGGATGTATTGAATTCTTTTTTCCAGGTGACCTTGTTTTCAAACACTTGGCAACTTTTTAAAGTTCTGGTTTTGAACTTGTAAGCTGTTGAAGTAAATTTGTGCGCTTTGAAGGATAAGGACCATAGATTTTTACTGCAAAAGAAAAACTTAACAATTTTTTATTTTTTTATTTGAACAAAACAAAAATATATTTTTTTCTCTCTGATATCTTTCTAGGTAAAAAAAAAAAACTGAAGCACAATTGATGTAGAGCAGGGGTGTCAAACTGGTGGCCCTCCAGCTGTTGCAAAACTTCAAGTCCCATGAGGCATTGCAAGGCTAAGGCCGCGTACACACGAGGGGATATGTCCGCTGAAAACGGTCCGATGGACCGTTTCAGCAGACATCTCCGCTCGTGTGTATGGGCTAGCGGACAGATTTCTCCACCCGACAGATTTCAAAGCATGCTTTGAAATCCATCCGGTGGAATCTGTCCGCCCGACATGTCTGCTGGTTAGTACACTTACCAGCAGACATGTCGTCCCCCACCGCCGCCGCGCCGCCGCCGAATGGATTCGGCGCATGCGCGGAAGTGTTTTACTTCCTGGTGCGGTGACGTGGCGGTGACGCGGCGGCGTGTGTACACGCCATCGGATCAAACTCCCGATCGGACATATCCGATGGAAATGGTCCGCGGACCGTTTTCATCGGATATGTCCGATCGTGTGTATGGGGCCTTACAGTTACAAACATGACTCCCGCAGGCAGAGGCATGATGGGACTTGTAGTTTCGGAACAGCTGGAGGGCCGCCAGTTTGACACCCCTGATGTAGAGGGTTCTCAGAGCTCCCTGAGCAGAGAGCTGGCGACTGTCAATCACCGGTTCTCTGCACTGCCCCAATCCGACCCAAATTCCTCTCTGTGGAGGGGGTGGGAGTGGCCGTTTTAGGCTCTCACCAGCTCGCTGAGAGGCTGAGTTGGGTGCCACTCCAGGCAGATTCCGACCATATGGTTCCGATCTTTCCTAAACTGAACCTGCTCTGTAACGTCAGCCGACAGCGGGCTTCAGCTAAAACAGGTCAGAGGACTGCAGAAGAACGGCAATGCTGTGATCCACAAAAGTACAGCCAAACGAGCTTTAGCTGTTCTTCTTTGTAAATAGATTGAAAACCTCCATAGACAGGGTTTTTTATGTGGGAACGTGGGGGAACGTAGTTCCGACACCTCCAGCACTGAATGTATGTAATTGCAAGGTATAATGGAGTGTGCTGGAGGGTCTTTGGATACTGGCTGCTGGGGGATCTATTGTCAATGGGGAGTCTGTTGTTGTGGGGGAGGTATATTCTTACTGGTGGGGGATCCACTGTTGAGGGAGGGGCATTATGTTGCTAGATGCTGGAAGGTCTGTTGATGCTGACTGCTGGGAGATCTATTTTTTTCTGGGGTGGAGCTATTGTTGCTGGAGGGGAGGTATTTGTTGCAAGAGGTCCATTGTTGCTGGAGGGGAGGTATGTGTTGCAAGAGGTCCATTGTTGCTGAAGGAGAGGTATTTGGTTGCAAGAGGTCTATTGTTGCTGGAGGAGAGGTATTTGGTTGTAAGAGGTCTATTGTTGCTGTGGGGATCTATTGTTGCTGGTGGATCCATTGTTGTTGGGGTTCTATTGTTTTTTTGTAACTCTTTAAACCATTTTTACTTTACTTTTTATTTTATTTTGGTACTTTACTTTAATAGGTTATCAAGATTTTTTTTCTTTTCTTTGTTTCATTGGAAGCTTCAGCAATCAGCAGCACTATTTGTAGTATGAATGTCATCTCAATATCTCTTATTTCATTGTCCACAGGTGTATACTGGAGGATGGAGCATCTAAAGGAGCCTGGTTGAACCGTTCCAGTATTATATTTGCGGGGAACGACAAGTGGTCAGTGGACCCCCGAGTTTCAATCTCAGCTTCAAGCAAAAAGGATTATAATCTGCGGATACAGAAAGTGGAAATATCAGACGATGGAATGTATACGTGCTCAGTACAAACCGAACACAGTCCGAGGACAATGCAAATTATTCTTACCGTTCAAGGTAGGTGTTCTACAAGGCTCTCTGTGTAGTAGACTTTTTTCCCCCCGTTCGTAAATGTCTGTGGTTGCAGGAATGTGCCAGTAAAAATAGCCGAGATCGGTTCGGCTTGGAACTACGCATGGAGATTGGAGGCAGGGGGTGTTAGTGGCAGGGAGTGATTGGAGGCAAGGGGTGTTAGTGGAAGGGGGTGATTGGACGCAGGGGGTGTTAGTGGAAGGGGGTGATTGGAGGCAGGGGGTGTTATTGGAAGGGGGTGATTGGAGGCAGGGGGTGTTATTGGAAGGGAGTGATTGGAGGCAAGGGGTGTTGATGGCACTGCAGAGGGGGATGGTGGCACCGCAGAGGGGGGGTGATGGAGACAGGGGTTGTTGGTGGCACCACAGAGGGGGATGGAGGCAGGGGGTGATTGGAGGCAGGGGGTGATTGGAGGCAAGGGGTGTTGGTGGTACCGCAGAGGGGGATGGTGGCACCGCAGAGGGTGGGGGATGGAGACAGGGGTTGTTGGTGGCACCGAAGAGGGGGATGGAGGCAGGGGGTGTTAGTGGCAGGGGGTGATTGGAGGCAAGGGGTGTTGGTGGCACCGCACAGGGGGAGGGTGGCACCGCAGAGGGTGGGGGATGGAGACAGGGGTTGTTGGTGGCACCGCAAAGGGGATGGAGGCAGGGGACAATGGAGGCAGGTAGAGATTGGAGGCAGAGGGAGATTGGAGGCAGGGGGAGATTGTGGCACCGCAGAGGGGAGTGAAGGCAGGGGGTGTTGGTAGCAGAGGGGGGTGAAGGCAGGGGGTGTTGGTAGCAGAGGGGGGTGAAGGCAGGGGGTGTTGGTGGCAGAGGGAGATGGAGGCAGGGGGTGATGTGACTAAATAATTTGCCCTTATTATATCGAAAATAGCAAAAGTATGTTTTTTTTACCTTAATATCTACCTTAAATCACATTACTATTTGCCTAGCATACTTGTTTGTAGCCTAAATACTGAAATTTGCACCTAAAAATGTAATTTAATAACTTTTGTGAAATGCCAGTAAAAACGTGGCTGCGCCAGTAAATTACGGGTGTCATGCCAGTAAATTTCTGGTAGGTTGGCAACACTGGTAGTAGTTACTCCTAACATAAAGTATGCTGTCTGAACAAGGAACCCAAAACAGTCTTGGGTGAAGGTAGCTTTTCAATGAAATAAGATGTGAGCTGGATAGACTTTGGCCTTTCATACAAAAAATGGGGTCGGGGACTACTTTCCCTGATTTTGAGGGACTGTCCCTGATTTGGAGCAATATCCCTCTGTCTCTCCTTGCCCCTCATTTGTCCCTCATTTTGGTCTGATCTATATATTTGTATATAAAATGTACTTTTTATCTATCAAAAAGTGTTTTCCAGCACTAAACCTTCCATCCAATTTCTAAATTTCTACATTTGTAAATTTCAAAAGCCAATATAAAGGAATAGGAGTGGTAAAAAAGGTCCTTGTGGATTTATTAACCTTTTTTTTTTGGTTAATTCTCCTTTAAGAGGGTGTGTCCGGGGGGCGTGTTCTATGCCTGCCTGCATACGTTTGCAAGTAGGTGTCCCTCATTTCCATCTCAAAATGTTGGGAGGTATGAATCCATGTGAAATAAAAAAAAAAAAACATAGTGCTAAACGATCATCTCAAGAGTCCTTAATCCTTTATTGTTGATAACATTAGGGTGCAATTAAGAATGAATGGTACCACAACATGCTAATGCACGCTAAATGTGTTTTGGCTCTGAGGCCGCGTACACACGGCAGAGAACCTCGACGTGCAGAACACATCGTTCCGCCCGTCGAGGTTCCCTGCCGGCCGTCGAAATCGGCGACCCGCCTGTCGGGAATGGCAACCAGCCGAGAGCTCGCCGAGAGCGTACACACGGCCGAGGTCCTCGCTGGAATGCAGCTTCCAGCGAGGTTCTCGCTGGTTTCCAGCGAGAACCTTGGTCGTGTGTACGCCGCCTTAGAGAGGCAAGTGCAGTATTCACAAAGCACTTGCTCCATAAGTTGCGGCGGTGTAGCGTAAATTGGCCGGCGTAAGCCCGCCTAATTCAAAGTAGGAAGGAGGTGGGCGTCATCTATTTAAATTAAGCGCGACCCCATGCAAATGAATGGCCGGTCGAACTGGGCATGTGCACGCATGCTCAGAATCACTTCGCCTATACTCCCTAAGATACATCTGCGCAGTGCCTATGACGTGAACGTAACCTACGCACAGCCCTATTCACGTAGTACTACGTAAACGGCGTACGCGATGTAAAATTTGGCGGCGTCGTTCCCTGGCCCATACCTTTGCATTAGCTGCACCTGCTATATGAGGGGTAACTTTACGCCGGACGTAAGCTTTATGCAAATCGTGTATATGAAGCGGCCGGGCACATCTACGTTCGTGAATCGGCGTATCTTACTAATTTGCATATTTATAATGGGAACACCGAATGTGTCCAGCGTAACTATGCGCCGCCGGCGTAGGCAAGTTACGGCGGACGGCTGAAGCCATGTTTTTTGGACCTATCTCGCTTTCTGAATCGGAGCAAAGATGCGACGGTGCACATTTGAAATTACGGCGGTGTATCTGGAGATACGCCAGCGTAAATCGTTTCTGAATGCGGGCCATATTGTTTGGGGTTTTTAAGTAATTTTCTAGCAAAAATTACTGATATTAACCACATGCCGACCACCGCACGACAATTTACGTCAGCAGAAATGGCAGGCGAAAGGGCTTCCCCGTACGTCCCTTTAAAGTTCCCACCATGCAAGCGAACTCGATGTTTGCCGCCGACCCATGATTGCGGTGAAGATAGGCCTCTCCCCGTTCTGCCTATGTAAACAAGCCATTTCCCTGTTCTGCCTAGCAACATGACAGGGGGAGCTACTGCTCCCTGTCAAGGGGAGCAGTGATCTCTGTCATGTTGTAGTAAGCCCATCCCCCTACAGTTAGAACACATCCAGGGAAAACATTGCCCCCCTACTGTTTAACCCCTTCCCTGCCAGTGACATGTATACAGTAATAAGTGGCTATTTGTAGCTCTAATCGCTGTATAAATGACAATGGTCCCAAAATGGTGTCAAAAGTGTCCGATCTGTCTGTTGCAATGTGGCAGTGATGATAAAAATCGCAGATCGCCGCCATTACTAGTAAAAAAAAAAGAATAAAAATGCCATAAATCTACCCCCTATTTTGTAGACGCCATACCTTTTGCGCAAACCATTCAAAGTGCACTTATTGCACTTTTTTTTTTTTTTTTACCAAAAAATATGTAGACGAATACGTATCGGCCTAAACTGTAGAAGAAATTCATTTTTTTATACATTTTTGGAAATATTTATTATAGCAAAAGTTAAAAATATTCCTTATTTTTCAAAATTGCCACTGTTTTTTTTATTTATAGCGCAAAAAAAACAAAAACGCAGAGGTGATCAAATACCACCAAAGGAAGCTCTATTTGTGGGAAAATTTTGTTTGGGTGCAACGTTGCACAACAGCGCAATTGTCAGCTAAAGAGACACAGTGCCGAATCGCAAAAAATGCTCTGGTCAGGAAGGGGGTAAATCCTTCCGGGGCTGAAGTGGTTAACTTGTGAGCAACAAATGTCAGAAAAAAGCCCGGTCTTCAAATGGTTAAGGAAATGAAAAAGATGCGACTGCACCCCATCATAGCGCAAATATTGATTTATTTATGTCAACATGACTGCCACCAAGACAAGGGGCACAGAAGAGGTGACGTGTTTCACACTCGACTCATGCTTTTTCAAATGGTTTTGAAGAAGCACGAGTCGTGTGTGAAACGCGTCCCTTGTCTTAGTGGCAGTCATGTTGACATAAATAAATCAATATTGGATCTATGGTGTTGTGCAGCCGCATTTTTTCCCTTTCCTGTACTGTGGTGGCAGTGAGCCAGGGCCAGCCAGCACCCAGGCTATTTGATCCATTGGATTACAATCACCTGGAACAGCGTTACCTTTCTTTGGATCTTTCTTCAAGTGGTTAAGTCTCTACAAAGACTCCAAAAAAGGAAGAGGAGCCGCTCACCATATTAAAAGCCTTGGAACAATTTATTGAGTCATCCAACAAACAGACTATTCCATCCCTTGTACTAACGCACTTCACTCGGCAAGGAGCTTGCATCCCTATGAGTAAGTTCTTGACCAAGTGAAACGCATTCGATGGTTTGAACATTGGATGGAGTAGTCTGTTTGTTGAATAAATTGTTCCAAGGCTTTTAGGGTTTCAAGTGGCGTCTGGTGGTTTCCCCCCGCTGCAGGTCCTCCGGCACTTACCTCATCGGCGGTGGGGATTGGGCACATTGGGGATCGGTGAACACACATTGGCGAGGATCAGCAGGTACACAGCGGCGGGGGTTCGGTGGGCACATCGGGCAGGGGATCAGAGTGCGATGGGCATCTGGCAGCGTCTCCTGTGTCCTCTTCTCTTCTGAGATCACAGCGGGCTTCCGCCGTGCGTCTCATTCCCTCCTCCTAGGCGTCCAATTGGATCACCTGACCTTTCAGCCCATGTATCAGACCCATGCTTCCTGATTGGTGGAGAGGCGATTCAGTGTTAGAAAATTCATTTGCTTTTCCAACACACCTGGGTGGGCTCCAAGCACAATAATCTGCCCTCCGAGCCCATCCTATTTTGAAGCTTATTAAAGCTTCTGGCTCTAATCAGATGTTTCAAAAAACAGCCACGCTGTAATTCATGCTCCCTGCGTCCTGAAAGGGGCTGGACCCATAAATAGGGGGTGACCGCACAGACCGTGCATAGATTCATGCTATGCATATAAGTAAGGTGACCAGATTTTTAAAATGAAATCCGGGGACATATTTTTTCTGCCCGTCGCCACCCGCCTCACAGCCTGTCAAGTCTTACTCTTCGGGCCCTAACTACTACTGGATGTGAAGCGGAGGAAGATCACTCTGCCAGGGAAGGCAAGGAGATAGGCAGGAGGCTGGCCAGGATTTGAGCCAAGGCAGAAGAACATGTGAGCGGAGCTGAAGAAATATTCCCTCCGCTCCGACCAGCGCATGATCATCAGAAAGGAGCACAGATAATGGGAAAAATACACCCCCCTATTCTAGTAGGCATGGCAGAGGGTGTGTAATTCTATTTTTTTTATTTTAATTCTGCACTGATTGTCTTTGACATTGCCCCTGCCCCTATTAAATCCAATCTGGGGACAAAACCAGGGACAGACTTGGTCCGGGGACAGAGTCCTTAATCAGGGGACTGTCCCCTGAAATTGGGTTGTCTGGTCACCCTAATATAAGGGGTGGCATGGATAGAGGGAGCGGCGCCCCTGGCACCCTTAATGGACGGCAGGGATGGACTGGCCATTGGGACTACAGGGAGTTTCCCGGTGGGCCGATGGCTCAGTGGGCCGGTTTCTGTGACAGCGGTCCGCCACCCCCCTCCACACCTCCGTCTCTCCTTCCTTCCCGCAGCGCTCACCTCCTCTACCTCCCTGCGGCGCTCACCTGGGGGGGAAAAGAGAAGCAGGGGGGGTGACCAGAGGAGCAGGGGGGATGACAGAGGAGCAGCTGCTGACTCAATAGCTATGGCCTGGGAGTTTCTCACTTCTGAATAATCTTGTCCCATAAGGGGGAGCACCAAACTGATTCTTTGCCCCGGGTGAAATAATGTCTAGCTTCCCCACTGGTACTGCCTATAAGAGTACCAGTACCAGCCGTTCTACTCTAATAAATTAGAAAAGGCTAGTGGCTAGTGAAGGGGGAGAGTGGGCTTGGGTGGCCGGGGGGTGCGGGAATTGTTAGGCCGCCATGGGAGAGACCTGTCAAAATAGGCCAGTCTGGATGAAGTCCAGGGCCATATTTTTGTCCCAGTCCATCCCTGATGGACGGGCTGCCCCTTGCCGGGTTCACACTATATGTGGAGCGGCTTGCAGTAGGGGTCCAAATTTTTGCCTAAATTTGAACCTGAAACGGAGCCAAAGACGCACAGGACCCTTCGGCAGTGCACTCTGTGGTCACCCTGTAGATGTGTGAACCGACTCCATTGAGAGCCAGTCACAATCTCCTGTCATGGGAATTGAACGTGGGGAAGATCCACATCCAATTTTCATAAGTGTGAACCCGGCAGGGGCAGCCCGTCCGTTAAGATATGGTGAGCGGTTACTCTTCCTTCCTCTTTTTGTAGCGAGGCAACGTGACTCGATTTCACTCCATTGCACCCCCCCTCCACCCCCCCATAAACAAAAAAAAATCATTGTTGGGTGGACTGACCCTTTAACCGACCCTGGGAATCCATATGAAAGACATACACTAGCTCGTGCCGTGAGTTTGATCCAGTGCCGTGTGAAAGAGCCCCGAGGCTAACCTATTAATAAATAAGCTGGGCAGGCTGGATGGACCTGGCGGTCTTTATGCGCCATCAATATCCTGTGTTGCTATGTTTAACACCGTCTTCCAGCAGAGTTACTTAATGATTTATTTCATCATTAGCTGTAATATCTGGAGGGTATAATTTCAAACTTTGAAAGTTTCACTTAGTTAGAAAAGTTTCCTGTAACGCTATACGGTTTTAATGAGACGGTTAAAAAGGAAGATTCGGTCTATGACAAAATAGTACTTGCTGCTTACAAGTGGCATTTTACAGGAAGTTGTATTGTAAATTCGCATCCCACTGAGTCTCAGCGGGTTGTGAGCTAGTGCAGACTGCTTTTAATTTCAGGCGGTATTTAATTTCTATGTAACAGAAAAAAATATGTTTTTGTGAAATGTTTTGCACGGTTTGTTTGTCTTTGACGTGGGGCTTTCTGCTTCCTTAAACCAACTCTTCAGCTGATGCTAGAACTTAACCCTACCCTTACCTGCAGGCTACAAGTTAATTGACGCGTTGCTAAAGCAGAGCTCCAGACAAAAATAACAGGAATACAATGAACAGCTCATTAAATATAAAATAGCAAAACCAGCTTTTGCTGCAATATTTGCCTTTAATTCAGATCTTTTCTCTGTAGTACCTTTTTTTTGCCACTAGATGTCCTCAGTCTGTCCTCGTTCACTGAGCCCAGGTCACCCTGGACCTACCCCAACCTCATAGGCAAGGCCGCCATCAGGGGGGTACAGACAGGGCCGGCCTTAGGTGTTCAGGCACCCTGTGCGAGCTAATCCTGTGGCGTCCCCCCCCCCCAACCTCACCCCTCGCCCCCTGGTCACCTAAACATACACAAAGAGGAAAAAAATATTTGTAACAAATAATTTGTTTTAATAACAGTTAATTTAAGTGAATGTGCAAACAATTACAATACATTTTACTTTTTTCCAGGAGCAGTGATTTTATTGATGCTTAAATAAAAAAAAAAATGAAAAATTCCTTTAAAGCGGAGTTCCACCTAAAAATGGAACTTCCGCTGAATCCCCTCCCCCTTACATGCCACATTTGGCATGTAATTTTTTTTGGGGGGGAGTGGGGGCTTCAGTAGGAGTGGGACTTCCTGTCCCACTTCCTGCTTCCGCCGAGGGGCTGGTAAGGCGCTTAGGCCTAATCGCCTTACTGCAGCCCCTCCCTTTGGCGATCGTCTAGGACACTGACAGGTCCTAGATGATCGCCTGTCCAATCAGCGGTGGGCTGCGCGCGCATGAGCAGTGCGGCTCGCGCATGCGCAGTGGGTGCCCGGGCCGTGAAGCCGTAGGCTGTCACGGCTGGGTGCCCACAATCGCAATGAGGATGCCGGCCCGGGAGGGGGGAGAGGAGCGGAGCCCCCCCCAGCGCGTCGCTGGAATGTGGAGAAGGTAAGTGTCTGTTTATTAAAAGCCAGCAGCTACACTTTTTGTAGCTGCTGACTTTTAATAAACATTACATTTGGGTGGAACACCCCTTTAAATATTGTACCTGCTGGGTGTCTATACCTGTGATAACGTCTTTAAATAGCGCAATCACCTGCCTGCCAGTAAATTAGGAAGAACTGATCTAGCTAAGCTATACAGTGTATAAATATATGTACAACACCTGGGATGTATATATATCCTCTACACACTGTAAATTAAGCTAAACAGACTAGCCTGCCTGCTCTATCTAGCTATATAAAAAGACAATCTCTTTGTCTCTCTGACTGATCGCAGTTCAGCGCTGGAACACACTACACGGGGCCGCCCAGCAGGCGGCCTTATATAGTGTGGGGCGTGTGCTAAAGCCCTGAGCCATAATTGGCCAAAGCCACCTAGGCTTTGGCCAATTATGGCTCTCCGGTTTTTTTGGCGCTGTGATTGGTCAAGCATGCGGGACATACAGCATGCTTGGCCAATCATTAGCGCGCAATGCCACAGTGAATTATGGGCCGTTGCACGTCACTCGAATTTGTTGCGAACGACCTGTTTTGTTCAAATTTCGTCGAACGTACGAACAGACAATGTTCGAGTCGAACATACGTTCGAATCGAACGTGGAGCTCATCCCTAGCGCCGAGATACGACAGCGCTCATTCAGACTTTCAAGTCTTTCTGAATCTGGCCCATAACTTTTGGAGGTTCTAAGTAGTTTTATTAGGATTTTTTTTTTTTTTTTACAATTTCTTTATTTTCAGTTTTTCTTTTATACAGAAAAAAAGAATTACAAGAATCTAAAAACAAAAATTTAAACAAGCAATAGACAGTAAATCGTGTTCACAGAATTTAAACTTAAATTATCATCTTATATATCAGCAGAGAGTAAATTAGAGTAAAATGATTTTAACCACTTAAGACCCGGACCATTATGCAGGTAAAGGACCAGGCCAGTTTTTGCGATTCGGCACTGCGTTGCTTTAACAGACAATTGCGCGGCCGTGCAATGTGGCTCCTGAACAAAATAGAGCGACAATTTTGAAAAAAAATTTTACTTTTTGCTATAATAAATATCCCAAAAAGATAAGGCCAATACGTATTCTTCTACCTATTTTTTGGTAAAAAATCGCAATAATCGTTTATTGATTGGCTGGGGCAAAATTTATAGTGTTTACAAAATAGGGGATAGTTATTTTTTATTAATAATTTTATTTTTTACTGCTAATGGCGGCGATCAGTGATTTTTTTCGTGACTGCGACATTATGGCAGAAACATCTGACACTTTTGACACATTTTTGGGACCATTGTCATTTTCACAGCGAAAAGTGCTATAAACATGCACTGGTTACTGTGAAAATGACAATTGCAGTTTAGGAGTTAACCACTAGTGGGCGCTGACAGGGTTAAGTGTGACCTCATGTGTGTTTCTAACTGTAGGGGGACGGGGCTGGACATGTGACGTCAGTGATCGTCGTTCCCTATATCAGGGAACAGACGATCAGTGTCATTGCCACAGAGAAGAACGGGGAAGGTGTGTTTACACTTACTTCTCCCCGTTCTTCAGCTCCGGTGACCGATCGCGGGACACCGGCGGCGATCGGGTACACGAGGCAAGGTCACGGAGCTTCGGACAGGGTCGCGAGGTCGCTGCAGGCGGTGTGCGTGCGACCCCACGGCTGAGCCTTAAAGAAACACGTACAGGTACGTTATTGTGCCCAGCCGTGCCATTCTACCAATGTATATCGTCGGTAGGGTGTCCTTAAGTGGTTGGTATCTATTTACCCGGCATAACATAATCTTTTATAATTTAACAAACAATTGGGTACTATATTGTGTTTTTGTGCATTAAAATTCATTAAAGTGTACTTTTTCCCAAAGTATTGCGTGACAACATTTTAATTTCTAGGGCCTCTGCTTAAAATATATATATAATGTTTGAAGGTTCTAAGTAACTTTATTAAGAAAAATTATTATCATTATTTTAGTTTTTTTGTTTCCAGAGTTGAGCTTTAACCACTTAAGGACCGCCTACTGCACATTTACGTCGGCAGAATGGCACGGCTGGGCACATCAACGTATATATACGTTGATTCTAGTACCCAGCCGTGGGTCACGGGCGCGCGCCCGCGGCGCGTGCCCGTGACCCAGTCCGAAGCTCCGGGAACGGGTCCGCGAGTGGAGTGGAGTGCGGCGATCCGTCCCTGGAGCTGAAGAACGGGGAGAGCCGTGTGTAAAGCATCGATCACGTCATCCCTGTTATAGGGGGGACACGATCGATGACGTTACACCTACAGCCACACCCCCCTACAGTTGTAAACACACACAGGGAACACTCAATTCCTACAGCGCCCTCTTGTGGTTAACTCCCAAACTGCAACTGTCATTTTCACAGTAAACAATGCAATTTAAATGCATTTTCTGCTGTGAAAATGACAATTGTCCCAAAAATGTGTCAAAATTGTCCGAAGTGTCCGCCATAATGTCGCAGTCATGAAAAAAATCGCTGATCGCCGCTATCAGTAGTAAAAAAAATAAAAAAATAAAAATTGAATAAAACTATCCCTTATTTTGTAAACGCTATACATTTTGCGAAAACCAACCGATAAACGCTTTTTGCGTTTTTTTTTTTACCAAAAATAGGTAGAAGAATACGTATCGGCCTAAACTGAGGAAAAAAAATGTTATATATATTTTTATTGATATTTATTATAGCAAAAAGTAAAAAATATTGCATTTTTTTCAAAATTGTGGCTCTATTTTTGTTTATAGCGCAAAAAATAAAAACTGCAGAGGTGATCAAATACCACCAAAAGAACGCTCTGTTTGTGGGAGAAAAAGGACGCCAATTTTGTTTGGGAGCCACGTCGCACGACCGCGCAATTGTCAGTTAAAACGACGCAGTGCCGAATCGCAAAAAGGGGCAAGGTCCTTTAGCAGCATTTTGGTCCGGATCTTAAGTGGTTAAACTTAAAGGGCAGCTCTCATTGTTCTGTAGGCCCACGTCGTTCATTTCAATGGAATGAAAACTTTATGATTTATGTAGAGATTGTTTATTTCTCTTCTTTATCCCCGACATGTGAACGAGATTTCATGCCCCATTATTAGCGCTGTTTATTTCTTTCCATTTTACAATTTGTTGTTATTTTCTGCTTATCCGGTAATGATGAAAACACAGCAGATCCAACATCCTATTTTTTCCTGCAAACAATTTATCTGTTTTTAAAAGCTCTGGCATGCCTGGCGACCAGCGCTGGCACACATAGCCAATTAGGAAGCCCGGGCAGGAACGCAGGATGGGCCTTTTCTCTCGGACTGAGCGGCAGAGATTGTTATAATGAGGTTACCCAGGCCTGGCTTCCAATAGGATTTACCAAGGATAAACTTAAGATATTGTATATATCAGGTGAACTGTGTGCCAGCAACAGATGAAATCACACTATTTCAATGTTGTTTCCAAAAGATGTCCCGAGGACAATCCAATCGCGGAGACGGCTGAATATTATTAAAGCGGAAGTTTATTCTGCGTGCGTTTTGCTTCTCTGGTTCTTCCCTTTCCTCTTATTGTTAACATACCTTATCTTAGACCTAATGATATCATCACTTGGTCTATGTGCTTCTCTATGCAAGGCAGGCAGTCCTCTCCCCTACCAAAGCACCCCCCAGCACATATCCACCCCACCACCCTACCTTCTAGCACGAGTCCATTCCCCTCCCAATGCGCCCCCAGCACATATCTACCCCCCACCTTCTATCTCAACTCATCTCCCCTACCAAATTAGCACCCCAGCACATACCTGCCCCCCCCCCATCATCTATCTCAAGTTATCTCCCCTACCAAATCAGCACCCCCAGCACATAACTGCCCCCCCATCATCTATCTCAAGTTATCTCCCCTACCAAATCAGCACCCCCAGCACATATCTGCCCCCCCCATCATCTATCTCAAGTTATCTCTCCTACCAAATCAGCACCCCCAGCACATATCTGCCCCCCCATCATCTATCTTAAGTTATCTCCCCTACCAAATCAGCACCCCCAGCACATATCTGCCCCCCCCCCATCATCTATCTCAAGTTATCTCCCCTACAAAATCAGCACCCCAGCACATATCTGCCCCCCCCATCATCTATCTCAACTTATCTCCCCTACCAAATCAACACCCCCAGCACATATCTACCCCCCCATCATCTATCTCAAGTTATCTCCCCTACCAAATCAGCACCCCCAGCACATATCTGCCCCCCCATCATCTATCTTAAGTTATCTCTCCTACCAAATCAGCACCCCCAGCACATATCTGCCCCCCATCTTCTATCTCAAGTTATCTCCCCTATCAAATCAGCACCCCCAGCACATATCCCCCCCCATCTTCTATCTCAAGTTATCTCCCCTACCAAAGCACCCCCAGCACATATCCACCCTACCTTCTAGCACGAGTCCATTCCCCTCCTGAAGCTCCAACTCCCCAGGGCATATCCACTTCCCAAATATATCCTTCTAGCACTAGTTCATTCCCCTCCCAAAGCGCCCCCCCAGCACATATCTACTCCCCCATCTAAAGTCCCCCCCCCCCCCTACCAAATCAGCACCCAAGCAAATATCTGCTCCCCCCATCTTCTATCTCAAGTTATCTCCCCTACCAAATCAGCACCCCCAGCACATATCGAAACATCTTACCTTCTAGCACAAGTCCAATCCCCTTCCAAAGCGGCCCCACCAGCACATATCTAACCCCCTATTCCACCTTCTAGCACAAGTCTAATCCCCTTCCAAAGCGACACCTCCCCTCCAGCACATATCTGCCCCCCATCTTCTATCTCCCCTACCAAATCAGCACCCCCAGCACATATCCGCTCCCCACACATATCCTTCTAGCACAAGTCCATTCGCCTCCCAACGTGCCCCTCAGCACATATCCACCTCTGTCATCTTCTATCTCAAGTTCTGCCCCCTACCAAATCAGCACCCCCAGCACATATCTGAACACCTCATCTTCTAGCACAAGTCCAATTTCTCTCCAAAGCGCCCTCCCAGCGCATATCCACCAGGCCACCCCACCTTCTAGCACAACCCAATTCCCCTGCTTAAGCTCCAACCCTCCAGCACATATCTACCCCCATCTTCTATCTCAAGTTCTCCCCCCTACCAAATCACCCCCAGCACATATCAAACCACCCCTGGTTCTAGCACAACTCCAATACCCTTCCAAAGTGCCCCCATCCCAGAAAATATATGATTCACCACACCTTCTATCACAAGTTCTCCCCCCTCTCAATCACCCCCAAAACATATCCAACCACCCCATGTTCTTGCACAAGTCCAATCTTCTTCCAAAGCACCCTCCCCAGCACATACCCCATCCCCCCCCACCCCATTTTCTATCACAAGTTCTCTCCCCTCCCAAATCACCCCCCCCAGCACATATCCAACCACCCCACGTTCTAGGACAAGTCCAATAACATTCCAAACCGCCCCCTCCAGCACGTATGCAACCCCCAACCCCATCTACCACCTTTTAGCACAAGTTCTCTCCCCTCCCAAAGTGCCCCATCAGCACATACAGTATCTGACCCCCCACCCCATCTTCTAGCACAAGTCTTCTCCCCTCCCAAAGTGCCCCCCAGTACATATGCTACCCCCTCCACACCACCTTCTAGCACAAGTCCACTACCCTTCCAAATGCCCCCCCCCCTTCCACCTCACCTTTTATCACAAGTTCTCTCCTCTCCCAAATAATCCCCGAGCACATATCCAACCACCCACGTTCTAGCACAAATCCAATGCCCTTCCAAAGTGCCCCCTTCCCAGCACATATCTGATCCCCACCACCGCACCTTCTATCACAAGTTCTCCCCCCTCCAAAAACATATCCAACCACCCCATGTTCTAGCACAAGTTCAATCCCCTTTCAAATCGCCCCCTCCAGCACATATGCAACCTCCAACCCCACCTACCACCTTTTAGCACAAGTTCTCTCCCCTCCCAAAGTGCCCCATTAGCACATACAGTATCTGACCCCCCACCCCACCTTCTAGCACAAGTCTTCTCCCCTCCCAAAGTGCCCCCCAGTACATATGCTACCCCTTTCACCCCACTTTCTAGCACAAGTTTTGCCCCCTCCCAAAGTGCCCCCTCAGCACATATCCAAATCCCCACCCCACCACCTTCTAGCAAAAGCCCTCCCCCATCCCAAATGCCCCCCCCCCCCAAGCACATATCTGCAGCCTGGGTTTTGTTTAACCATGCCCCTTAAACCCCTTTCACTGTAAAGTTTGGGCACCCCCATTTTTTGCTGTAACGCACACCTCTACCTCCTCAAGTGTCACTCATTCTCAAGTTTAAAAGCTGGAGGGGTATGGGGCAGGGCAGATCCTAGGGTCACAGGCACCTGGGTGCAGACATATATCTGGTGCCTCCACATGGGTGTCGTCATTTTACTAACTCCTCCCCTTTACAAATATTTCTACCACAGAAATGCTCCCCCACAAAGTCTTCATTACCCTGGGATCCTTACATGATCTCTTAACAAACAAAATACAGGAAGAGAAGCAGAGTACTTTATTGGGACCTGGAGGGGGGCCTCTGTGATGGACACAGAGGGGGCTTCTGTTAGATGTTCGGCACCCCCACCTCTGCAGGCGCCTGGGTGCAATGCACCCTGTGCACCCTGCCTAGGATCGGCCCTGGTATGGGGACTGTACTAAGAGGCTGATTTACAGTCATTGTGCATCCATAATTACATTTCCCAACTTTTGTATTTTAACCGGCTGCTTTTAGCAACCAAAGTGTAGTCTGGGACCATGCTCAAGTAACCCTTAAAACGCGTCAGTTTTTCATAACACGTTTGCTGAGGACTAGCCACATATCCTCAGGAATATTCTTTGTCATTCTGAAGTCCGTGTCGTTTTTCGAAGTCACGGCAAGTGGCATCCCACAGTCGCCCCATGGTCTGTATAATTGTGAAAATAACACCTTCTTCCTCCATATAACATTTATCTCTCCTGCTTGAACTGATGAGAAATGACAGAGCTGGGAAATTCAGCACCGCACACTGCTACCAATCTCCCAGCTCTTCACTAAATATATGCATTATCTGGATCAGAGGCTGAAGAGCTCGGCAAGATGTGATCTCTCCCTGACATAAATTATCAGATAATATTTCAGGTGTGGGATTTTCTACACCTTCTTTCCTTTGCTATAACAACTATTTTTTATTTGTTTTTTGGCTAAATAAAAAAAATATATATTTTTGGTATTTTTTTGATGTTCTTATTTTAATTGCTGTAACACATTCTTGTAGAATCCGCGGCGGCGTAGCGTAAGCCATTTACACTACGCCACCGCAACTTACTAGAGCAAGGGCACTTGCTGAAAGCACTTCCTCCGTAACTTGCGGCGGTGTAGTGTAAATGGCCCGGCGTAAGGCCGCGTAATTCAAAGGGGGCGGCTTGTATTTAAATTAAGCGGTTAAATTGCAGTCTCACTGTTCCCAAACGCAGCCACTGTTCCATGCCATCAAACGCAGCCACTGTGCCATCAATTTTCACCACTGTGACATGCCATTAAACGCAGCCACTGTGTCTGTGCCATTAGTTGTCACCACTGTGCCCTTTGCATGAATCTACAGTATGTTATTAGACTCAGTGGCGGTGAGAGCCAGAGGGGGGACGCTCCAGCGCCCTCTATGGACGAACCGCCACTGGTATGTAGGTATGATTCTAAAAGTCAACAAGACTTTGAAAACATCTCTGTATACAGGAGAGATAGATAGATAATAGTTTATTTGATCTCACAGCCATAACATATATATTGTACATTTACATCATTACTTGCCCTCGAAGCGCTTATAATCTAAGGTCCCTAACTTACATTCATACATATATACACTATATTACCAATAGTATTGGGACGCCTGCCTTTACACGCACATAAACTTTAATGGCATCCCAGTCTTATGAGCGTTTGTACGGGGCTTTAGAGTGTTTTTAGCCTTTTTTTTTTTTTGAGAGTGGCTTATTTTTTTTCTATGGAGCTTGGTATAGACCAGTATTTCTCAATCTTTTTCAATCAAGACATCCTTTATAATTATAGACAATTCCAAGACACCCTTTAAAATTATGGACTGTCTCGAAGCTCCCCATTCTAAAATGTAAAAATAAATTCTAATGCCGCTGTACACACGATTATTTTTTGGGTTGTAAAAAATTACGTTTTTTAGGCTCTAGAAAAAACGATGTTTTTTTCAACCTGATCATTAAAACGGCCTTGCCTACACACGATCGCGGAAAAAAAAATGCTCTAGCAAAGCGCGGTGACTTACGACACGTACGACGGCACTATAAAGGGGAAGTTTCATTCGGATGACGTCACCCTTTAGCTGATTCCGTGTTAGTAAAAGACGATTTGCGCTTTTCTGTCTGTTGCAGCGTGATGAATGTGCTTACTCCATTACGAACGCTAGTTTTACCAGAACGAGCGCTCCCGTCTCATAACTTGCTTCTGAGCATGTGCGGATTTTTCACGTCGTTAAAGCCCACACACGACCATTTTTTTTAAAACCTGAAAAACGACAACTTTAAAAGCGTTGTGACAAAATAGAGCATGTTCGAAATTTTTTAGAACCCGAAAAATGCTCTAAAGCCCACACGCGATCGTTTTTAATGACGTTAAAAAAAAAGTCCTTTTTTAGAACCCGAAAAACGGTCATGTGTACGTGGCATAATAGCTTTATATAATGCAACAACATCCTTATGTAGGACAACAAACGTTAGGGGTAATTTGTTTTCCAAAGCAAATACACTTTTGCACGCTGGTACTGACTAGTATTCCAATGTTTCTCTTCTTTCTCAATTTATCGCAATTACTTAGCTAATGTCAACCCAGTGCTGAGGGAGAGGGGCAAAAAAGGTTCAAATAAGGATGCTGTGGAGGCTACACACATCCTCCTTATTAACTGATGACTTCATTGGTTGTTAGTATGCCAGTGTCTAGAACAGGGGTCTCAACTGGTGGCCCTCCAGCTGTTGCGAAACTACAAGTCCCATGAGGCATTGCAAGGCTGACAGATACAAGCATGACTCCCACAGGCAGTGGCATGATGGGACTTGTAGTTTCGCAACAGCTGGAGGGTTGAGACCTCTGCTCTAGAAAGTCGTAATGGTGCCTAATGAAAACCCATGGCTTTGTGTAACTAAAAGGCAGGCTTGATCCACCTGGTGGCAAAATATGTCCTCGACTTGTGGCTACAGGCATCATTCAGATATCACCGTCTTCAGCCGGCGATTCTGTGCACAATAAGAACGATCAAAGCGGCAGTCGGGGGCCCGGAGAGCGAAACGGCCGGCGCTGGCTGGGGAAGCATATAGATGATTGGTGACCAGATGGTCTCTATGACCATTGGAGGCCCGAGCGCAACGTTATGATGTCATGCCCGATACCGGGAAGTAAACAAAGCCGCAATCGCATCTGTCGGTGTGAGATCAGTGAATGTTTTTTCACCGATTTCATGCTTGTAAGCCTAGAGGAGAGATGTGGGGTCTTATTGACCCCACATCTCTCCATAAAGAGGACCTGTCACACTGATTCCTATTACAAGTGATGTTTACATTTCTTGTAATAGGAATAAAAGTGATAAAAAATAAATAAAAAACAGTGTAAAAATAAAAAAATTAAGTAAAATCAAAATAAAATTAAACATTTTTTTTTTAAAACGCCCCTATTCCCGGTAGCTCGCACGCAGAAGCGAACATGCATGCATGTAAACGCTGTTTAAACCCCACATGTGAGGTATCGTTGCGTGCGTTAGAGCGTGTGCAACAATTCTAGCACTAGACCTCCTCTGTAACTCGTAAATAGTAACCTGTAAAAAAAAATTAATTTGTCGCCTATGAAGATTTTTAAGTACCGAAGTTTGGCGCCATTCCATGAGTGTGCGCAATTTTAAAGCGTGACATGTTAGGTATCTATTTACTCGGCGGAACATCATCTTTCACATTCTATAAAAAATTGGGCTAACTTTACTGTTTTGTTATTTCTTTAATTCGTGAAACCTTTTTTTTCCCAAGAAAAGGTGTTTGAAAAATGATTGCGCAAATACCGTGCTAGAAAAAAAGTTGCAATGACCGCTATTTTATTCCCTAGGATGTCTGCTAAAAATAATTAATTAAAAAAACTGACGATGAGATGGTACCTGACGCCTTCTAAAATAGCTCGATTCCACCCCCACACCTCCCCCAATTGCTGGAGGAACTGCAACTCCAAAGGTACTCTCCTGCATATTTTCTGGACATGTCCTCACCTTCAGGGACTGTGGGCAGCAGTAGAAGCACTGCTTAAAGAGGTTCTGGGTCTTCCTGTCCCATTGACCCCGCAGCTGGCTATTCTACACCTGACGATTGACGACATACCACCCCCTCTACAACTAGTGACCTCACACATACTATTGGCAACTAAACTCTTGATTGCTAGACGCTGGAAATCTGTAGACACCCCCTCATTAGCTGAGATTGTAAACTTAGTGCAAACCCACTATTCCTACGAAACCATCCTTGCTCGAGGTAAACACACATATGCCAAAATGCTTAACCATTGGAACCCCTGGCAACGCTGGTACACCTATAAGTGGAATCAATGATTCCCCTGTCTCTTCATTTCTCGCTGAATGTACTACACGTTTCTTAATGCTCTCAGTCTGCCAAACCCCTTATTTAAAGCCATTGCACTTGCTCTCATCCTCTTTCCCCCTTGCATACGTCCCTTCCCCCCCCCCTCCCTTCCCCACCCTCTTGTTATTTGCTATTTGTATGTATGAATACATCCTATTGCATTGTTATAGTTTGAACTATTTTCTTCTGTATTCAGACTATGTGTTATGTTATACTCAATATGCACTTGTCCCTTTTAAGTGCACATGTATTGTTTGAAGATCCTATATTGCATATGGGTTTCCACCCAAAGTTTGCTCACTATTGTAATTGACATAAACTCAATAAAAATTATTTGAAAAAAAAAAAAGAAAAAAAAAAAAAAAATAATTAATTAATTCATTAATTAAAGATTAATTTTCTAGCAAAAAAAAAAATATATTAATTAATTTATTAATTTATTAAAGATTAATTTGCTAGCAAAAAAATTTAGATTTTTACATGAAGGAGAGAAGTTCCAAAATAGGCCCGGTGGTCAAGTGGTTAAGCACCCTGGGGACATTTTCTTTTTACTAGTAATGGCGGCAATAAGCGACTCTTTGCCCGTCCCTGCGGCCGCCTGTCTTACAGCCTTTTAAGTCTTATGCTGCATACACACAATCGGTCCATCCGATGAGAACGGTCTGATGGACCGTTTTCATCAGTTAACCGATGAAGCTGACTGATGGTCAGTCATGCTTACACACCATCGGTTAAAAAAACGATCGAGTCAGAACATGGTGACGTAAAACACTTGACTCAATGCTTCCAAGCATGCGTTGACTTGATTCTGAGCATGCGTGGATTTTTAACCGATGGTCGTGCCTACTAACGATCGGTTTTGTTCTATCGGTTAGGAATCCATCGGTTAAATTTAAAACTAGTTGGCTTTTTTTTAACCAAAGGTTAAATAACCGATGGCGGCCACACACGATCGGTTTTGACTGATGAAAACGGTCCATCAGACCATTCTCATTGGTGTGCATTACACTCTTGGCCCCCGGCTACTGCTGGGTGGGAAGCTGAGGAAAATCACTCCACCAGGGAAGGCAAGGAGATAAGCAGACGGCTGGCCGGGACTTGAGCCGAGGCAGAAGAACATGCGAGCGAAGCTGAATGGGCACCCTCAAACTGAAGAAATATTCCCTCCGCTCCTACTAGCACATGATCTTCAGAAAGGGGCACAGATAATGGAAAAAAAATACACCCCACTAAGCTAGTAGGAGCGACGGGTGTGGAATTCAGATTTTTTTTTTATTCTGCACTGATTGGGCCAGATTCAAATAGAATTGACATTGGCGTATCAAGAGATACGTCGCATAAATACTAAGAATAGCCGGCGTATCTTTTTTTGGTATTCATAAAAGAAGATACGCCGGAATTCTGCTAATATATGAGCGGCGTAAGTCTGTTACACCGTCGTATATTGGTTGTAATTTTACGCTGGCCGCTAGGTGGCGTTTCCGTCGATTTCTGCGTCAAATATGCAAATGAGCTAGATATGCATATTCCTGAACTTATTTGTGCCCCGTCTACGTAGTTTACATCGTTTGCGTAAGCGTTATTCCGGCGTAAGGTTACCCCTGCTATAGGTGGCGCAGCCAATGTTAAAGAGGATGTCCCCCTGAAAAAAAAATATTAAAAGCCAGCAGCTACAAATACTGCAGCTGCTGACTTTTAATATTAGGACACTTACCTGTCCTGGAGTCCAGCGGCTTCCGCAGCAAAGGACGAGCGATCGCTCGTCACCCTGCTGCTCCCCCGCCATCCACGGTGAGGGAACCAGGAAGTGAAGCGCTCCGGCTTCACTGCCCGGTTCCCTACGCCGCATGCGCGAGTCGCGCTGCGCCTGCCGATTGGCTCCCGCTGTGTGCTGGGAGCCGAGTGTTCCCAGCACACAACGGGGGACAGACGAGATGTGGGGAAAAAAAACGTCTTTTGCCCGAGATGTGTGGCCGGAAGTGGGTGCAAATACCTGTCTTTAGACATGTATCTGCACCCCCCTCCCCCCTGAAAGGTTTCAAATGTGACACCGGAGGGGGGGAAGGGTTCCGATCAGCGGATGTTCACTTTAGGGTGGAGCTCCGCTTTAAGTATGGACGTCGGGACAGCGTCGAATTGTACGTCGTTTACGTCGTATGCGTAAATCGTTCAGGAATGGGGCTTGACGTCATTTACGTACACGTCGTTTACATTGACTAGTTGCGACGTGTTTCACGGATGCGCACTGGTATACGTCCACGGACGGCGCATGCGTCGTTCAGAAAATACATAAATAGCGTGGGGTCATGATTCATTTACATGAATCATGCCCCCACATTACTCATTTGAATTAGGCGCCCTTACGCCGAAGACTTTACACTGCGCCGCCGCAACTTATGGAGTAAGTGCTTTCTGAATAAGGCACTTGCCCATAAGAGTTGCGGAGGCGTAGTGTAAAGTGCATACGCTACGCCCGCACACAATTACGCCCCCCTTTTCTGAATCTGGCCTATTGTCTTTGAAATTGCCCCAGCCCCTGTTCAAATCCAATCCGGGGACAAAACTGGGGACAGACTTGGTCCGGGGACAGTGTCCTCAATCCAGGGACTGTCCCCTGAAACCGGGGGTGTCTGGTCACCCTATGGTATAGACTATGTATTTAGCCACAGACTGCAGGAAACAGCTCCTGGTGTCAGGCCCATCAAGAACCATGGCTCGGCGTCTTTCCCGACGGCTTGGTCGACGATTTTGACGGCCGGGCGAGAACCTCGACGGGCGGAACGATGTGTTTGGCCCGTCGAGGTTCTCGTAAGAGTCGGTTCACACTGGGGCGACACGACTTCCAGCACGACTTTCAGAAGCAACTTCAACACGACTTGAGCATGAACCACAGGGCGATCTGGGGCGATTTACAACACGACTTGAAGTCCTTTTCAGGTCAAGAGACATTCCAGTGGCCAATAAAACAACAATCAGCTCTGGGAGAGGGAAGGGGAGGGAGAGGTTTGCCTGAGAGTCGGTTCACACTGGGGCGACACGACTTCCAGCACGACTTTCAGAAGCAACTTCAACACGACATGAGCATGAACCACAGGGCGATCTGGGGCGATTTACAACACGACTTTAAGTCCTTTTCAGGTCAGGAGACATTCCAGTGGCCAATAAAACAACAATCAGCTCTGGGAGAGGGAGGGGGAGGGAGAGGTTTGCCTGAGAAATGTATGTTATCTTGCTGAAAGGTAGCTTCAATTAAAACAGTGATCAGACTTGGAAGCGACTTCCATTGAAATCAATGGGTACAAATCGCCTAGAAGTCTGATTGAAGTAGTACAGGAACCTCTTCTGAAGTCGGAGCAACATGAGTAGTGTGTATTAACACCGCTCCCATTCACTTACATTGCTTTTCTGGACAGCACGACTTGGGACGACTTGAGACGACTTCAAGTCGGATCCCAAGTCGCCCCAGTGTGAACCGACTCTGAGAAATGTATGTTATCTTGCTGGAAAGTAGCTTCAATTAAAACAGTGATCAGACTTGGAAGCGACTTCCATTGAAATCAATGGGTACAAATCGCCTAGAAGTCTGATTGAAGTAGTACAGGAACCTCTTCTGAAGTCGGAGTGACATGAGTAGTGTGTATTAACACCGCTCCCATTCACTTACATTGCTTTTCTGGACGGGACGACTTGAGACGACTTCAAGTCGGATCCCAAGTCGCCCCAGTGTGAACCAACTCTAAGGGCCAGATTCAGGTAGTCCAGAGCATCTTTGCTCTGGAGTAACGCTTCTCATTTGCGTTGCGCTGCAGAAATTTTAGGAGCAAGTGCTGTCATTCACGAAGCACTTGCTCCTAAAGTTGCGGCAGCGCATCGCAAATGAGCCGGCGGAATTCAAATTGGGCGGGTACGGGGCGTGTAGTATGCTAACTAAGCGCGATCCCGCCGCCAACGTACTGCGCATGCGTCGAGTGTCAAAACATCCCCGTGCGCATGCTCCAAAATCTGTGAATGAACGTCAATGACGTCACATTCCCATTCATGACCGTTTTACGCAAGCGACGTTTTTTTTTTTTTTTCCGACGCGATGACGACGCCTATACCTAACATAGGATATTCCAACCCCATGTAGGTATAACTATGCGCCGCGTATCCCGTCCGGAAACGTCGTAACGTCACTGCGTCGCGCCGGAATGCGATCGTGAATTGCCGATTTCCGCTCATTAACATATTTTTTGAGCGGAAATCGGCGGGAACGCCCCCGGCGCCATTTTTAAGTTGAAGTAACGATGCGATGGCGAAACTCAGTTACGCTGCTCGCATCGGAGCTTCAACCCGGCGTTTCTTGTTTTCTGGTTACAGAAAACAGAAACGCCGGCTCAAAGTCACAGTTAGGCTGGCGGATCACTGGATCCGCCAGCCTAACTGTTCCTGAATCTGGCCCTATGTGTGTACGGGGCCTCAGTGGTAACCCGGGTGTCTAAGCAGAATATTTGCTTTACTGCTCTAAAATCAGGACTGTTGGCAAGTTTAAAGCGGAGTTCCAACCACAATTAGCATTTTTTAAATGTATGTTCTTTCATCATGCGTTTTTATACTATAAATCCGGTCACTTACTGTTTTACAATCTGCCATCGCTCTGCATAGTTATTCAAAAAAGATAGTTTATAAAACTATGTCTACACAGTTGTCATTTTTCTTGTGGGCATTGTGAAGCCCACAAGCACTTACTTCCTGGAAGTCTTGGATGGGGAGTGATAATTGGACAGCGCACTGCATCCTGGGAAATGATGACACACATTTCCCAGGAGCATTAGAGGGAGATGATGTCAGAATCCTAGGTGATTTCAAAGGCAGATTTTGTGGGACAGCATAGCAACAGGCATTTCCAGATGAGTAAAAAAAATAAAAAATGTATTTTCCTTTTTTAGGTCTAATGAGCACAATAATGAAAAAATAAAAATAAAAAATTGGGATGGAAACTCCACTTTAAACAATATCCCCTGAAAGTTTTCTTCAAAGTCATCTAAATCCACTTCATTATTTCAACTGTATTGGTATATGAGAATATGAGAATAATTCTATATGCAGGCTTTTGAGTCATGAATGATATACAAGTCAGCATTCCAGTCATTCCCTAAAAAAAATGATACGGCAACTCTGTCTGCACAGCAAATATGCTCTTTATGCCACCTGATAACGCCTTTCCCATCCCTTATGTTTAACATGTCTGCAGAATGAACCTCAAATATTAATATAACGATACACTTGGCTTACAGAGTCTAATTTGTTTTTCTTTTTTTTCTGTATGGCTTTGCAAGGTTAGAATGTGGAACTAATAAGATCATTTTCAAACAGCTCTACCTGAAATGAAGTGGGAGATTTGCTAGGGAGAGGCAAAGGATACTTGGCCGATAAAAGAAACAACGTCTTGTTTTCCAAAGAGCCAATACCCAAGCGGGGGGCTCTGTTCGCTCAGCCATGGCCCTCGTTATCGTTTGGTCCCAGGCCTCAGAATGAAAAGAGATTATTTTCTCTGCGTTGTGCGGCAATAATGTGGACAGTATCTCTATGTGTAAACATATGACTAACTCCAACATGAAAGATGTATACAGATATAGGATATAGTCATAGTAATTGATGCCATTTAACCTGAGAGTTCACTCGGTCTATGTTAGAGACAGAATTCCAGGAAAACCTCAAGACACACAAATGAAATATATATATGTGATCTGCCTACCAATACAGTGAAACCTTGGATTGCGAGTAAAGCGGTTAACGAGCGTTTCGCAATACGAGATTTTTTGTTGGGAGAAATCCTGACTCGGTTTGCGAGTGTCTCGCAAAACGAGCAGGATTCAAGCCACAGTGGTGTGCAGTACTGCATTTGGCCAGAGGCGAGGGGCGCTGGAGCTGAGCAGAGCCGAATGGAGCCTTTTGGAAATACTCAGAAAATACTCCGTCCCCGAGCCTTTCCAAGGTTTTCCAAGTTCAGCCAAGCTGTCCCCGAGCCTTTCAGAGTATTTCCGATGCTCTCTGGGGACCCCTCCTCTGGCCACATGCGGTATTGCATGCCATAGAAGTCAATGCGGAACAACAAAGTATTTCCGTTTCCACTGACTGGGGAAACTCGCTTTGATAAGTGAGTGCTTTGGATTACGAGCATTCTTCTGGAACGGATTATGCTCGTAATCCAAGGTTCCACTGTATACTACTTCTGCTTAACCACAATGCATATCTATATTCCTTCATTGTAACACTGTAGGAATGTAGTGGTGCTGGTTCACCATTTACAACTGGCTGATTGGACAATAAAGAAATAGCAGTTACATCATTGGTAAGGTTGAATAAGGACACCAGTCCATATCTATCCAGTTCACTGTGTGTGGGTGTTACCACCATTTTCCATATCCCTGTACAATGTGTTCACTAAGAAACACATCTAAAAAAGTCTTAAGAACTTATCTACATTCCGTGCTGACACTATCAACTGTGGAAGGGAGGTCCACATCTTTACCGGTCTAACAGCCTCTTCTCCAGCGAGAATAGGCTTAACGTTTGTAGTCATTCCTCATAACTGAGGACCCCCATTATTATCTGTGTTGCCCTTCTGTTTGCTCTCTCCAGTTCAAATACATCCTTTCTAAGGACTGGTGACTGAGGATCTCTATTATTATTATTATTGTTGCCCCCTTATTAGCTTTGTTACCCTTCTCTAGATTTTCTCCAGTTCAAGCACATCCTTCATGAGGATTGTTGACCAGATACTCAAGGTGTTGCCGGACCAGAGTTTTGTAAAGCTCATTGATGAGGTTGTCCTCATCCCCCCCGAAAAGTCTGATTGGCCAATGCTACTAGCCTTCCACCTCTCAGTATAAAGTGGAACTATATCTGCAGTCATGATTTGCTTTCTTATATGGAATATGTTGTATAGGTTAAAAGCCAACTTTGTCTTCATTGAAGTCATCTTTTCACAAATCCCACCAGAGTGTTGCCCACCTGGAATGATATTTACCTTCTTCCCACATCTTTCCAAACTAACCAATTCCTGGCTGGCTCCTCTTTATACTGCTTTTATGTGCGTTGTATCCCCATTCATCCCTACTGGTAAGTAGTGTTGCTCACGAATATTCGCATTGCGAATATTCGCTATGAATATTGCATATTCGAGTATTCGCGACGAATATTCGCTATTTCGAATATACGTATTTTTTTCGCAATCAATTTCGCAATCAATTTCGCATTCGCACTAGCGAAATTTCGCATTAGCGAAATTTCGCAATTTTTTTTTCCGTGATATTCGTGATATTTTATAAAAAAAAAAAAATAGCGAAATTTCGCTTTTTTTTTAATAAAATATAGCGAATATTCGTAAATATCGAATATTCGTGATATTTTATCCAAAAAAAAAATAGCGAAATTTTGCAATTTTTTTTTTTTGTATAAAATATCACGAATATTCGATATTAACGAATATTCGTGAATATTCTTCGAAATATTCGCGAAATATCGCAATATCGAATATGGCGTATTCCGCTCATCACTACTGGTAAGCCATAGACATGTGCATTAGTTTTTGTCCGAATTTCTGGGATTTTCGTGTTCATTTTAACAAACGATAACAAATGTGCAGAATCCGAAAGATCCGACATAAAAAATGCTTTATTTTCATTTTATTCCAACAACAGTTTGATATAGATAGAAGATTCGACATTACGGTGACAAAAGCAAACTGGTCTACCGAACCAGCAGTTGAATGTGCCTAACCTAACTCTATTAGTCCAAGATTATTCGACATAGAGAGGAAAGATTTGACATAGAGAGAAAAGATTCAACATTATAGAGACATGAAGATTCGACGAAGCTGCTAAAAACATATGATCGCCGCAAGCGACATTTATGTTCAAATGCTCTGCACATAGGCTATAGAAGAATTATAATATTGGTTGACTAGTAATAATAATGAATAAATGTAATTATTACTAGTCATACAACATTATAATTCTACTATAGGTTGTGTGCTGAGCATTCGACCGGAAATGTACAATCGCGGCGTCATATACAGTTTAGCTGCTTAGTCGAATCTTCTTAGAACATTCGACAGACACTATAAGCCTTCAATTGACAGAGACAACCTTATTTTAGATGAATGCATTTTTTAACGAAACAAAATAAAAACAAATTTCCGCCATTCTGGTCAGGACACACCATATGTACATTTTTGTATGTCAGAGGGGCTGTTGCTACTATCATTCTATTTAACCATAAGCCAAAAGTGATGGTGGTGAGGTGATTCTCAGCATTCAGACTCCAGCTGACTCAAAACTTCTTAAAAGCAATACAAATTCTGACACCCATTTAAAGTGAGGAGATCATACTGATTTTCTATTATCATTCTTTTTAAGTGGTGGTGGTGAGGTGATTCTCAGGATGCTGACTCCTTGGTATACCTAATTTTCATACCTGTTCACCATTCTGGTCAGGCCCCACCATATGGCAATCTTCTGTGTTCACACTACTTAATGCAATGACTCATTGCGACGCCTGTTCCCCAAGACAACGTCAGATAGACGAAACGTACGTCGGGAGGTTGACATGCTGACGTAATTGCATTTGGCCTACCATTCGATGCTTTTAACTTCTGCTTTTCGTAAGTGTAACCTTTTATGCTTCATAATAAACCTTTATATGATTTACATTATGGTGAGCTTTTTTCATTCTGGGTAAACGTTGGTTATACATTCTGATTGCCTGACGATCGGGTTCCTCTGGTTTCCTACCTATGGTCTATGCCCATTCATTCAAACTTGGAGAGCCATTGTTCTCACTGCCTCTGGATAAAGACCCTGTTGGATGCACTAATTGCAGGCTTTTTTAAGCTTGCCTTCTGTCTGGTAAGCGCACAATTCATCTGGTGGAGGTGCACATCCTTACAATTGATTTATATATCATGTCACATTTGTTTTGTTGGTTATTGTTTTAGCGCAGATTTTTTCCTTTTTCCAATCTTCGAATGCCAAAGGGGCTGTTGAGTTTATGATTTTTATTAATGAGTTGGTCAAAACTTCTTAAAAGTTATAAAAAGACTATGACACCCATCTAAAACGAGTAAACCATACTGAGGAGTTGCTACCATCATTTTCTGTAACCATAAACCGCAAGTGGTGATGAGGCCATTCTCATGATTAAGGTTTCAGTTGACCCCTGGGTATACCTAAATTTAATAGGCATTCTACAGTCTGTCTAGGACCCACTATATGGCAGTTCCTGCATGCCAGAAGGGCTGCTAAGTCTGCTAAGACTCGATGTCCGCCAGTGTCCCACAATCGTGTCACGGAGCTGAAGAACAAGGAGATGTCAGTGTAAACACAACATCTACCCATTCTTCCAAGTGACATGTCACTCAGAAAAAGAAAATAAAGGTCTGGTGTGACCCCTCACTGATCACTAGGATCCCTGTCATTGGGAACAGCAATCAGTGACGTATCACTCGTAGCCACACCCCCTAACAGTTAGAATCACAGGTTAACCCCTTCACTGCCAGTGTCATTTTTACAGTAATATGTGCATTTTTATAGTACTGATCGATGTAAAAATTACAATGGTCCCAAAATGGTGTCAAAAGTGTCGATGTGTCCGCCATAATGTCGCAGTCATTATGAAAATCGCTGATCGCCGCCATTACTAGAAAAAAAATAATAATAATAAAAATTAGGGCTGTGCAAATTAATTTTTAATTAATCGATTAATCTTTAATTTTTTTGATTGATCAAAATATTTTTGATTGATTAAAATTCTTTTGATTGGTACTCGCCTCTCCGCCGGCTTCTGGGCCTTCAGGGAGTTCCGTCGGAGATCCGGTAACATCACGGACACCGGCTGGGCTTGCCGTATCCATCTGCATGGCTCCTTTGCTGTGCCTTCATATCTGCATGCCGGCGGGACCTTACTATCTGCCACACGCAAGGGCTGTTACACTTACCTCTATCACTTCCCTCTCTCAACCTGGGATTCTACAGCCATCCACTGGGTGTTGTGATAGTTCCCTTCATGAGACAGCTACATGCCAACGGACTGATGTTAACCCCTCCTCATCTGGATTCAGCAGTGGTATCGTTGTACACATTTTTATACCAGTATCATACTTGGATGCATGTTTTTATGACTGCTTTTGGTACCGTTTGGTATTACTTGCACCATTTTTACAGTTTATGTAGCTACATCGATTTTATCTCCAGTGCGATATTTATTTGGTTACCTACTTGAAGATTATAAAAGTTTTAATGCTATTCCCATCGAGCGCTGCCTTTGCGTGTTTTTAGTATCCTGCTATCCATTTTCCCAGTGGTTGGAGCTTCACTGGGAATCAGCCTGCAAGGAGATCAGCTAGAAGTAGTTGGATCTGTATGTGAGTTATAATTAATCGAAATTAGTCGATTAATCGATTAAAATAAAAAACGATTAATCGAACACAAAAAATTTGATCAGTAACAGCCCTAATAAAATTAAAAACTATTCCCTATTTTGTAGACGCTATAACTTTTGCAAAAACCAATCAATAAAAAGCTGATTGCGTTTTTACTTACCAAAAATATGTAGAAGAATACGTATCGGCCTAAACCGAGGACATAATGGGCCGGATTCACGTACATCGGCGCATTTTTATGCCGCCATAGCGTATCTCTTTTAAGCTACTACGGCGCATCGCGGAAAGGTAAGCACATAATTCACAAAACAAATGCTCCCAACTCTGCGCCGGCGTAGCGTATATTCCTAGGCGTAAGTCAGCGTAAGTGGAAGTGGGCTGGAAGTGGGCGCGATACATTTAAATGAAGCGTGACCCCATGCAAATGATGGGCTGAGCTTCAGACAAGTACTAAAAACGAACGGCGCATGCTCACAGTCACGTCCAAATAACTGCCTAAGATACATCGAATCACTGGCTACGACGTGAATGTAACCTACGCACAGCCCTATTCACGTACTACGTAAACAATGTAAATTTCAACCGCGCCCGTTCCCTGGTCCATACCTTTGCATGAGTTGCACCTCCTATATTGGGAATAACTTTACCCCGGACGTAACCCATACGCAAATGGCTTAAAACATGCGCTGGGCGCAAGTATGTGAATCGGCGTATCTCACTCATTTGCATATTTGAATAGGAAATCAATGGGTGCGCAAGATGCGTCCAGCGTAAATATGCGCCCATGATACGCCGGCGTAAGCAAGTTACGTCGGACGAATTAAGCCTATTTTCAGGCGTATCTAGTTTTGTGGACACGGCGCACAGATACGACGGGTCATCTTTACACTTACGCGGCGCATCTCGAGATACGTTGGCGTAAGTGCTTTGTTTTTTTATATATTTTTGGGGGATATTTATTATAACAAAAAGTAAAAAATATTGAATTTTTTTCAAAATTGTTGCTCTATTTTTGTTAATAGCGCAAAAAATAAAAACAGCAGAGGTGATCAACTACCACCAAAAGAAATCCCTATTTGTGGGGAAAAAAAGAACATCAATTTTATTTTGGAGCCACGTCAGATGACTGCGCAATTTTCAGTTAAAGTGACGCAGTGCTGAATCGCAAAAAGTGGCCTGGTCAGGGGCTTGAGTGGTAATGAGCAGGTCAAAGCTCCAACTGGCAAATTAACTTCCATCAGTTTGAAAGGAAACATGGAAAATTCTTTTAAGGGCCAGATTCAGGTAGAGTTAGGCTGGAGTATCAGTGATACTCCAGCCTAACTCTCACTTTGAGCTGGCGTTTTTGTTTTCAGTAAGCAGAAAACAAGAAACGCCGGGTTGGAGTTCCTATACGAGCGGCGTAATTGTATTTCGCCGTCGTATCGGAACTGCAATTTTAAAAATGGCGCTCGGGGCGTTCCCGCTGATTAACGCCGAGAATATGTTAATCAGCGAGAGACGGAAATTCACGATTGTACACGGGCCCGACGCAGTGACTTTCCGACGTTTCCGTAAGCGATACGTGGCGTAAAGAAAAACATGCCCCCTAGGTGGAGTATCCTATGTTAAGTATGGCCGTCGTCATCGCGTCGAATTTAAAAATGTTAGCGTCGTTTGCGTAAAACGTCCGTGAATGGGGATTGACGTCATTGACGTTCACTGACAGAATTTGGAGCATGCGCACTGACAGTCGACGCATGCGCAGTACGTTCGCCGCGGGATCGCGCCTAGTTTAAATAATACACGCCCCCTACCCGCCCAATTTGAATTCCGCCGGCTCATTTTCGCTACGCCGCCGCAACTTTAGGAGCAAGTGCTATGTCAATAACAGTACTTGCTCCTAAAGATTCGGCGGAGTAACGTAAATGACTTACGTTACTCCAAAATAAAGAACCGCTGTCCTACCTGAATCTGGCCCTAAGTCTATATTTTTCCTACCCTGTCCTCACAATGGTGGTGGTGGTGCCATACCTAGGGATGTTTTCATTGAGAACTGCCTGGCCAGTGTAACTGCAGCACCTGTGGCTTTGTACTTACATTCTTGTGTGATGGCCAAGAGGTTTTGTTTTTGCAGAATTTGCTGAATCAATAGACTTGGATTTGCAACACTCTGGCTGAAGTACGATACATAAGGACTTTCTCCAAATGGGAAGTTGTGTTTTAATATAAAAGACTGCATCAAAAAAGAGACAGAGGGATGGGGTGAACTCTCTCTAATGTTCTGTCCTTTTCAAATAGGTTAATAATTTCTAAATATATAAAAAAAAAGAAGATCTAGCCTTTGAATTGTTTCCTTCTGAGACTCGGAATTCAGTTAATTAAAACCGAGTTTGCATTTCCTATCACCGCATTCCGCATTAAGTCTTGTCCATCTTAAAGCCATCCATCACTCAAGCCGCGCACATGCCCTCGAGCTAATTGGCTAGTGTGAGTAGCTATTTAAATGATTCTCATTAATTACAATTATTAATATGCTCACCATATGCTGAAATAATGTGTATGTTCCAGACAGATACCGAGGGACAGAGTAATCAGCGCAAAGTTTTTTTTTTTTCCTTTCCTCAAATGTGAAAAATGAGAATTGAGGGGCGAGTTTTATTATGGGGTTCAGGAGTCAGCTGGCCTAAGGGGAAGAGAGGAAATTAACTTCCACCCCTTTATTGAAGTTATAATGATTTAGACAATCGCAGCTTATGGAAACTAGTTGTGAAAATGTTACCGATTGCCAAAATGCTGGCCAAGGACCTCAAGAGTGTCGGACGTTCCAAACCAAATAATAGGCGGTGTAATTATTTGTGCGTTTTTGGATTGCCGATGCATTTTTGTGTTCCTGCGCTCATATATCAATTAGATACCCTGTCTGGGGATGTCATAGGGGCTGTGGGGACTTGGCAGACAGGAAAAATGGTTTATGACTGGTAATAAGCAAAGCAGGCTGCTTGAACTTTCGAAATTAACTTACCTGATTCACAAGCCTTGGAAGTTTGATACTGGGCTTAAAGCGGATCTTCACTGCATCAGAGCACCAAAAACTAAAAACACAATTTTATACATTTGTTTAACCGCTTGCGCTTACTGTATATATATGGCAGCAAGGCGCCTCTCCTACGCCAAATCACGTACCTAGTAGACACAGCGGGAGCTGATTGGCGGGTATGGTGGCTATGTCCGCGGTCGCCCCCTAATGTCTCGATACACTGACCGAACGGCGGTCTACCTAAACAAAGCAGATCACCGCTCTGTCACTACAGAATACATGGATCCTGTGTTTCTGCTAAGCACGGGTGCCAACCAGGCCCGGACTGGGACAAAAAATAGGCCCGGACATTTTAGACTGAGCAGCCCGGGGGGGGGGGGGGGCACAGCGGGGGTTAATGACGGGATGTGGAGTGAGATAAAGAAAGATAGATTGAAAGATTAAGATAGAAAGAAAGGAAGATAGATAGATAGATAGATAGATAGATAGATAGATAGATAGATAGATAGATAGATAGATAGATAGATAGATAGATAGATAGAAGGGAAGGAAGGAAGGAAGATAAAGAAAGATAAAAGATAGAATGAAATAAGGGGAGGAAGGAAGATAGATAGGAAGGAAGGAAGATAAAGAAAGAAAGAAAGAAAGATAAAGATAGAAAGAAAGAAGGGAAGGAAGGAAGATAGATAAATAGATATAGATAGATAGAAAGGAAGGAAGATGGATTAAGAAAGAATGAATAATATAGAAAAAAGGGAAGGAAGATAGACAGATAGATAAAGATAGAAAGCAAGAAGGGATGATAGATAAAGAAAGATATAAAGAAAGAAGGGAAGGAAGATCGATAAATAAATAAAGATAGATAAATATAGAAAGAAGGGAAGATAGATAGATAGATAGATAGATAGATAGATAGATAGATAGATAGATAGATAGATAGATAGATAGATAGATAGATAGATAGGAAGGAAGATATATAAAGAAAGAAAGATAGATAAAGATAGAAAGAAAGAAGGGAAGGAAGAAAGATAGATAAAGAAAGAAAGATAGATACAGATAGAAAGAAAGAAGGGAAGGAAGGAAGATAGATATATAGATATAGATAGATAGAAAGAAAGGAAGATGGATAAAGAAAGAATGAATAATATAGAAAGAAATAAGGGAAGGAAGATAGATAGATAAAGATGGATAAATATAGAAAGCAAGAAGGGAAGATAGATAGATAGATAGATAGATAGATAGATAGATAGATAGATAGATAGATAGATAGATAGATAGATAGATAGAGAAAGATAGATAAAGATAGAAAGCAAGAAGGGAAGGTGGATAGATAGATAGATAGATAGATAGATAGATAGATAGATAGATAGATAGATAGATAGATAGATAGATAGATAGATAGATAGATAGATAGAAGGGAAGGAAGATAGATAAAGAAATAAATACATTTAAAGATAGAAAGAAAGAAAGAAGGGAAGGAAGGACGATAGATACAGAAAGAAAGGTAGATAAAGAAAGGAAGGAAGATAGATAGATAGATAGATAGATAGATAGATAGATAGATAGATAGATAGATAGATAGATAAAGATAGAAGATAGTAAGGAAGGAAGATAGATAAAGATAGGTAGATAGATCTAGATAGATAGATAAAAATAGATAGATAGATAGATAGATAGATAGATAGATAGATAGATAGATAGATAGATAGAAAGGAAGGAAGATAGATAAAGAAAGAAGATAGATAGATAGACAGTGGCAGTGGATCTATAGAGGGCGCCGCTCCCTCTGGCTCAGCCGCCCCCTCTGGCTCAGCCGCGACAATGGGCACAGTGGCGACAATGGGCACAGTGGCATCAATGGGCACACTGGCATCAATGGGCACACTGGCATCAATGGGCACAGTGGCAACAATAGGCACACTGGCACCAATTAAAGGGAACAGTGGCATCAATTGGCACAGTGGCGACAATTAAAGGGCACAGTGGCTGTGTTTGATGGCATGGCACAGTGGCTGCGTTTGATGGCATGGCACAGTGGCTGCTATTGATGGTATGGCACAGTGGTGACAATTGATGGCACAGTGGCTGTGTTTGATGGCATGGCACAGTGGTGACAATTGATGGCAGAGTGGCTGTGTTTGATGGCATGGCACAGTGGCTGCATTTGATGGCATGGCACAGTGGTGATAATTGATGGCACAGTGGCTGCGTTTGATGGCATGGCACAGTGGTGACAATTGATGGCACAGTGGCTGCATTTGTTGGCATGGAACAGTGGTGACAATTGATGGCACAGTGGCTGTGTTTGATGGCATGGCACAGTGGTGACAATTGGTGGCACAGTGGCTGTGTTTGATGGCATGGCACAGTGGCTGCGTTTGATGGCATGGCACAGTGGTGACAATTGATGGGCACAGTGGCTGCGTTTGATGGCATGGCACAGTGGTGACAATTGATGGCACAGTGGCTGCGTTTGATGGCATGGCACAGTGGCTGCGTTTGATGGCACATTGATGACAATTGATGGCCCAGCTAGTAGCCCAGTGGCTGCATTTGATGGGCACAGTGAGGCTCAATAGCCGCCTGGGGCCGTTCGTGGGCCGCAAGGGCCATTCGCGGGCCACAACCGGCCCGTGGGTCGCTGTGGCCCACCGGGCATTTTCCCGGTATGCCCTATGGCCAGTCCGGGCCTGGTGCCAATCCATGCCTTCTCCAGTCAAAGCACCTCCCCTGAGTAGCAAAGCACATGTCAGGCACACATTTAACCCTTTGATGTCAACCCCTTCCCTGCCCGTGTCATTAGTACAGTGACAGTGCATATATTTTTTTTTGCAGTGATCACTGTATTGGTGTCACTTGTCCCCAAAAAGTGTCAGAAGTGTCAGTTAGTGTCCTGACTGCCCGCCGCAATATCACAGTCCCGTTATAAGTTTGTAGACACTATGGCCCAGATTCAGAAAGCAATTACGCCTGTCTAACTGGTGTTAGACAGGAGTAATTTCAAATTTTGCGCGCCATATCACTAGTTTGAATCCTCAAACCATGATACGGCGGCTTCGGGCTTCGATCCGAGAGGCTTACGTCTTCGTAAGCCTTCGGATCTACGCTGCGATATATTTGCGGCCGCTGGGAGGAGTTCGCGTAGTTTTCATGCGTCGGGATATGCAAATGTGTTTTTACGGCGATCCACGAAGATACGAGTGGTCTTCGCAATCGCTTTCGTCTATTTTTTTTTACGTACTGTTAGACCAGCTTTTTGCTGGTCTAACTGTACGTAGCCAATGTTAAGTATGGCCGTCGTTCACGCGTCGTTTTTTTTTTTTTTTGACGTAACTCGTCCGGGACTAGGATTGTCCGTAAACGACGCTACTCAAACAACGAATGACGTAACAACGTGTTTTCGCGCAATGCACGGCGGGAAATTTGCGAACGGAGCATGCGCAGTTCGATCGCCGCGGGAACGCGCCTATTTTAAATGCATCACGCCCCCTTATTGGCGCAGATGGATTGCGACGGGAGAAATACACTACGCCGCCGTCGTTTACTGGACAAAATCTACCTGGATTCCACGTAGAGCCAGGTAAAATACGGCGGTGTAGTGTATTTCTGATACTCTACGAGAATCTAATTCTCTGTGAATCTGGGCCTATAACTTTTGTGCAAACCAATCAATATATGCATTTTGTTTGTTTTTAACCAATACATATTGGCCTAAATCAATGAAAAAATTTGATTTTTTAAAAAAAATTATTGGATGTGTTTTATAGCAGAATGTACAATATATGTATATATTTTATTTAATTGAGAAGGCTTGCCGCTCTAAGCCCCAGTCCTCTAAAGCACACACCCTTTTAGGAACTTATAGGTGCTGGCTCTGTAACTAACTAGGAAGGAAGAAAAAATCCTGGATGGTCGCACACACTGTAGGAAGGTGCTTAATCATAGCTATACAGTGTGAAACGCGTCAGTATTTTTCCTGTTTTCTATAACATGAAGTGACTGTATTGGATTTCATCTGCTACACAAGATATCAATAAAGGTGCCTTCAACGATGTGCAGCTGTCCAGGATTTTTTCCTCCTTCCTATTTTTTTTTTTGTTTATAGCACAATAAATAAACAGAAGTTATTCCATACCCAATAGTAAATCCCCCCCTATGGCTCTAGAAGTATTGCTCTCACCCTATAGTTCATGGCAATATCTAAGGCCCCGTACACACGGCAGAGAACTTTGACGGGCAGAACACATCGTTCCGCCCGTCGAGGTTCTCTGCCGGCCGTCAGAATCGGCGACCCGCCCGTCGGGAAAGGCAACCAGCCATTCATCCCGACGGGCCGTCGAGCAAATAGAGAACCTGTTCTCTATTTGCGACGGGTTTCCCGACAGGCGGGGCTCGCGGAGAGCGTACACACGGCCGAGGTTCTCGGCAGAATGCGGCTCCCAGCGAGGTTCTCGCTGGTTTCTGCCGAGAACCTCGGCCGTGTGTACGGGGGTTCACATGTGTGGTGCAATCACTGTTTACATATGTGTGCTGGACCTATGCACGTGTTTGTCTTTGCATGTAGGGACAGGGGTGCTTTTACATTTTTTTATTACCGTATATACTCGCTGAAAATGCCCCCCTCGGCTTATACTCAAGTCACCTTTTTGCGCCTAATCTCCCGGAATGTGGGGACCCGGTCGCGGGCCTGTAGGTCCCCTGGACCCCAAACTTGGCAAACATATAGCCCCACTTTTCCTCTATAAGTATGCAAAGTTTGTTGTCCGGGGGAACCCACGGCCAGGGAGCACCGATTTTTTAAAGTCGGGCACCCCTTCCATAGACTCCCATGTTAAACATAGGTTGGACACAGTGAGGCAAAGTGAGACATGCAGATGCACGCCCTAGGCTTATACTCAAGTCAATACGTTTTCTCAGCTTTTTGTGGTAAAATTAGGTGCCTCGGCTTATATTCGGGTCGGCTTTTACTCGAGTATATACCGTATATTTATTATGGTCAAATTTATTTGTATTTTTTTTACACCTTGTTAGAGCATTGGTCAGGCGACAGGTACTCTTTATGGAGACATCGGGGGTCTATTAGCCCGGGCACCACTGCAGGTGGAGGCAGCGGGGGGATTGCGACTGCTGTAAAAGTGATCAGCCGCCCCGATCACTTTTACCAGAAAGGAGTCTGCATTTGACAGGACAAGAAAAAGCAGAACTCGCTCCAGACAAATGAAGAGCACATTGATTTTTCAACAGCTTGCTGACCTCTTCCCTAAAGGACTGATGGTAGAACTCCTGGACTGGCAAAACCCAAGTCAGCCCACCACCCTCATGTAATGTATGACCTGTAAAAAGTGCTATTGAAAGTGTTCCCAGCTCGGAGGAGTCACAAAGCTTATAGTGTACTTCATCCCTCGGTAATGGGAACCAGGTAGATGCAAAAAGATTAGGAAACATGAATGATTATCTGTAAAATTAGACTGCTCTTAAAGTCAATGACTCATGCAAAATGCTGAAGAAAGCAGACATCGGAATTCTGTTCTGTCTGCACATTGCTTTCCTATGCACCGATTTTAGAGTTCAGACTCTTCCAGAATACCGAGAGGACGCAGCCACTGCACATCCTATTTTACATGTATTGGAGCAAGATATTTCCTGAAAACTGACATGGCTGTCTTTGGAAAGGGCGTACGTAGCTCCCAGCTGTCCCTGATTTCGAGGGACTGTCCCTGATGGGAAACAATGTCCCTCTGTCCCCTTTTCCTCCTCATTTTGGTCTGATCTATATACTTGTATATAAAATGCACTATTTATCTTCTAAAAAGTGTTTCCCACTGCTAAACTCTTCATCCAATTTGGAAATTGCTGCATTTGTTAATTTCAAAAGCCAGTATAAAGGAATAGTAGTGGTAAAAAAAGGCACTGGCTCCCTAACCTCCTGCGAGAGTTTTACCTGTATGGCACACTTTCGTACCTGAAACTCAACTTACCCAAATCGGAAGCTATGGGAGTTGCACTACGCGCTCACGTCCTAACAACCCTACAATCGAGTTTCCACTTTAGATGGATAAACTCTGCATTAAAATACCTAGGTACATACATCCCATCTGACCTCTCCCGTACATATGACGTAAAGGGGGGAAAGTTGGGACTTTATATGAGGTGTATGTATTGGAACCAAAACATAATCATATGGGCATAGATAAATGATATTTATTAATACACCAATAGTTAACATTTCATAAAACAATATAATTTGCATGAGAGCTGAAGAATTTCATTAAACTGATGACATTATATAGCAATACAGCGCATGGTACAAAAGATTTTTTCGCATACATACTCCCCCATGTAGTGGATAAAATAGGTCACAAAAATTGAGTCTAACAACATGGTAAAACCATCTAAAATTATCGGAATATAATAGATGCATCAGGAGTAAGCTCAACGCGTTTCATCGGCCTATACCCACTCGTCAGGAGCACGATGCATCATATTCTAAAAAATAAATAAATGAAAGAAACCAATGATACAATGTGACTAGCTATATGAACCAATATGGGAGACCATGTGAAACCATGTGTCTCTCATATTGGCTCATATGTGAGTATTGAGTAGGCTTGTACAGTCATCACTCTTTTTCATCCCTATCCTACCCATATGATTATGTTTTGTTCCCACCACATAGATCTCATATAAAGTCCCAACCTTTCCCCTTTACGTTTACAGACAGGGGTGGGGGCGTGAACCTTCCCTTGCATCCCATTTAAAGTCCCAATTTATGCCCCCCTCTTTCTCCCGTAACACAATTTTCCACCCTTACTAGCTAAAACCCATGTTCTCCTAGAAAATTAGCATAAAGACCTGCACTCCTGGTTTGGTCGATGCAATCGACCAAAAATATGCATCCTCCCGAAATACCTCTACCTCTTCCAAGCTCTGCCCGTGAAAATACCTCCTTCTCATTGTAAGCAAGTCCAAGCACTCTTCACCCATTTTGTTTGAGCTCACGCCTTCCCCGTGCCCAACTGTCTTTACCAAAATCATTTGGTGGTCTAGTGCTACCGGATATTTGGAAGTATTACCAAGCACACATGTTACCATGTACACAATAAGTAGGTAGGTACAAGATTTAGGCCCAATTTACACCTGAGAATCCCTTATGTTAGAGGCCCCAGAGTTCTCCCTTACATCAGAGTCTGCAGAGTCCCACCTAACAGTGAAATGGGGCTCTGTAGAATCTGATGTAAAGGGGAACTCTGTAGAATCTGATGTAAGGCCGCGTACACACGATCGAATCTATCTGCTGGAAACGGTCCGACGTGTGTATGGGCGTATGGGCGGACAGACAGGTTTTTCCAGCAGACAGATTTTAAAGCATGCTTTAAAATCTGTCTGCTGGAAACCCGTCCGTCCGACATGTCTGCTGGTTAGTACGCTAACCAGCAGACATATCTGCCCACACATGCGTCGAATGGATTCGACGCATGCGCGGAAGTGTTTTACTTCCTGGTGCGGTGACGTGCTGGCAGGGATTTTGGTTTGATCGTGTGTACACGATCAAACCAATATATCCCAGCAGACAAATCTGATCAAATCGGTCTGACAGACCGATTTGATCGGATTTATTTGGTCGTGTGTACGCGGCCTAAAGGGGGACTCTTATTAACTTCATATGATTAAAAATGTTATTTAATAGCAAATTATATTTATAGTTTATACTATAAAAAACAATTGCAGTGCGCCGCTAAAGTGTTCTGGTTTGACTTGAAGAAAAGGTGGCAACCCTACTCCCACCCCCAGGCCCCATCACATCCGAGTGTGCTACCTTGGCTATAGTTAAAGTGGAAGTAAACCCACCTATCATTTTCAGCCAAGGAAGCTGCCATCTTGGCCTATGTTTAATCTTCAACTGCCATGATGCTGCACATGTGATCAGTTATGACACCAGCCATTGGATGGTTTGACAGTTTGGTTGAGAGCACAACCAATGTGACAGTTGGCAATCCCGGCGTGCCGGAAATTTAACTGCTTTTTGAAACTGTTAAATCGATGGGTTTACTTACGCTTTAAACCACTGAACCTTTCAGCACTCCATTTAGAGCTAAGGAAAATGTTTTTTTCTGACTTTAGATATATTTTAAAGTGAACCTGTAAGCAAAGAAATATGGAAGCCATCGCCAAGGTCAGATTTCCTATTAGACATGTGTAACTACTATGTCTGGGGCCTACAAAGGAGAGAAAAAATGATGAGAGCTGATAAAGGGCTCCGAATAACCCCTTACCCATTCACTACGGGGAACTGTAATTGAAGATTTCACTATTTACTTCCCAGGGTAAGATTGACAGCACCATGCAATGCATTAAATGGCTCTCAGTTCTGTCCTTCTGTTTCTCAGTCCTGTGCCAGGAGGCTATTATAAAGACAGATTTGGATATTTATGGTGTCTGTATTTAAAATACATCTAATGATCTTTAGTGGAATACATGTCTGGACTAAACAGGGGGCTTTTATATTGATATTTTATATTGATTGAAATTCAAAACTTTATATATACACTTGTCCACCTTTACTACTGCTTCTCCTTTAAGAATAGGCTTGATATCGCTCACAAAAAAATAAATAAAAAATGTTTCATACTGTACATCAAATATTTTTATTAATTAACCACTTGACCTCTGGGAGATTTACACTCCTTCATGACCAGGCCATTTTTTGCGCTACAACACTGTGTTACTTTATCTGACAATTGCGCAGTCATGCCACACTGTACCTAAATAATTTATGTCCTTTTTTCCCACAAATAGAGCTTTCTTTTGGTTATATTTAATTACCTCTGTGGAGAGCTGATTAGTATTCGTCAAAATAAGACGCACAGACATTTTTCCACCATTTTTAGTGTGTTGTGACAGACTCGGACCCTCTTATGTCTAAAACCATCATGTCCACTAGGGGCATAGGATGACTAAGAAATGATATCTTGGACTACCTGAGATGGGATTATTATGTAATTATTATCCACAATATATTCCAGGATATCTGTGAGAACTATTTGCTGGTTAATGATTCTGAACTCAAAGGGTTGGTTGTAAGAGTGATTCATAGATGCTAATGTCCTCGCCTCCAGCCTCGCCTCGCCTCCAGCCATCTCTGTTCTCTGTGCTAATTGACCCTGCTATTGTGTGAAGATGTCTCACGTGTACACTTGTATAGAAGATGAAAGGAGACGGGATGTCTACCTTGAAAGGTTATATCTCGGAGTCACCTTGTCTGGATAAATGATTAGTTAATTAGCTCATGTTAATTTATGTTCTGGTTACCTATTTAAACTGTATATAAGGCTGTATTCTTGGTTCTATTAAACACTCCATGTTGAGCACACAAACAAGTCTTGTCTCGGTGTGTTGAGGGCAGCTGGAATATCTGATCTCTATATCCAGACTGATAGGAAGCGGTATATGACGGAAGCACTCAATCGTAGTGTGGGACGTTCCGTTACATGTGTCTTATGGAGTGAAAAATAAGGTATATTTATTGGTTTGTGCAAAAGTTATGCCCTGTACACACAGGTTGTTTTCCCGTCGGAAAAAGAACCAATGATTTTCCCGAAGGAATTCCTCTCAAGCCTGCCTTGCATACACACGGTCACACAAAAGTTCAGTGAACTTTTGACTGCTAAAAACGTGTGACGTACAACACTACGACGAGCCGAGAAAATTAAGTTCTATGCTTCCGAGCATGCGTCGACTTGATTCTGATCATGCACGCTTTTTTGCAAGTTGTAATTGTATACAGACAAATGGTTTTCCCGCTAGGATTTTTTCCTGAAATTATGCACTGTCACTGTACTAATGACACTGGCTGGGAAGGGGTTAAGATCAGTGGTGACCAAAGGATGTGTGCCTAACCAGTGTTTTACTAAACTGTGGAAGGCGCTTTGCAGAGACACAGGATCCATGCCTTCCCTCCCGTCAGAACGGCAATCTGTCTTGTTTATATAGGCAGATTGCAGTTCTGTCTCTCTAAATGATTATCGGTGGGTGTCATCGGAAATCGAGTCCAAGGTACCGGCCGATCAGCTCCTGCTGTGTATAATGACAGCAAGAGCGAGCCGCCGGCAGCACACATTCATGCCCCCTACCCCGAAGTGCAGGATCACGTGAATATACGCGATCCCGCGCACAGCTGCCGCCCTGTAGGAGTATTCACCTAATATCACCATGGTGTCATATTAGATCAAATGCCCTGTTTGCAACTGATTGGGCCAGCATTGACATCTTCCTTCTGTGCTTCGCTGATAATGGGTTTGGACTGAGCCCAAGCTGAACCTTACCTGGGATTTGTTCCTAATGGTTATCAGAACTAAGGAAACACAACATCTTCAACTTTGCAGAACAAATTCAGCTGAATGCAAATAACTACTACTAGCTATACCAGCCATTGTCAACCAGAGGTTGTTAGGGGTTCCTTGAGCTGTGGCCATTTGACCTCCCATTTGATAGTTCCTGCATAGTTCCCGGACCAACAACACTTGACGAGTCAATGGCATGATACAGAACAAAAGATCCTATTAGCTATCTGTAAGGGTGGCATTTTGACCAACCACTAATAGGGGGTATTTTTTCCCACTGGCCATCAATGTAAGGAGCACTCTTCTTACTGACCATCAATGTAAGGGCCATTTTTTGCTACTGACCCCAAATAGTTTTGGTTTTAAAAGGGGTTCCCTGAGACCTAAGAATTATTCTGAGGGTTCACCTAGGGCAGGGGTGTCAAACTCAATGTCATTGCAGACCGCATCAGCAGTATGGTTTCCCTCAAAGGGCCAGTTGTATCTGGGGTGTGCTACATACAGAGTGCAGAGCTTAGGGGTGTGCTATGTACAGGCTTGGGGGTATGCTGTGTAAAGAGTGCAGGGTTTGGGCGTGCGCTGTGTACAGAATACAGAGTTTAGGAGTGTGCTACATACAGAGTGCAGAGTTCTGGTGTGCTCTATGTACAGAATGCAGGGTTTAGTGGTGTACTACATACAGACTGCAGAGTTCAGGAGTGTGCTGTGTACAGAATGCAGAATTTAGGAGTGCGCTACATACATAGTTTAGGTGAGCTCTATGTACAGAATGCAGGGTTTGGTGGTGCGCTACATACAGATTGCAGAGCTCAGAAGCGTTTTGTGTACGGCTGGTAGAGTACAGGGGTGTGCTGTGTAACGAGTGCTGGGTGTAGAACCCCAACCATCCCTCCAAAGCTTCATATCTCTCTATCCTACCTAGCCTGGTTTTAGTATCAAAGCTGTCCTTTGTAAACACAGAAGGACAGCAAGGAGCAGGAGCAGAAGGTGAGAGTCGTGGAATAGAGTTCTGACACGTTCCAACCTGCAAAACTGGGTGCACGGGCCACATTACAAGATCTGGTGGGTTGGATTCGACTAGGGTTGTCCCCATACTAGTATCAGTATCGATACCGATCATTTGTGCGAGTACTTGGACGGAGAGGGTGGGCGGCGTCAGTAGGCGGATCGGGCCACCTCAGTGGGCGGAGTGGGCGAACGGATTCAGTGGGTGTGTCTGGCGTCAGTAGGCAGAGTGGGCGGCAGCCTCAGTGGGCAGAGCAGTCGCTGTCATCTTGGCACACCCTGCACTTGGCCACAGTAAGCCAGCAACTAACATCTTGTTACACCCAGCCTATGTAGTTCGGGTTGGGTGTGACAAGATGTCTGCTGATACTCACTGATGCCGAGTGCAGGGTGTACCAAGAGGGCCCTGCAGCCTTTCCTCATGTCCTTTATTGCTGCATTTCAGTGCCTGCCCATAAGTGCCAGCCACCTGTCAGTGCCATCAGTGCCACCTATCAGTGCCATCTAACAGTGCCAGCCGCCTATCAGTGCCCATACCTGCTGCCTATCAGTGCCAGCCACCTGTCAGTGCCATCAGTGCCCATAACTGCCACCTATCAGTGCCAGCCACCTGTCAGTGCCATTAGTGCCCATAGGTGCCACGTATCAGTGCCAATCTATCAGTCCCTATCAGTCAGTGCCACCTATCAGTGCCCATCAGTCAAACGGTCACATGGCATTAAAAAAAAGGTAATCGGCATGGGCAAGTACATGAAAAAAAGTATCGGTACTTGTACTCAGTCCTAAAAAAGTGGTATCGGGACAACCCTAGATTCGACCCATGGGCCTTGTGTTTGACATATGTGATCTGGGGTATACAGTTCAAGAAAGGCTGAGCTATACCATGACCTGGATCAACGAGCGCCTTCACAGATAGCATTTGTGATTGGCTGGTATGTGTACTGAATTTTCCCAAACTTTTCTTCCATTAATGAGTAAGCTGATTTGTGGTGTTGCCGTAGAACAGGTTGTAGTTTTTCTGGGCCCTTTCACACGTGCGGACGAACGGTCCGCTTTTTCTAAGTCCATAAACGGACTTAGAATGGGGCCCTATGGGAGCGGATCCGTTAGCGGATGATGCATCCGCTAACGTCCGCCTACGATCCACGTCCGTCTGGATCCGTTTTGCGGACGGAAGAAAACCCTATTTTTCTTCCGTCCGGTGGATCGGATCGGATGCAAACGGACAGATGGTCCGTTTCCATCCGATTCCCCATAGGGGATAGCGGAGGAGAGACAGGGCGGTCCCTGCACAGGGACCCCCCGCTGAGCCGACGGACACACACGGAGCGGACCGAGAAACGGTCCGCACCGTGTGAAAGGGCCCTTACTATGTGGCCAGTTGAGATGCAGATATCACTTAGCAGGGCTGTATTACGACCTTGGTTCTTACGTTTCCAATCAAAGCTGAAAAGCTACAGGTTGCCTACATCCGGGGCATTTCCCTCATCGTCAGACTTACCCACCCAGCGTTCCGCGATGGGGTAAATACAATCAATTTTAATACATTCCTGTGTGTGTGAAAAACAGACAATTAATTCTAATACCGAGCAGTCTCGCTACAGCGACCCTGAAATGTCGCTTTCTCACAGCTGGTTATTACTATTTATCTACCAGCTTATCTCCCTGCTGCTATCTGTGGGTAAAAAAAAAACTAATTAGCCATCAAAATGAAGAGAGTGAAAAACACAGGTTTGCAAGCAAAGCTTTTCCACCGGATCTCATCGCCGCCAATATAATTTATATAAAAACAAACAAACCGAACAGGATCTTAAAACGTTAAGCCCTGGCCTTGTTCTGCTTTGCGTTGCCTGTTTATTTGATCACGTACGGCGAGGTTCTAGATTGGGCGCTGCTTAGACAAATTGCCGATTCGCTCAATTTCACTGTTTGTAAACATTTCTTTTCTGGTTTATGTTGATTATTCGATTCAGAGATCATATTTGAGAAGAGAAGGGAAGCAAATTAAAGGAGCATTAAAGTACAACCTGAAGAACTGGAGCAAATTACGCGCTTCAGTGGAAGAGGTGAGGGAATGCAGGGAACGGCCTCTGTCATTATCTGTTGGATAAATTGAAGGATTTAGGCCAGATTGGATCAATGCACGCGTTATAGTATGTAATGCTTGTCGGCGCGCTGCACTGCCATTGTTTGTAAATGGCACCCCAACTCACCTACGATGCAGTACAGCAAACTGTGCGGGGCCCTAAGCAAAATGACATGTCACATTAAAGTTGAGAAGCGGGGGGGGCTGCCAAAAATGAAATGTCGCATTAAAGTTGAGGAGCGGGGGGGGCGCTGCCGACACTGACATGTCAAGTTAGGCCGCGTACACACTGGACCAAACTGGACCAGTTCAGCGGACAAATCTGATGGTGTGTATGGGCTAGCGGACATGTCTGACCGGCGGACAAATTTTAAACCATGCTTTAAAATTTGTGCGCCGGAGACATGTCCTTCGGATATGTCCGCTGGTCACTACACTAACCAGCGGACATATCTGCCCGCACAAGCGTCGCATGGATACGACGCATGTGTGGAAGTTTTTTACTTCCTGGTGCGGTGACGTGGCGGCGTCAACGTCAAAGCCACGTCACCGCGCTGTCTGCCGGCAGGGATTTTGATCCGATGGTGTGTACACGCCGTCGGATGAAAATCCAGAGGAGACATGTCCGCTGGAAACGGTCCGTCGGACACTTTCAGCGGACATGTCCCTTCTGTGTACACGGCCTAAAAGATTAAAGTTGAGAAGCAGGGGGGGGGGGTGTTCTGCTGTCGAAAATGACGTCTTACATTAAAGTGAGAAGTGGAAGGGGCTTCTCCCATACAGCCAGCGAGTTGAGAAGCAGGATGAGGGGCCGAAAATAACTTCTCACCAGGCAGGGCCTCTAGTAATTTGGGGGGCCCTACGCAGCTTTGCGGGGCCCTAAGCGGCTTGCATAGTAAGCCTATAGGGTGGATCGGCCCTGTGCGCGGCAGTGAAGCACTGTGCATTGTGGTGCGCTGCATTGCTAAAAAAATGGTGCACACACCTTTTTGTGTGTTTTGGTGTGTTAGGTCACACGGAGCATAACGGGTGTAGCGTTGCTCGTGACCGGCCGGCACGATGACCGGCGGCCACGATCAAATGCGGCCACGAGAGGAAGAAGAGGGACGTGTGTATTAACACACACTTCCCTGCTCTGAGAGCAGAGGAGACCAGGATCGTGAGTTCCTACAAGCTGGGAACCACAATCTCTCATCTCCAATAGTGGGTCCCATCCCCCTTCAGTTAGAACACACAATAGGGAACACAGTTAAAACCCTTGATCGCCCCCTAGTGTTAACTCCTCCCCAGTGACATGTTAACAGTAACCAGTGCATTTTTATAGCACTAATCGCTGTATAAATGACAATGATCCCAAAAAAGTGTCAAAAGTGTCCGATATGTCTGCCGTAATGTTGCAGTCCCGATAAAAATTGCAAATTTCATTCACTCGGAGACGCGCTGTCCCTCTCTGCATGGGGTCCCGGCACTTGATTGGATAGATTGATAGCAGCGCAGACATTGGCTCCCGCCACTTTTAATCAAATCCAATGACACGGGCGCCGGGGGGCGGGGCCGAGTCCGGTATTCGTGTCAAAGGACGCAAATGCTGGACTCGGGAGCTCGCCCACAAGGTAACCACCTGGGAGAGCGTATTTCCTAGGGGGTTATCTGATAAGAGGAGGAGCCGCAAGAGCCACCGAAAGACCCCAGAAGAGGAGGATTGGGGCCACTTTGTGCAAAACTAGCTACACAGTGGAGGTAAGTATTACATGTTTGTTATTTAAAAACTGAAGCCTTATAATCACTTTAAATGTTTTCACGTGTTCCTTGATTTACTTACCACCTGTTAAATATAGCCTGAAGCTCAATAGCTCAAGCTGAAATTTACTATCATGAGCACATTACACAGCTCTGCATTGTAGACAGTCAGCTTCTAACTTCCGCTTGTTCAATTAAGCATTGACGAAAAAAACTGTAAGCTGATGCAGAGCTGCACCAGATATTGTATTCTCCAGTTTTGGTAAATCAACCCCAAAGTGTCTCAAGGCAACTGCTCTGTTGTCTCAAGTTAAAGTTGTTGGGGAATTCTTTGCCAGGTCATTTTTTATTTTATTTTTGTTAGATATTATATATATAGCTAGTAAAACAAATACATACATAAATAAATGAAATTAAAACATATTATAAAGATATTAAACATGTTTATTAGCTAGATAATTGTGTATATAGCTGGTAAAATAAATAAATAACTAAAAATAACAAATATATACAAAAAAATAAAATAAACATATCACATTTTTGTTAAAGATTGTATATAGCTAGTATTATAAACACATAAATAAAATCTAATAGTAAATCAAACCCAAAGTGTCTCAAAGCAGTCAGCAACTGCTCTGTTATCTCAACCTATAATTGTTGGGGAATTCTTTGTCATGTAATGCATTTTTATTTGTTTGATAAATATTGTTTGTAGCTAAAAAAAAAAAAAAAATACATAAAAAAATAAAATAAAAACATTGTAAACATGTTTGAAACTCAAATCAAGAACACAGGGACATGACCTCAAACTAAGTGGAGGAAAGTTCAAAACAAATTTTAGAAAGTATTATTTTACGGAAAGGGTAGTTAAAGTGGAGTTCCACCCTAAAAATGAACTTTATATTAACAGCTTTGAAAAAATGGGGGAACTAATGCGCAGTACCAGTAAAACTAACTAAAATGAAGCAGCAGCCACCAGATAATGTGCTCACACACAGCAATATATGGAAAATGGGGGGGTGTGGAGGCGCTTGCCTGGTGTTGATGGTATAAGGAGGGGGTTGTTTTTGGTATTTAGGAGTGAGACACTTATTTTCTTTAGCAAGCGCCTCCACACCCCCCCCCCTCCATATTAACAGCTTGCCTTTAATGTAAAAAAAAAAAAAAAATGTTTTACTCACTTGTATCTGGCTGTTCCTAGTCCTCGTTTTTTAACTTCCTGTCCTAAGACCCCATTGCCTCCTGGGAAATGATGACACTCATTTCCCAGGAGTCTCTGGGCATTACTGTGCCTAAAAATCGCCCAGCATGCACCTCTCCCTGAAAACCAGGAAGAAAAAGGAACTGGGCTTCACATGCCCACACATATGATGGATACGGCCACAACATGAGCTGGAGCATGTAAGGCAGGTGATTACAATGACTTCCTGATCGATTGGGGAGCTATTAATATGTTTAATGGAATATTTAAAGTAATTAATTTTAACTTGCAATTTTTTTTTTTTAAATGATGCCTGGAACCCTGCTTTAATGCTTTGAATAAACTTCCAGCAGAGATAGTGAGACAGTCAACATTCAATGGCTTCAAACATGCTTGTGACAAACATAAATCTTTACGAACAAAAAAACATAAAAAAAATGTAATAAAAATAAAAAATAGACAGACTCGATGGACTACTCTGTCTTTTTTCTGACATCACTTTTCTATGTTTCTATGTTGTCAGATAATGATTGTATATGTCAAAAATAAGTACAAATGCACAACTTTTAGGTGCAAATAAAAATGCAGGTGAATAAACTTTTATTTAGATCATTCAGTGTGATAAAAAACATAGACAAAGTCCACTTGGAGGTGGCTGAAAACACAGCCAACTGTGATCAATGGTATGGGTGAGAAGCACTCTTCGTCCAGACTGCAGAAATGGTGTATAGAAAAGCCGCTTACCAGATCGGATGGATCCCTATCACAGAGATCGTAGGGGCTCAGCAAGTCTCCACAGGACTCCATGGCAAACGATCATTTCCTCCTCTAGTTCGACCCGTTCTTGCTTCACCAAACAGCGTCTGGATCAGGTGCATGCGATCGTACCATGGACAGGATTGCTCCCAACATTTGATAGTCACTCCCGGCACAGGACATCTTGTAGGAGGGTATAGTAGGGGAAGAAATAAAACGTCCCTTTTTTTTGATATTTCAGGGTACTGACATCCAAACAAACTTTTCATTTGATAAAACAGTTTAAAAAACTCTGCTGTCATCCAGCCGCGGCTCAAGCCAGTCATCTGGGGGGCGTGGTGACGTCAGATAGTGTTGCTCCGCCCGATGCTTTCTCCATACGAGGCTTCGACAGGGATAGGAGCCAATCATAGTATATAGCTGGTAAAATAAACAAATGCATAACTAAAAACATATATATTTAAACATATAAAACAAATTAAAATACATAAAAAATAATATAAACGTATCACATTTTTTGTTAGATAAAGATTGTATATAACTAGTAAAAAAAAAAAATACACACACATATATATATAGGGGTAGATTCACGTACCTCGATGCATATTTCTGCCAGCATAGCGTATCTTCTTTACGCTACGCCGGCGCAACGTTGAGAGGCGAGCATGAAATTCACAAAGCAAATGCTCTCAACGTTGTGTCGGCGTAGCGTATAGTTGTCGGCGTAAGCCAACGTAAGTCAAAGTAGGTGGAAGTGGGCGTGTAACATTTAAATGAAGCGTGACCCCATGCAAATGATGGGCTGAGCTTCAAAAAATTAACTGCGAATGCGTGGTATCGTGAGTGAGTGAAAAACGTATAAAGCGCAACACATGCAAACTGAATCGCCTCTTGGACACATCCCAGTGCGCATGCTCACAGTCACGTCAAAAAAACTGGCTAAGATACGTCAAAACACTGCCTACGACGTGAACGTAACCTACGCACAGCCCTATTCACATACTACGTAAAGTACGTAAAAATCGACGGCGTTCGTTCCCTGGTCCATACCTTTGCATGGGTTGCGCCTCCTATATGAGGAATAACTTTACGCCGGACATAACCCTTATGCAAATTGCTTAAAACATGTGCCGGGCGCAAGTACTTATCTTACTCATTTGCATATTTAACATGGGTACGCCAAATGCATCCACCGTAACAATGTGCCCACGATACGCCGCCGTAGGCAAGTTACGTCGTGCGGCTGAAGCCAAATTTTTCGACTTATCTAGCTTGGGGAATCGGCGCAGAGATACGACGGCGCACATTTGTACTTACGACGGCGTATCTATAGATACGTCGGCATAAGTCTAACGTGAATCCGGGCCATACTGTGTATACAATATAGACAGATATATATTCTGCTAATATTTATATTAAAATAAATATATTATATATTATTTTAAATACAGCAGAAACACATTTTATAGAACACAAACTGTAATGGTATTTTGTTTAAAATGAAATGCTTATTTTGCTCATGCAGGCTGTAATTACCGCTACATGATGATGGGTCTAAGACTTGAGATACCAAAATAATAACACACCGGAACACATTTTGGATTGATTACCGGCGTTTTGTCAAACCTGCAATAAGGATCTGTAACAATGTGTTTAATTACCTGGAGATTATAACTTTGGTTGCAGGTGTACATCCTACAGAAAGTGTTCCTCACCAATCACAATCTATGGAGAGGCGGGGAATAATCCATCCGTAACTAATGTGTCTGTTGGGTTTAGAATTCTCTGATCCTGTTTAGAACTGTCAGTATAGCTCTCTCTCTCTCTCTCTCTCTCTCTCTCTCTCTCTCTCTCTCTCTCTCTCTCTCTCTCTCTCTCTCTCTCTCTCTCTCTCTCTCTCTCTCTCTCTCAAAAGTGAAAGAACTTCCTCTTAATCAACTGCTTTCCCCCTTACATGCTACAAGTGGGGGCTTCAGGAGGAGTGGGACATCCTGTTTCACTTCCTCCTTCAGCCCAGGGGCCGCTAAGGCGACACGTCATATCGCCTTTTGGCGTCCCCTCCCTGTAGGCGACATGTGAGAGGTCCCAGACGATCGCCCGTGCAATCAGATAGCGCAGCGCCGCTCGCGCATGCGCAGTGAGTGCCTGGCCGTGAAGCCAAAAGCTGTCATGGCCGGGTGCCCACAGTAACAATGAGGACGTCGGCCGGAGGGGGGGGGGGGGAGTGGAGCGGAGCTCCGGCCAGCGCCTCGCTGGACCGTGGAGCAGGTGAGTGCATGCTTATTAACCACTTCAATACCCAGTCATAGAAAATTGACGGCCTGGGATGGGATTTACCATCCTAAGTGGCCGTCAATTGACGGCCTGGGCATTGCAGGCGAATATCTGGATGATGCCTGCAGCCAGAGGCATCATCCAGATATCCATCTCTTCAGCCAACGATTCTGCACAATGTAAGAACGATCATAGCGGCGGTTCCGCCGCTTGATCGTTCTTACAGGCCGCGGGAGGGGACATCCCCCCCCTCCCGCCACCATCCGGTGCTTCTCCGGGCTTACCTGTGCCTTCGGGGGCCCGGAGAACGAATCGTCGGCGGCGGCAGGAAGCATAGAGATGACTGGTGACCAGATGGTCACCAGTCATCTCTATGACCGTCGGAGGACCCGGGCGCGATGTGATGACGTCACGCCCGGGTCCCCGTAAGTAAACAAAGCCGCGATTGCGGCTGTAAGCCCCCATTCATGAGATCGGTGAATTTTTTTTCACCGATCTCATGGTTTCCAGCCTGGAGGAGAGATGTGAGGTCTTATTGACCCCACATCTCTCCATAAAGAGGACCTGTCACACACATTTCCTATTACAAGGGATGTTTACATTACTTGTAATAGGAATAAAAGTGGAAAAAATGAAAAAAAGTGTAAAAATAAATAAAAAATAAGTCAAAAAAATAAATAAAAGATAAAAAAAAAATTAAAACGCCCCTGTCCCCGATAGCTCGCGTGCAGAAGCGAACGCACACGCAAGTCCCGCCGACATATGTAAACGCCGTTTAAACCACATAAGTGAGGTATCACCGCGTGCGTTAGAGTGCCAGCAACGAATCTAGCACTAGATTTCCTCTGTAAATCTAAACTGTAACCTGTAAAAAATAAATAAAGCGTTGCCTATGGAGATTTTTAAGTACCGAAGTTTGGCGCCATTCCATGAGTGTGCGCATAATTAAAGCGTGACATGTTGGGTATCTATTTACTCGGTGTAACATAATCTTTCACATAATACAAAAAAATTGGGCTAACTTTACTGTTTTGTTATTTTTTTAATTCATAAAACAATTTTTTTACAAAAAAAAGGCGTTTGAAAAATAATTGCGTAAATACCGTGCAAGATAAAACTTTGGAATGACCGCCATTTTATTCCCTAGGGTGTCTGCTAAAAAAAACATATATAATGTTTGGGGGTACTGTGTAATTTTCTAGCAAAAGAATGATGATTATTATATGTAGGAGAGAAGTGTCAGAATAGGCCCGGTATGGAGGTGGTATAAAAGCCTGGTATTGAAGCGGTTAAAAGTCAGCAGCTACACTTTTTGTAGCTGCTGACTTTTAATAAACATTAAAAATGCCTGGAACTCCACTTTAATATTTTTACATGGACATGCTATGGGTGTGCCTGTGATTCAACCCAGTTACAGATGTTACAGCACACATTACGGCTCACTAATTAGTTGCTAGAGGTTACAGCACATGATTTCTTCGTGTTGATTGGTTGCTAAATATTACTGTACAGTAATACTGCTCACTGATTGGTTGCTAGATGTTACAGCACATCATCTTTTCACTGCAGAGGGGCATGACATACATGCTGCCTTTATTTACATATGAATGTTGCCGACCTCAGCTATTTACATATGAATAATGGTTATTTACATGTAAACACAGGGGGCCATATTCTGAAATGCGATACGATGGCGTACCTCCATATACGCCATCGTATCTCTGTTTTTGGAGTTGGGTATCTATGCGACTGATTCTTAGAATCAGTTACGCATAGATTTTGCTTAGATCCGACTTGCGTAAGTCACTTACATCGTCGGATCTAAGTTGCAATGTTACGCTGGCCGCTAGGTGGCGTTCCCGTCGATTTCTGCGTCGAATATGCAAATGAGCGTGATACGCCGATTTCCAAACGTATTTGCGCCCCGTCGTAGTTTACGTCGTTTGCGCAAGAGCCATTTACACTACGCCGCCGCAAATTATGGAGCAAGTGCTTGGAGAATACGGCACTTGCTCCTGTAAGTTGCGGCGGCGTAGTGTAAATAGGATACGCTACGCTACACCGCCAGGTACGTGAATCTGGCCCAGGGTCTGCAGGTGAGTCATCTGTACACAACAATAGGGCAGAGCTGGGCAGCATTAGAGAGCAGCACTTAACACTGAGATATCAGGACACAGCACAGGACTAAAACTTCAAGGATCAAGGGAATTTAAACTGGGGTAGTTGGCAAGTATGAGGCAGTTGCTTTGGGCCCCACAACAATGACAGGGCCCAGGGCAGCTGCTCCTTATTCCCTGCCTTAAAGACGGCCCTGTCAGTAAAGCTGTTATCTCCTCTTTGTCTTTTTAGAAATTAGTCCTGGTGTGATACATTAGATATAGTGAAACTTGTATGTAAAACCAAACCTGGCACAGTACTGAAAGTTCTATGGCAGAGGAAGCATAGTGTGATTTCAGATGTACTTGCTAATTTTTCATGTGTAATCACAAGTCTTTCATCTCATTACCTTTCCTCCATGGACATGTTATTTTCTGATCTAGATAGGACTGATCTTGAAATAATGTCAACAGCCCGGTTGTGCTTTTCATCTTATAAATAATACACTCCCTAGCTTGTGTAGATTTAGTCAATTTTGACATCTTGAATGTGATAACTTGTTTCTAAGATAAATGCCCCAGGCACTTCCATGTCTGCTGCAGCATTTGCTGGCTTTCATCATCCAAGCTACCTTGCAATATGTCTTTTGTACTTCTGAAAGTCTGGAGCTACTTGTAATGGAGTGTTTGAAAGTGTACCAAGCCAAGGGTTGGGGTTATAGGAGGAATGGCCTGGAGCAGAAAACATTAGGTCCCATCATTTGGCTTGAGTTAATTAAAAAAAAAAAATGTACAAAGTATCTGTGTACATATGTGTTAGAAGAAGGTTAAAAAAGAACAGATTGTATCATTTACCAAAATGATGTATTTAGCATACACCGTGTGTTCATAAACCTTGGTATTGAGAACAGAGACTGCAAAACTTTTTAGGTGAAAAAAAAACCAATACTGGAGGTTGAAATGTCGGGTTGATTTACTAAAGTCAAATAGACTGTTCACTTTGGAAGGGAATTTTCCCAGAAATAAGGTGAAGCTCTGCTGACTTCCATTGCTGAATCATGTGAAAGCAAATCTTTTATTCTACAGGGTGGGCCATTTATATGGATACATCTTAATAAAATGGGAATGGTTGATGATATTAACTTCCTGTTTGTGGTACATTATTATATGTGAGGAGGGAAACTTTTCAAGATGGGTGGTTACCATGGTGGCCATTTTGAAGTCGGCCATTTTGAATCCAACTTTTGTTTTTTCAATAGGAAGAGGGTCATGTGACACATCAAACTTGGTGTGCTTGGTTTTAACTTAACTTTATTCTTTCATGAGTTATTTACAAGTTTCTGACCACGTATAACATGTGTTCAATGTGCTGTCCATTGTGTTAAATTGTCAATGCAACCCTCTTCTCCCACTCTTCACATACTGATAGCAACACCGCATTGAAATCTGCTGCAATGACCCAGTTACTGCGTTCTCTTTGTTTACAGACATTGACATGTCGCCGAGGTTAACACGTGCGGAGCGGATAGAAATTGTGTTGATGTCTGGTGAACCGGGTCATTGCAGCAGATTTCAATGGGGTGTTGCTATCAGTGTGTGAAGAGTGGGAGAAGAGGGTTGCATTGACAACTCATGAAAGAATAAAGTTATGTTAAAACCAAGCACACCATTGTTTTTCTTGTGAAATTCCCAATAAGTCACATGACCCTCTTCCTATTGAAAAAACAAAAGTTGGATTCAAAATGTCCGACTTCAAAATGGCCACCATGGTCACCACCCATCTTGAAAAGTTTCCCCCCTCACATATACTAATGTGCCACAAACAGGAAGTTAATATCACCAACCATTCCCATTTTATTAAGGTGTATCCATATAAATGGCCCACCCTGTATTGTTTCTTCTATTTGATAAAGTTTTTTTAGCTTACTTTTTGACTAAATCAACCCCATTATCTTAAAGGTGTTACCATAGATCTATAGCTAAAACTTTGGTTGTTTTGGGGAATGGCTAGAACTCCTGTGTCAGGACCTGGAGGACCTGAACCTGCAACCTCTGCTCTGTCTGGCAATGTCTCTTCTTGCTGAGCCACCTGATACTGGACGGTTTCCTGCCTGATTCCCAAGACCCAGGCCCGGACTGGGACAAAAAATAGGCCCGGGCATTTTAGACTGAGCAGCGGGGGGGGGGGGGGGGCAACAGCGGGCGTTAATGACGGGATGTGGGGTGAGATAAAGAAAGATAGATTGAAAGATTAAGATAGAAAGAAAGATAGATAGATAGAAAGATAGATAGATAGAAAGCAAGATAGATAGAAAGAAAGAAGGATAGAAAGAAAGATAGAAAGAAAGAAAGATAGAAAGAAAGATAGAAAGAAAGATAGATAGAAAGATAGATAGATAGAAAGAAAGATAGAAAGAAAGAAAGTTAGAAAGATAGAAAGATAGATAGATAGAAAGAAAGATAGAAAGATAGAAAGATAGAAAGATAGATAGATAGAAAGATAGATAGAAAGAAAGATAGAAAGATAGAAAGATAGATAGATAGAAAGAAAGATAGAAAGAAAGGTAGAAAGATAGATAGATAGATAGATAGATAGATAGATAGATAGATAGATAGATAGATAGATAGATAGATAGAGAAGGGAAGGAAGATAGATAAAGAAAGAAAGATAAAGATAGAAAGAAAGAAGGGAAGGAAGAACGATAGATACAGAAAGAAAGGTAGATAAAGAAAGGAAGGAAGATAGATAGATAGATAGATAAAGATAGAAGATAGTAAGGAAGGGAGATAGATAAAGATAGAAAAAAAGAATAGAAGGAAGGAAGATAGGTAGATAGATCTAGATAGATAGATACAAATAGATAGATAGATAGAAAGGAAGGAAGATAGATAAAGAAAGAAGATAGATAGATAGACAGTGGCAGTGGATCTATAGAGGGCGCCGCTCCCTCTGGCTCAGCCGCCCCCTCTGGCTCAGCCATGACAATGGGCACAGTGGCGACAATGGGCACAGTGGCATCAATGGGCACACTGGCATCAATAGGCACACTGGCATCAATAGGCACAGTGGCATCAATAGGCACAGTGGCACCAATTAAAGGGAACAGTGGTATCAATTGGCACAGTGGCGACAATTAAAGGGCACAGTGGCTGTGTTTGATGGCATGGCACAGTGGCTGTGTTTGATGGCATGGCACAGTGGTGACAATTGATGGCACAGTGGCTGCGTTTGATGGCATGGCACAGTGGCTGCGTTTGATGGCACAGTGATGACAATTGATGGCCCAGCTAGTAGCAGAATTTGATAGGCCCAGTGGCTGCATTTGATGGGCACAGTGAGGCTCAATAGCTGCCGGTGGCCGTTCGTGGGCCGCAAGGGCCGTTCGCGGGCCGCCACGGCCCACCATGCATTCTCCCGGTATGCCCTATGGCCATTCCGGGCCTGCCTAGACCAGTAGTTCTTGACTCCTGTCCTCAGGGCCCACTAACAGACCATGTTCAAATACATGACAGGTGATATCATTTGCTGCTCAGTGATTGCAGTATTCTAGTTTGCATCTCCCAAAGGTAATAATAAAATCTGGCCTGTCAGCGGGGCTGGACTGGGACAGAAATTTGGCCCTGGACTTCATCCAGACTGGCCCACTTTGACAGGTCTCTCCCATGGCGGCCAGACAACTCCTGCACCCCCCGTCCACCCAAGCCCCCTCTCCCCGTTCACTAGCTGTTCTACTTTATTAGAGTAGAACGGCTGGTACTGGTACTCTTATAGGCAGTACCAGTGGGGAAGCTAAACATTATTTCACCCGGGGCAAAGAATCATTTCGGTGCCCCCCCTTATCGGCCAAAATTAGGCAGAAGTGAGTAAATCCCAGGCCATAGCTGTTGAGTCAGCTGTCTGTCCCCTTCCCCATGCTCCTCTGTCATCGTCCCTGCTCCTCTGGTCCTCCCCCTGCTTCTTTGTTCCCTCCAGGTGAGCGCTGCAGGGATAGGAGAGACAGAGGAGTGGAGGGGGGCAGCAGTTCGCTGTTACTGAAACCAGCCCACTGAGCCATCGGCCCACCGGGAACCTCCCTGTAGTCCCAATGGCCAATCCATCCCTGCCTGTCAGTAAGTCCCGAGGACAGGAGTTGAGAACCACAGCCCTAGACAATCTTGTCTTGTGTATTGTTCTTCTTGAACCTTTAACCCCTTGACCCTCCCATGAACTCCTCATTTTTGCCATGCCTTTGCACATTCTATAATTGTGCCTTTTCCAGCCAATATATCACTCTTGTTGCACCTGCTGCCATTCATATTTTTGCTACTGCTTATTACCGCCTTTGGCCTGTTCCTCAACTATACTTCTTCTTGACCCCAACCTGCAACCACTTGTCATGATCTTTTGGCTTGTTCCTTAACTACGCTTCTTCTTGACCCCAACCTGCAACCATTTGTTATTGGCCTTTGGCTTGTTCCATGACTACATTTCTCCTTGACCTCAACCTGCAACCACTTGTTACCAAACTTTGGCTTGTTTACTGACTATGCTTCTGCTTGATCCCTACCTGCTATATCTAATACTTAACCCCCGGCTTTCTCACCTCCTGGTGGAGCAATCCTGAGGACTTTTATCTGGTACTAACACACAGCAAAACCCATTTCCACCATCAGGAGCCCAGGTAAATACCAGTTAATGTTTAGACCTCGCACCACAGGTGAGCCTGCTTCATCCACCAGGGTGACCTGATTGTATACCTATCCTACTGATCAGTGAGAGCCTCTCTACTGCTTTAGCTACTGGTCTCTGAGTCTGACCCCTGTCATATTTTCATTGCTCTTTGTGTTCCCACTGGGAGACTTAAAGCGGAGTTCCACCCAAAAATGGAAGTTCCGCTTTAAGGGAAGGTGACCCCCTGACATGCCACATTTGGCATGTAATTTTTTTTTAGAGGGGGGGGAGCGGAAACCTTCTTTTTAGAGGGTTTCAGCTCCCAAATCCTCCCAGAGCACTGTGGTGCTGGAAGGAAGTTCACCTCTCCCCCTCTCTCTGTGCAATCATCTGGGACACGTCACAGGTCCCAGATGATTTCCCAGCCAATCACGGCACGCAGCGCGGCTTGCGCATGCACAGTGCATGCTCGGCTGTGAAGCCACAGCCGGGAGCCCGCAATCACAATGACAGCACCACAGAGAGGAGGGGGAGACAACCATGGTTTCAAACAACCACATCGCTGCACCCTGGGACAGGTGAGTGTCCGATTAATAAAAGTCAGCAGCTACACTTTTTGTAGCTGCTGACTTTTATATTGGTTGAACTCCACTTTAACCTCTGTGTCCTGGTGACAACTGTCACTGAGATATAAAGTGATGGAGAATATTATATGATATTATGGTTGGCAATCTTCTAATAGGAAAGCATTGCATTGCCAATAGCGAAAGACGAGATTTTCCTTAAATTTCAAGACATTTCCGGTCGCTTCCTGCTGTGTCCCCAGGACAGGAACTGAAATGAAATCTCCATAAGGCCGCGTACACATGAGCAGACAGATTTGTTCACACGATCAAACCAAAATCCCCGCCACCAGACAGCGCGGTGACGTTGACGCCGCCACGTCACCGCACCAGGAAGTAAAACACTTCCGCGCATGCGTCGAAACCATTCGGCGCGTGTGCGAGAAGACATGTCTGATGTCGGGCGGATGGGTTCCCAGCCGACAGATTTCAAAGCATGCTGGCCAAATCTGTCGGCTCGCCCGTACACGCGGTCGAATCTGTCTGCTGGGACGGTCGGGCCGACCGTTTCCAGCAGATAGATTTGATTGTGTGTACGCGGCCTAACAGTTTGCAGACAGCAAAAGAAAAAAATAACTACACTTCAAATAAATATAGAGTTAATTCTGTTCTTGTGAACATGGCATGGTGTTCTTTGGGTTCTGCTCGCCTGGTAAAGTATTCCCTTATAGCTTGCACCAATTGCTAGTACACATCTAGAGATTATTTTCTAAGAGAACTTTATTATGCAAATTTGGATATGTTGCATATTTGTTTTTTGCACCTGCCTTCATTACCAGTACCTTCTTATTGTCCACCAAATATGGATGTTTTTACTGACCAATAGGAAGGCACCGGGGGCAAGAAGGGGTGGGTTAGAGCTCAGTCATATGACAGACTTTGTCTATGTCAAAATGAGCGATCAGGGATGAAGGTTGGGTGCAGGGTGCACCTTAGTGTGTTGGCGAGCAGTGATCACACAGAGGCAAGTTTATTGAGAGCAGTGTATTAATATAAAGTCCCAACAAAGCACAACTGGGCCCATCCGGTAGGCACAGCCGCCCAGAACCACTTACAAACTACGACAGAAGAGCGTTAGCTTGAAGTGATGCCGAAAGCTTCTGTAACGAGGGGCGGGAATGCCGCCTGGCCGGTTCTCACCTAAATGGGAGGTTTCCTGAACCTGAGGTAGGATGCACTGTCCCTACTTCTCCGGAACCTTTTTCCTACCTCTGAACACCCTCCCTAACAGAGGGGGAACCTATTCCTACACTAACCACTCACAAGCTGCACTAAACGTCAGGGGGCCAGGGGCTTAAAGTGGAGCTCTACCCTAAAGTGGAACTTCCGCTCATCGGAACCCTCCCGCCCTCTGGTGTCACATTTGCCACCTTTCAGGGGGGAGGGGGTCAGATACCTGTCTAAGACAGGTATTTGTACCCACTTAAGGGAGTCCACTCTGCAGGGGAACCTGCGGGTAGTGCGTCACTTCCCATCCCCCCGTTGTGTTCTGGGAAACACACGACTCCGAGAACACAGCGGGGACCAGTGAGCATGGCGCAGCGTGACTCGTGCATGCGCCATAGGGAACCGGCCAGCCACAATGCTTCACTTCCGGGTTCTCTCATCGAGGATGGCGGTGGGGGCAGCTGAGTGAAGAGCGATCGCTCGTCTTCTACTGCCGACGTCACAGGACTCCAGGACAGTTAAGTCTCCTAATACTAAAAGTCAGCAGCTGCAGTATTTGTAGCTGCTGGCTTTCAATATTTTTTGTACAGCGGAGCTCCGCTTTAAATAAGCCCTACCCTCACCCAAGATGGCCGCGTAAATCATGTGGGGCCCCAGTGTCCAATCAGACAGCTGTTCTCTTGGTGACCACAAGTTGTAGAAAAACTAAGTTACCCACATCTTCCTTCCCCTACTGTATTGTCACTTTAAGTTGGGCACCAACTACAGTGGGAAGGTGATGAGTGCTGATGAATAGGGCTTCTAGAGGTCTCCAATGAAACCCAGAGGGCCAGATTCTCATAGATCTGCGTTTTTTAGCGTAGCGTATCCCATTTACGCTACGCCTCCGCCACTTTTACACGCAAGTGCTGTATTTTCAAGGCACTTGCTCCGTAATTTGTGGCGGCGTAGCGTGAATGGGCCGGCGTAAGGCCGCGTAGTTCAAAGTAGGAAGGAGGTAGGCGTGTTGTATTTAAATTAAGCACGCCCCCGTGCCGAACGAACTGCGCATGCTTCATAGTATGCCGCAAATACATTGGTTTCAACGTCAACGTAATTAACGCACACCCCTCTTCGCGACGAGTTATGTAAACGATGGAAAAACGCCACGCTGTCTCGACGTCCATACTTAACATGGCGTACGCCGGACCTACGCAAGGTTACCCCTCATATAGCAGGGGTAACCTTACGCTTACACAAACTACGTAAACTACGACGACGGCGTGCAAATACGCTCGGTAATCGGCGTATCAGGCTCATTTGCATATTCAACGCAAAAAATCGATGGGAACGCCACCTAGCGGCCAGCGTAACATTGCAACTTAGATCCGACGGTGTAAGTGACTTACGCCAGTCGGATCTACGCCAAATCTATCGTAACTGATTCTAAGAATCAGTCGCATAGATACTCAGGGCCAGAAACAGAGATACGATGGTGTATCTGGAGATACACCGTCGTATCTCTTCTGAGAATCTGGTCCAGAGATTTTATATCTTAATGGTAAAAACAGTGCTAAAAAAAGATTTATAGAGAGACATATTTATATATAAAACTGGCTCCTGCGTTTTTTCTTTTCTTCACAGGATCCTCATAAGTTGGAGGACTTGGATCATTTGTCATTTAAAATTGTTTAAAATTGTATTGGTAATTTTAGAGGTTGGTAAAATATATAATTTTTTTTATGTCTATCCTTATCATTATCAATCTTCCATACCAAGTAATTTGGGGTAAAAATATCATTTCAAAGGTCATTTAGGAAGGTTAGGTGAAACTGCTGCCAACTTATTCCTTTAATTGCTGACATATCTACATTATTCAGTTTCCATGGTTAATTTAAATTGGTCAGCGCCTTACCTTATTTTACTCGACTACACAACGAGTGAAAGTTATGTGTCAAAAGATTGTAATTAAAGCAGAAACTAAATTTATCCATCAAACTAGAAATAGTATATAGTAAAACTAGGGCTGTTACTGATCAAAATATTTGTGTTCGATTAATCTTTTTTTTTTTTTGTTTTTATCAATTAATTGACTAATTTTGATTAATTATAAAGCGCATACAGATCCAACTACTTTTAGCTGATCTCCTTGCAGGCTGATTCCCAGTGCAGCTACCAACAACTGGATAAATGGATAGCAGGATCCAAAAAACACACAAAGGCAGCGCTCGATGGGAATCGCATTAAAACTTTTATAGTCTTCAAGTAGGTAACAAAGTAAATATTGCACTGGAGATAAAATCGATGTAGCTACATAAACTGTAAAAATGGTGCGAGTAATACCAAACGGTACCAAAAGCAGTCATAAAAACATGTAGCTAAGTATGATACTGGTATAAAAATGTGTACAACGATGCCACTGCTGAATCCAGATGAGGAGAGGTTAACATCAGTCCGTTGGCATGTAGATGTCCCATGAAGGGAACTATCACAACTCCCAGTGGATGGCTGTAGAATCCCAGGTTGATAGAGGGAAGTGATAGAGGGAAGTGTAACAACCCTTGCGTGTGGCAGATAGTAAGGTCCCGCCGGCATACAGATATGAAGGCACAGAAAAGGAGCCCTTCAGATGGACACGGCAAGCCCTGCTGGTGTCCGTGACATCACCGGATCTCCGACGGAACTCCCTGAAGGTCCAGAAGCCGGCAGAGAGGTAAGTACCAATCAAAAGAATTTTAATCGATCAAAAATATTTTGATCTTTTCTTGTGAAAAAAATAAAAAAATTTGATCGATCAAAAAAATGAAAGATTAATCGATCAATTAAAAGTTAATTTGCACAGCCCTAAGTAAAACATCTATATTCCTCCATTTCTTAAGAAATCTTGCCCTGGATCTCGGGTGGCCTGCACCCTGACCTCAACGCTACTGAACACCTGTGGGAGATATAGGAATGCTGACTTCAAGCCAGGTCTTCTCATCCCCAACACTCCAAATAGATGTGTTTCATGTGTTTATTGTAAAGACAGCCTCTCATAAGGCATAAGGGCACAGTGGCAGCATTTTACAGGGCACAGTGGCTACAATTGATGGGCACAGTGGCAGCAGTTTACAGGGCACAGTGGCTACAATTGATGGGCACAGTGGCGACAATTGATGGCACAGTGGCTGCGTTTGGCATGGCACAGTAGCGACAATTGATGGCACAGTGGCGACAATTGATGGCACAGTGGCTGCATTTGATGGCACAGTGGCTGTGTTTGGCATGGCACAGTGGTGACAAGTGATGGGCACAGTGGCTGCATTTGATGGCATGGCACAGTGGCTGCGTTTGATGGACACAGTGGCTGCGTTCGATGGGCACAGTGAGGCTGCAAATTTTTTTGTTTGTGCCCTCCAAATATTTTGAGCACCAGCCGCCACTGGTAGAAGCCCATCTCTAAAATTACATATAATTTATAGACTGCAATGATGTTCCTGATAGCTTATGGAATTCACTTTGAGCCAACGCTGTATCCTGGCCTGGGCCAACAAGGCCAAGGCCTAGGGCAGCACTTTGCATGGGGGAAGCACGGAAAGAGTCCCCGCCTGCCATTGTTATGGGGCGGACTGGGCTGAGAGGCAAATTAGTCTAGCCATAAAGTGACCACATTGCTTCCGGTATAAAGGCAGCTGGCATTCCGCAACTGCTTCTAATTTTGACTGTCCTATCATCCTGGACCCCAAACCTTCCTCACTGTGCTGTGTGTTTTCTGCTGCACCATTGGCATGGTTATATCCTCTTAGTCCTCTCCATGAAATTATCAGAAATTTGTACTTGAAGTAGAACTGTAGGCAACACTTTTTTTTTTTCATTTTGGATAGAGTAAGGGAGGGTTATAGCCCCTGTCAGTTTATTTCTTACCATCCCTGTCTAAAATTCCATATAAATTATAGACTGCAATGATGTTCAAAATAGTTCCTCTTCTACCTATATCGATTGTTGTGAATCGATTTTCCCTTGTGAGACCTGTAACAGTGGGGGGAGATGTCTGTTACAGTGGGGGGGAGATGTCTGCTACAGTGGGGGAGATGTCTGTTACAGTGGGGGGAGATGTCTGTTACAGTGGGGGAGATGTCTGTTACAGTGGGGGGGGAGATGTCTGTTACAGTGGGGGAGATGTCTGTTACAGTGGGGGGGAGATGTCTGTTACAGTGGGGGAGATGTCTGTTACAGTGGGGGGGATTGCGGATATTACAGTCTTCTTTCATAAATAATCAAAATTAGTCGATTAATCGATTAAAAAAAAAAATCGATTAATCAAACACAAAAATTTTAATCAGTAACAGCCCTAATATGGAACCTTGGTTTAAGAGTAACTTGGTTTGAAAGCGCTTTGATTTGCAAGCAACTTTTTTTTTATTTTCATTCAGACTCGGTTCACTCGCAAGACAAGCAGAATTTAAAGCGGAGGTTCACCCTAAATATAAGATCTCCCATGCGATCCAGCATACTGGCGTCAGCGCCAGTATGCTGGGTTTTTTTTTTTTTAATAGCACACTTACTGTATTATTGTGGAATTCCTTTTTTGTCCCCCGCGGTGGACGGCTGTAGTATAGCGCGTCACATCTTCCTAAAATACCCGATATGGACTCGGGTAATCTCGGCGAAAATGCGGCGCCTGCGCACAGACCTAGGAGCTGACTGCGCAGGCGCCGTATTTCTCCGAGTCCTATTTCGGAGGGCGTGACGCGCCATAGCCGTAGGACTCGGAGAAATACGGCGCCTGCGCAGTCAGCTCCTAGGTCTGTGCGCAGGCGCCGCATTTTCGCCGAGATTACCCGAGTCCATATCGGGTATTTTAGGAAGATGTGACGCGCTATACTGGCGCCGTCCACCACGGGGGACAGAAAAGGAATTCCACTATAATACAGTAAGTGTGCGATAAAAAAAAAAAAAACAGCATACTGGCGCTGACGCCAGTATGCTGGATCGCATGGGAGATCTTATGTTTAGGGTGAAATACCGCTTTAAGCTAAATAGGCCTGCAGTACTTCATTTTGCCTGAGGTACGGGGGCGCAGGAAACGAGCCGAAATGTCCTTGGGCCTTTTTGGACGTTTCAGCGCTCTCTGGTGCCCCCCACCTCTGGCCACATTCGGTACTGCATCCCATTGAAGTCAATGCGAAATTAATTATTTTGGTTTCCATTGACTTCAATGGGAAAACTTGCTTTGATATGCGAGTACTTTGGATTACGAGCATTGTCCTGGAATGGATTATGCTTGTAATCTGAGATTCAAATGTATATAAATTCCCCATTGGAGCGGCACAGAAATTTGTATTCAATGCATTACAAAAAATATACCAGTACCAGACACAATGGTTTGTAACTTGTCAGGAAACTCTGTGTTCATGCAACCTATTGCGCTATATATCCTTTGGGGTTTATTTGACAGACTTTAGACATAATAGGAAGAAGAAATCCCCCCAAAGGGCATGCAGGAAGTAATAACAAAACAATATTGCTAACAGTGATGAAGCTTTAGAACCTTTGTCCGCATTTGATTGTTGTCTGTGTCTCCACACAGGAGATTCCTACCCCGGCGCATAGATACGACCATCGTATCTCAGAGATACGACGGCCTATCAGGAGATACGCCATCGTATCTCTTTTATGAATCTGGCCCATAGCGTCTACAAGATAGGGGATAGTTTTATGGCATTTTTATGATTTTTTTTTTTTTTACTAGTAATGGCGGGGATCTGCGATTTTTATCGTGACTGCGACATTATGGCGGACACATCGGACACTTTTGACGCTATTTTGGGACTATTGTAATTTATACAACGATCAGTGCTATAAAAATACACTTATTACTGTGTAAATGACACTGGCAGGGAAGGGGTTAACCACTAGGGGGTGCGGAAGGGGTTAAGTGTGTCCTAGGGGGTGATTCTAACTGGGTGGGATGGGCTACCGGTGACATGACAGTGATCACTGCTCCCGGTGACAGTAGATCAGTGTCCTGTCACAAGGCAGAACAGGGAAATGCCTTGTTTACAAAGGCATCTCCTCGTTCTGCAGCTCTGTGACCCGATCGCGGGACACCGGCGGAAATCGACACCTGCAGGCACGGTCCTGGAACTTGCAGCGCCCACACGGCAGGAATTTCAAACAGGAGCCATTCAGCCGATGTATATGTTCGTGAAGCAGTCGGCAAGTGGCTAAACCCCAAATTTAGCTTAAAAAAAAATGGTGGTATCTGTGGCGGATTCTTTCCCGAGATCACCATTATCGGAGGCGGGAAAGGGCCCCGCTCTCCCGCGCCTTCCGCCACTTACCGGAGCCGTTGGTAGCGGCGGAGGCGATCGGGTTCTTCCTGTGGCTGGGTATGAAGACGAGTAAAGGGAAGATGGGCCCCACCAGTCCAAACCATAGCAGGGCAGAAGCATTTTAGTGTAAATATGAGATGTGAGGTCTTTTTGACCCCCAGATCTCATATTTAAGAGGACCTGTCATGCTTTTTTCTACTGTTTACATTCCTTGTAATAGGAAGAAAAGTGACACATTTTTTTATTTTTAAAAAAACAGTGTAAAATGTTTAAATAAAAGGTAAAATAAATAAGAAAAACATTTTTAAACGCGCCCCGCCGAGTACACGCGCCGAAGCGAATGCATACGTGAGTAGCACTCGCATCTGAAAAGGGTGTTTAAACCACACATGTAAGGTAACACCGCAATCGTTAGAGCGAGAGTAATAATTCTAGCCCTAGACCTACTCTGTAACTAAAAACATGCAACCTGTAGAATTTGTTAAATGTTGCCTATGGAGATTTTTAAGGGTAAAAGTTTGTCGCCATTCCACGAGTTGGCGCAATTTTGAAGCGTGTCAATTTACTTACAATATAGAACAGAAATTGGGCTAACTTTACTAATGTCTTATTTTTTAATTGAAAAAAGTGAATTGTATTATGTGACCCCTGCCCCAATACAGTGTGACAAAAAGTATTGCAACGACCGCCATTTGATTCTCTAGGGCAGGGATCTCCAAACTATGGCCCTCCAGTTGTTCAGGAACTACAATTCCCATCATGCTTAGTCATGTCTGTGAATGTCAGAATTTTACAATGCCTCATGGGAAATGTAGTTCCGAAACAGCTGGAGGGCCGTAGTTTGGAGACCCTTGCTCTAGGGCACAGGTGTCAAACACAAGGCCTGCGGGCCGAATCCGGCCCTCCAGGTCATTTCATGTGGCCCTCTGCAGGAGAGCTCCAGCCCTCCTCTGTTCCTGCTCCGGACCCTTACTTTCTGCTTTCAAGCAATGCATCCAGCTTCTTCCCAGCAGCAGCATAAGGAAAGGGGGTGCACTGTGATGTAAGAGAGAGTGGGGGACTCAACTTCTGATGGTGGGGTGGCTCTTGACTCCTAATGTATGGGAAGGGGATGCGCTGGACATCTAATCTTACAAATACAACCGGACATTTTGAGGGCAACCATAATGCTGATGCGACCCACGATGAAATTGCGTTTGACACCCCTGCTCTAGGGTGTTAGAAAAAATATATATATAATGTTTGGGGGTTCTAAGTAATTTTCTAGCAAAAAACAAACAAACAGTTTTTAACTTGTAAACACCAAATCTCAGAAAGAGGCTCGGTCCTTAACCACTTCCATACCGGGCACTTATACACCTTCCCGCCCAGACCAATTTTTAGCTTTCAGCGCTGTTGCAATTTGAATGACAATTGCGCGGTCGTGCTACACTGTACCCAAACTAAATTTTTATAATTTTGTTCCCACAAATAGAGCTTTCTTTTGGTGGTATTTGATCACCTCTGGGGTTTTTATTTTCTGCAAAAAAAAAAAAAAGTTTTTTTGTTTCAGTTATAAAACATTGTAAATAAGTACGTTTCCTCCTTCACGGATGGGCACTGATGGTACTGCACTGACGGGCACTAATTAGGGGGCACTGATGGGCACCAATGAGGTGGCACTGGTGTGGTGGCATTGATGGGCACTGATGATGGGCACTAATATGCGGCACTGATAGGTGGCACGGATGGGCACGGATAGGCGACATGGATGGGCACGGATAGGCGGCATGGATGGGCACGGATAGGAGGCATGTATGGGCATGGATATGCGGCATGGATGGGCACTGATAGGCGGCATGGATGGGCACTGATAGGCGGCATGGATGGGCACTGATAGGTGGCACTAACGTACTAATGGATGTGTTGTACTAATGGATGTCAATCAGTCCCAAACAATAATGCCTGCCAATCAGTGATGCCCATTGTGGGCATTGATTGGCATCCATAGTGGGCACTGATTGGCATCCATTATTTGTGATTGTCATCCCTGGTGGTCTAGGGTGGCATACCTGTGGTGGGCATCCCTGGTGGTCTAGTGGCATCCCTGGTGGTCCAGTGTGGGCATCCTAGGGGGGGCTGTGCTGTTAATCGATCAACACAAACCCCCCTGTCAGAGGAGCAGCCGATCGGCTCTCCTCTACTCACGTCTGACAGACGCGAGTGAGGAAGAGCCGATCAAGCCTCTTCCTGTTTACATCGTGATGAGCTGTGATTGGACACGACTGATCAAGTGGTAAAGAGTCTCCGTCAGAGACTCTTTACCTAGATTGGTGTTGCGGGGTGTCAGACTGACACCCTGCAACAACGATCATCGCGATGCGTGCCCCCGGGAACGTGTAGCGGCTCAATATCCTGAGGACGTCATATGACGTCCACTGAGGATATCGAAACCACTTTGCCAACGTCTTTTTGCATAAGGCGGGCGGCAAGTGGTTAAAGTGGTTGTGAAGGTCATTTTTTTCCCTAAATAGCTTCCTTTACCTTAGTGCAGTCCTCCTTCACTTACCTCATCCTTCCATTTTGCTTTTAAATGTCCTTATTTCTTCTGAGAAATCCTCACTTCCTGTTCTTCTGTCAGTAACTCCACACAGTAATGCAAGGCTTTCTCCCTGGTGTGGAGAAAGCCTCTTGAGGGGGCGAGCAGGAGGGTCAGGACACCCACTAACACACGGCTCCTTTCTCTATCTGCAAAGTAGAGAGTGTCCTGACTCTCCTGCTCGCCCCCCTACCCCCACACCAGGGAGAAAGCCTCGCATTACTGTGTGGAGTTCTCAGAAGAAATAAAGACATTTAAAAGCAAAATTTAAGGATGAGGTAAGTGAAGGAGGACTGCACTAAGGTAAAGAAAGCTATCTAGGGATTTTTTTTTTTACCTTTACAACCCCTTTAAGTGGTTTGTGATCTTTACTTGTTTGGAAAGAGGATCATCATTTGAATCTGCAATAAAAGGTATAAATGTGATTGTAGAAGAGGTGGCCATATACTGTATATCGGTTTTCACAAAGTTTCCTTTTGGTTCTTTCTCTATTCTGTACAATGACAAGACACACCAAATTTTTCAGGCAATTTCAACCATTTTCAACTAGCTTGTAAATTATAGAAACGGCTGAACAGAGCGAGGCAATCTGCTACCGACAGACACTATCCGTAGTACATTTCATTGATCCGCGCAGTCATTTTTTTTCCAATCCAAGGGGCTGAAATGGGCAGAAAATTGCCATGTGTCTTGTGAGCAATAAGGTGCTCTGATCTGATAGGGGAGGTCACTGCATGGTGTTGGTGTTGCTGCATTTTGCACTTTGGGTCTTTGTTGGCATTTTCTGAATTATGCTGGTTGTGTAGAACGGCTTTCCCTGGTCTGACTTTGGATCAGCGATGGATGAAAGTGGTGACAGCCAGGTACGGCGCTCGTTGTGATTTTCCCCGGGGAATTATTATTGACACACCAAAAACTGATCCACGGAGCGTATCCTGTGCGAAAAGCGTTCTGTGCTGAATCCACATTTCCTGTGCTTACAGCATGGCAGGGAAAAATAATTTATGTATTTATATCTTGTATGACTCAGATACATACATCAGAATACAACGAATTTGGGGTAACACCCTCCTAAATAGTAGGCATGTGCAATTTGTTTCGTTCCGCATTCGTTTTTTTTTTTTAACAAATTTCGACAAATTCGTTAATTCAGAAACATCCGAATTAACAAAATCCCGTTTAACAAATTTTTCCAAATGTTCTCAAATTCGTAAATTCCAAAATTTGTAAATTCTAAATATTTGTAAATTTGTCAATTAAAAAAAAAATGTAGATTTGAATATTCGTAAATTTGTAAATTAAATAAGTCGTAAATATGCAAATTCCCTTTACCTCGGACTCCCAAAATACCAGATTGCCCGTCTCCAAGTCGTCCAAAACACTGCGGGCCAGATTCAGGTAGAGTTACGCTGGAGTATCAGTGATTCGCCAGCATAACTCTCACTTTGAGCCGGCTTATCTGTTTTCTGTAGTCAGAAAAAAAGATACGCCAGGATTGAGTTCAGATACGAGCGGCGTAATTGTATTTCGCCGTCGCATCGGAACTGCAATTTTAAAATGGGCGCTCGGGGCGTTCCCCCTGATTTACGCCAAGAATATGTAAATCAGCGAGAGACGGAAATTCACGATTGTACGCGGGCCCGACGCAGTGACTTTCCGACGTTTCCGTAAGCGATACGCGGGGTAAAGAAATACATGCCCCCTAGGTGGAGTATCCTATGTTAAGTATGGCCGTCGTCATTGCATCGAATTTAAAAAGTTTAGCGTCGTTTGCGGGAAATGTCCGTGAATAGGGATTGACGCCATTGACGTTCACTGACAGAATTTGGAGCATGCGCACTGACAGTCGACGCATGCGCAGTACGTTCGCCGCGGGATCGCGCCTAGTTTAATTAATACACACCCCCTACCCGCCCAATTTGAATTCCGCCGGCTCATTTTCGCTACGTCGCCGCAACTTTAGGAGCAAGTGCTATGTGAATAACAGTACTTGCTCATAAAGTTTTGGCGGAGTAACGTAAATGACAAACGTTACTCCAAAATAAAGATTCGCCCATCTACCTGAATCTGGCCCTGCGTTACATCTGGTTACAGGGAAAAAAACATGGGAATCAATCAGCCCATCCCTGAGATCCCGGGCCTGTAAAGGACAGAGTCATATTCAAGGCCCTTTGCCTGATGCACAAATGTGTACACAGAACCGCCCCCCAATATTTAAGAGAAAAAATTAAAAACCAAAACGCCAATCGCGTTCTGCGATCAACTAATCAAAAACTATTACAAATTCCAAAACCCTAATACAAAACCAAAGGAGAACGTCGATTTGCAGTCCAAGGAGCGCGATTATGGAATGCATTACCAACCAGCACCCGAACGGAAATTGATCACCTGGCCTTCAGAGAAAAACTCAAGACCCATTTATTCTGAAGGTCAACAGAACGGGAAAAATTGATGCAAAGCACCTTGAGGCGATTTAGTTTGCATTTGTAGCTGTATACAAGTTATTCACTCACTCACTAACTCACTTGACGGTGGGTGTCGCTGTTATCACAGGTCAAGGTTGGAAAGGCAGCAGGCTGGATGCATTTGGGCATCTCTTTCCCAGAAGCAGATCAGGGGGCGTGGTCAACCCGCTGTGCATTCTGGGGAGGGGTACTTAAGGGATGGATGCCGTTTTGGCAGGGTTCGTTTTCCGATCCCGGCCTGATGGGCCTCCTGGCCTCAGGGATGTGTGAGCTGTTTCGTTGCTCTGGGGCCGGCAGGTCAGAGGCCTCGCAAATGAGAGTAGGCCCAGGAGTTTCTGAGGCCTACTAATGCAGGGACGGTCCTTCGCTACCTTACCTACGGGAGGAAGCTGAACCAGTGGGATTCAGTTGAAGGACGTACCCTGGCAAATTTACCTCACTGTGCTGCCGGCCTGGCTGAAAGATTCTTGGCACTGTGAGTTGTGTACTTTATTGGAACTGTACAAAGTGTGGTTACACGATCTTGTGACAGAAGATCGTGGGAAGGCCTGACAACACTTATCAAGTTTGTGGCAGAGACTTTGAGCTTCACACCAGCTGCTAGGCCAGTGAGAGTAGACCTATCTGGTGGTTGCTAACATCCAGTGTGGAGCTGAGTTAATCCTCTGGCAAATCCTCTGGTTAATCCACAAAGCAAAGGCATCTGAGTCTTTCCCTATCCCTCTACCCCTCTGTTGGAGAACTTTGTTCAATAAAAACCTTGAAAGAAACTTTGTGTTAGGTGCAGACATTCTTGTGGACAACTCTTCAAAGAGAACCCCTGAAAGGAGCGTATGGAACAAATCTAAAGCAGCTCCTGGGGGTAGTGCTATAAATTAAAAAAGTGTATAAATTCGAATTTTTGTAAATTTATAAATTCGTAAATTAAAAAATTTGTAAATTCTAATATTTTTTCCTGTGGAAAAAATAATAATAATTTGAATATTCGTAAATTTAAAAATTTAAAAATTCGTAAAATTGATTATAATCGGAAATTTGTTAATTAAAATAAATAAATAAATGTCAATTTAAAAATGTGTACATTTGTAAATTAAAAAAATTGTAAATTTGAATATTTGAAAATTTATAAATTTGTTAATTAAAAAATACGTAGATTCGAATATTCGTAAATTTGTAAATTCGAAAATTCTGAAAACCCCAAAAAATTTGAAAGGCTAAAATAATAACTAACTATTACATTATAGGTACTGGAATTTCCTTTCAAATTTGGCTGTTAGTGAACGTAACAAATGCATATTTATCCAAAGTTATGAATTATCCAAAATAACAAATCTAAACGAATGGAACGTAACAAATTATTAATAATAAATAACAATAATAATTAAAAAAAAATATTATTAATTTGTTCCATTCCATTTGTTTAGACGTGGCATTCGTTATTTTGGATAATTTGTAACTTCGGATTAATTTGTATTCGTTACCATCACTAACAGCCAAATTTGAAAGGAAATTCCAATACCTATAATGTAATAGTTTGTTATTGTTAGTTATCTTTTTAATTTTCAAATTGTTGGATTTGCTTTCTAATTTAAGATTTTATTTTTTATTTTAGTTTTCTCAAATCTACACTTTTTTTTTTTACGAATGACCCAAAAGACAGAAAAAAAAAACAGAATTTGACAAAAACTAACACATTTTCTGGCAGTGCACGTGTCTATTAGATAGGTGCTAGAATTAGTTCAATTTAGTGCTGGCTCGCTGTGTTAAGTGGAGCTGGGTGTGTTTTTGTTAGGTAAAATTAGTTGTGCCGACTGTAACCAGTGCAGCTAACCTCTTGACACCAGGCGCACGTATATATGTGGCCGCTCGGCGGATGGGCCTTAACATCTAGCGGCCAAATGTATGCAGCCATGTTAAAACAATTTACCATGCTGAGAGCGCGCTCCTTGCACGCTGCCAGCATGGAGGCCAGCATAGATATTAGTAAGCTCCCGATGCTTACTTGTAATCAGGAGTTTTCCAATCATGTGACCGCTGTGACAGCCAATCACAGCGGTATGTGACCCAAATGCCTGCCTCCCGACTTTAAGAACTATTAAAGGGCTGGGAGGTGTTTGGCCCAAAGGGGTTGATTAGGTAGCTGCTGCTAGTCTGATTGCTCCCTCTACCTTTGAGAGAGTGGAGAATTCTTCGGAACATAGGTGTAGATCTATGCAGATGGCAGTATGAATGTTTATGCAGCCCTGGCCAATCCCAGGGAGCAGGGCCCTGAAGGCTGCTGGGAGAATGCATAAATTCCTGGCCTTCTAGGTCTTTTCCTGGAGAGGATTAGTCCAGCCTGGAGTGGAGGGCTTTCTATTGTGAGCCTAAATAACCAAAACACATAAACAAATGTATTGCTGATTTAACCACTTGCTGACCAGCGCACAATGATATAGGTCGGCACAATGGCTCGGCTGGGCATATGGACGTACAGCTATATCCACTTTAAGAAGTGGCATTGTGGGCGCGCGTGTGCCCGCTGTGAGCTCCGTGAGTGTGACCACGGGTCCCACGGATTCGATGTCTGCCAGGAGTCCCGCGATCGTCTCACAGAGAGGAAGAACGGGGAAACGCTAATGTAAACAAACATTTCCCCATAATGCCTAGTGACAGGACACTGATCGCCGCTTCCTGTAATCAGGAGCAGTGATCCGTGTTGTGTCACACACAGCCCATCCCCCTACAGTTATAACACAGCTCTTGGACACACTTAACCCCTTCAGCGCCCTCTACAGGTTAACCCCTTCACTGCCAGTGTCATTTGCACAGTGCTATAAAAATGCATTCATTACAATGGTCCCAAAATGGCATCAAAAGTGTCTGGGGGGGTCCGCCATAATGTCGCAGTCAGGATAAAAATCGCTGATCACTGCCATTACTAGTCAAAAAAAAAAATAAAAAAAAAAAATATATATATATATATATATATATATATATATATATATATATATATATATATATATATATATATATATTCGTAAAAATGCTATAAAACTATCTAATTATTTAAAAAATCTAATTATTTTAACCTGCATAAAACTACCACCTATTTTGTAGAACAACTTTTGCACAAACCAATCAATAAACGCCTATTGCGATTTTTTTTTTTTTTAGCAAAAATATGTAGTAGAATACGTATCGGCCTAAGCGGAGTAAAAGAAAAAAAATGTATATATTTTTGGGGGATATTTATAATAGCAAAAAGTAAAAAAAATATTGCTTTTTTATTTTTTCAAAATTGTCGCTCTATTTTTGTTTATAGCGCAAAAAATAAAAACCACAGAGGTGATCAAATACCACCAAGAGAAAGCTCTATTTGTGGGGGAAAAAAAGGATGTCAATTTTGTTTGGGAGCCACGTCGCACGGCCGCGCAATTGTCAGTTAAAGCGACGCAGTGCCGAATCGCAGAAAGTGCTCTGGTCTTTGGGCAGCCAAATGGTCCGGGGCTGAAGTGGTTAATAAGCCCGTAGCTGAAATGCAAAAAAATGGCGCTGGAGCTTTCCTGGTTAAGGATTCAATTATCACTAGTGACAACCTTCTTTTATGATTTTACACGTACCAAAATCTAATTATTTTAACCTGCATAAAGCACTTCAGAAAATAAGACATGCAGAAATGTAATGGAGTGAAATTAGAAAATTGAGAAGGAAATGGCTTGGAGTCTATAGAGGATAAAACCTGAAGCAATTCCATAGGGCCATGCAGGTTTTCTACTTGAGCCTGAAATGTTCCCCCCTCCACCAGAATACGGCGAAACCCCCCCTGACGGAAAAGGCTTGGACCGGGTCACGGGCGCGCGCCCATGACTGGGCATTAACCAATCACGTACCGGTACGTGATTGTGCCCAGCCATGCCATTCTGCCGACGTATATTGGCGTTAGGCGGTCCTTAAGTGGTTAAAAAATTCTACAGATTGCATGTTTTGAGTTACAGAGGAGGTGTAGGGCTGGAATTATTGCTCTCACTCTAATGCCATCTTCCCCTCACTCGTCTCCATGTCACAGAAAGGACAGGTTCGGATTGCCTCTGCCTCCGGTAAGCGTGAAGGGAGGGGGGGCCCTCTCCCGCCGCCGATAAAAGTGATCTTGTGGCGAATCTGCCGCATAGACCACTTTTATCTGAAAAAGAACCGCCGGCTCTTGAAGAGGATACCGGGGTTAGCTAGCTGCTACCATAACCACGGTATTTCTCTTCAAAGAGAGGACGTATATAGTCGGTTAAATAGTATTATTAATATATCAGGGGCCAGGCAACCAAGCTTGATGTTTTGGTAATAGGTCCACAAGTACATTATTGCAAATGGATTCCTCTTTTGGACTTTTTAATTTTTTATTATTATTATATTTGTTATATTATATATTTTAAAGCGGAGGTCCGAACAAAAAGTTAAAACTTTGCTTTTTGGAACCCTCCCCCCCTCTGGTGTCACATTTGGCACCTTTCAGGGGGCTGCAGATACCTGTATAATACAGGCATTTGCACCCACTTCCGGGAATAGACTCCCGCCGGAGTCACGCCCTTTGCACCCCCCCCCCCCGCTGTCTTCTGGGAAACACACTGGCCCACTTAACCCCACTTAATCGCCCCCTAGTGTTAACCCCTTGCCATATGCTATTTTATATCACTGATCAATGTAATAATGTCACTGGTCCCCAAAAAGTGTCATTTGGGGTCAGATTTGTCTGCCGCAGTGTCGCAGTCGCGCTAAAAATGGCAAATTGCCGCCATTACTAGTAAAAACAATATAAAATAAATAAAAGTCCATAAATCTATCCCATAGGCTTTCTCCCTGGTGTGGAGTGTCATACTCACCCCCTCTCCACGGGAGAGTCAGGATGCTCTCTACGTTGCAGATAGAGAAAGGAGCTGTGTGTTAGTGGGTGTCCTGACTCTCCTGTAGTCCAAGGGAGGGGGCAAGCACGACACTCCACACCAGGGAGAAAGCCTCACATTACTGTGTGGAGTTACAGACAGAAGAACAGGAAGTGAGGATTTCTCAGAAGAAATAAGGACATTTAAAAGCAAAATGGAAGGATGAGGTAAGTGAAGGAGGACTGCACTAAGGTAAAGGCAACGATTTAGGAAAAACAAATTGTACCTTTACAACCCGTTTAAGGTTCCTTGGGGGAGGTACTTATGAAAACAATTTTAAAAGTTTTTCCGTACTATGCCGGTATGGATGTAACTTTAGGCTCTGAAAATCTCCCTTTACATAAAAGCAATGGAGTATTAGACACGCACACAGAAGACCCGACGCGACATCAGTGATGCATTTTAGTAGAGAGAATGATATCCATACAAATTTCCCATTTTTTTTAAATACGCCACACTGAATCCTGTATGGTTTGTTCTGTTCTCCCTCCCTTGAACTCCCAAGCCGTTTCACAAATATTTCCTTTCATTATCTGACAATATCATTCGTTTTTATCCATTTCCAAAAAGAAATGTTCACTTTTTTTTAATTTAACTTGATATGATAAGAGCAATAAAGGACATTTCAGTCAAATCATAATATTCCGCTGGATGAGCAGTTTTAATGAGTTTTGTTATAGCGATAGAGTGGGCATATATAGCATTTAAATTAGGCATCTACAAGCGCAATAAGCTGGTAGTCATGAAAGCACTGGTACAAATACTAGCCATGTTTGGGTGTAGAAAGGAGCATTTAGGAATATACAGAAACCATGGCCTAGATTCAGGTAGGGCGGCATAACTATGAGCGGGCGTAGCGTATCGTATTTACGCTACGCCGCCGCAACTTAGAACACAAGTGCAGTATTCTCAAAGCACTTGCGTCCTAAGCAGGCCCGTCGGAACCCGACAGGCAAGCCAAGCAATTGCCTGGGGCCCCCGAGCTGGCCAAGGGCCCCTTGCCACACCGCTGATTCCTCCTGCAGTCCGGTCGGCTGTGTACTATAACCGCGCGGTACAGGAGAATCAGGTTCCTGTTCCCGGCCGGACTGACAGGAAGTGCACACACTGAGTGTTCACTTCCTTTCAGTCCGGCCCCGGGAACAGCAAACTGAATCTCCTGTACCACGCGGTTATGGTACTGCAGGAGGAAGCAGCGGTGCGGCAAGGGCCCTCCCTGCTGGGGCCCCTGTGCGGACACCAAGATATGCTGGCGTGCTCTGCGGAGGATAGAGGTAAGCAGACAAACCCAAAGACACCCCCCCCCCCGCTTCTCAACTTGAAAATAGATTTTTTTTTTGTTTGCTTGGGGCCCCCTAATTTCTTCAAACGGCCCTGGTCCTAAGTTACGGCGGCGTAGCGTAAATGTGCTGGCGTAAGCGCGCCTAATTCAAATGGGGAAGAGGTGGGCGTGTTTTATGCAAAATAACCGTGACCCCACGTAATTGACGCTTTGAACGAACGGCGCTTGCACCGTCCGTAGACGTATCCCAGTGCGCATGCGTCCGATAAAATGCCTAAGATGCGTCGCACACTGCCTACGACGTGAACGGAACTTACACACAGCCCTATTGGCGCACGACTTACGCAAACGACGCAAAAAGATACGCTTGTTCCGACGTCCATACCTTGCATGGGCTGCGCCACCCAGAGAGCAGCTTTATCTTTACGCCGGCGTATGTCTTACGTAAACGGCGTAACTAATTGTGACGGGCGCACGTACGTTGGAGAATCGGCGTATCTAGCTCATTTGCATATTTGACGCGGAAATCAACGGAAGCGCCACCAAGCGGCCAGCTTTCCACTTTTTATTCTTTATCCCTTTTTATTCTTATTTTGGGGTCATATAGATACTGAAGTGGGACCTGGACCTGTTCTTGTGCCATACAATTACACCTCATTGGTCTCATCATTCTGCTGAAAAAAATAAATTAAGAAAATACAGTAAATAAAAAATTCAAAAGCAATAGTGCGTCATTATAATAAAAACAATTATAAAAAACACTAAACTAAACAGATCATGCTAAAAAAGTACTCGGATTGCGAGTAACGCGGTTTACGAGCGTTTCGCAATACAAGCTTTTTTTAAAAAAAAAATCCTGACTCGTTTTGCAAGCGTTGTCTCGCAAGATGAGCAGGATTCCAGCTGCTGGGGTGTGCAGTACCGCATTTAACCGGTGATACTCAGGGACATTCGGAGACACTCAGAAAAACTCAGTTCCCAAGTGTCTCGAGACTGTTGCGGACATTCCTTTACTTCTACTAAATGCAATACGCATCATTCACCCCTAGGAATTCGGGGGAGCCATGAGGTAAATGTGCCACCCAAAAGAACCAGCAGCTCCTCCGGGGGGTAGTGCTACACAAGAATTCTTCTGAAAAGAATGATGCTCGTAATCAGGGCCGGTGCTACCACTAGGCAAACTAGGCAGCAACCTAGGGTTCCTTCTGCATCTGCATGCTCTGCAGGCCTAGTCTCAGGCAGCCGCTCTGTTCGACCGATAGTGTTATTGGAGGCACAGCACTGCACTGGAGGCTGGAGGACATTTTCCGGATCTCCTAACAGAACAAAAACAAACATCCCCTGCCGCTGTACTCCTCTATGATCATCAGTGACCGACCTGTCTGTCTCTCTCTGGTGATCGTCCCAGTAAAGCCAGCTCTGTCTTACACACAATGCATTCCTTACAGCAGGGGTGCCAAACTGCTGGCCCTCTGATGTTGCTCGCCACCTCCTGCTCTGGGATGGTGGACTGGCAAGCCTAGATTGCAGGTTCCCGACTCGCCATCCCAGAGCATCAGTGTGAAGTATGGAGCTGGCATTAGAGGAAGCAGAGCAGATGCTTCCTGTATAGCACCGGCTCCTGTCACATGGGTAGGGCAAAGGGGGTGGAGTCACAGGCAGAGCCATTGGGGCGGCAAAATTAGGTCGAAAAATTCTTAGACCAGCCCTGCTCGTAATCCATGGATCATACCTCCCAACCGTCCCGGATTTTGCGGGAATGTCCCGTGAATCGCGGCAAATCACGCGGTTCCGTGAATAGGGCAGAAGTCCCGGGATTCCGCAGCAACCCCCCCGCGATTACCACGATTCGCGGCACCCCCCCCCCCCCGCGCGATTACCGCGAGCCAACCCCCCCCCCTCAACAACTGTGATCAAACCCCCCCGCGCCCCGCTCCACAACTTGGATCTGCGAACCCCCCCCCTGCTCAACACAACAACTCCAAACCGCAGAACACCCCCCCCCACTCAACAACTCCGATCCGCGGACCCCCACCCCCCCCCACCCCGGTCAACAAGGTGTCCCTCATTCCCATCTCAAAAAGTTGGGAGGTATGTGGTATTACTGTATATCTAATTTTAAACAATCTGAAGATTGGGGCTACATGTCTATCCAGTTTGGGGTCAAGGGCTCCGATGGCCGGCCGGTATGAGGTCCCCAAAAATTTACCGTTTAACATGGGAGTCTATGGAAGTGGTACCCGGCTTTCAAAAATCGGTTCTCCCCGGTCTTTCTATGGTCCCCAGACTCGGTTCAACGGTACAGGACGAGTGGGGCTACATGTGTACAAATTATGGGGTCAAGGGCACTGATGGCCAGCCGGTACCGGGTCCCCAAAAAGGTCCGTTTAACATGGGAGTCTATGGGAAACTTGGGTCAGCTTGGGACAAGATTCCTCCACGGCCTTTGGTGCTAGGACCCCCAAACTCTGTAGGGGAGAGTCTTGGCTACCGGTGTTTGGGGTCAAGGGCACCTACGGCCGGCCGGTACCGTGTCTCCAAAGGCAGTGCCCCAGGATACCGATTTAACATTGGTGCCTATGGGAAAACAGGGTCAGCTTGGGACGCAATATCTCCACAGCCAATCTAAGCAAATTCATCAACCATAAGCAACAATGCTCAACCTCAGCGCTATACAGCTTCTGTGAATTCCCCAGTGTGCATGGGCGGAGCCAGAACCAGCGAACGCACTGGCTGGAATTTTTCCAATGCTGAGATTCAGGGCCATCCAGGAAAAAAGCAAAGTCACTGTGCTGGTGGATTGGGTTCTCCGAGGCATTGAAGACCAAATCTTCGCTTAAAGACCTTTAACGAGAACAGTTAAGAAGAACGGATTGATGGAGGGGGGAAAAAAAAAAAAACTGTTGTGAAAACAGACCCTTACATATATAGCAGTCAGTTGAGGGGGAAGTTTATGAGTTCTGCATTTCAATCAAACAGTGAGAGACCTAATCATGTACTCTGTAGACATCCGCGGATCTCACAGTTGGGGACTGATTGCATGGTAAGCTCCAATGTGCTTTAAATTCTGTAATGCAGAATATTACTGGATGGGGTTTTGTTTTCCCGGGGAGAAATTCATCTTTCATTCCTCGACAATCATGGCTGAATAAAAGCTTCTTCGGAGCGACTGTGCAGGGAGTTGTTAACTGTACAAGTGTTTCTGTACTGATGAACAGGGAAGTATAAAAAAAATCAGATCCGGTTATATATGTGTATGTTTATGTGCATTTTATAATGGAAAAGTATTTGCCCTACGGCACACACTGATTTAGGTATAGAACATTGGGTATAGCTGTCAAATAGGCGATATACAGTGCCTTGCAATAGTATTCACCCCCCTTGGGTTTTTCTGGTTTTGTTGCCTTACAACCTGGAATAAACATTGATTGTTTGAGGATTTGCATCATTTAACCACTTAAGGACCTCCTCCTGACCATATACGTCGGCAGAATGGCACAGCTGTGCACAAGCACGTACAGGTACATCCTCTTTAAGTGCCCAGCCATGGGTCGCGGGCGTGCGCCCGCGACCCGGTCCGAGGCTCCGTGACCGCGGGACCCGCGGACACGGTAACCGCTGGAGTCCCACGATCGATCCCCGTAGCTGAAGAACAGGAAGAGCTGTGTGTAAACACAGCTTCCCCGTTTTTCACTGTGGCGCTGTCATCGATCGTGTGTTCCCTAATATTGGGAAGCACAATCAATGACGTCACACATACAGCCACACCCCCCTACAGTTAGAAACATAGATGAGGTCACACTTAACCTCTTCAGCGCCCCCTTGTGGTTAACTCCCAAACTGCAATTGTAATTTTCACAGTAAACAATGCATTTTTAATGCAGTTTTTGGTGTGAAAATGACAATGGTCCCAAAAATGTGTCAAAATTGTCCGAAGTGTCCGCCATAATGTCGCAGTCACGAAAAAAATCGCTGATCGCCACCATTAGTAGTAATAATTTTTTTTTTTATAAAAATGCAATAAAACTATCCCCTATTTTGTAAACGCTAAAAATTGTGCGCAAACCAGACGATAAACACTTATTGCGATATTTTTCACCAAAAATAGGTAGAAGAATACGTATCGGCCTAAACTGAGGAAAAAATATATATTTTTATATATTTTTGGGGGATATTTATTATAGCAAAAAGTAAAAAATATTGAATTTTTTTCAAAATTGTCGCTTTATTTTTGTTTATAGCGCAAAAAATAAAAACCGCAGAGGTGATCAAATACCACCAAAAGAAAGCTCTACTTGTGGGGAAAAAAGGACGCCAATTTTGTTTGGGAGACATGTCGCACGACCGCGCAATTGTCAGTTAAAGCGACGCAGTGCCGAATCGCAAAAACTGTCCGGGTTTTACCTGCCTAAAGGTCCGGGTCTTAAGTGGTTCATTTACAGAACATGCCCACAACTTTAAAGAATTTTTTGAATTGTTATTATTGTGAAGCAAACAACAAATAGGACAAAATGACAGAAAAAGTCAATGTGCATAACTACTCACCCCCTAAAGTCAATAGTTTGTAGAGCCACCTTTATCGGCTATCACAGCTCCAAGTCACTTTGGATAAGTCTCTATGATCTTGCCACATCTTACAACTGGGATTTTTGACCATTCCTCCTCCTTGCAAAACTGCTCCAGCTCCTTCGAGTTTTGCGCTTGTGAACAGCAATCGTTAATGCCGCGTTCACACGACCAACGATGGTGTGTGGGCTCCAGAGAATTTCTCTTGACGTGAAAAATGAGCGCTAAAAATTTAGAACCTGCTCTATTTTTTTCTTATTGTTTTTCATATCGTTCTATTTCACGTCGTAAAAAATGATCGTGTGTAGGGGGGAAAAAACGCACATGCTCAGGAGCAAGTTATGAGACGGGAGCGCCCGTTCTGGTAAAACTAGCATTTGTAATGGAGATAGCACATTCGTCACGCTGTAACAGACTGAAAATGCACGAATCGTCTCTCACCAAACTTTTACTAACATGCGGTAACACAAAGTCAGCAAAACCTGCCCAAGGGTGGCGTCATTCGAATAGAACTTCCGCTTTATAGTGCCATTGTACGTTTTGTTTGTCACCGCGCTTTGCTCGAGCATTTTTTTTCACAATCGTGTGTAGGCAAGGCAGGCTTGAGAGGAATCATGTCGAGAAAAACATTGTTTTTTTCAATGACACGAATAACAGTCGTGTGTACGCGGCATTAGTCTGACCACAGATTTTCGATTGGATTGAGGTCTGGGCTTTGACTAGGCCATTCCAACACATTTACATGTTTCCCCTTAAACCACTCAAGTGTTGCTTTAGCAGTGTGTTTGGGGTCATTGTCCTGCTGGAAGGTGAACCTCCGTCCTCGCCTCAAATCACACACAGAGTGGTACAGGTTTTGCTCAAGAATATCCTTTCCCTCAACTCTGACCAGTTTTCTAGTCCCGACTGCTGAAAAACATCCCCCCAGCATGATGCTGCCACCACCATGTTTCACAGTGGGGATGTTGTTCTTTGGGTGATGTGATGTGTTGGGTTTGCACCAGACATAGCGTTTTCTTTGATGGCCAAAAAGTTCAATTTTAGTCTCATCAGACCAGAGCACCTTCCTCCATACATTTTGGGAGTCTCCCACATGCCTTTTCACAAACTCAAAACGTGCCATTTTGTTTTGTAATGGCTTTGTTCTGGCCACTCTTCCATAAAGCCCGACTCTATGGAGCGTAGGGCTTATTGTCGTCCTATGTACCAACACTCCAGTCTCTGCAGCTCCTCCAGGGTTACCTTGGGTCCCTGTGCTCCTCACTGATCAATGCCCTCCTTGCCCGGTCCGTGAGTTTTGGTCTCTTGGAAGGTTTGCTGTTGTGCCATGTACTTTCCATTTGGTGATGATAGATTTAATGGTGCTCTTAAGGATCATCAAAGATTTGGATGTTTTTTTATAACCTAACCCACTTCTCAACAACATTGTCCCTTACTTGTTTGGAGAGTTCCTTGGTCTTCATGGCAGTGTTTGGTTAGTGTGCCTCTTGCAACCTCTGGTGTTGCAGCCTCTGGGGCCTTTCAGAAAGGTGTGTCTATGTAATGACAGATCATGTGACACTTAGATTGCACACAGGTGGACATCATTTCACTAATTATGTGACTTCTGAAGGTAATTGTTTGCCCCAGAGATTTTTATGGGCTTCATAACAAAGGGGGTGAATACATACGCACATGCCAATTATCAGTTTTTTATTTTTGAAAAATAGTTTTATGTATAAATTGTTTTAATTTTACTTCACGTAGACTATTGTGTTCTGATCCATCACATATAATTAAGATTAAAAAAACATTGAAGTAAAGGCTGTAATGTAACAAAATACCGTATTTATTGGCGTATAACGGGCACTTTTTTTCCCCTGAAAATCGGGGACAAAGCAGGGGTGCGCGTTATACACTGATAGCGCACCTCGGACTCGGAGGGGAACTAGTGAATTCACCGAGCTGTCATCTTCCCTTTACTCGGCTTTGACGTCACACACACAGTCCTGCCTCCACCACCGGCATTGGACCAGTGTTCTATCAATCACAGGAGCTGGTCCAATGCTGATGGCGGAAGCGGGACTGTGTATGTGACTGCAGACGCCGAGTGATGACGGCTGTACGAGATGACGGGCGGCTGCATGAGGAGATGGTGAGTCTGCAGAGGGACACATAGGCTGCAGAGGGACACGAGGCGGGACTGTATGTGACTGGGATGACGGCTGTACGAGATGACTGGCGGCTGCATGAGGAGATGAGGTGAGGCTACAGAGGGACACACAGGCTGCAGAGGGACACACAGGCTGCAGAGGGACACTGACCATTATTTTGCTTCTAAGTGGTTTATTTATTTATTTTTAAATCCTGAAATTTCTCTCTTAAATTGGGGGTGCGCATTATACGGTAGGTAAAAAGCCAAGGGGGGGGGGGGTGAATACTTTTGCAAGGCACTGTATGGTTCGCTATAGTGAAAATAAACCTTGCATTATTTTGTTAAAGTTGGACCCCAGCCTTTCCTTCAGTCTTGTACAGTTGTACCGGCTTCTCTCCCGTGCAGTCCAGTGCATTTTTTTTCTGCATCAAAAATGCATGGCAAGTAGGTTAGATAGTTTTTAATGGCATAGCTCACACCAGTGCTTACAGTTCCAGTGTGTTCCATTTCCAGAAAAAAAAGTAAAACATGCTGCATTCTTCCTGCACTGGACTGTACTAAAACGCAGCAAAAACGCACTTGAAACGTAACCTAAATGCACCAAAAACGCACTGGAACACACATGCTCTTATTTAAAGGGTTTGTTAACCTACATATCTTACTTCATATAATCTGCTCGGTCTTCTAAGGATATGTCCCCCTGTGTGTCTTGTGTATACTGTATAAAAAAAGCTGTATATACCTTATTTGTGAGCGCTGATCATCGGTCATGTGACGCGCCGCCTCTCTCCTCTTCTGGATGCAGCGAGAGGGGTCGAGATTCCCCTTCTTATGTTAGTCTGGAGGGGAGGATGAAAGAGGCGGCGCGTTACGTAATCGGTCACGTAAATAACAGGAAGCCCCTCAGCAAAGAGAACTTCCCATTCGTTCACAGTCCAGTGCAGCTGAGGCTGCAGAGAAAGTGACTGTCCTCAGTCCCTTTCTCTCTGTTTAGACCCTCGATATTTCATCAAAACTCCCCCAACGGGGCTCCTAAAAAAAATATAGTAAAAACATAGTAAAACATAAAAATAATGATATTATAAAAAAAAAACGGAAAAAAAATATTAAAAAGTAATAGAAATAAAAACTACTGACACCGTCCACTGCCCTACTGACGCAAATCTCTGCCCTACTGACACCGTCCACTACCCTACTGACACCAATCTCTGTCCTACTGACACCAATCTCTGCCCTACTGACACCATTCACTGCCCTACTGACACCAATCTCTGCCCTACTGACACCAATCTCTGCCCTACTGACACTGTCCACTGCCCTACTGACACCAATCTCTGCCCTACTGACACCAATCTCTGCCCTACTGACACCAATCTCTGCCCTACTGACACTGTCCACTGCCCTACTGACACCAATCTCTGCCCTACTGACACTGTCCACTGCCCTACTGACACCAATCTCTGCCCTAACTCCTCCCTTTTACAGATGTTTCTATGGCAATGACCCAACTCAGAGGTGCTCCCCTAAGAAGTCTTCATTACCCTGGGATCCTCCCATGATCTCTTAACAGTAAGTGCTCTAGAGAGGGCTTCTGTTATAGAGTCTGTTAGAGAGAGCCTTCAGACATACTGCAGGAGACGGTCAGAGACTGCAGACATGATACAGAAGATGGCCAGAGACTGCAGACATGATACAGAAGATGGTCAGAGACTGCAGACATGATACAGAAGATGGTCAGAGACTGCGGAAATTATACAAGAGATCTATGCATCAATTGCAGCCTCATCAGTGCCCACCAATTGCTGCCTCATCAGTGCCCACCAATTGCAGCCTCATCAGTGCCCATCCAATGCAACCTACCAGTGGCTCTGTGACGGGCTCCCCTCTGGTCCTCTCATCTGCCACTTTCTCCTTCTTCTCACCCATGCTCTTTATTCCCTCCTACTTGGGCACCATGGTACCTTCACCCACCACTCCGCTGTCTACAGCGTCCTGCTGCTAGGAAACCACGGGGGAGGAGCCGTGACACAGACGCTGGGATGGTAGATTGGGCGGGCTTAAGTAGGGGCTGAGGAAGAGGTTTTCTGAGCAGGGCGCGGTGCTGGCGGTCAGTTCGCCCCTGGGCGGTTGTGTCCACACTACCGCGCCTGTCTGCACACAAGGAGAGGAGGAGGGAGATTAGCACTTCGGCGCCCCACCTCTGTGGCGCCTGGGTGCAGTGCACCTGGTGCAGCCTTCCAGGATCGGCCCTGGGGACCGACCTGTCAGTGCGCTGCTCTCCTCTGGGGGATCTCTGGGGGATCTGAAGACGATGGACCGTAGAGTCTGTTGTCACCCGATCCGCCAGACTGAAGAAAAAGTAGGGTTGTCCTCCGTCACACTTTGGCGGATCAGAGCGGGTCGGATGTGAGCGGGCACCATGACATCCGTGGCTCCATAGAGGAGCGCCCGTTCAGGTCCGCCTAAAAAACTGGCAGACGGACCTAAACGGTCCGCCCGTGTGAAAGGGCCCTTATGCTCATACGTCTTTAGGGGGGCGCAGTTCGGCATGTTCGCCCGCCCCTGGGCTCTAGAAGACCTTGGGCCGGATTCAGAAAGAACTTGTTCACTAGTATAATCCTATGGGAAAAGAGAGATACAGATTAGAGGGATATTATATAAATGACTATGTATCTTGCTCTTATGTTTCGTTATGACAATACCTTTTTGTAACCTGGTATATAAAAATAAAAATAAATGATATTCAGAAAGAACTTACGTCGGCGTATCTGTTGATACGCCGCGTAAGTTCTAGGATGCGCCGGCGTATCTTTTTTCTGTATTCAGAAAGCAAGATACGCCGGAATTTTGCTAAGATATGAGCGGCGTAAGTCTCTTACGCCGTCGTATCTAAGTTGCATATTTAGGCTGGCCGCTAGGTGGCGCTTCCGTAGATTTACGCGTCGAATATGGTAACGAGCTAGATACGCCGATTCAGAAACGTACGTCGTTTGCGTAAGGCTTTTTCTGGCGTAAAGTTACCCCTGCTATATGAGGCGTACGCAATGTTAAGTATGGACGTCGGGACAGCGTCTAATTTTCCGTCGTTTGCGTAAGTCGTTGTGCGTAAGTTACGTTCACGTCGAAAGCACTGACTATTTGCGATGTGATTTCGAGCATGTGCACTGGCATACGTCCACGGACGGCGAATGCGCCGTTCGTTCGGCGCGTCATTTACGTAGGGTCATGAGTCATTAACATACAACACGCCCCCTACCTGCCTATTTTGAATTACGTGCGGTTACGCCGGCCCATTTACACTACGCCGCCGTAACTTAGAGCGCAAGTTCTTTCTTAATACGGGACCTGGCGCTCTCAGTTACGGCGGCGTAGTGTAAATGAGATACGCTACGCCAGCCTAAAGATACGCAAATGTATCTGAACTGGCCCCCTTGTCTCCACACTGATTATGAAGGTTAATTATTTTATAACATTAAGAAACGCGGCACTAGACTGCTGTGTATAAAAATGTTTAGAAAGAGGCATCTGTATGAATCATAGTAATCAACAACATAGAAAACAAAGTAGCGATAGAAGTCAGAACATGCTAAAATGTAATTCTAGGCAGATCAATAGTTTTCCCAAGGTGGCTAAATGCACACAAGAGCTTTAGAACAATTTGAGTGCATTCTTGCCGTACACAATACGATTTTTAATGATATAGGCTGTAAAAAAAAAATGAAAAAAAAAAAAACCTTTCCATTTGTAGCGAACAATCATTTATTTATTTTCCCCCACAAAAGTCTTCATTTTGGGGATCTGTGTTTATTGGCACTACCGTCTATAATAAGCGCTCTTGTTCCTTTACTAAACCTTCTCTCTGCCTTCCACACAAAAGCAGCTCCTAATCCCGCTATCAATATAAATAAACAGAAGCAAAGCCGGAGAAAATATAGAGGGATTGAAAATGTGAACAATATTTCGAGCGAGTGCGGCGGCGTTGGGTTATATTCTAACATTCCTGTAAAAAAAAATGGGGACCTTTTTCATTATTCCATTCATGGTATTGAAGAGGAAGCTCAAGGTGCTTCTTGTTTTCAGTAAACAGCCCACAAGGACATTTATTTCCAGTATATCAAAAACACAAAACGTACTTTATAGACTTATGCCCTGTACACACGATATCCGATGAAGCTGACTTTCATCAGTTGTGCCTACACACCATCGGTTAACCACTTAAGGACCGCCTCCTGCACATTTGCGTCGGCAGAATGGCACGGCTGGGCACATCCACATACAGGTACATGCTGTGGTAGTACCCAGCCGTGGGTCGCGGGTGCGCGCCCGCGGCGTGCTCCCGTGACCCGGTCCGAAGCTCCGGGACCGCAGGACTCGCAGGCCCGATCGCCGCTTGAGTCCCATGATCGGTCCCCGGAGCTGAAGAACAGGGAGAGCCGTGTGTAAACACAGCTTCCCCGTTCTTCACTGTGGCGGCGGCATCAATCGTGTGATCCCTTTTATAGGGATACACAATCGATGATGTCACACCTACAGCCACACCCTCCTACAGTTGTAAACACACATTAAAGGATCACTAAAGGAAATATTTTTTTTAGCTAAATAGCTTCCTTTACCTTACTGCAGTACTGGTTTCATGTCCTTATTGTTCATTTTTGCTTTGAAGTTGCTGTAATCCTGCTCTGTTCTCCACACTTCCTGCTTGTCTGTTTCCTCATAACCACAGTACTGGGAGCTTTCTCACGGTGGTCTGAGCTGTCATCAGATTAATTTAAAAACAAAACACTTCCCTGGATTTGTTTGTTTTTGTTCTGTGTGTCTATTTCTACTTCACAGAAACATGAAGCCAGTTCAAAAGTGAAACTAACCTGCAGGCACATTATATGATTGATTTGTATCTATTTTTAATCATTTTGAAAAGCAATCAGTTAACTTTTATGTCTCTATACCCTGTAAACAGTCATTTCAGCAAAAAATGTTTTTTCCTTTAGTGACCCTTTACGTTACACATAACCCCTTCAGCGCCCCCTTGTGGTTAATTCCCAAAACTGCACTGTCATTTTCACAATAAACAATGCATTTTAAATGAATTTTTTGCTGTGAAAATGACAATGGTCCCAAAAATTTGTCAAAATTGTCCGAAGTGTCCGCCATAATGTCGCAGTCACGAAAAAAAAAACGCTGATCGCCGACATTAGTAGTAAAAAAATAAATTTATAAAAATGCAATAAAACTATCCCCTATTTTGTAAACACTATAAATTTTGCGCAAACCAACCGATAAACGCTTATTGCGATTTTTTTTTTTACCAAAAATAGGTAGAAGAATTCGTATCGCCCTAAACTGAGGAAAAAATATATTTTTGGGGGATATTTATTATAGCAAAAAGTAAAAAATATTGAATTTGTTTTCAAAACTGTTGCTCTATTTTTGTTTATAGCGCAAAAAATAAAAACAGCAGAAGTGATCAAATACCACCAAAAGAAAGCTCTATTTGTGGGAAAAAAAGGATGCCAATTTTGTTTGGGAGCCACGTTGCACTACCGCGCAATTGTCTGTTAAAGCGACGCAGTGCCAAATCGCAAAACCTGGCCGGGTCCTTTAGCTGCCTAAAGGTCCGGGTCTTAAGTGGTTAAAAAAACGATCGTTTCAGAACGCGGTGATGTAAAACACAACGACTATTTGAGAAAAATTAAGTTCAATGCTTCCGAGCATGTGTCGACTTGATTCTGAGCATGCGTGGATTTTTAACCGATGGACGTACCCACAGACGATCGTTTTTTTTCTATCGGTTAGTTAACCATCAGATAATTTTAAAACAAGTTCCTAGTTTTTCAACAGATGGATACATCACTGATAGGGCTCACACACAATCGGTTAGTCTGATGAAAACGGTCCATCAGACAAATCGATTGTGTGTACGTGCCATTAGGCCCCTTTCACACGTGTGTACGGTATGTCTGCTTTTTCATCCATCCGTTTGCGGGTCAAAAAGGGACATACATTATTCCCTATGTGATTGCGGGTGTCAGCGGATGAAAATCCGCTGACACCCGTAATCGTCCGCCTCCGCAAAGATCTGATTTTGCAGACGGAAGAAAACCCTATTTTTTCTTCTGTCTGCGGACCGGATGAACACGGACATACGGTCCGTGTTCATCCGATTCCCCATAGGAGAGAGCGGAGAAAAGACAGGGCGTTCCCTGCACAGTGTGCGGGGACCGCCCTGTCATCCGCCGGCCCAGCGGGGATCAATGGAACGATCCCCGCTGAGCTTACAGAGCATACGGAGGCGGATCATTACTGATCTGCCCCGTGTGAAAGGGGCCTAATGGTAGGAATACACAATCAGAAAATCGAGCCAAAATTTCCGCTCTGCGAATAATCGGCCGATTTTCTACTCGTTGATGCCAAGCAAGTACCGTATTTATCGGGGTATACCGCGCGCCGGCGTATAATGCGCACCCCAAACTTAGAAAGATAGATTAAGGAAAAAAAAACTTAATTTTTTGCCCTGCGTCCATCGGCGGCATTGTCCGGCGTCCATCTGCGGCTTCCTTGCACGGGGTCCAGCCTTGTGGGTGACCTTCTTGTGGGTGTCCGTCTGCGGCAAGTCCATCCGCACCTTGCTCGGGGTTGCAGCGGTGTTTGTTTTTTCTGTGTGTTCGGCTCCTCTCGGCTTCTCTCGGCTCCTCTCGCGTGGCTGCGGGCGGAGCCGAGCGTGGCTCTGATTTTAAGGGGAAAAAAGTGCGCGGTATACGCCAATAAATACGGTAATACCCGATATAGATATTGTGAACGAAAAATGCCGAAAAACTTGTGTCGTATCGTTTGCGAATGAACGATATTTTATCCGTTGGTGTGAAGGTCGTCCATAAAACATATCTTAAACATTATCAATTAAGAAATTTTGGATGGAAGTTCGGGAGATTATCCGAAAGTTTAGTGAGGTGGTAATACCGGAGGAGCCGGATTTCTTCCTCAATTCTATGTCATCTAGTGAACGCTGCTAAGGCATGCATACCGCTTAAGTGGAAGCAAGTACAATCCCCTACTGTGAGTCTGTGGATTAGAAAGGTTGAAGAAGTGAATAGGATGGAAGACCTAGTATGGACAAAAATTTGGACACCTTGGAATGACCAAATGAGTGGCGGCCCGTCCATAGGGATGCACAGGCGCCGCCCCCCCTCCCGCAGTCAAAAAAAAACAAAAAAACGGGCCCTTTAAGAACTTTTATTCTGCTAAAATGTAATTTTGACATTTTAGCCGAAGTTCTGGCGGCCGTCTATAGAGGGCGCTGCAGCGCCACCCCCTCTCGCAAATAACACACGTTCAATGCAATGCATTGAACGTGTGTTATTGTTGCCAGCTGCCTGGTCTATTCATATAACCGGACATGGGTCGCCAGTTACCTGAATAGTGGCAGCTGGTTGGCTGAGGGGAACTGCCTATCAAAGCCAGCGGCTCTGATAGGCTTTTCCAGTACCGCCCTCCGGCTCTCGGAAGTCTATACTCGGAGCGCAGGCAACCTGCGGTCCTTGCATAAGACTGACGGCTGTTTCAGCCAATCAGGTTCCCGGATTCTGGTTATCAGGAACCTGATTGGCTGACGCTTCTCCACGGCGGCAGAAGACATCAAGGGAGGACATGGAAGCATCAGGTAAGTGTTTTTTACAGGGAAAGGGGCATCATGGGGCACAGTGGCATCATGGGGCACAGTGGTGACAAAGGGCACAGAGGCGACAATGAGCACAGTGGCATGGGGCACAGTGGTGACAATTAAAGGGCACAGTGGTGACAATTGATGGCACAGTGACTGCATATGATGGCATGGCACAGTGGTGACAATTGATGGCACAGTGGTGGCGTTTGTTGGCATGGCACAGTGGTGACAATTGATGGCACAGTAACTGCATATGATGGCATGGCACAGTGGTGACAATTGATGGCACAGTGACTGCATTTGATGGCATGGCACAGTGGTGACAATTGATGGCACAGTGACTGCATTTGATGGCATGGCACAGTGGTGACAATTGATGGCACAGTGACTGCATATGATGGCATGGCACATTGGTGACAATTGATGGGCACAGTAGCTGCGTTTGATGGCATGGCATATTGGTGACAATTGATGGCACAGTGGTGGCGTTTGATGGCATGGCACAGTGGTGACAATTGATGGCACAGTGACTGCATATGATGGCATGGCACAGTGGTGACAAAGGGTCAAAGGCAATATGTAAGGCCATGGGAGAGCGTCATCCCATGTGATGTTGTTTTTGGCTGGTCATTGGCTCCTTCTCTCTTGTCCCCCCCCTTGCTATGAACCAATGTTGAGACCTGTTGGCCCATTACCCCACTTTCAACCCTGAAGAGAATGTTGGAAAGGCGGGAGTTAGCCCCCTTTCACACTTGTATGACTTAAAAATCACGCGATTTAACCGCGATTCTCGGCCGCGATTTCAATGAATGCCTGTGTAAGTGGGATCAAAATCGGACCAAAGTAGTGCAAGGACTACTTTGAAGTCGGCACTACTTAAAGTCGTGCCAGTTTGAATGGTAGTCATTGAAAATAATGGAGAATGACTTGTCATACAATTTTGCAGTCCAAAATCGTGGGACAAGTCGTATAAGTGTGAAAGGGGACTTAATGGGGTGAAGTATTGGTCTCAATGCTTGGGTTCTTTTTGTTTATTTTCCTTTTTCTCTCTGCTGTTGATATAAAAGAAAAAGAGAGGCCATGTTTAGACTAGGTAAAGATGATTGATTGTTTATTGTGACCTTGTGTTAAGATTCCATGTCATTCCTTATGTTCTGTATAAATTAAAAAAAAAATGGAAAAATAAAAAAATGGAAAAAAAAAGAACATTATCACGCATAAGCAGAACTAGTAGACGATCCCATGTGTACGTGAACCATCAACACTACGTATGAAATTGATTGCTCTTTTAAAAAAAAAAAATTGTTGGTTAATGTTGGCGACGATTTCGACCAACGAGTGCTGTTTCGTTGGTTGAGCGATCGGTCGATATTTCTTACTGTGTATTCCTGCTATTTCACAACTTGGTACGCAAAAAAAAAAAAAACTGAAGGTCCGCTTTAAAGGGGTTGTAAAGGATTTTTTTTTTTCATAATAAGCATCCTTTACCTGCAGACATTCCTCTTTTCACTTCCTCATTTTTTCTCAGAAGTTTCTCTATTTCTTCTCTGTTCTGTTCACTTCCTGCTTGTCTGATTGTAACTCACCACCGTGAGGGGAGGCTTTACTGTGGTGGTCAGTGACGTGCTCGCCCCCTCCTGGGAACTACATCTGTGCGGCAGAACGCTCTCTACATGTCAGGCCGCATACACATACACAAAATTAACTGAAGTCCAGTTTCATCGGTCCAAACCGACCGTGTGTACGGCCCATCGGTCTGTCGTCCTTCGGACCAAAGTTTTAAAACTTGCTTTAAAATCAGACTGATGGACGCCTGACCATCGGTCCAAACTGATCATTACTACGCAAAAGCATCGGTTCAAAAACCCACGCATGCTTGGAAGCATTAAACTTTGTTTTTCCAGCACGTCGTTGTGTTTTACGTCATCGCGTTCTGACACGATCGGTTTTTGAACTAATGGTGTGTACACACATCGGCCCATCAGGCCACTTCAGCGGGTTGGACCGATCGTGTGAACGCGGCCTTAGAGACTTCAAGGAGGTGTGAATTACTGGGCGTGCCGCAATGCATATTGGGAAATGTAGTTCTTACATGAACGAGCGCCGCAAACCAGGAAGTGAATGAGAGAACAGAAACTAGATTGCTGGAGGTGATATAGATGAAGGAATTTAATAGATTTACTAGTTTTTTAACAGAATCATTACACTATTCTGTCTGTCTACCTTGCAGACTTTGGCCCAGATTCACAAAGCACTTACAGCGACGTATAGCACATTACGGCGATGTAAGTGCAAATGTGCGCCGGCGTATGTGTGCGCCAGACCCACAAATCAACATACGCCTAAGAACTGCCCACCCTACGCCGACCTAGCTTGCACACGCCGGCGTAGCGTGGGCGCACATATATGGGCTGGACGCATGTTGCTGCTCCCATTGATTAGGCATATAAACATGCAAATGAGGGAAATACGGCGATTCACGAACGTGAGTGCGCCCGACACATGCTATGCGAGGTGCATGTAAGTTGTACGTCCGGCGTAAAGTTATTCCCCATAGATGAGGTGCAACCCGGCAACAGACATGCAAAGGTCTGCACCAGGGAACACAGGCCGGCGTATTGTGCGTTGGACGTGTGTCTGGCTGGGCGTACGTTAAGTTCACGGCGTACGTGGTGATCCGGCGTAGCTTAGGCAGTTGTGCCGGCATGGTTGTGAGCAGGCGCATAAGGGTGCTGTGCATGCGTCCACGTCACGTCGATGTCACGGCGCATTGTGCAGTTCGTGATACGCCAGGCGTAAAACATTGCACCATGCTCGGACCATCATTTGCATGGGGTCACGCCTAACTTCCACCTACGCCGGCCTGTGCCCGCGAAACCTACGCCAAGCTGACGCAGCGTTGGGAGCAATAGCTTGCTGAATGCAGTGCTTGCCTCTCCGCGCTGCATTGGCGTGGCGTACGAGGTTTGCGCTATGACGGCGTAATGTGCGCCCAACTATCTGTCAATCTGGGCCATTATTTTAGGCAAAACATTTTTTTCCTTTACAACTCCTTTAAGCAGGTATGGTCACCATCTGGAAATCCATTCTGTAAAAAATCCATGTAGCTCTCTATCTCGAGATACGCCAACATAAGTCCAAATGTGCGCCATTCTATCTTTACGGTGATTCCCGACACTAAATACGTCGAAAAAATAGGCTTCCTACGCCCAACGTAACTTGCCTACGCCAGCATATCATGTGTGCATATTTACGCTGGCCGCAAGGGGCGCTTCCATTGATTTACGCGTCGAATATGCAATGACCGAGATACGCCGATTCACGCACGTACTTGCGCCCGTCGCTGTAATATACGTTGTTTACGTAAGGCGTACTTCCGGCGTAAAAGTTATTCCACCTAAAAGTGGTGCAACCCATTTAAAGGTATGGACGTTGGAACAGCCGGCATCTTTTAAGTCGTTTACGTAGTACTACGTGAATTGGGCTTGGCGTAGGTTACATTCACGTCGTAGGCATTGAGCCAACGTATCTTAGGGAGTATATGCGACGTGATTCTGAGCATGCGCGCCCATGCGCCGTTTAATCGGCTATTCATTTGCATGGGGTCACGCTTAATTTGAATAGATGACGCCCACCTCCTTCCTACTTTGAATTAGGCGGGCTTACGCTGGCCAATTTACGCTACGCCGCCGCAACTTACGGAGCAAGTGCTTTGTGAATACTGCACTTGCCTCTCTATGTTACGGCGGGGTAGCGTATATTCGATACGCTACGCCCGCCTAAAGATGTGCCAATCTACCTGAACCTGGCCCAGAGTCCGCTAGTAGAGATCAGCAGCACTGAGATGAAACAAAGGTTGAAAAGAAGGTGAATGGAAATGTTTCAGTTAAAAAAAAATGGCTACGGTGGCACCGTGCTTTGGTATGCTAATTGTCAGTTCGCATTTACTTTACATTTTTTTTTTTTTGTGGCACGTGTAATAAATGTATAACTTGTTTTCTTTTATTGCATTGCAGTTTCTCCAAAGATCTTCGAAATCTCCCCCAGTATGATTGTCAACGAAGGAACAAATGTATCGCTTACGTGTTTGGCATCTGGAAAACCAGAACCATCAATATCATGGAGACACATCTCCCCATCAGGTACGGGTACGCAAAATATTTTTTTACATATCTATTTTTTTGTTTTTGAACTTGTAGCTGAGATTTGTGTAGCATCAATAATACAATGGCCCCTCTTAGACTCGGTTCACACTGGGGCTCAGCCGCCTGATGAGTCGCGTCCCATTGAAGGCAATGGAACCGTTCTAATAGGAGCGACGCAAGTCCCTCCGACTTAGAAAAAGGTTCCTGTACGACTTCGGGGGCGGCTCGGGGCGACTTGCATTGACTTCTATACAGAAGTCAGTTTGCAGGTCGCCTCTGAAGTCGTCCTCAGGAAGCCTTGCAGAGCCGCCCCCGGAGTCGTGCGGCTGGAGAGTGAACCGTCTCTAATAGTGTAGGTCACAATGGAGGTTATTTACCTCCATTTTGCACAAAGTACGCTAGAAATTGCATTGAAAGTGCACTTGGAAGTGCAGTCGCTGTAAATCTGAGGGGTAGATCCAGGGCCGATCCCCCCTATAGGCTCACTATGCAAGCCGCTTAGGGCCCCACAAAGCTGCAGAGGGCCCCCCAAAATTACTAGAGGCCCCGTCTGGTAAGAAGTCATTTTCGGCCCCTCACGCGCATCTCAACTCGCCGGCTGCATGGGAGAATAGGTAAGAAGTCAGCACCCCCGCTTCTCACTTTAATGTAAGATGTAATTTGCGACAGCAGAACACCCCCTCCCCCCGCTTCTCAACTTTAATCTTTAATGTGACACGTTATTTTGCTGAGGGCCCCAGGAAGGTCAGGATCGGCACTGGGTAGATCTGAAATAAGGGGAAGCTCTGCTGATTTTATCATCCAATCATGTGCAAGCTAAAATGCTGTTTTTTATTTTCCTTGCAAGTCCCCCTTGGGTCTACAGCAACTGCACTTCCAAGTGCACTTTGCACTTGCAGTTTGCACTTGTAGTGCAAAGTGGATTTGCCTTTCGTAAATAACCCCCAATGTATAAGTCAAACAACTCTACCCATGAGAATCTTATGTTCCCATTACAATTATTCAGTATTATTAAAAAAATTCCATCAACACGTCCAACACGTTTCATAGCAGCTTGTCTCCTTCTTCAGGGAAAGTCTTTTGCAATTAACCCCTTAAAGGGGTTGTAAAGGTACATGTTTTTTTAACCTTAATGCCACCTATGTATTAAGGTGAAAAAACATCTTACGATCACTGGCCCCCCAGCCCCCGTTTTACTTACCTGAGCCCTGAACACGTCGTGAACGCACTCTTCCTTTGCTAGGTCTTCTTGGCTCTTCATTTGATAGATTGATTGCAACACACCCATCGGCTTGCGCTGCTGTCAATCAACTCCAATGACGTGAGGGCCAGGGGGCGGGGCCGAGTCCTGTAGTCGGCGGCTATGGACGCTGAATACAGGACTTGGGAGCAGGCCCGCAAAGTAACCCCCTTGGGAGAGAGCTTCCCAGAATGGGTTATCAGAAACGGGTAGGAGCCGAGACAGCTGCCGAGGAACCCCAGAAGACGAGGAGCGGGACACTCTGTGCAAAACGAGCTTCACATGTTTGTTATTTAAAAAAATAAAATTTAAGCTTTAGTGTCACTTTAACCACTTAAGACCCGGACCAAAATGTAGGTAAAGGACCTTGCCCCTTTTTGCGATTCAGCATTGCGTCGTTTTAACTGACAATTGCGCGGTCGTGCGACGTGGCTCCCAAACAAAATTGGCGTCCTTTTTTCCCCACAAATAGAGCTTTCTTTTGGTGGTATTTGATCACCTCTGCGGTGTGACCTAATGTGTGTGTTTACAACTGTAGGGGGGTGTGGCTGTAGGTGTGACGTCATCGATCGCGTCCCCCTATTACAGGGATGACGCGATCGATGCTACGGCCACAGAGAAGCACGGGGAAGCCGTGTTTACACACGGCTCTCCCCGTTCTTCCGCTCCAGGGACGGATCGCCGCACTCCAGCGGCGATTGGGTCCGCGAATCCCGCGGTCCCGGTCCTGGAGCTTCGGACCGGGTCGCGGGCGCGCGCCCGCGGGCGCGCGCCCGTGACCCACGGCTGGGTACTAAAATCAACGTATATATACGTTGATGTGCCCAGCTGTGCCATTCTGCCGACGTAAATGTGCAGTAGGCGGTCCTTAAGTGGTTAAGGACCGCCCGCTGTCGTTATACATCGCTACTTTGATGTTAAATACCAGGGTTATGGCAGTGGCTAGCTAAGGTGGCCCCGCCCCCTGTGATGTTGTCAGCCAAGCCAGACCAAAGTGGCTCTTTGCACTGGAAATGTTCATCAAAGTGATGATGTCACTGTTCCTTTTACAAGAGAATATCTAGGTTTGAAAAGACATTTGGTGCACACAAAGTGGGTTAGTATCCTTTCTAGCTATTGAGGAATATATTAGAATTAAAGTTTTTCTGTTGGGAGTTCATCTTTTACTTTTAATTCTAGACTTCACAGCACTTAAACCAACTCTAATATCATTTTTTTTCCACTTCTGGCGATTATTTGTGACTGCGTTGTTTATAAATGAACTTTTCAGACGTAAATGTTAAACCTGCCCATTCTGAGCAATGTACAAAACCCATAATTTGCACACTTCTGACTTGTTATTCTACAGAATGAAAAAAAAAAAAAAAGAGAAGAGAACGTTCATTTTGCTGGAGGTAGAGATTATAGCACTACAGTACAAATGGTTTAATAACTCTTTGTGATTGTATTATAGATTCTAGACGCAGACCTGACTTTAACATCTCAAAGGAGGAGAAAGCTCTTTTGAAAAGACTTAGCCGAGCAACTTTCAAAAAAATATCTTTACTGTAATTTCCTTAAGAAGTTAAATATGAATGTCATTATGTTTAAAGTAGTTTTGGAAATAAGTTTGCAAAATACATTTAAAGGTTTTGGGGTTATTAAAGGGTAATTGTCATCCAGAGACAGGCATGAGGGGAACGTGGAATCTCAAGTGATAAGGGGGGGGGGGGGGATTTAAGGAGAGGGCCTATTTTTCAAACTTGTTGTTTACAAGTTAAAATATTTTTTTTTTGCTAAAAAAATTACTGAGAACTCTCAAACATATATATATATATATATATATATATATATATATATATATATATAAGGGAACTATCACAACTCCCAGTGGATGGCTGTAAAATCCCAGGTTGATGGAGGGAAGTGATAGAGGGAAGTGTAACAGCCCTTGCGTGTGGCAGATAGTAAGGTCCCACCGGCATGCAGATATGAAGGCACAGCAAAGGAGTCCTTTAGATGGACATGGCAAGCCCCGCCGGTGTCCGTGACGTCACCGGATCTCCGACGGAACTCCCTGAAGACCCAGAAGCCAGGGGAAGAGGTGAGTACCGATCAAAATAATTTTGATTGGTCAAAAAAATTAACGATTAATCAAGGAATTAATAGTTAATTTCCACAGCCCTAAGAGATATATATATATATATATATATATATATATATATATATATATATAATTTTATTTTTTCAGACACCCTAGAGAATAAAATGGCATCGTTACAATACCGTATTCGTGCAGTGCTCTTACAAACACATTTTTTTTGGAAAAAAATACACTTTTTTTTATTAAATAAAAAAAATAAGAAAACAGTAAAGTTAGCCCATTTTTTTTATATTGTAAAAGATAATGTTACGATGAAATTGATACATAACATGTCACGCTTCAAAATTGCTGCTCGTGGAATGGCGACAAACTTTGACCCTTACAAATCTCCATAGGCGACTTTTAAAAATGTCTACAGGTTTCCAGTTTTGGGTTACAAATTTTTGTTCTCGCTCCAACAGACATAAAAATGCTTTTTTTTGTTAAAGTGACACTAAACTCTGGTTTAAAAAATATTCATAATATAAGTATATATTACAGTCAAAAAAGTCCCTTTTATTGCTCTCTGCCTCATCCAAACACCAATTTATTTTGCTGTTGTGATCCAACTTCCTGTTAGAGGGTGGCTACGTTCATTCTCCATGGTCCAACTGTATGTAGGAAGGAACATAGCCACCCTCTCTTGTCCTGGGATGGACAATGGACTATGGCAGTGATGGTGAACCTTGGCACCCCAGATGTTTTGGAACTACATTTCCCATGATGCTCATATCCAATGCAGAGTGCATGTGCATCATGGGAAATGTAGTTCCAAAACATCTGGGGCGCCAAGGTTTGCCACCACTGGACTATGGGATGTATAGTTACATAGAGCAGTGCACATGACTGCAACTAAAGACCACTGCACCTTCCAAACATTACAAACTTGTCCCAGTCCTGGGCTGCTGCTTCTCTGATAGCCTCAAAGTGAATGCTCAGTAGATTATGAACACTGGGGCAGATAGTGAGCAGCACCCTATACAAATGTTCATGACACTCAAGGGTCTAATTGAAAAGTTTATTGAATAAAAGGATCAAGGGAGCATCAAAAACTGAGAAAGAAACACAGACTTTGAAAACTGTAGCATCCCCTGACACTCCTTGGTGAAGAGTACCCTTAAGTTGGTGGTCAATGGAAAAATGCCTCCTTACATTGGTGGTCAGTGAAGAACCCCTTTAAATTGGTGTTCAGTCAGTGTAAAAGCGACCCCTTGCATTGGTTGCCAGTGAAAAAATGCCCCCCTTACATTAGTGGTTAGTGTAGAAGTGGCCTTGTACATTGGATATCGGTGAGGAATGCAGTCTTAGAAGGCTATTCAAAGGAGAAAAGGCCCTTTACATTGGTGGTCAGTGGAGAAAATCCTCTTTACATTGGTGATTAGTGAAAAAAGACCCTTTATATTAGTGGTCAGTGCAAAAAAAAGCCCCTTAACATTGATGATTAGGGTAAACTTCCCTTTTCATTGGAAGTCAGTGAGGAATGACCATCTTACATGCTTGGGTGGGCAATGGAGCCAAGACCCTTTTACATTGGTGGCCAGTGGAGAAAAGCCCCTTTACATTGGTGATCCATGTAGAAGTGCCCCTCGCTTTGGATGCCAGTGAAGAATTTCCCCCTTACATTAGTGTTCAGTAGAGAACCCCTTTAAAGTGGTTGTCAGTGTAAAAGTTACCCCTCTCATTGTTTGCCAGTGTAAAAATGCCCCCCTTACATTAGGGGTTAGTGTAGACGTGGCCTTGTACATCTGATGTTGGTGAGGAATGCATCCTTAGAATGCTGGTCATTGGAGAAAAGTCCCTTTACATTGGTGGTCTGTAGAGAAAATCCCCTTTACCTTGGTGATTTATTAAAAAAAAAACCTTTACATTGGTGATTAGTGCAGAAGTGACCCTTTTCATTCGATGTTAGTGAGAAATGCCCCTCGTACATTGGTGGTTAATGGAGAAGAGCCTCTTTTCCATTGGTGGTCAGTGGAGGAAAGCCTTTTACATTGGCTATCGGTGTGGAAGTGACCCCTCACCTTGGATGTCAGTGAAGAATTTACCCCTTACATTGGAGAACTCCTTTAATTTGGTAGTCAGTGTAAAAGTGACCCCTTACATTGGTTGTCAATGGAAAAATCAAAAGTTTGGTCCTTTTTATTGAGACAGCAATAAGAAAGCTGGAAGGGAGATCATAAAGAGAATATAAAGTTAGCTATGCATTGCAAGTCCTGCATTTCTCCGGTTGACCGTGGCCTGCTGATGCCGTAGTGTTGTACTGGGGTGATAACATCAGCCGTCTTCAGTTACAATAAATAAAACTATCAGCACTTCCAAACATGGACGTCCACAGAACTTTTTTTCTAGGGGGGGGGGGGATCATTTTAGGGTCACCCATGTGCTGCCCCTTTTTGACAATGTCATTATCACATGATCATGGTCAGAGACTGCAGACATAGTACAGTCCCTAGGATAAGTAATGGATAATGGCCGACAGGCCCTCTTACCAGACCCAGCGAAACTACAGCAGTGATCCCTCCGGCTGGACGATCGCTCACTCTGGGTTCGCCCAGAGGCGGTTGTGGTCAGTAGTGTAGCATGTCTGAACCCTGGCAGTTTCTCTCTCTGGTGGTGCTAGGTAGCGTGGCTCTCTCTCTGGTGGCACTGGACAGTGTTGTTTTCTCTCTGGCTTCCCCCCAGAACACGCCTTTTTCTTTGTCCTGTAGCACTCACTCCCTCAGTTTTTTTTCCAGGCTGCAGTCTTTCAATCCCTCTCTTGATTGAGCTGTAGCCTCCTTCCTGTGGAAAATGGGGCCACCACTACATGTCTCAGGATGCTCTACTCTCCTAATCTCCTTTGATTGGTCCTCAGTTATGGCCAGTGGGGAAGGAACGGAGTAGGCAGGAAGCTGGGCTGGGAACCTGGTGAGAGCCACCATCTCTTTTCCCTGACTGGAAAAATGGGGGGGTCATTCTTCCGTCCGAAAAAAACGGATGCGGAATTGCGGACATTAGCGGATCCGCTCCCATAGGGGCCCATTACAAGTCCGTAAACGGACTTGTAATGAGCGGACGAATGGAGCGGACATGTGAAAGGGGCCTTAGAGAGAGCATTTGATATGCCACCTCCTCACCACTGGTTTCAACCCCTAAAAGCCTGCAGAAACACCCCAAAACCATGTGCACTGTACACGGTTGGAAGGGAGGTGTGGCACTGGCATGGCACCATTTGCTTGAGTGGGTCAGGTATGGTGGGCCATACTTCCTGCAGAATACAATTTGGGATAATGTTTGACGTGAGACAAAGCAGGATGACCACGCCATGTGTATTTCCCAACATGGCTGCCTGTATACCTTGGGGGGAGAGGGGAGGTGAAGTAAAAACGCAGCTGCACTACTCGTTTTTACCACCTGCCTGCTGGATGTGTTAACTAAACCCTAAAGAGTTGGCTCCATCTTGTTCTTAATCATCATTTTTTAGTTAGTCTTGCCGCTTTATTGATTTGCCCTTTTATCCCAGTGAACTTTAGAAGCTGGAAGTTGTTTTCTCAATGAAGTTGTTTGTTTTAGTGATGGCTGAACATCCCGAGGACTATTATTCTTTGTTTGATAAGCTCTACAGATCAGATCCAAAGACAACATTACAGACAAAGGAACTTATCAAACAAGCTGTCTGGAGAATGAGAGATGTATGACCAACAAGATTTAAAGGGTGTATAAAACGTTTTTTTTTTTTTACAAAACGGAAAAAAAACATATCGATAGGCAGATACTGTAGATTGATCCTTGATTCCTTGTGTTCTTCAATTGTATTTTAATATAAAATTACCCAATGCATTTATAATTCTAATTCCTTTACATTGGTGATTAGTGTAGAAGTCACTCTCTTCATTGGATGTCAGTGAGGAATGCCCCTTGTACATTGGTGGTTATTGGAGAAAAGCCTCTTTTCCATTGGTGGTGAGTGGAGAAAAGCCCTTTACATTGGTGATCGGTGTGGAAGTGACCCCTCACTTTGGATGTCAGTGAAGAATTTCCCCCCTTACATTGGTGTTTGGTAGAGGACCTATTTAAATTGGTGGTCAGTGTAAAAGTGACCCCCTTTATTGGTTATCCGTGGAAAAAGCACCCCCACATGGGTGGTCAGTGTGACCCTTTACATGAGATGCCAGTGAGGAATGCACCCTTACATTGGTGGTCAGTGGAGAAAAGCTCCTTTACGTTTATGATTGGTGGAGAAAAGCTTCTTTACATTGGTGGTTAGTGGAGAAAAGCTCCTTTACATTGGTGATCAGTCCAGAAAAGCTCATGTATATAGGTGTTCAGTGGAGAAAAACTCCTAAACATTAGTGATTGGTGGAAAAAAGCTCCTTTACATTGGTGAATGGTGGAGAAAAGCTCCTTTACATTGGTGATCAGTGGAGAAAAGCTAATTTTATATTGGTGGTCAGTGGAGACAAGCTCCTAAACATTAGTGATTGGTGGATAAAAGCTCATTTGCATTGGTGAATGGTGGAGAAAAGCTCATTTACATTTTTAAATGGTGAAGAAAAGCTTCTTTACATTTGTAAATGGTGGACAAAAGCTCCTTTACATTGGTGATTGGTGGAGAAAAGGCTCCTTTACATTGGTTATCAGTGTAGAAGTGACCCCTCACATTGGATAACAGTGGATAATTTCCCCCTTACATTGGTGTGTTGGGTAGAGAATCCCTTTAATGTGGTAGTCAGTGGAAAAGTGACCCCTTAAATTGGTTGTCAATGGAAAAATGCCCCCCTACATTGGTGGTTAGTGTGACCCTTTACAACAGATGCCAGTAAGAATGCACCCTTACATTGGTGGTCAGTGGAGAAAAGCTCATTTACATTGGTGATCAGTAGAGAAAAGCTCATTTACATTGGTGATCAGTAGAGAAAAGCTGCTTTACATTGGGTGATTGGTGGAGAAAAGCTCCTTTGCACTGGTGATTGGGGGAGAAAAGCTAGTTTACATTGGTGGTCAGTGGAGAAAAGCTCATTTACATTGGTGATCAGTGTAGAAGTGACCCCTCACTTTGGATGTCAGTGAACAATCCCCCCCCCTTACATTGGTGTTGGGTAGAGAACCCCTTTTTCAATGGAAAAATGCCCCCCTACATTGGGTGTTAGTGTGACCCTCTATATCAGGTGCCAGTGAAGGACGGCACACTTACATTGGTGGTCAGTGGAGAAAATCTCTCTTATGTTGGTGATTGGTGGAGAAAAGCTCATTTACATTGGTGATTGGTGGAGAAAAGCTCCTTTACATCAGTGATTGGTGGAGAAAGGCCCCCTTATGTTGGTGATTGGTGGAGAAAGGCCCTCTTATGTTGGTGATTGGTGGAGAAAGGCCCCCTTATGTTGGTGATTGGTGGAGAAAAGCTCATTTACATTGGGGATTGGTGGAGAAAAGCTCATTTACATTGGTGATTGGTGGAGAAAAGCTCCTTTACATCGGTGATTGGTGGAGAAAGGCCCCCTTATGTTGGTGATTGGTGGAGAAAGGCCCCCTTATGTTGGTGATTGGTGGAGAAAGGCCCCCTTATGTTGGTGATTGGTGGAGAAAAGCTCATTTACATTGGTGATTGGTGGAGAAAAGCTCCTTTACATCGGTGATTGGTGGAGAAAGGCCCCCTTATGTTGGTGATTGGTGGAGAAAGGCCCCCTTATGTTGGTGATTAGTGGAGAAAAGCTCATTTACATTTGTGATTGGTGGGGAAAAGCTCATTTACATTGGTGATTGGTGGAGAAAAGCTCCTTTACATCGGTGATTGGTGGAGAAAGGCCCCCTTATGTTGGTGATTGGTGGAGAAAGGCCCCCTTATGTTGGTGATTAGTGGGGAAAAGCTCATTTACATTTGTGATTGGTGGGGAAAAGCTCATTTACATTGGTGATTGGTGGAGAAAAGCTCCTTTACATGGGTGATTGGTGGAGAAAAGCTCCTTTACATGGGTGATTGGTGGAGAAAGGCCCCCTTAAATTGGTGATAAGTGTAGAAGTGACCCTTCACATTGGATACCAGTGAAGAATTCCCCCCTTACATTGATGGTCACTGGTCATTGTTAGTGGGAGATCAATCTGCTCAAGCAACCCCGAGCAACCTCTGGACTAACACCCTGGTTGAGAAGGCCTCCTCTAGGTAACACCGCTGTGTTCTTCTCCATTTCCATTTACCCTTCTAAACACAGTTTGGGCTGCTAATTAGTCCCTGACTCCCATCTGAAATTCAGCACTGCAGGCATCTTGTGTCGGAGAATTGGGAATGTTTGTGTCCCAGTTTTGGTTTCGCACAGCAAAGCCTCAGTTTCCGCCTTTTATAACCCAGATCGCCCCCTGAGTATTCATTTCGTCTTCTAATACAGAGGCTGCCTGGGCTGTCCACATCATTGCAGCAATGCTGAGGACCACCAGAGACTTAACTGCACTAATGAATCATCACAACGCTGTCAAACTGACCATATATTAGTACGATATATCATCCGAGGGCATTGGACGCAGCTCACCGGTCTGAGAGGTACAAGTCCTGGAGAAGATTCAATTCAATTAAACAACAAAAGTCATTTGTGGCGCAACAGCACCGTGAACCTAAGTGCACCAGGATGGAGCAAGTTCTTTGAGTGTTTAAAGTACTCACACATTTAGGTTATTTTTTATACCATTAGCCTTAAAGTGAATCTCAACAGCCTCTCTCTGCATGCTGTGTGTAAGTGGATCAGGATGGATTGATTTTTTTTTTTGAGAGTAACTCTAGTGTGTTTTTTGTGTAAATGCATTAAAAGAGTTGTAAAGGAAAACATTTTTTTCCCTAAATAGCTTCCTTTTCCTTAGTGCAGTCCTCCTTCACTTACCTCATCCTTCCATTTTGCTGTTAAATGTCCTTATTTCTTCTGAGAAATCCTCACTTCCTGTTCTTCTGTCTGTAACTCCACACAGTAATGCGAGGCTTTCAACAGGAAGTGAGGATTTCTCAGAAGAAATAAGGACATCTAAAAGCAAAATGGAAGGATGAGGTAAGTGAAGGAGGACTGCACTAAGGAAAAGAAAGGTATTTAAGGGAAAACATTTTTTTTCCTTTACAACCCCTTTAAGAAATCCCTTCACTGGAACGAAGGGGCCAAGCCCAACCCCTGGAAAAACAACCCCACACTATAATCTCCCCTTCACCAAATGATTTGGACCAGTGCACAAAGCAAAGTCCATAAAGACATGGATGAGCGAGTTTGGGTTGGAGGAACTTGACTGGTCTGCAAAGAGTCCTGACCTCAACCTGGTAGAACACCTTTGGGATGAATTAGAATGGAGACTTGGAGCCTGGACTTCTCGTCCACATCAGTGCCTGACCTCACAAATGCCCTTCTGGAAGAATGGTCAAACATTCCCATAGATACTCCTAAACCTTGTGGACGGCCTTCCCAGAAGAGTTGAAGCTGTTATAGCTGCAAAGAGTGGGCCAACTCAATATTGAACCCTACAGACTAATACTGGGATGCCATTAACTGCTTAAGGACCGCCTCCTGCACATATACGTCGGCAGAATGGCACGGCTGGGCACATCCACGTATATTTATGTCAGTAAATAGTATCCAGCCGTGTGTCACGGGCGCGCGGCAGCGGCACCCTCCCGTGACCCGGTCCGAAGCTCCGTGACCGGGACCGCGGGATTCGCGGACCCGATCGCCGCTGCAGTGCAGCGATCGGTCCCCGGAGCTGAAGAACGGGGAGATCCGTGTGTAAACACGGCTTCCCCGTGCATCTCTGTGGCGGCAGCATCGATTGCGTCATCCCTGTTATAGGGGGACGTGATCGATGACGTCACACCTACAGCCACACCCCCCTACAGTTGTAAACACACGTTAGGGAACACATATCCCCTACAGCGCCCCCTTGTGGTTAACTCCCAAACTGCAATTGTCATTTTCACAGTAAACAATGCAATTTAAATGCATTTTTTTGCTGTGAAAATGACAATTGTCCCAAAAATGTGTCAAAATTGTCCGAAGTGTCCGCCATAATGTCGCAGTCACGAAAAAAAACGCTGATCGCCGCCATTAGTAGTAAAAAAAAAAATAATTAATAAAAATGCAATAAAACTATCCCTTATTTTGTAAACGCTATAAATTTGGCGAAAACCAACCAATAAACGCTTATTGCAATTTTTTTTTTACCAAAAATAAGTAGAAGAATACGTATCGGCCTAAACTGAGGAAAAAAAAAATATATACATATTTTGGGGGTTATTTATTATAGCAAAAAGTAAAAAATATTGAATTTTTTTCAAAATTGTCGCTCTATTTTTGTTTATAGCGCAAAAAAAAAAAACCGCAGAGGTGATCAAATACCACCAAAAGAAAGCTCTATTTGTGGGGGAAAAAAGGACGCCAATTTTGTTTGGGAGCCACGTCGCACGACCGCGTAATTGTCAGTTAAAACGACGCAGTGCCGAATCGCAAAAAGGGGCAAGGTCCTTTACTTGCATTTTGGTCCGGGTCTTAAGTGGTTAATGTTCATGTAAAGGCAGGTGTCCCAATACTTTTGGTAATATAGTGTATATAAGGAATTATGACTTTCTATAACTTTTTTGACCTGCATAATTTTTCCACTTCCGTCACCCAGAAAGCACTGAAGGAAGTGAGCCACCAAACCAGCCGGGCAACTAGCATTTTCAGAAGGAGGCCAGAAATGTCTCTTGTGATGCATTTACTTTAGATAATAAGCCAGCATTTCAATGTACCTTTCCTTAGAGACCAGGCACAGTACATGAATATAGGGGTTGAGGCTTCAATAACCCGTAGCCTCCATCTGCACCCGGTAAATTGCGGTAAATCTGTTGTATTTAAAATGCTATTTATCTGAAACGGGCGGCACGCTCTAACCCGCCGACACTGTACAGGCAGCGTCTCAGATGCCTCCAAAAGCAATTATCTTTACCAAGTCTGGCATGTTATAAAAATCTTTACATTTCACTAACTTCTATTACTAGCATAATGCTTATATGAGATCTGAATTTCAGCCGGAGAGATTGCGGGGTGCTTGTTTATCGGTTTATGAAAACGCGCTTCACATAGAAATGAGGCAATGCAAAACGTACATTCCATCTACATAGAGGTATAGCACTGAGGTCCTGGGCCTCCATGTAAAGAATACATCTTTTACCACTCTAACCACCTAATTTAACCAAAATCTATATCCAGAACCCCCATCCATCCCTGTTAAGGCTCGTACACATGATCCAATTTTATGGCCATAATTGTCTGATGGATGTGTTGTGTCAGATAATCCGACCGTGTGTATGCTCCATCAGACAATTGTTGGCTGAATTAACAACAACAAAAGTTGGCTGTTCATGCTCACCAACTGTCTGACAATAAATCTGTTACGTCGGTTTATCCGATTGTGTGTACACAAGTCCAACTAAAATCCAATGTACAAACACGCATGCCACGAACCAATGCTAAACATCAGACAACAATAGCAGAAGTTGAACAAAACAGTGTAGCCACGCTAACCAAAATAATAATAATAATATTTACTGTAAATATACTTGAGTATAAGCCGACCCGAATATAAGCCGAGGCACCTAATTTTACCACAAAAATTTGGGAAAACGTATTGACTCGAGTATAAGCCTAGGGCAGTGATGGCGAACCTTGGCACCCCAGATATTTTGGAACTACATTTCCCATGATGCTCATGCACTCTGCAGTGTAGTTGAGCATCATGGGAAATGTAGTTCCAAAACATCTGGGGTGCCAAGGTTCGCCATCACTGGCCTAGGGTGTCCATCTGCATGCCTCACTGTGCCTCACTTTGCCTCACTGTGTCCATGTGCATGCCTTACTGGGTCCATGCCTCACTGTGCCCATGTACATGCCTCACTGTGCCCATGACTCACGGTGTCATGCCTCACTGTGCCCATGCCTCATTGTGCCCATGCCTCACTGTGTCCATGTGCATGCCTTACTGTGCCCATGACTCACTGTGCCCATGCCTCACTGTGCCCATGCCTCATTGTTGCTGCCTCATTGTGCCCATGCCTCACTGTGTCCATATGTAATCCTTACTGGGTCCATGCCTCACTGTGCCCATGTACATGCCTCACTGTGCCCATGACTCACTGTGTCATGCCTCACTTTGCCCATGCCTCACTGTGCCCAAGCCTCACTGTGCCCATGACTAGACTTACGTTTAACATGGGAGTATATAGAAGGGGTTCCCGGCTTTGAAAAATCGGTGCTCCCTGGCCGTAGGTCCCCCAGACAGAAAACTTGTAGAGGAAAACTGGGGCTACATGTGTGCCAAGTTTCGGGTCCAGGGGACCTACGGCTGGCCGGTACCGGTGCCCCAAAGTTACCGGAGAAATGCCCGTTTAACATGGGAAAATCGGTGCTCCCCGGCCGCAGGTCCCCCGGAGAACAAACTTTGCACCCTTGTAGAGGAAGAGTGGGGCTACATGTGTGCCAAGCCGGTACCGGGTCCCCAAAGTCTGGAAGATCAGGTGCAAAAAGGTGACTCAAGTATAAGCCGAGGGGGCATTTTCATCACCAAAAAATGTGCTGAAAAACTCGGCTTATACTCGAGTATATACAGTATGAAATCTAAAAAATAATAAATTGAAAAATACCAACATCAAATCCACATGTGAAAGAATATGTGAGGGATTAATACTATATAGAAAATATGGGAATCCAGGGATTAAAAAGGAGTGAACTGTCCCGAGGTGAATGACATAAATAAATATGTGCAAAAGCGTCCAATATAAAAAAATGAAAATTTAGTCAAATAAAAAATTGATTGGTGAACAATCCTGGAATCACATGGATATGTGGCAATGAACGTGCTGTCTAGTGATTATTCCGTCTTCCACCAGTTGTGAACAAACACCCAATAAAATGTCTATATACCCAGCCAGGGCTTTTATCCAGGGGGTTCTATGGCAACACCTCCATGTGATCGATATGATTGAAGAGAGGTATGCACCAGATAGCACCATTGGGTTGATCGTTCAGTGTTTGTGGATAATGGTCAGATGTTACTCAAAAAATGAAAGGGAACTGAACATAGCGTAAATCAGATATGGTAACATTTAATGAAGCTAAGAATACACTTACAGTACATAGGTATATAGATAAAAAGCAGTAAAAGATAAGCCGACGAACGCCTGTCCACTCAGCCACACACACGCAATGACGTCGGCAAATCAACCCCTCCCGACGAGCGTTTCGTCATAAAATGACGTCGTCCTGGGGCACGGCATAATGCAGAAGTTGCCCAAAGGGTGGTGGTAAAGATCTGAAAAACCACAAAGTTTGGTGTAGGTTGGCTGAAACTGTTGGGACTTGTGTATGCATACCAAGTTCACGGCCAACGCCCTTTGAACCAAAATCCACAGAAAAGCCAGATGGAATTTCCGATCGTGTGTACAAGGCTTTAGTCTCATATTCCCACTGCCCATGTACCATCCCAGCAATAGCTTTATCATGTCACAGGCCAAGCAATTCACACACCTCCAGCACTGAATGTATGTAATGATAAGGGGTGCTGGGGTGTGCTGGAGGGTCTATTGATACTGGCTGTATCAATAGACCCTCCTGTATCAGTTCCTGCACCTATTTTTTGAGAAAAGAAGTCCTGGCTTTGCCTATAGGTAAAAATCATACAAAGGAGTTTACTTCCACTTTAATGTAAGCTAGAACATCTGTGAACAGGGCTGCTGTTAGAAATATTGGGGCCCCATACAGCCTACCTGACAGCCCCCCCTGAAAATGACTGAGGACATAGATTTATTAGTCCCTTTCTCTACAACCTCAGGTGCAAAGATGGATGAATTTGAAAGCACTCTGAAGCTTCCTGCTCATTCACAAACTGAAGCATAGTAAACATGGTTACAAATTAACACAGTTTACTATGCTTCAGTGATGAAAGAATACAGGATTCCGATCACTCACTGTATTCATTCAGGAAATGAAGGTTTCAGTAAATGACGCATTTACCAGCCTCTTCCCCTGCTCGCCATCCTGAAATATCCCTGTGTGCCCACAGCAGCTGTCAGGAGGAGACTAAGGAAGCTGGCAGTGCTGCGGGGCAAAAGGGGCTCACACAGGGGGGGCCCGGACAGCAGATAGAGGGGCACATGTGTTAGAAGTAGACTCACAGGGTAGAAGTTCCCGGGAATGGCTTAACTCCGTATTCATAAACTCCACCAAATGGACATATGTGCGAAAAAAGGTGCACCATAGCATAATTCCGTATAACGTATTTATTTAAAAAAAAAAAGTAAGTGGTACTTACAAGAAGCAGGTAAAATCGTAACATATAAAAACAGATGCCGGCCGGCAACAAACGGAGCCCTTCCTCCTCACATCGGCGTGGTGATGTCACTGCGCGTCCACCCAGTGCAGTCAGAGGGAGGGGGGGGAAGAAGAGGATCATCGTCTGTGTGACAGGAAGTCAGGCAAATCTGTGGGTGTTGTCACAGATAGGAGATACATTTCTGCCTTGTTTAGACAATACACCAATTGCTACCAGGTGTCGGCTACAGAGGTAGCCAGAAATGTTTTGGGCGTTGGAAAACTTCAGCTGTTTAGAATGAGGCAATTAAGGCCTCTATAATTTATCCAAAGGATGACTACTGATTGCTGCATCCTGAGGCTTTTTGAGTTAAGGAGAGCAGTCAGAAAGACTTCTAAAAGGGTGAGGTGGTTGTTGATTTTTCTGTGTGATAAAAATCAAAAAGACTATTGTTTCTCTGCTGTATGACCAGCAGTGTCTGCCCAGCAGTAGGCTGTGCCAGACTCCATAGATAGGTTCCTGTGTGGTGAAGGTAGACGCCCCAAGTGGCCAGGGTTTATGTTTTGTTTTGTTTTGTTTATGCTGTTTGGATGCTTGCACTTGTTTCCAGCAATATGGAAGAATAAACCAAACTCTTTGTTTTCAACCGTCTTTGGCTGCCTCTCTGTATAGTTCAGTATGTAGTGAACCTATCCAGGGGGTCACACCCCCCCGCTACCGAGCTAACCCCTTACAGTCTGCAATAAGGCAGTATTTAGCAGGTGCCTGGGCTCCTCTTTTCAACTGATAGGGCCCGGGCCCACTACAGAAGGGCTGTCTGTACTTGTGGCAGCCCTGCCAGCAAAGAGAGGTTAGAAGGCCTTTTTTGAGGACCTGACACCAGCCACTTGGTCATTGCTCTTTTAGAAACGTATTACTGCTGTCCCTCCTGCTCAGCAGGTGCCTGGTCTCCTCTTTTGAACTGATGGGGCCCGGGCCCACTACAGGAGGGCTGGTTGTACTGCTTCTGGCATCCCTGCCAGCAAAGAGAGGCTAGAAGGCATTTTTTGAGGACCTGACACCAGCCACTTGGTCATTGCTCTTTTAAAAACATAGTACTGCTGTCCCTCCTGCTCAGCACGTGCCTGGTCTCCTCTTTTTAACTGATGGGGCCCGGGCCCACTACAGGAGGGCTGTCTGTACTTGTGGCAGCCCTGCCAGCAAAGAGAGGCTAGAAGGCCTTTTTTGAGGACCTGACACTTGGTCATTGCTTTTTTAGTAACTTATTACTGCTGTCCCTGCCTGGTATCCTCTTTTGAACTGATGGGGCCCGGGCCCATTACAGGAGGGCTGGTTGTACTGCTTCTGGCATCTCTGCTAGCAAAGAGAGGCTAGAAGGCATTTTTTAAGGACCTGACACCAGCCACTTGGTCATTGCTCTTTTAGAAACTTAGTACTGCTGTCCCTCCTGCTCAGCAGGTGCCTGGTCTCCTCTTTTGAACTGATGGGGCCCGGGCCCACTACAGGAGGGCTGGCTGTACTGCTTTTGGCAGCCCTGCCAGCAAAGAGAGGCTAGAAGGCCTTTTTTGAGGACCTGACACTAGCCACTTTTAGTAACTTAGTAGCATCAGTACTTCTATCTTCTGGATAATAAGGACATTTGAGGTAGCAGTAATAAAAAGTGGCTTTACTCTCACAGTTTCTATTTCTTCGGTTTCCTGGAAGATCCAAGCTTTTCTTATTCTAGAAATGGTAAAATACATAAAAAATGAATCTCCTTCCATCTCTAAATGTTTCATGTGTGCCTTGAAGAGCAGCACACGGGGCTTCGCTGCCTTTGATTTGAGGAAACTTCAATCCTATTATTGTTTGATGAAACTTACTTCTAAGTCATCGTATAATCAATTCTTCTCTGTCTCACGTAACCTACACCTGTGTCGTACGCTTGTTTTACATCTTCCTGTCATCCCATCGCACTTATAATCAACTCTGATAAGCCCTTCGCCTGCCTGGCTGCCGAACACAGCTAATTGTTCAAAGGAAACTTTTATGCATAAAATCTGATGTCTCATCTGACAGTTTCCGGATCACCCAAAAAAAAATGGTTCAATTTCTTTATAGAAGAAATTGAATTTAACAGAGAACTATGGGAATTTTTTTTATTTTTTGGGGGGGAATCATGCTTACCTAGGTGGATGGTGTATCTGTCCCCCGCTGGCTCTAACACTGAGAACTGAGCGATCAAACACAGCTGATCGCTCGGTTCTCAGAGCTCCCTGAGCAGAGAGCTGGTGACTGTACAGCCTCGTACACACGATCGGATTTCCGTCAGACAAAGCCGTGGAATTTTGTCTGAAGGGCATTGGCCATGAACTTGTTCTGCATTAGGGTGACCACCTGTCCCGGATTGCCAGGGACAGTTCCGCGTTTTGCAGGTCTGTCCCGGGCACATTCATTCCAGGACAATACAGTGTCCCAGAATGAAACTGACACAGCCACCCCCCAGGGCCAATCTGATGCCCCCCAAAAAGGCCACCACATCACCGCTTTACTCACTGACAGTACTTGTCCTGGCCAGGAATGCCTGGAGGAGCACAATCCCCACCCCCTGCTTGTGATTGGAGAAATCATAAATCCCACCTCTTGTGTCCAATCACTGTGCTGTGATTTGTTACAGCACAAGCTGATTTTTGGGAAGGGAGGGTGTCCCTGAATGATAGTTTGCAAGTGTGGTCACCCTAGTCTGCATACAGACAGCAAAACATTGTCAGCCAACAAATATGAAACTACAGTATATACTCGAGTATAAGCCAAGCTTTTCAGCACATTTTTTTGTGCTGAAAATGCCCCCCTCGGCTTATACCCGAGTCACCTTTTTCTGCCTGACTTTGGGGACCCAGCACACAAGTCCTTCAGAAAAAAATCCAAAGTACAAACACCCATTCTCAGAAGCATTGCTAACCATAATACAACATTGGCAGAAGTTGCCCAAAGGGTGGTGCTAACGAGCTGAAAAACCACATACCATACATACTCGAGTATAAGCCGACCCGAATATAAGCCGAGGCACCTAATTTTACCACAAAAAAATGGAAAAACGTATTGACTCGAGTATAAGCCTAGGGTGTCCATCTGCATGCCTCACTTTGCCTCACTGTGCCCATGCCTCACTGTGCCCATGCCTCACTGTGCCCATGCCTCAGTGTGCCCATGCCTCACTGTGTCCATGACTAGACTGGCATTTAACATGGAAGTCTATGGAAGGAGTGCCAGGTTTGGAAAATCTGTGCTCCCCAGCCATAGGTCCCCTAGACAACTAACTTTGCACACTTGTAGAGAAGAAATGGGGCTACATGTGTGCCGAGTCCAGGGGACCTACGACTGACAGGTACCAGGCCCCCAAACTCACCGGAAAAATTACCGTTTACAATGGGAATCTATGGAAGGGGTGCCCGGTTTTGAAAAATCGTTGCTCCCCGGCGGTAGGTCCCCCGGACAACAAACTTTGCACACTTGTAGAGGAAGAGTGGGGCCAAGTTTGGGGTCCAGGGGACCTACGGCTGGCCGGTACTGGGTCCCCAAAGTCTGGGAGATCAGGCGCAAAAAGGTGACTCGAGTTTAAGCCGAGGGGGGCATTTTCAGCACAAAAAAAGTGCTGAAAAACTCGGCTTATACACGAGTATATACGGTAGTTGCATATAAAATGCACTTTTTATCTATCAAAAAGTGTTTTCCAGCGCTAAACCTTTCATCCAATTTCTAAATTGCTGCATTTGTAAATTCCAAAAGCCAATATAAAGGAATAGTGGTGGTAAAAAAAAAAGCATTTGTGGGTTTAACCAATCTTATTCTTTTGTACAATGCGCCGCTTTGCGGCAGCGGTTAATGATGGGATGTGGGGTTCTGGACCCTTTTACATCACACAGCACCCTGGACCCCTTTACATCACACAGCACCCTGCACCTCTGGACCCCTTTACACCACACAGCACCCTGCACCTCTGGACCTCTTTACATTACACAGCACCTTGCACCTCTGGGCCCCTTTACATTAAACAGCACCCTGCACCTTTGGATCCCTTTACATTATACAGCACATTGCACCTCTGGACCCTTTACATTACACAGCACCCTGCACCTCTGGACCCCTTTACATTACACAGCACCCTGCATCACTGGACCCCTTTACATTATACAGCACCCTGCACCTCTGGACCCTTTACATTACACAGCACCCTGCATCACTGGACCCCTTTACATTACACAGCACCCTGCAGCTCTGGACCCCTTTACATTATACAGCACCTTGCACCTCTGGACCCTTTACATTGCACAGCACCCTGCACCTCTGGACCCCTTTACATTACACAGCCCCCCACAGTTTGTTACACAGACACCCCTCTAACAGTTCTGGACCCCCTGCATGTTGCAATGGGGGAGACATGACATGCGGCCTGCGGGCCACCGCGGCCCACCGGGCATATACCGGTATGCCCTATGGCCAGTCTGGGCCTGATGCCCACAGCTAAGGTCATCTCAACAGACAGGAGTAACCTCAAGCAGGTTTGAAGACCACTTGGCCCATCCATTGCGATGGCATGATGTTGGTATGAAGGTATAGTGGCTGTACTTTTCACTGTTCATGATAAAGGGCGAGGCTCTGGCCTCTCAGCAACAGCTTAGCACTCACACATTCGCTTGGAACCGTGATGGTGACATTTCAAAGCTAAAACAAGATAATTGGCACATTGCAAAGCCTCTTTACAACAACATGGCTTGTGCCCAGCTGTGGCATTTTGATGCACACAGTTCATGGACCTTTTTCTGCCTTTTTACATTTAATAAGCAACATCATTCACTTGAACCTTTCTACTTATTTATTTCTCCTGTCCATTTTACCTGAATTTAAAAAAGGTTATTAGACGTTTTTTTACCGACCTTTATATGTAGGCCAAGCTAGTGAACTTTTGTGAATGGCATGTAGCATTTCAGCCACATTGGTAGGTTTAAGCTGAACTCCAGGCAAGCCAGTACATAGACTGGTGAAATACATACAGTACAGTACATGGATTTGGTTTTAGGCTAATCCCAAATCTCTGTGGCTGGGTAACGTACACAAAAGCCTGCGCTTTCCCGACCCACAGGGAGACCTGCTGCACTTTAGCAGAAGCACAGGGGTGACAATAATTCTCAATTGCACTCCCATGCATTGGTATCAGTGGCGGTGCATCCATAAAGGGCGCACGGGCGACGCCCCCTCTCTCCTGCCACCTGTCTATCACCATAGAGAGAGTCATGCATTGCATGACTCTCTCTATGGTCACCACTCGCCACCCCCTATTCAGGTGCCCGACACAGGTCATGTGCCTTGCATTTTGGGTTTGAATCAATTGGGAGCCACACATTTTATTTATATTTATACAGTATTTATTATTTCATTTATTGATTAGAAACATTTATACAGCACTGAAGGCATGGCTGTCTTAATGAGAGGGCACACCTGGGCACTGCCCAGGGGCCCCAGCTGCATGGAGGGCCCCTGCACTTTCCCCAAAGCAGCTGGTCCTTGAGCCCATGCTGGTGGAATATCTGGGATGTAGAGGGGTCAGAGTGCTGGGGGGATAATTGGGGTGTAGAGGGGTCAGAGTGCTGGGGGGGATATCTGGGGTGTAGATGGGTCAGCTTTCTTACTTATGTGTGTAGTATTTCCCCCACTGTTTCTTTGCTGTTCAGAACGGTTGTTCATGTAGTTATTGTGAAGTTCCACCCAAAAGGGGAATCTTCGCTTGTCTGCCTCCTATCTACTTCATATCTGTTTACCTGCACTCAGTGCCGATCCTGACCTCCCTGGGGCCCTAAGCAAAATGAAATGTCACATTCAAGTTGAGTAGCGGGGAGGGGGGGGGGCTGCCAAAAATGACATGTCACATTAAAGTAGAGAAGCGGGGGGTGCTGCCTCTTCTCCCATGCAGCCAGCGAGAAGCGGGGTGGGGGGCCGAAAATGACTTCTCACCAGACGGGCCTCTAGTAATTTAGGGGGCCCTCCGCATCTTTTTCGGGGCCCTAAGCGGCTTGCATAGTGAGCCTATAGGGCGGATCGGCCCTGCCTGCACTGTCTCCATTGTAGGGGCCCCAGAGCATGAATTGATGCTATTAAGACAGCCCTGACTGAAGGTTTAAAAAGTAGTTAACTCCAGAATTAGATTTTTGCACATGCTTATTATAAGTAGGGTTGTCCCGATACCACTTTTTTAAGACCGAGTACAAGTACCGATACTTTTTTTCAAGTACTCACCGATACCGAATACTGATACTTTTTTTTAATGTCATGTGATAGTGGCGTTTTTTTTTTGTTTTGTTTGTTTTTTTACAATTTTTTTTATTATTATTATTTTTCCTTTTTTTTTTTTTTTACAGATTTTTTTTTTTTTTTTTTAGAGGGGGGGTAGTGGATTGTCAGTGTGTTTTTTTTTTCTTTTTTATTACTATTTACATTTTATTTTTTTAATTATTTATTGCAATTTTTTTTCTTTTTTTTAATCAGCCCTGTTGGGGGGGGAGGTGGGCTTTGGTGAGATATCAGGGGTCTTAACAGACCTCTCACATCTCTTTTAAAGCAGCTGAAATCCGCGGGGAGGGGGGGGGGGGGGTTAAAGAGAGAAGCGGAAAATTACTTTTAAATCTATACACTGTATAGATTTAAAAGTATTTTTTCCGCTTCTGTAAAAAGTATCGGGTGAAGCATCGGGAGCATTTGCCCGAGTACAAATACTCGGGCAAATGCTTGGCATCGGTCCCGATACCGATACTAGTATCGGTATCGGGACAACCCTAATTATAAGCTTACCTGTAGGTAAAATGAATATCTCCTAAATGTTCACCATATAGGAGACATTCCAGTGAACAGCAGCCGGTGGAATGGCATACCCATGCCATTTCTTCAGAGCTCTGTGCCATGGTGATTACTCCCACGCCCATGCACGGGAATGATGTCATCGCGGCTCGGCCATTTAAGTGGCCACATCCCGTGAACCCAGAACGAAGGCTTGGTTAAAATGGAAGCCTCTGCATCAGTCACAGCATGCCGCTGGAAGGCTTTGTTTCAGATACATTTTTACTAATGTGCTAGTATGTGATGTATACTAGCAAATGATGACATTGCCTTGCAGGGAAAATTAACTACCACTTTAGGTGCGTTACATAATTTACATTCACATCAGTCTCTGTCAGGCCTGGACTGGCCAAAGGGCACACCGGGCACTTGCTCGGTGGGCTGGAGCCGTCGTGCCGCATGTCCTTCTGGCGCCCAAAGCAGCTGTTTAGTTCAGGCATTGGACCAGGGGGCGGAAGCTACAGGTCACCTGACCTGTGACCATGAATAAGGAGGTGCTGGATTAGAAGCTGGACCAGAGAGAAAGTGAGTGCGGTTCCCCATGAGCCTGGATAGGAGGAGAGGCAGGGCGGCTGCATATAGAAGAATCAATCTCTCTATTTTCCTCCTGCAGACACTTAAAGCCTGCTTCTCCTCCTTTCCCTCCTGCAGACATTCAGAGGCTGCAGGAGGAAAATAGGGAGATTGATTCTTCTATATGCAGCCACTCCTACTATCCAGCTTCTATCTGCTGCCCCCCATGCTCTCAGCCCCCCCCCCCCCCCCCGGTGCTCTTTGGCCTACCCTGTGCTCTCAGCCCCCCCCCCCTGTGCTCTCAGGCTTCCCCCAGTGCTCTTCAACTCTCCAGTGCTCTTAACCCCCCTCCCGTGCTCTCCAGCCTCTCATTACTCTCAGACCCCCTGTGCTCTCAGGCTACCCCCCAGTGCTCTCCAGCACCCCCCTGTGCTTCTTCATCCTTCCAGTGCTCTCTGGTCCCCTTTGTGCTCTCCACCCCCCTCCAGTGCTCCCCCCCTGTGCTCTACAGACCTCCATATTCTCCAGCCCCCTTCCATGCTCTCTGCCCCCTCCCCCCGTTAGGGTGACCAAGTGTCCTGGATTGCCCGGGACAGTCCCGCATTTTGCAGGTCTGTCCCGGGCACATTCATTCCAGGACAATACAGTGTCCCCGAATGAAACTGACACAGCCATCCCCAGGGCCAATCTGATGCCCCCAAAAAAGGCTGCCACATCACCGTTTTACTCACTGACAGTACTTGTCCTGGCTGGGAATGCCTGGAGGAGCACAATCTCGCCCCTTGCTTGTGATTGGAGAAATCATAAATCCGCCTCTTGTGTCCAATCACTGTGCTGTGATTCGTTACAGCACAAGCTGATTTTTGGGGTGTCCCTGAATGGTAGTTTGGAAATGTGGTCACCCTACCCCCCTGTTCTCTGCCCCCCTGTGCTCACTGCCCCCCGTATGCTTTCCCAGCTCCCTCACCTCTGTCGGGATGGAGAGCGGGGAAGGGGCCGGTAGCTATGTCATGGGCTGCTCAGTCTAAAATGCCGACCTATTTCTTGTCCCAGTCCGGGCCTGGTCCCTGCCCCCAAAAAGGTTACAATCTAAGGTCTCTAACTCACATACATACGTAGACATACTAGGGCCACTTTAGACACAAACTAATTAACCTCCCAGCATGCTTTGTTTAAAAAAAACGGCCAAATACTTTGAGTTGTATTTTTGAATTATCTGTTGGCTACAAATTATCCAGTTCTGGAACTTTTCAGATCAATTGATGTTCGTCAAATAGCGGCCAATCAGAATGAATCCTTTGTACAGTACACTGAAATCCAATATTATGAGTTATTGCACATTGCTCTTTGCCATCCTGAAAAGCCCCATAAATCTTCAATTGCAGGGCAGTGTTGCCCTATAAATGTGCTTTGTCCTGAGCCTTAGATAACCTAAGAATGAAAAAAATAAAAAATTAAAATTAAAAAGAAAAGCTTAAACTCTGAATTCATACTACCGGCATTACAAGAAATTGTTACTTCTACATAGTGGATCATATTTGTTATTTTTGTAACCAAGAAATAATATGAAGTTTCAATGTGAATCATTGTTCACTGAGCAGAACAATAAACTCCAATTCCACTCAACACTAGGGGGCAATATTGATTATGCAGATAAGACATAAACAAGCCCAGGCAACCTGCAGCTGTCAGCTCTATGATAAATCTGCAATTTTTAGGCTGTACCAGCACTGACAAGTTATTTTATTTCATGTTCGAGTAGTCTACAAATTCTATTTGTTGTTTATGCTATCTGCTCTAAAAAATAACATCTATTAGCAAGGGCATTGCTAGGTGACTTCAGCTCGAAATCTGAGCCCAACACCGGGGGGGGGGGGGATTTGTGTGGCGGGGGGTAAGCTCACTAGCTGGTTGCTGCCTGGCTTACAAGTAACCATCAATGCTGACCTACCTGACCCACACTGACCTACCTGACGCACACTGACCTACCTGACACACACTGACCTACCGGATGCACGCTGACCTACCTGATGCACGCTGACCTACCTGACCCACACTGACCTACCTGACCCTTACACTTCAGACTTCCTCCTGCAGCTCAGCCGTAGTGTGCGGTGCGCCCATCCCAGTAGACAGCAGGTAGGCAGAGACAGGGAAGGAGAGAGGCCCCCCTCGGGCAGGGATCTCATACTGCTCGACACAGCCGCCTTGTAATTCCCGCCTTCTGAAACCTGCAGCGCCTATGATGGACGGCACGCATCCCACGGTCCTGGCATTGGACCAGTGGGACATCCATCTGAGGCGTTGCAGGCTCCAGAAGGCAGGACCTGCTATGTAAATCAGCCGCCCTCCGAGTCAGATGGGTCCCCGCTCGGGGCTCGGGGCTAATAATAGATTTGTGAATGCCCAAGTCCTGGGGGTTGTTTGGGGGTTGTTTGGGGGCCTGAATATAAACAAAAAGTCAGTGCTACTACCCATACATCACATGGAAAGCAGAGCTCCCGGGTGCTTGATCCAAAGTCGCTGGCTGCGTAGAATAATGTGAAAAAGATGATCCGCACTCTGATTGTTGCTCTTAAACAATAGACGTATTTATTGACAACAAACCACAGTAGACAAACGCAATAGGAAATATTTAGGAGAAAGGGAGTCACCGCTCCAGGTGGGTATGCTGAGCAATCAGTAGCTTCTCGGGAAACCAAGGGTGTCGGCAATGCACAAGGCAAATGGTAGAGGCTAGAAGAATTGACAGCCGCACTCCAACAGACCTTTCAGTTGTCTTTATTGTAAAAACAGAACAGAAAATGCACTACAGAATGCAGCAAAAATAGGGATAGCAGCCAACGCGTTTCACACTATGGAACAGTGCTTAGTCGTGGCTGATAGGAAATGTTGACACGTTTCAGCCTATAAGGCCTCAGTCATGGGGGCCTACTTGGGGCTACAGCCGCCCTCTCCCGGTGCCACTGTCTATTAGTCTACTGTTTAGCTTCTTGGCCAGATGCGAAATCAGGGGCATCATTAGATATTATGGTGCCCCATACTGTCCATCTATTAGGACCCCCTTTTGCCCCCCCCCCCATAGTGGCAGGGCAGTGATCTTAAAGTGACAGGACAGTAAGCAGCATGTAGTAGCTGGACATGGCTGTAAGCAGCATGGAGCGGCAGGGTGATGAGCAGTATGTAGTGGCAGAACAAAAGGCAGTATGTAGTAGCAATGTAGTGGGCAGTATGTAGTTACAGGTCAGGGCAATGAGAAGCATGGAGTTGTAGGGTAATAAGAAGCATGTAGTGGCAGGGCAGGGGAATGGATAGTGTGTAGTGACCGAGAATAGGTGCAGGAACTCCTCCCTTCTGAGTCACTTCTTGCCTCCACCACCTACCCACCTCCGAGCACCATCCTTTGGTTCCACCCCTTACCCACCTCCCAGTATCGCCCCTTTTAGAGAATACAGAACCAAGTATCAATTTGTGGTGATAAGTAATGTGTACAGAATTTGTTAATAACAACAAGAAAAGCAGTAAAGTAGATCTCCTGCCAGCAGCAATAGACCCTCCCCAGCAACAAAAATAGATCCCGACAGCAACAACAGATTTCCCAGCAGCCAGCCCAACATAATTAGAATCTCCAGCAGCCAGCAACTGTAGACCCCGTTCCTCAACAGTAGATACATTTGAGCGACAACTGCCCCCCCCCAATAGATCCCCAGGAACAATAGATCCCCAGTAGACAGTATGTAGTGGCAGGGCAGTAGACAATATCTAGTGTCAGGGCAGTAGAGAGTATGTAGTGGCAGGTCAGTAGACAGTATGTAGTGGCAGGGCAGTAGACAATATCTAGTGTCAGGGCAGTAGAGAGTATGTAGTGGCAGGTCAGTAGACAGTATGTAGTGGCAGGGCAGTAGACAATATCTAGTGTCAGGGCAGTAGAGACTATGTAGTGGCAGGTCAGTAGACAGTATGTAGTGGCAGGGCAGTAGACAGTATGTAGTGGCAGGGCAGTAGACAGTATGTAGTGGCAGGGCAGTAGACAATAGCTAGTGTCAGGGCAGTAGAGAGTATGTAGTGGCAGGTCAGTAGACAGTATGTAGTGGCAGGGCAGTAGACAGTATGTATTGGCAGGGCAGTAGAGAGTATGTAGTGGCAGGGCAGTAGACAATATGTAGTGGCAGGGCAGTAGACAGTATCTAGTGGCAGGTCAGTAGAGAGTATGTAGTGGCAGGTTAGTAGATAGTATGTAGTGGCAGGGCAGTAGAAAGTATGTAGTGGCAGGTCAATAGACAATAGGTAGTGGCAGGGCAGTAGAGAGTATGTAGTGGCAAATCAGTAGAGAGTATGTAGTAGCAGGTCAGTAGAGAGTATGTAGTGGCAGGGCAGTAGAGAGTATGCAGTGGCAGGGCAGTAAACGGTATGTAGTGGCACAGCAGTAGACAGTATGTAGTGGCAGGTCAGTAGACAGTATGCAGTAGCAGGGCAATAGAGAGTATGTAGTGGCAGGTCAATAAAGAGTATGTAGTGGCAGGTCAGTAGAGAGTATGTAGTGGCAGGTCAGTAGAGAGTATGTAGTGGCAGGTCAGTAGAGAGTATGTAGTAGCAGGTCAATAGAGAGTATGTAGTGGCAGGTCAGTAGAGAGTATGTAGTAGCAGGTCAGTAGAGAGTATGTAGTGGCAGGTCAGTAGATAGTATGTAGTGGCAGGTCAGTAGAGAGAGAGAGTATGTAGTGGCAGGTCAGTAGAGAGAGAGGCCCAGATTCACAGAGCGATTACGCCTGCGCAACAGGAGATGCGCAGCGTAAGTCGAAATGTGTGCGTGCGTTTCGATGCACGGCATCCCCAGAACGAGATACGCAAAAAAATCTACTTTTTTTTGTCCCGCGTAATTTCGTTAGACTGGCGCATCCGTCTGCGCAAAAGTGCGCTAGACAGACCATTGATTTGCTAGTCAAATATGCTAATGAGGCACTTACGGGGATCCACAAAAAAACTTTAGGGCAGCGCAGGCTACGCAGTGTGCGCAACAGCAAAATGTCCTGTCTAAAATTAGACCATAGAAAAGCTGGTCTAAAAAGAGAAAAAAAGTCTACTTGTTAGATAAAGCAACACTGTTAGTGAGGAGCTCAGCAGTCACACGTGTTGCACAACAATCTGTATGCCAACATGCCAGGGCATCGTCGCGCATAGCTATACTACTGACTTTAGATGAACAAAGAAGGATGAGGGCACGGAGGATGGCACTAAGGAGGGCACGGGAGATGTTTTTTTTTTTTTATTTGCTTATATAAACTTTACAATTTAATCTAATCTAATACAATATTCTTATCTGATACAAGCCCCTCACTCTTCACTTGATATATCACACATGCATAGACATCTTTGGCATGAGTGATTCTGAGGTGTCTCGCATCTTCAGATTCACCCCTCATGCCATCATGGAATTACCACAACCTTGCAGCAGGACATCAGCAGCCCAACACATGGCACTACCCATGACACCCATGACAGCTACATATACAATCAGAGCCCCATCCCCACAGATTTCAAACAGAACACGTATGGGGACAGCTGGCTGGTTGGTGAGTGACATGGGTGGCAGGCATGACTGTCCCCCCCCATGATGCACACATCACAAGGGACACATGCACTACTAACATCCTCCTGTCTTTTCCCTTCAAGGTGACTCTGCATATGCACTGGGACCCCATCTCATGACCCCATCTCATGCCAGCTCACATATGCATCTTTGCACGTTAAAAACACACATTAATCATGGCACAATGAGAATGCATGCATGCACAACACTGTGGTCCCTAGCACACACACCCCACATCCTCATCACATTGGATTGGTACAAGCCCACCATGCAGGACTTGTGAGCAGCAACGCCATGCCGCGGCTCCAATTATGTCACTGTACATTCATACACCATTCACACAGACCTGGGGATCCCTTCTCCACCACAAATGAGGGTGACACCCCTTTTCCCGCAGGAATATCACCCCCACATTCCAAAATCATACACAAACAGAACCAAAAAAATAAAATAAATGACGAGCAAAAATAAAAAATGCCCCAGCAAAAATATAATTTAAACAAAATAACAACAAAGAAAACACATAAAAGACAAAAATCACTCTGCAAAACAGTCCCCAAATATCTCAAAGACACGTCACAAACAAATAAACAAACGCTAATAAACAAAAGCACCTTGCTGTATAGGAAGGGATACAAAGGGATGTACTTTTGCAATGCAAGTGCGTTTGTCTCTGTCTATTTATGCTGTTTGCGTAGTTCACAATGTTGCCCTAGTCCATTTCCAATTTCACTGATTGCGCCGCTCCCGAGTTGTGAGCATGCGCACAGCGGAGCTGACCATTGGTCTCCTTCAAGCGCGCATGCGCGAGCCGGCCGGCCCTTCATTTGCATGGGGTCACGGCTCATTTCAATGTAACACGCCCACGTCCTTCCCAATTTGTATTACTCCGCCTTACGCCTATGAAAAAACGTTACGCATGCGCAATTTTCTGCGCAAAAGCTACGAGAATAGGGTGATTACGCGGCAAAATTGCGCAAGTCTAACGTAAAGGCGGTGCGCTACGCCGGTCCAATAATGCGCAGATGTACGTGAATCTGGGCCAGAGTATGTAGTGGCAGGGCGGTAGAGAGAGAGTATGTAGTGGCAGGTCAGTAGAGAGAGAGTATGTAGTGGCAGGTCAGTAGAGAGAGAGTATGTAGTGGCAGGTCAGTAGAGAGAGAGTATGTAGTGGCAGGTCAGTAGAGAGAGAGTATGTAGTGGCAGGGCGGTAGAGAGTATGTAGTGGCAGGTCAGTAGAGAGAGAGTATGTAGTGGCAGGTCAGTAGAGAGAGAGTATGTAGTGGCAGGTCAGTAGAGAGAGAGTATGTAGTGGCAGGGCAGTAGAGAGAGAGTATGTAGTGGCAGGGCGGTAGACAGTAATTATATATGTGCTCACATCTATCTGAACCTTCATATGAAGAGGTGGCAGAAAGGGGTAAGTGGGGGGGGGGGTGCATTTCTCATCTGAATCATTTTAGCTGCTTCCATGTATGCTAAATCTTCTATATTAAAAATATTGGACACACAGAACATATTTATGGATGCATGCTCTTGAAAACCCGTATCTGAGCCTTCCTTCTCCATTTTCACTTCTCAGATGATTATTTAATTCCATGAATCTAGCTTGTGGGATGGACTGATTAAACGTTCATCAGTTTGATATCCCCTTATAAATATAAACCAGATGCTGTTGCCTTTATTCCTTACCCAGAATCCTTTTCAGGCCAAACTTCTGATCATCCAATTTAAGCTTGCTACGAGCGGAATATTAAAGAAGAACGCGTGGAGGGGGACTGTGGCCGACGAGCCAACGTCTTCCTTTTTAACATTGCTCTTGTGGCTTCAGAGTGTTGGTAAACATTTTGTCTAAATCGATTCCACCTGGACGCCGAACGAGGACGTGGGCACTCATGCATAAAACAGCCACAGCTGCTCCTATTGTAGCCGATCTCTTTTCATAATTCTTTTATCAGGAGTATCGCAGAATAGAGGAGCCTTAGTGCAATTGAAAAATACTTGTTTTGTTTACAGTCTACGTATTACGTATTCGCTGTGGACCTTCTGCAGAACATACTAAATTTTTACGTCTTTGTCTGCTACTCTTTCTGGTTAGATTATATTATTTTTGTCCTATATTTTAAAGAAGGATTAGAGTTTGTGTTTGTATGACAATCCTCCTCCCTTTGTGTTTTTTCCTCCATGAGAGGCCGCTGTCATCTTCTCCATGCTGGATTTAGATTGTTAAGGCCAGCTTACAATTTCTCTAGCAACCGTTGGAGGATTTGAAGATTTTTGTTTCTGAAATATATGTACCAGCCAAAATATGTTGAGATTAGCAGGACATAGGCCAGAAAGACCTTTGAAGCTTTATGCAGTTCTGGGTTTTAAATTGTTTTCATTATCTGCTGAAACCAGTGTGTCATGCATCGGCCACCAACCCATGGTCCGGGTTGATTAGTTCACACATCTTCCACAGTTCAGTGTTTGCTTGAGCAATAACTGAACATGCCGATCATATGTGCATTCATGGGTGTATGGCAGGGATGCCCAACCAGAGGCCCGGGGGTCACATGTGGCCCATAGAGCCCTCTGATGTGGCTCGCAGAGCCCTCTGATGTGGCCCATGATCTCCTGCTCTGGGATGGCGGGTTGGCAATAGGGTAAGGTGACCAGGTTTTTTAAATGAAATCCAGGGACATTTTTTTTTTTACTAGTACAGTGCCTGCCGCCGAGAATGTGTTTTAAGCACGACAGCATCGCGCTGAATCTCGGCGACAGGCTGCCGATATCTCGCACTCGCTGGAATAGTAAAAGCACATTCCAGCGAGTGCGTCATAGAAGCGACGGGGATCCGACGCGGATTCCCGCCAATTCTACACGTGGGCGGAGTTTGCTATGAATCCTGAAGGAGAAATCCCCGCCGGATTTTTACAGAAAAATCCGGCATGGGTTCCCCCCTCAGGAGCATAACGGGCCCTTAGGTCGGTTATGGGTTGTAAGGAGACCCCCTACGCCGAAAAAACGGCGTGGGGGTCCCCCCACAATCCATAACAGACCCGTATCCAAAGCACGCCGGCCGGCCGGTCAGGAAGGGAGTGGGGGCGAGCGAGCGCCCCCCCCTCCTGAGCCGTACCGGGCAGCATGCCCTCAACATGGGGGGGTCAGGTGCTCTGGGGCAGGGGGCGCACTGCGGCCCCCCACCCCAGAGCACCCTGTCCCCATGTTGATGAGGACAGGGCCCCTTCCCGACAACCCTGGCCGTTGGTTGTCGGGGTATGCGGGCGGGAGGCTTATCGGAATCTGGAAGCCCCCTTTAATAAGGGGGCCCCCAGATACCGGCCCCCCACCCTAAGTGAATGAGTATGGGGTACATTGTACCCCTACCCATTCACCTGCAAATACAAAGTGTAAACACAAATAAAACACACAGGGTATTGAAATATTTTATTAGTTGGCCGCCGGGGGGGGGGGTGTGTATGATCGCTTTTATAAAAGCGCCCCCCTCCGGCGGGCTTCTGTGGGGGGTGGGTGCCGCCGTCTGGTTCTCTTCCGCCGGGGGGGCGCTTTGATAAAAGCGCCCACCACCCGGCGGGCTTCTTTCGACGTCTTCGGCGGCGGGGGGGTCTTCTCCCACTCTCCGGGGTCTTCTCCCGCTCTCCGGGGGTCTTCTCCCACTCTCCGGGGTCTTCTCCCGCTCTCCGGGGGTCTTCTTCTTCTTCAGGACTCACCGCCGCTATCTTCGTGTGTTAGCTCAATTACTAGCGGCGGCGGCCCCCTCTTCTGCGACGTCGGCGTCTTCTTCTTCTTCTGCTGTCCAGATGTTGACGCGACGCATCCTTCCGCTGTTATGCCGGGCGCGCGGCTCGCAGCGAAATATATAGGCCTGTCTTGTGACGTCGCAGTCCCATCATGCTCCGGTAGGTATCACGTGGGTAGGTAGCACGTGGTACCTACCGGAGCATGATGGGACTGCGACGTCACAAGACAGGCCTATATATTTCGCTGCGAGCCGCGCGCCCGGCATAACAGCGGAAGGATGCGTCGCGTCAACATCTGGACAGCAGAAGAAGAAGAAGAAGAAGACGCCGACGTCGCAGAAGAGGGGGCCGCCGCCGCTAGTAATTGAGCTAACACACGAAGATAGCGGCGGCGAGTCCTGAAGAAGAAGAAGACCCCCAGAGAGCGGGAGAAGACCCCGGAGAGTGGGAGAAGACCCCCGGAGAGCGGGAGAAGACCCCGGAGAGTGGGAGAAGACCCCCCCGCCGCCGAAGACGTCGAAAGAAGCCCGCCGGGTGGTGGGCGCTTTTATCAAAGCGCCCCCCGGCGGCGGAAGATAACCAGACGGCGGCACCCACCCCCCACAGAAGCCCGCCGGAGGGGGGCGCTTTTATAAAAGCGATCATACACACCCCCCCCCGGCGGCCAACTAATAAAATATTTCAATACCCTGTGTGTTTTATTTGTGTTTACACTTTGTATTTGCAGGTGAATGGGTAGGGGTACAATGTACCCCATACTCATTCACTTAGGGTGGGGGGCCGGTATCTGGAGGCCCCCTTATTAAAGGGGGCTTCCAGATTCCGATAAGCCTCCCGCCCGCATACCCCGACAACCAACGGCCAGGGTTGTCGGGAAGGGGCCCTGTCCTCATCAACATGGGGACAGGGTGCTCTGGGGTGGGGGGCCGCAGTGCGCCCCCTGCCCCAGAGCACCTGACCCCCCATGTTGAGGGCATGCTGCCCGGTACGGCTCAGGAGGGGGGGGACGCTCGCTCGCCCCCACTCCCTTCCTGACCGGCCGGCCGGCGTGCTTTGGATACGGGTCTGTTATGGATTGTGGGGGGACCCCCACGCCGTTTTTTCGGCGTAGGGGGTCTCCTTACAACCCATAACCGACCTAAGGGCCCGTTATGCTCCTGAGGGGGGAACCCATGCCGGATTTTTCTTTAAAAATCCGGCGGGGATTTCTCCTTCAGGATTCATAACAAACTCCGCCCACGTGTAGAATTGGCGGGAATCCGCGTCGGATCCCCGTCGCTTCTATGACGGCTTTGTCTCCATCGCGGCAAGCCAGCTCGGCGCTGGCTCCCGCGATGGGGCTCGTAGGTGGTCAATCTCGCCGAGAAAGGGAGCGAGATTGACACAATATCCCAGTCACCTACTGTAATGGCGGCAATCAGCGACTTTTTGTCTGCCGTCGCTGACTGCCTCACGGCCTGTCAAGTTTTACTCTCCGGGCCCCGGCTACTACTGGGTGGGGAGCGGAGGAAGATCACTCCACCAGGGAAAGCAAGGAGATAAACAGGCAGGCGGCTAGCCGGGACTTGAGCCAAGGCAGAAGAACATGTGAGCGCAGCTGAATGGGCATGCACCCGAAACTGAAGAAATATTCCTTCGACTCCGACCAGCACATAATCATCAGAAAGGGGCACAGATAAAGAAAAACCATACACCCCCTAAGCTAGTAGGAGCAGGGGGGGGGGGTATTTCAGACTTTTTTTATTTTATTCTGCACTGACTGTCTTTGAAATTGCCCCAGCCCCTGCTCAAATCCAATCCGGGGACAAAACCGGGGACAGACTTGGTCTGGGGACAGTGTCCTCAATCCGGAGGCTGTCCCTGGAAACCGGGGATGTCTGGTCACCCTACAATAGGGTTACCACATTTCCAAACTACCATTCAGGGACACCCTCCCTTCCCAAAAATCAGCTTGTGCTGTAACGAATTACAGCACAGTGATTGGAAACAAGAGGCGGGGTTTATGATTTCTCCAATCACAAGCAGGGGGCAGGGACTGTGCACCTCCAGGCATTCCCAGCCAGAACAAGTACTGTCAGTGAGTAAAGCAGTGATGTGGCAGCCTTTTTTGGGGGCATTAGTTTGGCTTGGGGGGGTGGCTGTGCCAGTTTCATTCCGGGACACTGTATTGTCCTGGAATAAAGGTGCCCGGGACAGATCTGCAAAATGTGGGACTGTGCCGGGTAATCCGTGGCCACCCTAGTTGGCAAGCCCAGATTGTGGGTATCAGTGTTGTTAATGAAGCTGGGCTGCTTTCAAACTGATCGGCAGGTGCAGCGAAGAACACCTGTGGGTTAGCTGCATAGACTTCTGTTGTTACCTGCAGGTGTGTTGAGCTTTTAGAAAGTACACCACACCTACAGGATATAATAGAAGTCTAAGGCAAAGTGCAGTTAGCCCACAGGAAAGCCACAGGTGTACTGCCCTGCACCTGCTGTGCAGGTAAACCACAATGCATCAGGGTGAAAGCAGCCTTAGGCCCCTTTGGCATGATCGGTCTGACCCAATCGGCACCCAACCTCTATTGAACCACAGATGTAAACAGACTTGTGGCCGTATACACCCACCTACCTCCAATCCGAAGCACTAAAAAAAGAAAAAACAGAAGGGGGGATTTGTCCCATGCCATCTGGGCAGATCAGATCAGAGGGCCCATAGAGTAGAGTGAGCCATGTCCGTGTATACCCGCATATGCAGGTTGGACATGGACCTGTCATCTGCCCGCTTCGCTCATTGTGGCCCGCGACTGGTTACTAAGTTTCTTAAGTGGCCCCTCGCTCTTTAAAAGGTTGGGCACCCCTGGTGTATGGTTTTTAGACCTTCAAAGCTTTCTGCAGTTCTGCCTGGCCGAGGTTGCGTACCAGGCGGAACTTCATTCTGATGCAAAGAGGGGCCCCAGCGGCTTGCTGGGTCCCAGATTCTAAGCGAGAGCTGAACGGTGGGGGATGGGCTCAGGGAGAACCCAGAGGCAGAAGTTGTCTGCGAGGCCTGGACAAACCACCGGGGATCCGGTCACCGTGCCATATGACAGATACACTTTAGCTGTCAGTCGGTGACCTTGAGATTGGACTTACTGGGAGGATTCATTGGTTTTTAGCCTTTGACAAATCTAAGAAAAATTCACTAGGCCTGTGGCAGAGGCCCTGTTTTCCTCCCAGTGACTTTGTTTAAAAGTGGCCCTTCGGCTGCCAGGCTCAAGTAATTCGCCTGTCCGGACTTTACCCACTCTGTTGAGAGTGGCAACGTTTGAACTTGACTATGCTGAGAGCAGGTTTGCTCTCTCTTTGATATCCAAGGCCTGATACTACAGTTCTCTCCTTGCTCATCAACCTTTCCTCTATCGTGTGTCATGTTAATGTTGGCCATGTTGGGCCTTGGAATAAAGCATTGAAAACTCAAGTTGACGTCTGGACACTTGCTCTTTAACCACCTTCACTAATATTATCCCTAGACAAGAATCACTGGTAACCTAACATGCCGGTTTCAAACTAATCAGCGGCTCCTTTGGGGGTTAGCGCTACAAGACCTTTGAAGCTTTATGCTGTTTCATTATTTGTTGAAACTAGCATGCCATGTGCCAGTCATAGGGTGAAGACATTTCCAAACTACCATTCAGGGACACAACCTTCCCAAAAATTAGCTTGTGCTGTAATGAATCACAGCACAGTGATTGGACACAAGAGGAGGGATTTATGATTTCTCCAATCACAAGCAGGGGGCGGGATTGTGCTCCTCCAGGCATTTCTGGCCGGGGGGGGGGAAGGCTGTGTGAGTTTCATTCTGGGACACTGTATTGTTCTGGAATAAATGTGCCCGGGACAGACCTGCAAAATGCAGGACTGTCCCGGGTAGGGTGACCACGTGTACCGGATTGCCCGGGACAGTCCCGCATTTTGCAGGTGTGTCCCGGGCACCTTCATTCCAGGACAATACAGTGTCCCAGAATGAAACTGACACAGCCACCCCCGGGCCAATCTGATGCACTCAAAAAAGGCCGCCACATTGCCGCTTTACTCACTGACAGTACTTGTCCTGGCCGGGAATGCCTGGAGGAGCTTGTGATTGGAGAAATCATAAATCCCTCTTGTTTCCAATCACTGTGCTGTGATTCATTACAGCACAGGCTGATTTTTGAGAAGGGAGGGTGTCCCTGAATGGTAGTTTGAAAATGTGGTCACCCTAGTCCCGGGCAGTCCGGGACACGTGGTCACGTGGTCACCCTAGCCAGTCACCATCCTATGGTCCAGGCTGATTGGCTCACACATCTTCCCCAGTTTAATGTTTGCTTGAGCAGTAACCAAACATCTTGACTATGTGTGCGTTCCTTTTTGCATGTGTTTTTAGACCCTAGAAGTTTTATGCTGTTTTGTGTTGTAAGCTGTTTATATAATTTGCTGTAACTACTACTAGCATGTCATGCACCAGCCACCATCTCATGGTCCAGGATGATTGGTTCATGCATCTTCCCCAGTTTGTTTGCTTGAGCAATAACTGAACATCTTGACCATGTGTGCATTCCTTGTTGTATACTTGTTAGACCTTTGAAGCTTTATGCTGTTTCTGGATTTTAAATAATTTTCATTATTTGCTGAAACCAGTGTATCATGCATCATCCCATGGTCCAGGTAAATTAGTTCACACACCTTCCACAGTTCAGTGTTTGCTTGAACAATAACTGAATATCCTGATCATATGTGCATTCTTTGCTGTATGGTTTTTAGACCTTTGAAGCTTTTTGCAGTTCTGGGTTTTAAACCATTTTCATAATAATTTGCTTAAACTAGCAAGTCACGCAACAGCCACCATTCCATCATCCAGGTTGATTGGTTTACACATTTTCCCTGGTTTAATGTTTGCTTGAGCAATAACTGAACTTCTTGACCATGTGTGCGTTCTTTGTTGTATGTGTTTTTAGACCTTTGAAGCTTTATGCTATTCTGTGTTAAAAATAGTTTTCATAATTTGCTGATCCAGCGTGTCATGCACCAGCCGCCATCTCAAGGTCCAGGTTGATTAGTTCTTACAATATTCCCCAGTACAGTGTTTGCTTGAGCACAGTGGCGGTGCGTCCATAGTGGGCGCAGGAGCGCCGCCCCCTCTCTCCTGCACCGTCACTCAACAACACATAGCTTCATGCATTGCTTTAAGGTGAAAAAACACGAAGGTTTACAACCCCTTTAATACCAGTATGTTCATTTTCTATGAACATCCGCTCCATCTAGTGGCCATATTGCAGTATTTTTCTGAAATTCCTCAACCAGGAAAATACAGCACTATGGCCACTAGATGGAGCTGACGATCATGGGAAATACACATATTAGACACGTTATGGGGATTATATATGACGGTTGTGAAAGCATTTGCATATGGAATATTTTAGAGATCGAGCCCTTACTGATGACATGACAATACTTGCAGAATATGAACATGCACAACCCTATGTAGACCAGCAGACTGAGCATGCACACATCTGGCAACAGCATGCCTGAACCAGATTGGCAGCTACCCACTGGTAACGTCTGGTCCACCGGAGCCTTCCAGCCGGTACCACTCACCTATATTGCGAGCTGTATGTTTTAGCTGTACCTGCTGTCTCATATGCAAATGACATTCTTTGCCATCTGCTCCTGCACATCACAACCACCTATCCAAAATGGCTAATGGAGTCTAGAGAAGCAAATTATGGTTTGTGACTTAAATCATTATTTTTCAGTTAATACTTGGCAGGTGTCATTAGAATGAGGACGTTCTCTCTCGGCGCCGGCTCATTTAACCTCCTCCTAGAACCGGTGCTTCTCCAGGCTACGCTTTGCTGCGTTTTTTTTTTCTTCCCAAGGCGATGTGCTGCCGACATAAACATGTTGCACTATCTGTACTTTCCCAAACTTTAGGAAACACTTTAATAATGATGGGCTGTACTGAACTCAGCATCACCATCTACAACAATTATCCCCAACCTCGGGGCGCAGAGCAGCGTTCAAAGATGCTGACGGCATGCAGTTTTGTGAGTCGAACAATTAAATAGAAAAAGAAGTAAAAAAAAAAAAAAATGCAAACATTTCCGTAAAACACATCAAGTTAAAGCCCAACTGAACTTCCAGTTTAAGTCAGCTAAATACTCACATTGCAAGTGCATTAAGGCTATTTTCACACTTGCGTGTTGAACCGTCGGTGGTAAAGCGTCGCTATTTTTAGCGGCGCTTTACCGTAGTTTTTGCGGGGCTATTGGCCCGCTTTTATAAAAAAGGGTTCGACGGCGCTGCCCATTGATTATCAATGGGCAGCACCGCCGAACCCTTTTTTTAAAAGCGCCCCAATAGCTCCGCAAAAACTACGGTAGAGTGCCGCCAAAAATAGCGACGCTTTAGCACAGGGACGCTTTAGGAGCGGTGTATAGACTGCTCCTACAAGATGCGGCTAGCAGGACTTTTTTGAGCGTTGCGCCAGCGCAACGCTCCAGTGTGAAAGCTCTCGGACTTTCACACTGGAGTGAAAAGAGGGGCTCTTTCAGGGCGCTTTGCAGGCGCTATTTTTACCGCAATAGCGCCTGCAAAGCTCCTCAGTATGAAAGTAGCTTAAAAAAAGATGCACAAAGTTTTACCTTTTTTTTTTTAACCGCTTCAGCCCCGGAAGATTTACCGCCTTAATGACCGGGCCATTTTTTGCAATACGGCACTGAGTCGCTTTAACTGACAATTGCGCGGTCGTGCGCCTTGATGATTGGAGAGCTCTGGCGCTGACTCAGCTGGAGGTACTGTATGTTGGACCTCTGCAAAGAGACCACTGCTTCCATAAGGCTTCTACAAGGCTTTAACAACTAAAAGTGACCTCTTCAACTTCATATCAAGAGCGTTGTAAATTTTGTTTTATGTGTGAAAACATCTTTGAATTGATATGACCTTTAATTTTCTGCTTTCTTTTCACCGGCTGCCTTAGAGTGGCTCCACGCAAGCAATAGAGCCACCCTTGGACAGATTTTTTATTTATTTTTTGCAAAATCAGATGCTGTTTTCAGGACTTCTTTTTTCTTTAGATGGTGGTATCAGGACTTTGCTCATCAGCTACTGTGCTGGGTGCGCGTCAGCAGGGTCCCAGCAGGCACAGGGGAACGCCCATATACCTGAAATTGGCTGGGGGACAATAAGAGGAGCAAGAAGAGAGGAGACAGATTTTGGGGGAAAAGAAAGAGCATGTAAGTCCTGCTATCAGCATCTCATCTTACAAGGAAGGAAATGTTGGCTTTAGGCTTTATTCAAATGGGCGTACTACAGTGTATGCCCATGAGGGGGCAGTGTTTGCCAGCCAGGGGTGCAGAGGTGTGTAATACTTCCTTGTGCAGGCAATCCTATTCATGTCAATTAGGACGCTGCTTCCCGTACATGCATGGAACACCGCTGCACCCCTGGCAAACACTGCCCTCTTATGGCCATACGCTGTATTACACCCATGTTAATGAACCCCTATCATCGCTTTAATCAGACAAAAAAAAACAAGATAAACTTGCTGTCGGCCCAGATTTGGGAGCCGAGCCCTGGGGGCCCTGCTTGTCTTCACTTCTTTTTAGTGAGAAATTGTGATATGTAAATAACTTTTTTTTCGCAAATGCTGTAGGTGCTGTGTTTTCACATCTGCACACTTAGGAAGTGATAAACGGAAAACGTTCTATTTAGAGAAAATAATGTTTTATTTCACAGTGAAGCTTTAAAGCTAAACTCCAGGCAAGCAGCTTTGAGCAAAGATGAAATTAACTCCCTAATGCCTGTTCACAGCGGCCCTTTAAGTGGACACAACCACAACCGGCTCAGCAGCACACAACTGCAACCGGATCAGCAGCACACAACTGCAACCGGCTCAGCAGCACACAACTGCAACCGGCTCAGCAGCACACAACTGCAACCGGCTCAGCAACAAACAACCGCAACCGGCTCAGCAGCACACAACTGCAACCGGCTCAGCAGCATACAACCGCAAGCGGCTCAGCAGCACACAACTGCAACCGGCTCAGCAGCAAACAACCGCAACCGGCTCAGCAGCATACAACCGCAAGCGGCTCAGCAGCACACAACTGCAACCGGCTCAGCAGCATACAACCGCAAGCGGCTCAGCAGCACACAACCGCAACCGGCTCAGCAGCAAACAACCGCAACCGGCTCAGCAGCATACAACCGCAAGCGGCTCAGCAGCACACAACTGCAACCGGCTCAGCAGCATACAACCGCAAGCGGCTCAGCAGCACACAACTGCAACCGGCTCAGCAGCAAACAACTGCAACCGGCTCAGCAGCACACAACCGGAACCGGCTCAGCAGCAAACAACTGCATTCGGCTCAGCCGCACACAACTGCAACCGGCTCAGCAGCACACAACTGCAACCGGCTCAGCAGCATACAACTGCAACCGGCTCAGGCTCAGCAGCACACAACTGCCAAGAACCGGCTCAGCAGCAGCACACAACTGCATTCGGCTCAGCCGCAACACAACTGCTCAGCAGCAAACAACTGCAACTGGCTCAGCAGCAAACAACTGCAACCGGCTCAGCAGCAAACAACTGCAACCGGATCAGCAGCACACAACTGCAACCGGCTCAGCAGCACACAACTGCAACCGGCTCAGCAGCACACAACTGCAACCGGATCAGCAGCACACAACTGCAACCGGCTCAGCAGCACACAACTGCACCCGGCTCAGCAGCACACAACTGCAACCGGCTCAGCAGCACACAACTGCAACCGGCTCAGCAGCACACAACTGCAACCGGCTCAGCAGCAAACAACTGCAACCGGCTCAGCAGCACACAACTGCAACCGGCTCAGCAGCACACAACTGCAACCGGCTCAGCAGCACACAACTGCAACCGGCTCAGCAGCACACAACTGCAACCGGCTCAGCCGCAAACAACTGCATTCGCACCGCACACAACTGCAACCGGCTCAGCAGCACACAACTGCAACCGGCTCAGCCGCACACAACTGCAACCGGCTCAGCCGCACACAACTGCAACCGGCTCAGCCGCACACAACTGCAACCGGCTCAGCAGCACACAACTGCAACCGGCTCAGCAGCACACAACTGCAACCGGCTCAGCAGCACACAACCGCAACCGGCTCAGCAGCAAACAACTGCAACCGACTCAGCAGCACACAAATGCAACCGGCTCAGCAGCAAACAACTGCAACCGACTCAGCAGCAAACAACTGCAACCGACTCAGCAGCACACAAATGCAACTGACTCCGCAGCAAAGAACTGCAACCGGATCAGCAGAAAAGAACTGCAACCGACTCAGCAGCATACATCCGCAACCGGCTCAGCAGCACAGAACTGCAACCGGCTCAGCAGCACACATCCGGGCTGAGGGACCTTGAATAACACAGAAGCTGGGTGCTGTTATGTTTTTTTTTAGGAAGCCATGTACAGTACATACCTCTTAACTTTTTTAAATGAGAACGAGGGACACCTGTTAGCAAAAGTATGTAGGCATAGGACACACCCCCTACCATGCTCCCTTAAAGGATTACAATTAAAAAGGTAGCAGGAGCAGAGGCTGCAGCACTGACAGTTTCCTTGAAGGCTCTGGAGGGAAAAGGGGATGGATCATCTTACCCCCCTCGTTATCTACGCCCCCATACCTCCCAACTTTTTGAGATGGGAACGAGTGAGTGACACCTATTTGCAAAAGTATGTAGGCATAGGACACACCCCCTGCCACACCCCCATAAAGGAGAATTATACAAAAAAATATTAGTTAAACCCACCAGTGCTTTTTTTTACTACTACTATTCCTTTATATTGGATTCTGAAACTTACGAGTGCAATTTAGAAATCCGATGAAAGGTTTAGAACTGGGAAACACTTTTTGAAAGATAAAAAGTGCATTTTATATACAACTATATAGATCAGACCAAAATGAGGGACAAATGAGGAGGTAAGAAAGACGGAGGGAGTTTGTTCCAAATCAGGGAGTGTCCCTCGAAATCAGGGAGAGTCCCTCGAAATCAGGGACAGTCCCTCGAAATCAGGGACAGTTGCGAGCTATAAATGTATAGTACCTTGCTGGTTCGTTCTACCAGCCATGATCTACCTGCATTGGATGCCAGAGACCTAGCATTGATAACACTAATTCCCCGTACACACGATTGGATTTTCCGTTAGAAAAACCTTGGATGGTTTTTCCGACGGAATTCCGCTCAAGCTTGGCTTGCGTACACACTGTCACACAAAAGTTCTCTGAATTTTTGACCATCAAGAACGCGGTGAGGTACAACACTACGACGAGCCAAGAAAATCAAGTTTAATGCTTGCGAGCATGCGTCAAATTGTTTCCGAGCATGCGTCGGAATATTGCGCGTCGAAATTGCTACAGACGATCGGAATTTCCGACAAGAACTTTTCTTGTTGGAAAAATTGAGAACCAACTCTCAATTATCTGCCGGCAGAAATTCCGACAGCAAAAGTTAGATGGAGCCTACACACGGTCGGATTTTCCGACCAAAAGCTCACATCAGACTTTTGCTGGCGGCATAAGTCTAAAACAAGGTATGTAATGAAAATGGGTTTTATTTAAAAATTTCATTAGCATGTTGATGAGAGTAGGGGGAAGGAACCAGGCAAAGCAAAATTCAAGCAGATTAAAAATTCAGCTATAAATACGACTTCTCTCCGTTACCAATTTTAAATTAATTTACAAATCTGCTAAAAGCCTTCATTACTATTTATGACAGACAGTACACAGGCTGTAAATATGCTGCTAAAACCAAGACGCTTCTTTATTCTTTCCTCTATTAATTCTATTTTCTCTCTTTTCTTGCAGCTAAACCATTTGGAACCGGGCAGTATTTGGACATATACGGGATTACGAGAGACCAGGCGGGTGATTACGAGTGTTTGGCTGAGAACGCGGTGCCCTATTCTGATGTCAAGAAAGTGAACGTCGTAGTAAACTGTAAGTTACCATTTTTTTGTTCCTAAACTTATAAGTAGAAGCGTAATATCTCACAGTCTGCCGGATTCATCAAGATACGTTAAAGTGGAACTAAAGTTTACAAAAGGCCGGCACAATCTGCCCAGATTCTTCCAGGTACTAGTCATCAGCTATCTTGATTGGCTGGCACAGGATCACATGACCCCCATGCACGTGCAGGAGTTCCGTCATCCTGAAACACAGGCTGTAATGTATACAGTTCTGTGCATGCTGTGCATGCTGTGCATGCGCGGTGTGCAGTTTTGTTTAAAAAAAAAAACATTCTCCTCTGGGTGATCTGTGTACATTGCAAGGATTTTTAACAAAATTAGTTGCAGATTCCTACCTTTTGTTATTCTATAGAAATAGCTGTGTGTTTGTCAGTGTCCATGTGAAAAATGAATGTGAATGGGAGTGAGTTTATAATTATCAATCAGCTGTTGCAACTGCAGGGCTCTAATGAGGAAGGTGGCAGGGTCCGCATTCTTTTAGGAGTGAAGCGGCGTACACACGACCTAGGTTCTCGCTGGAAACCAGCGAGAACCTCGCTGGAAGCTGCATTCCAGCGAGGACCTCGGCCGTGTGTACGCTTTTGGCTCGCCCCGCCTGTCGGGAATCCCGTCGAGCGAAAAGAGAGCACGCTCTCTTTTTGCTCGACGGCCCGCCTGGATGAATGGCTGGTTGCCATTCCCGACGGGCGGGTCGCCGATTTCGACGGCCGGCAGAGAACCTCGACGGGCGGAACGATGTGTTCTGCCCGTCGAGGTTCTCTGCCGTGTGTACACGGCCTGATTTACCTTTGTAAGTATGTCACTGAAGCAGGTAATACGGCCACCCAGGTGTACTTCAGGTAATGCATGAAGAGTTTTAATGTCCCACGGATCCGTGAGAGATCAATGAGATACAGGGCAACAGATTTGAGTGTGGTTATAAGATCTCTGGTCTTTATTCAGTACCACAGTGGCTTATATGCAGAAGAAAGAAGGGAGGGGGCTGTGTTTTAATGCATATGTTTCTAAAAGTTATACAAACTCAGTTTTTTCTTATCATGTCAGGACACTCTCTATGTTGCAGATAGAGAAAGGAGCTGTGTGTTAGTGGGCGTCCTGACTCTCCTGTAGTCCAAGGGAGGGGTCGAGCACGACACTCCACACCAGGGAGAAAGCCTCGCATTACTGTGTGGAGTTACAGGAAGTGAGGATTTCTCAGAAGAAATAAGGACATTTAAAAGCAAAATGGAAGGTTGAGATAAGTGAAGGAGGACTGCACTAAGGTAAAGGAAGCTATTTAGCGGAAAATAGTTGTACCTTTACAACCCCTTTAAGACTGGGATTCCATTAAAGTTCATGTGCCGTGTAAAGGCAGGTGTCCCAATACTTATATATATACTTATATATATAAATATATATATATATATAAATATAGGCCTAGATTCACGTAGGGCGGCGTAACTATGAGTGGGCGTAGCGTATAGTATTTACGCTACGCTGCCGCAACTTAGGACGCAAGTGCAGTATTCTCAAAGCACTTGCGTCCTAAGTTACGGCGGCGTAGCGTAAATGTCCCGGCGTAAGCGCGCCTAATTCAAATGTGGAAGAGGTGGGCGTGTTTTATGTAAATTAATCGTGACCCCACGTAATTGACGATTTTAACGAACGGTACATGCGCCGTCCGTGGACGTATCCCAGTGCGCATGCGTCGGATAGAATGCCTAAGATACGTCGAACACTGCCTACGACGTGAACGTAACTTACGCACAGCCCTATTCGCGTACGACTTACGCAAACGACGTAAAAAGATACGCTTGTTCCGACGTCCATACCTTGCATGGGCCGCGCCACCTAGAGAGCAGCTTTATCTTTACGCCGGCGTATGTCTTACGTAAACGGCGTAACTAATTGCGACGGGCGCATGTACGTTCGAGAATCGGCGTAACTAGCTCATTCGCATATTCAACGTGGAAATCAATGGAAGCGCCACCTAGTGGCCAGCGTAAATATGCACCTAAGATACGACGTCGCAGGAGACTTACTCCGCTCGTATCTTGGCCGAATTTATGCGTAACAGATTCTAAGAATCAGGCGCGCATATACGACGGCGCACATTCGGACTTACGGCGGCGTACGTGGAGATACGCCGTCGTAAGTTCTTCGGAAGTCATCGGTAGCGGAAAAAAAAATGATAAATAGACTGTTTTACAGGGGCATCGTGTGCAGCACAGAGGGGACTTATGGCTTCAAAGAAAGTCCTATATATCAGAGGAAAGATCGAGCAGATTAAATATTCAGAGCGTAATCTAATTTTATTTCACCGTCATAAATTGTATTAGCTATTGCATTAGGGTTTATTAGGCGGATGCTGATTTATGAAGGATAATTTGTATACTCTTTACTTTCCTCTTGGTAAGAGCGCTTTGACTATCCACTTAGAATAATTCCCTCATTTCACATGAAGCATCTTCTGTACTTATATGGTGCATTCATTAACTACAGAAGGCTCCTCTCAATTTCTACAAATTATACGCCTTAAAAAAAAAAAAAAATGCATAATTACCAAATGATGCTCAATACGTATTTAAAAAATAAAAATAAAAAAATCATCCTTTAGATAGTACGCAGTAAAAACATTTTGTTGGTGAAACTGTGGAAATAAACAAGCATGACACGAGCGGCTGCTTATTTTTTCCACTTCAGTAATTCTGTCTAAAATAAAGTTTAGAGGCGATAAGTAATTTTAATGCTTTTTTGTTAATTCAATTTATTTAAGAAAAACATTGAAAAAGCTTCTAAAATTGCTTAAAGGGACAATCCACCAAAAAATATTTTATTAATTTAGCAGCTTCTGTAAAGATTTGGACACTTTTCTGCCTTCCCCTCAATATCTTTATGGCCCTAAAGTGATTGTAAACGATCACCTTTGTAAAACAACCCATTTTGCTTAACAACTTAAAGGGTTTGTAAAGGATTTTTATTTATTTTTTTATCTTAATAGCTTCCTTTACCTTAATGCAGTGCTGTTTTCATGTCCTCATTGTTCGTTTTTGCTCTCAAGTTGCTGTAATTCTTCTCTGATCTCCACACTTCCTGGTTGTCTGTTTCCTGATCACCACAGTCCTGGGAGCTTTCTCTCTGTGGTCACTAATCAAGGAGGTGTGATTACTGTGTGTCTAAAACCCCTCAGTTTCGTTTTCCAAACCATCACTGCCCTCTATTGGCTCTGTGCCTCTGTACATCAGAGAGACAGGAAACAACATGCAAAAACGAAACTGAAACTGCAGGTACATTATATGATTGATTTTTTATCTATTTTTAATCGTTTTTAAAAGGAATCATTTAACTATTATGTCTCTATATGCTGTAAACAGTAATTTTAGCAACAAAAAAAAAATCCTTTACAACTCCTTTAAGGATTGGAAGATTTTCCTCCTTAATGATCAGGTCATTTGTTGCGATACGGCACTCCGTCTCTTTGACTGTCAATTGCGCGGACGTGCAATGTGGCACCCAAACAAAATGGACGTAATTTTTTTCCCACAAGTACAGCTTTATTTTTGGTGGTATTTGATCACCTCTGTGATTATAATTTTTTGCGCTAGAAAACAAAAAGTGACAATTTTGAAAAAAAAAAAAAAAAAAACAATTTTTAACTCTTTGCTATAAGAAATATCCCCCAAAATATATAAAAACATGTTTTTTCCCTCAGTTTAGGCCGATACGTATTCTTCTACACTTTTATCGTGACTGGGACATTATGGCGGACAAATCGGACACATTTGACACTTTTTTGAAACCAGTATTATTTATACAACGATCAGAGCTATAAAAATTCACTGATTACTGTGTAAATGGCACTGGCAGGGAAGGGGTTAACACTAGGGGGGCAATCAAGGAGTTAAATGTGTTCCCTGGGAGGAGTTTCTAACTGTGGAGGGAGGGGACTGACTGGTAGTACAAATTGCTGTTCCTAATCACTAGGAACAGCAGATCTCTCTCTCCTCCCCTGTTAGATGGGGGAGGAGCGAGAAACGGGAAGGAATAATAGTGGTAAAAAAAAATCACTTGTGGGTTTAACCAATCTTCTCTTTTTGTACAATTCTCCTTTAAGGGGTGTGACAAGGGGTGTGTCCTATGCCTGCATACTTTTTCTGATAGGGGTCCCTCATTTCCATCTCAAAAAGTTGGGAGGTATGTAGATCCCCATTTTGCCTCTCTGTGGAGCAATCGCAGGTGGCCGGCTACATGTATCGTCTCCCCCACCGTGCAGCGCGCATGCACACGCGCCTGCTATAGCTCTTAAAAGAGCCGACATACACCCACGAAGATTTGCGGCAACCAGCCGACCTGCCGCAGTATAATGATGGTAGCTGGTCAGCAAGAGGTTAAAAAAAGAAATTAAAGGCAAAACATTTTTATATAGCTATAAAAAAACATTATAAATATCTTTTTTTATAGGTGATCACATACCCTCTGTTCTCAGCTGCATATGAGCTAGGAGAGTAGAAACAGCAGTGCACTAAGCTTCCCAGTAACAGGCTATGCAGGGGAGGTGTATCAGGACAAGTCTGATCATTGGAGGAGAGCAGGCTGCGTTCCCAGCAATGCTAAAGAACTGGCCATGGTGTGCTCTCCTGCTTAGTGTGGTCAGTTTTTAATAGGAAGGCAAAGGGACTGTCAGTAACGCCTGACATTGTTCACATAAAGGAAACAATACAAAGAGAATATGATACTTTCTCATACAAGTACATAGTACAGAAGGCACATATCAGGAATAAGAAGCGTTGGGGTAACAAACTCTTGAAGTTCAGGCAGATGGTAGAAATTCCCAATTAGATTGCAGTTATTCCTCCAGCATCTACAGTTATGTTGCAGATTTAAAATATAAAGACACTATAGATCCTGCAAAAGTGGACACTTCTGGCCCTACAAGCCAATCAGGCTTTGCTATATCCTGACAATGAGGAAGAGAGGGTGGAGTAAGCAGAAGGAAGACCTCATCAGTATGCAGCTTCTCCTCCATTGTCCAATCAGCCGGTCTCAATGCAAATCCCACGCAACAAGCTGCGGGGAGCTCTCTGTAGATGTTTGCTGCAGATTAGCCTTTGCTGTGTACTGGGAATAATTGAATTATGAATTATTGAATTATGCGTTTCATTTATGTTGTGGCGCTCTATACATGCCGGGGTCATTTTGCACGCTACGCTCATTAACTGAGACTTGTATTGCAAGTGACTTGCAGCTGACCTCCTCTGTAACAGAATGATTGTTTATTGCTGGTGCCTGTTGTTGTATGGTGGGCACATCATCTCCAATTTGGTGCAGCAGCTGCTTTCATGTTCTTTAGAATTTTTATTTTATTTACACAAAGTCACGTTCACACCGCTCACCGACCCGCCCTCTGATGCCGGCCTGGCAAGCTGTCAAGTAGAATGGATGGATTGCTATACTATGTATAGGAGAGTATTATAGGCTATAGGCAGGACCAAATGGGGGGGGGGGGGGGGGGGGCGGTAACACCTTGCAAGCTTCCCCGCTACAGGGAAGAGTGTAAAGAGCAGAATTTTTATCAGGAGAACCTGACTGTTGTCTTCAGAACACGGCTGCTTTGTACTAATGACATCTATGACGTTGCCAAACAAGAAGGTCCACATGTATTAATGGGGAGCCTGAGCCTGGGACAATACACACAACCACCATCAGAGGGCGCCCTTCACATCCAAAGTCCCCCATGATATCAGAGCCCCACTTTACATCCAAAGTCTCCCCATCATATCAGAGCACCCCCTTCATATCCAAAGTCCCCCCATCACATCAGAGCACCCCTTTTACATCCAAAGTCCCCCCTATTATATCAGAGCCCGCCTTTACATCCAAAGTCCCCCATCATATCAGAAACCCCCTTTATATCCAAAGTCCCCCCATCATATCAGAGCCCCCTTTACATCCAAAGTCCCCCTATCATATCATAGCACCCCCTTTACATCCAAAGTCCCCCTATCATATCATAGCACCCCCTTTACATCCAAAGTCCCCCCATCATATCAGAGCACCCCCTTCACATCCAAAGTCCCCCCATTATAAAGAAGCCTCCCTTTACTTCCAAAGTCCCCCATCATATCAGAAACCCCCCTTCACATCAAATTCCTTTCTTCACATAAGAACCCCCCTCCGACCTTCACATCCAAAGTCTTCCCCATCATATCAGAGCACCCCCCTTCACATCACAATCTCACCTTCACACCAAAAGCCCCTTCTTCATATCAGAGGTTCCCCCCATCACAACAGAGCACCCCTTTCACATCCAAAATCCTCCAATCGTTTTAGAGCACCCCCCTTAACATCACAATCTCACCTTCACACCAGAAGCCCCTTCTTCATATGAGAGGTTCCCCCCATCACAACAGAGCACCCCTTTGACATCCAAAGTCCCCCATCATATCATCGCACCCTCTTCACATGCAAAATCCCATCATAACAGAGCCCACCCCCTTACACATCCAAAGTCCTTCCTTCACATTAGAGGCTCTCCTTCACATCAGAGGCTCCCCTTCACATCCAAATTCCCCCCCCCCCATCACATCAGAGCCCCCCTCTCTTCAAATCTTCACATGAGAGTCTCTCCTTCACATGAGAAGCCCCTTCTTCACAACAGAGGTTCCTCCATCACATTAGAACCCTCTCTTAAGATAATAATCTCTCCTTTACATCAGAGTTAAACATCAGAAGTTTCCCCATCACATCAGAGTTTCCTCTGTCACATCAGAGCCCCTCTTCACATCATAGTCTAACCTTCAAATCAGAAACCCCATGTTCACATCAGAGTCTGACCTTCACATCAGAAGCCCCTACTTCACAACAGAGGTTCCCCCATCACATCAGAACCCTCTCTTACGATAAGAATCTCTCCTTTACATCAAAGCTCCCTCTTCACATCAAATGTTGCCCCCGCCCCCATCATATCAGAGTACCTCTTCACATCAGAATATCTCCTTCATATTAGAAGCTCGCTCTTCAAATGGGAGGTTCCCCTATCACATCAGAGCAATGTTTTCAAATTAGAGTCTCTCTATCACATTAAAAGTTAACATCAGAGGTTTCCCCATCACAACAGAATCTCTCCTTTACATCAGAACATCTCCTTCACATCAGAGCCTCCTCTTCACATCAGAGCCTCCTCTTCACATCAGAGCCTTTTCTTCACATCAGAGCCTTTTCTTCACATCAAAACCTCTTCCTCACATCAGAACCTCTTCCTCACATTGGAGCCTTTTCTTCACATCAGAACCTCTTCTTCACATCAGAACCTCTTCTTCACATCAGACCCTCTCCTTCACGTCAGAGGTTCTCCCATCACATCAGACCCTCTCCTTCACATCAGAGGTTCCCCCATCACAACAGAATCTCTCCTTTACATCAGAACATCTCCTTCACATCAGAGCCTCCTCTTTACATCAGAGCCCTTTCTTCCCATCAGAGCCTCTTCCTCACATCAGAGCCTTTTCTTCACATCAGAGCCTTTTCTTCACCAGAACCTCTTCCTCACATCAGAACCTCTTCCTGACATCAGAGCCTTTTCTTCACATCAGAACCTCTTCCTCACATCAGAACCTCCAAATTAGTTTTTTAACAAATTTCGACAAGGAAATATCCGAATTAACGAACAGCCGCTTAACAAATTTGAAAATTTGAAAATTTGAAAATTTGAAAATTCGTAAATTTGAAAATTTGTAAATTAGAAAATTCGTAAATTTGAAAATTAGTAAATTCCTAAATTCAGAAGTTCGAAAATTCAAATACCCAAAAATTTGAAAATCTGAAATAACTAACTAATAGTAGCTTTTACTAACTACAAATTTAGCTGTTAGTGAACGTAATGAATACGATTTTATCCAAAGTTACGAATTTTCCGAAATAACGAATGCCGCATCTAAACAAATGGAATGTAACAAATTAATAAAATTAAATAACAATAATTGTTATTATTATTATTATTATTATTTTGTATTAATTTGTTACATTCTATTTGTTTTTCTGCTATAATGTCGCCCTAGTCTCACCGCGCTCGCGTGCCCGTGGGGGGACGTGACACGTGGGGAACGCTGTGTCCCTGGGACATGGCGTGACCTCAATCTCAGTAACGAGCCGATGATGTGGCTCTTTTCCCATGTGATCAAGTGTGTCTAATCACAACTGATCACATGTAAACAAGGAAGTGCCGATAATCGTCTCTCCTCGCCTCACACTGACAGAGCACAAGGAGAGCCAATCAGCGCCATTTCCTCTGGGAGATTATCAGTGCAGCCTCAACATTGCCCAGCAGTGATGCCAACATGTGCCCAGAATTGATGCCAATCTGTGTCTATCAGTGATGCCAAATTGTGCCCATCAGTAATGCAATTCAGTGCCCATCAGTGCCTGATCATCAGTGCCGCCTGTCTGTGCAGCCTATTAGTGCCACCTATCTGTGCCTATCAGTGCTCAATAGTGCTGCATATCAGTACCACCTATGGATGTCCATCAGTGGGGCATATTATTTTCTCCTCATCAGTGCCATCTCATCAGTGCCCATCAGTGTAGCCTGATCACCACACATCAGTGAAGGAGAATTAAAAAAAAAAATTCAGCAGTGATTAAATACCACCAAAAGAAATCTCTATTTCTGTTAAAAATAATAACAATAATAATAACAATATTTTTATTGTGACTGCGACATTATGGCGGACACATCGGACACTTTTGACACTATTTTGGGACCATTGTCATTTATACAGCGATCAGTGCTATAAAAATATATATGTTAAATGGATGCAGCGCTAAATTAATTCATAAACAAATATTGGAACAAATATATAAATATATGAAAAATATGTGAAAATAAAAAAGTGGAAAAAAGAAAAGTCCCATCAAAGATAAAGTTCATAGATTCCTATGTAGCAGTATCCATCCAAATAGACAAATGTAAGTTGCAAGAAGAACATCGTGACAAACTCTTCAAACAAGAAAACAAAGTGCGTGCAAATCGCCACCCAAGGTGTTTGAATAACCTGCTTACCAGAAAGCGATGACCGCCACAGCAGTCTCGCCCAGCATAGGGAAGAAAAGGTCTCCCTTAAACCTTAGGAAATATCCAGCGCTTCTGCTGTTGCTATTGGTACTCGGACATAAAAGGAAAGAAACTTCCATGGTGTAGTATGTTGATAAAATATGGATTTAATAAAGGAATACATTTTCACTTACAAAGAATGGTCATCTATCAGCAAAATAACTATACAGGTTCAGCTTGCTAGAGTTGTGGTATCTCTGTCAGCCTCGCTACACTTCCTATGTCATGCGCCCATCCACCGTCTCAGAAGGAAAAAACATGATGACGTCACCATCAAAGGCTCCACCCTAAACGTTTTGTCATCAATAGGACGTCGTCTGGGGATTTTAGTACATTGGACGCACATCATGAAATAACAAGCATTTTCAGTATTTGTAGGTTCTTGTAATGGTTGGCTTGGCCTGATCGTTCACCTTAGGGTGAGTAGGGATTAAAGCCCCACTGTTGTTTTATACCTGCAGGGGGAGATTTATTAAAACAGGAGCATGCAAAACTAGAGCTATAAAAATGTACTGATTACTGTGTAAATTACACTGGCAGGGAAGGGGTTAAACACTAGGGGGTGATCAAGGGGTTAAGTATGTCCTATGGCAGGAGATTTATTAAAACAGGAGCATGCAAAACTAAAGCTATAAAAATTTCGTCAAGGGGTTAAGTATGTCCTATGGCAGGTATGTGTAAAGTCCGGCCTGCGGGCCTATTGTGGCCCTTGTTCTGGTTTAATGCGGCCACCACTGTTTATTTGGATGTATATATCTTTTGTGGCCCCCAACAAATCCCACAGTGGCGCTCGGGGATTTGTTGGGGGGTATGTATGGTTCAGTTCTGGCATCCTCAGAGGGGTCGGGACAAGCGCTATCAGATTACATACAGTGAGAATCTTCTGTTTACTCGGCGGCCTCTGTAATGGGAAGTCCCGTCTCCTGGGCCGCCATTGGACCACTGTTATGTCTATCATAGGAGGCGGGACTTTGTATTAAAAAGGCCGCCGCATAAACAGGAGATGTAATCTGTTGGCGCTATTACCGCCCCCCTCCCTGTCCCCTCCGAGGCTGCAGATGGGTATTGATCAGGCTGTATGGATGTCAATGATGAGGCTGCATTCATGGCAATGGTGAGGCTGCATTCATGGCAATGGTGAGGCTACATGCATGGCAATGGTGATGCTACATGCATGTTGATGTTGAGGCTGCAGATGGGCACTGATTAGGCTGCATTGATGGGCACTGACCCTTATTTTGCTGCACAGTTCTTTATTTAAAGTTAAAAAAAAATCCCTTTTAAAGTGAAGGTGCCTGTTATACGCCAATAAATACGGTATATCCAAATAACACACCTGAGCTCATCCTTAGACTCTTCATCACACACAGCCACAAAAGCAAGAGAATTCTTGTTGGTGTATTAGTGTATTAGTTAATTTGCATTTTATTTTAATGGTTCAAAAAATGTCAGGCAAAATGGTCGGCCCTCAAGCATGTTCACTTCATCAAATCTGGCCCACTTTGAAAAAACTTTGGACACCCCTGTCTTAGGGAGTGGGGGATGGGCTACCTAGAACATGACAGAGATCACTGCTCCCGATGACAGGGAGCAGTAGATCTCTGTCATGTTGCTGGGCAGAACAGGGAAATGGCTTGTTTACATGAGACATGAGACAATCGCGGGCACCCGGCGGACATCGAGTCTGTGGGACCCGCGGGCACGCTCACGGAGCACATGGTAGGCGCGCGCCCGCACGGTGGCAAATTCAAAGTGATGTACAGTTACGTAGCTTTGCACAGCCGTGCCATTCAGCTGATATATATCGGCGTTAGCCGGTCGGCAAGTGGTTAATTGTATTTAAAAATATATATATATTTGTGTTTTTTTTTTGTATAGTAAAATATTATGGGCCAAATTCTCGTAAGAGATACGACGACGTAGCTCCATATATGCCGTAGTATCTCTGTTTTTTTAGCTGGGTATCTATGCGACTGATTCTTAGAATCAGTTACGCATAGATTTTGCTTAGATCCGACTTGCGTAAGTCACTTACACCGTCGGATCTAAGTTGCAATGTTACGCTGGCCGCTAGGTGGCACTCCCATCGATTTCTGCGTCGAATATGTAAATAAGCCTGATACGCCGATTCCCGAACGTATTTGCGCCCCGTCGTCGTAGTTTACGTCGTTTTGCGTAAGCGTAAGTTTACCCCTTCTGTATGAGGGGTAACATTGTGTAGGTCCGGCGTATGCCATGTTAAGTATGGACGTCGGGACAGCGTCGTGTTTTTCCGTTGTTTACTTAACTCGTCGCGAATAGGGCTGTGCGTTAATTACGTTCACGTCGAAAACCAATGTATTTGCGGCGTACTATGGAGCATGCGCACTGGGCTATGTTTGCGCAGTTTCTTTCCGCCGGGGGGGCGCTTAATTTAAATACATGCCACCCCCTTTGAATTACGCGGGGATACCCCGGACCATTTACACTACGCCGCCGCAAATTACGGAGCAAGTGCTTGGACAATACGGCACTTGCTCCTGTAAGTTGCGGCGGCGTAGTGTAAATAGGATACGCTACGCCGCAATCTACGAGAATCTGGCCCTATGCCTTTAGATATTTTGATGCACTTGCAGTTTGGTTTATGTAATCCGACCCCCCCCCCCCCCCCTCTTTTTTTTTTTTTCTTATTCTAAGCAGCAGAAGTGTCTTCGAGGATTATATATAAATGTGCGATTCCTCATTATTTCCAGTGGACAGCCATTCATTAGTAATAATGGGATTCACTAGACCACAGGAACCGGCAATAGAACATATTCTACCTATTAAGAATGCATGATTTATTTATTTCTTTTTCCCAAAGAAAGATTTTCTTTTTCTAAATTTGCATTGGGATTGTGCTATTGTGTTGGGTTTAGAAGCAAATTGTACTTCACAGAGCTCTTCCTTCATACCTGGCAGCTATACGTAGATCGAATGTTCCCAATACAGATGTAAAATGAAGACTAAAAGTGTGAAACGCGTCTCTCGGAATACAACAAAGGTCATTCATCCGGCTTGTTTCTGTTTTCCGAACTGTATCATTTTTCCCGTGCTCTGCATTTACAGTCATTTGTATCAGACAGGGAATTTAGCAACCGACAGGAAAAGCCTGTCTCTCTTCTCCCAACACTTCAGAAAATATGTTGCAGCTCAGAACTTGCTGAGCTGGAGAACGGAGCAACGTGATTTCATTTGGCCGCACATTCCTGTAATCTCGGGGAAGATTACAGCTGCAAATCACACCGTCCCCGCCTGCTCTGTTCCCTCCATCTTAAACCTTCTGCTAGAAGTGACATCCAGTGCGGCAGGAAAGGTGGATTGGGACCATGAATTAAAGAGAGAGTGCATCCACTTCAACAAACTCAACAGATCTCGAGGCCGCCGAGGCCGCCGAGCCAAGAGGACGGTTAACATGTTTCACGGCTGACTAAGCCGCATCAAATGAGTTGTGAAAATGCAGGATGAGTGGATTGATTAAATGTATCATCCTGTGCAGTGTAGCAGCAGAAAGCAAACATCGGAGCTCATGCAAGATTAGGCTTTAGTAAATAGAACTCTTCCATAGTTCGGGAATCGGGGCTCTGCCTTGCGCAACCGGTTTTCTCCTAATGTATGGAGCTCCGATAAGTGTTCTTCTAAAATGGCCCCGTGATATGATGTAGACATATGCATGACAATTTTTTTTTCGATTTATTTATCTAAACCCTGCCCCAGGGGCGGACTGACAACTCATGGGGCCCCCGGGCAATAGAAGATTATGGGGCCCCCAGGCTTACAGATGGCCACCAAGCCAGGTGGTAGTACAGAGGTGGGGCAGCTAAAATCTCGGGATTTTCACATCAAAAGCATGTAGGTTTTGGACATATCAGGGACAGATGTAAAAAAAACACAGATTTTTACATACTGTCCCTGGTTTTAATGAGCCTGGCAACCCTGATGGGGCCCCCTAGTGGCATGGGGCCCTCGGGCAGTGCCCGAGTTCCTCAATGGTCAGTCCTCCCCTGCCCTCCCCCTCTTTCACTTTCCTTCCTTCCCTTTCACCTCCCCCTCTTTTCACTGTTCCAGTTCCATATCCTCACATGGTGCCCTTGTCCCATCAATTATTCCCTTTAAGCATCCTAAACGTTGTATAGATTATTATTTTATTAGAGAGTGGTATACATCCCCCTCGTCCACCACGGGGGGTCTTCTAGTGAGCCGATCACGCCCTCAGCCACATGCATCGGGTTCCCTGCTGTGTGCTCCCTCTGGTGGATCTCCTAGGCGAAGCCGGGTATGTATAGGCTCCCAAAAAAGGGAGGGGTGTTCCGGCGCTCATAATGACTGGAAGCCTGGGAAGCGATAGTGATACTGGTAACTAGAACTGTACCTATGAAAAGGGTCTCACGGATGGATATATTATGGGGAGGCAGCCTTCCTATAGAGGGTGTCCATGACCTCTGTAAACATTTAGAAGAAAAAAAAGGGGGTGGAGGCGCCAACTCAAAAAATAAAAATAACCTTAAAAACAGCAGTCTACTAAAATGTGAGTATAGGTGTGTACTCACAGGTTCGCTGGGAGTAGTAGTCCATCGGGGTGTTTTTTCTACTTGGTGGAAAGGCACACACCAAGTAGAAAAAACACCCGGATGGACTACTACTCCCAGCGAACCTGTGAGTACACACCTATACTCACATTTTAGTAGACTGCTGTTTTTAAGGTTATTTTTATTTTTTGAGTTGGCGCCTCCACCCCCTCTTTTTTCTTCTAAATGTATAGGCTCCCGCCCATGAGAGCCATTCTGCCGCAGTATATCTGCGTGAGCTGGTCAGGAACCAGTTAATGTGTAGGGATCCTACAAACAAAAATAGGGTTTCCAGTAATTACCCTTTTGAAATCTTGTGATTGTCCTAACACAAATAGATTGTAAGCTCCTGAAAATTTTTGCAAATCACATCAGCACTGTAAAAATGACACAAAATGAACACCTCATCATTATACAGTAAAACCTTGGATTGCAAGCATAATTTGTTCCAGAAACATGCTCGTAATCCAAAGCACTTGAATATCAAAGCATTTTTTTGTAGAATTTAATAAATGAGGGATTAAACTATTTTGAGTATAAAAGCAAAGAGAGACACCTCTAAAGCCCTGTACACACGATCGGATATCTGATCGAATCTAATCCGATGGATTTTTTCATCGGATATCTGATGAAGCTGACTTTTATCAGTCTTGCCTACACACCATCGGTTAAAAAGCCAATCGTGTCCAACGCGGTGACGTAAAACACAACGACGTGCTGAGAAAAATGAAGTTCACTGCTTCCAAGCATGGGTCGACTTGATTCTGAGCTTGCGTGGATTTTTGACTGCAGACGATCGGTTTTTTAACCATAAGAAAAATTTAAAACGGGCTCTATTTTTTTTCGGTCCGTTTTCATCAGATGAACCGATCGTGTGTACAGGGCTTAGGTGTAGCAATATGTTGCTAAATGTTGTAACTTCATTAACCACATAAGGACCGCCGCATGTACATTTACGTCGGCAGAATGGCACGTACAGGCACATTGGCGTACCTGTATGTCCCTGCCTAGACGTGGGTCGGGGGTCCGATCGGACCCCCCCGGTACTTGCGGCAGTTCCGTAGGGTGTGGGAGCGATCCGGGATGAGGGGGCGACTGTTCGTTTTTGTCCGCCCCCTCCGGATCGCTTCCAGACAATGCGCGTCCGCCACCTGCCCTCTTCCTGTGTAAAGACAGGAAGGGGGAAGTGATGTAATCTCTCCTCTCGGCGGTATTTTCAACCACCGCTGAGGAGAGAAGACATCACAAGTGAGTCTGCACAACACTACACTGACACAGTAACACACAGGCACATAACCCCCCCGATCACCCCCCACCCCCCTATCACAACAATGCAGTGATCATATATGTACTGATCACTGCATTTAGTGTCAGTGTGACAGTTAGTGTGACAGGCAGTTAGTGTTAGGTTCAGGGTAGCCCCTGTACCCCCCCTAATAAAGTTTTAACCCCTTGATCACAGCCTTGTTAACCCTTTCACCCCCTATTGCCAGTGTCACTAAGCGGTCATTTTTCTGATCGCTGTATTAGTGTCACTGTTGCCGCCATGTAGCTAGTTTTTTTTTTATTGCGATTTTTTTTTTTTACTAAAGACATGTGGCTAAATACATTTTGGCCTAAATGTTTGACTAAAATTTAGTTTATTCGATTTTTCTCATAACAAAAAGTAAAAAATATATATATATATTTTTTAAATGTCGCTCTATTTTTGTTTATAGCGCAAAAAAAAAAAAATCGCAGAGGTGATCAAATACCATCAAAAGAAAGCTCTATTTGTGGGAAGAAAAGGACGCAAATTTTGTTTGGGAGCCACGTCGCACGACTGGGCAATTGTCTGTTTAAAGCCACGGGTTGTAAAAAATGATGTTTTTTTTATGTAATTAAAAACGATCGTGTGTGGGCTCCAGAGCATTTTTCACAATGTAAAAAATGTTCATTACAAATTTTGAACATGCTCTAATTTTTCACGTAGTTTTAAACGTTGTCGTTTTTAACATCGTAAAAAAATGGTCGTGTGTACTCTTTAACCTTGTGAAAAAAAATGCGCATGCTCAGAATCAAGTTGTGAGACGGGAGCGCCCGTTCTGGTAAAACTAGCGTTCATAATGGAGTAAGCACATTCATCACGCTGTAACAGACATAAAAACGCAAATCGTCTTTTACTAACACGAAATCAGCAAAAGCAGCCCCAAGGGTGGCGCCATCCACGTGGAACTTCCACTTTATAGTGCCGTTGTAGGTGTTGTACATCACCGTGCTTTGCTAGAGCACTTTTTTTTTTCACGATCGTGTGTAGGCAAGGCCGTTTTAATGATCGGGTTGAAAAAAACTTTGGGCCAGATTCAGGTACACTTAAATTTGCGCTGCGTAATCGAAATAATCTACGCTGCCGTATTTTACCAGGCTCTACATCGAATTCTGGTAGATTTTTGCCCGTACGCTACGGCGGCGTAGTCTATTTCTCGCCGCGTAATTGAAATACGCGTTTAGGGGGCGTGAAGCATTTAAATTAGGCGCATCCCCGCGACGTTCGAACTGCGCATGCTCCGTTCAGAAATTTCCCGCCGTGCATTGCGCGAAATCACGTTGTTACGTCATTTTTTGTTTGAGTAGCGTCGTTTACGGACATTCCTATTCCCGGACGACTTACGTAAAAAATTATAAAAGACGTCGGAAAACGTAGAAATTCGACGCGGGAACGACGGCCATACTTAACATGGCCTGTCTAATATTAGAGCAACAAAAAGCTGGTATAGTGTTACGCAAAAAAAAGATGACTAAAGATGCCGTAAGAGATTGCGATTGAAGATCGTAATTTCGGGGATCGCCGGCAAAAGCTCATTAGCATACCCCGACGCGGAAAACGACGGGAACTCCACCCAGTGGCCGCAATTTTATTGCAGCGTAGATCCGAAGGCATAGGAACACGTAATCCAGTCGAATTGAAGCCCGCAGCCGTCTATTCATGGTTTCAGATTTCAGACTAGCTAGAAAACGCACGTAATTTGAAAGTACTCCAGTCTAACACCAGTTAGACAGGAGTTACGGCTCTCTGAATCTGGCCCTTTGTTTTTTCTAGACCATTAAAAACTTAATTTTTTACAACCCAAAAAACGGTCGTATGTCAGCAGCATCAGAGGCTCCTCTCTTCTTTTTTATACTCAGTTGTGACATGACGTTACTCTTATATCAAGACATTGCTTGCAGGGCCGGCCTTTGCGGTGTGCGGGATGTGCGGTCGCACAGGGCGCCATGGCAACATGGGCGCCTGGCGATCGGCACAAATTCTCTAAAATCGCCCGTGTACTAAGTAGTGGGCGAATCCCCCTCCCCCCGCGCGCGAACGAAGAGAACTTTGGGCGGCATGGCATGGTGACAGGCGCCTGGCTTTGCGGGGGTGCAAGCAGGAACCCGAGCGAGCCGTCGGCACACTCGGGACACGGCCGCAATCATCACCCTTCCCTGTGAAGCGCCGCAGGTCTGAGTCTCGGCTGCCTGTCTCACAGTCACAGGCAGCCGAGCAGTGAAGCCGCCTCCCCCTTGTCTGTACTGTGCTGTGCTGTGTGTGTGCAGCACGCGGCAAGCACATTAGCTGAGCCTGCTATACAGGTCTGAAGGGGGGGGTCGGCTCTGTAGAGTGGGTTCGGTATTGTAGGAGGGGGTTCTGTGTTGTGGGAGGGTTCTGTGTTGTGGGGGGGTTCTGTATTGTAGGAGGGGGGTTCTGTATTGTAGGGGGGGCAGCAAGGTGGGGGGGTTCGGTATTGTAGGAGGGGGGGTTCGGTATTGTAGGAGGGGGTTCGGTATTGTAGGAGGGGGTTCGGTACTGTAGGGGGGGTTCTGTATTGTAGGAGGGGGGGTTCTGTATTGTAGGGGGGTTCTGTATTGTAGGAGGGGGGGGTTTTGTATTGTAGGGGGGGTCTGTATTGTAAGAGGGGGGATTGTGTATTGTAAGAGGGGGGGATAGTGTATTGTAGGGGGGTCTGTATTGTAGGGAGGGGGTTCTGTATTGTAGAGAGGGGGGTTCTGTATTGTAGGAGGGGGGGTTCTGTATTGTAGGAGGGGGGTTCTGTATTGTAGGAGGGGGGTTGGCACTGTAGGGGGGTTGGGTATTGTAGGGGGAGTTCTGTATTGTAGGGGGGGTTCTGTATTGTAGGAGGGGGGGCTGTGTTGAAGGAGGGGGGATTGTGTATTGTAGGGGGTCTATATTGTAGGGAGGGGGTTCTGTATTGTAGGGGGTTCTGTATTGTAGAGGGGGGGTCTGTATTGTAGGGAGGGGGTCTGTATTGTAGGGAGAGGGGGGTCTGTATTGTAGGGAGAGGGGGGTTCAGTATTGTAGGGAGAGGGGTCTGTATTGTAGGGGGGGTTCAGTATTGTAGGGAGAGGGGTCTGTATTGTAGGGGGGTTCTGTATTGTAGGGGGGGGTTATGTATTGTAGGTGGGTTTGTATTGTAGGGGGGTCTGCTCTTTAGGAGTGAATCTGTATTGTAGAGGGGGTTCTGTATTATAAGAAGGGGTCTGTGTTGTAAGGGGGGTCTGCACTGTAGGGGGGTGTCTGTGTAACATACAGGTGTCTAGAGCTGTAGGGTGCTGTGTAATGTAAAGGGGTGCTGTGTAATGTAAAGGGGCCCAGAGGTGCAGGGTGCTGTGTAATGTAAAGGGGCCCAGAGGTGCAGGGTGCTGTGTAATGTAAAGGCGTGCTGTGTAATGTAAAGGGGCCCAGAGGTGCAGGATGCTGTGTAATGTAAAGGGGCCCAGAGGTGCTGGGTGCTGTGTAATGTAAAGGGGCTAAGAGGTGCAGGGTGCTGTGTAATGTAAAGGGGTCCAGAGGTGCAGGGTGCTGTGTAATGTAAAGGGGTCCAGAGGTGCAGGGTGCTGTTTAATGTAAAGGGGTCCAGAGGTGCAGGGTGATGTGTAATGTAAAGGGGTCCAGAGGTGCAGAGTGCTGTGTAATGTAAAGGGGTCCAGAGGTGCAGGGTGTTGTGTAATGTAAAGGGGTCCAGGGTTGCAAGGTGCTGTATAATGTAAAGGGGTCCAGAGGTGCAGGGTGCTGTGTAATGTAAAGGGGTCCAGGGTTGCAGGGTGCTGTGTAATGTAAAGGGGTCCAGAGGTGCAAGGTGCTGTGTAATGTAAAGGGGTCCAGAGCTGTGAGGTGCTGTGTAATGTAAAGGGGTCCAGAGGTGCAGTTGTGGAGAGGGGTACATAGTAGTGACAGAGATATTGAAGAATGCAGGGGGCACAGTGGGGTGTTTTTACATTTTACTGTGGGGGGGCAGATATAGGATCCGTTCCGGGTGCCAAATGCTCTAGGTACGCCTAGCAGGCCACGGGTGGATTCTGCCGGAAAGACGGCATGGCGGCTGTCCTTGCCTTGCTATGAGGAGCTCATATGCCACGCGCACTGAGAAGACAAAGGAGGGCAAGAATCTACAGACCCAGGCAGCAGATGTAAAAACTTTTTTCTGTATGTACATTTTTTTTTTTATAAGTGCAGTGTACTGCTTAATGTTAGTTTTTGTATTTTTTATTATTTAAATAGGGTGTTTCTTAAAGGAACAGTAAATACAAAAGTTAAAAAATACTTTATTGTAATTATGTTTGATATTTGATTGTAAATTTACAGGTAGTGGTATTATAGCGTGTGATTTGCAGTATAGGTGGCGTTATTATAGCGTGTGAATGTATTTTTATCATAGCTTGTAATCAGTTTTTTGGGAACTTAACAGAATGTAAGGCTTTAAATGGAGCCAGTATTGGAGAAATGGGTGTGGACACTGAAAGGGTGTGGTTACTGAGGGGCATGGTTACCGAGGGGCGTGGCCACTAGGGGGCGCTGTAAAGCTTTCTCGCACAGGGCGCCTAAAGGCCTAAGGCCGGCCCTGATTGCTTGTATATCAAGGCAAAATGTATTAAAACATTTTGCTTGTCTTGTAAAACGCTCTCAAACCAAGTTACTCTCAAACCAAGGTTTTACTGTATTGTACATTTTCAGTAGTATTGGCCTTCAGCACCACAGACAGCTCCAAACAAATGCAGCATAACAGCCCAGACCAGAACCTCGTAACTCCTCTTGCAAACTATTCCTGGGTTCTCTTGGACCTCTGGGCTTATTAATATGTAACAGCTCAACCTAAAAATCCTGGAACAATAAGAGCTTTGTTGCTATATGCAACAGATTCTGTTTCGGGTTGGAAGATGAAAACAAGTAATGCCATCTATTGCTATGGACAAATGATGTCTTATAACGGAAAGCTGTTGGCTAGACAGTTTGGCTGAGGAATTCGCCCTTTTCAGTTTCTGGCAGTAATATGTTTGGCTGGCATGTATGTGTGAATGGGCACTAAATCCTAGCTGCTTAACAAAGTAACATTTGTAAAATGCAGATACTGAATAATAAAAATAATAATAGTGTTTGATGTTCAGATAATTCATGTGTTGAATTGAAATGAGCTGAAATTTAAAGTGGCTGCACGCTGGTCTCTATCCCCATCACGCATGGCTCCCATCTCCACAGCTTATTCATCAAAGTGCTGGAGAGGATGCAAGGCAGAAGGGACCATTGCACATGTGGTGGTTCTGTCTTGCTCAGGGATCCTCAATCTACGGCCCTACAGCTATTGTAGAACTACACATCTCATGAGGCATTGTAACACACCGACATTCACAGACATGACTAGGCGGGATGGGAATTGTAGTTCCTGAACAACTGGAGGGCCGTAGTTTGAAGACCCATGGAGCTATTCAAATGTAATGGTCCAAAGTGGCGAAGGTAATATCGAAGCTCTCTGGTAGGAATGTACCGTTAGACCCCCTGGGTCTATTTATTTCATGGTTCTCGCATTCTTGATTATCAAAATAGTTGAATCCCTCATTTATTAAATTCTGCAAACAATAATGTGCCTTTTGGGGAAAATCAAAAACACCTGTGCTATGTGCGAATCAGTGGTGGCCGGTCCATTAGGGTGCCCGGGCACCACCTATCCACGCCACCCCCTATATGAATAATGGATAGATTCATGCATAGCATGAATCTATCTGCCATGGCCACCCCCTATTAATGCGCCTGGCCCCTTTCAGGACGTTGGGTGCCTGAATTACAGCAGCGGGGGTATTTTTTTGAAGCACCTGATTAGAGCCTATTAGGCTTCAAAATAGGCTTGTCTTGGAGCGCAGAGCATTGCGCCATGAGCCCACTCAGGTGTTACAACAGCGAATGAATATTCCCTGTTGTAACACTGATCCTCAATCTGACCAATCAGAAGCAGGTCTAAGACCCGTTTTCCAATTGGCTGAAAAGAGGAGACTCCCGATTGGTTGCCAAGGAGGAGGGCAGAAACGGAAGCTGCTGATGCCCGTGAAGAGCAGAGTAAAGGAAAGCTGTCACTTCCGCCGCCGAGCAAGGGAAGCTGCCGTTGCATAGATGGTGCATAGATGGGGTAAGTACCACCGGCCACCACTGGTGTGAATCACCCCCAAATCCAAAATGTAGAGCTACCCCTATAAGAGCTACTGTAATTTAACTGGTCCTTTCCCAAACTAATGCAGAGGCAGACAGACACACAATAACAGTCAATTTACTCTTTAGCTCTCCAGACTCCTTGACTAGCTTCAAAAAGTGATTCTCAAGAGTAGGCCCTCCATCTATGCTACAGTTGAGACTTCGAGGAAATAAAGCTGGAATCAGGATAGCCTTCTGCAGATGAGGTTAGCCACCCCCATCCAGATGATTCACTTAAACAGGAAGACGAGAAAAACCCCTGCTTCTCTAAATCTCAGACTATTTATATACCGCTCTAGCCACCTTCTGGGCACACCTTCCCAGGAGTTAGCTGGGCACACCCTAATCACCTTGTCTGCTGCCCCCTGTTTAGACCCTAATGGAGCTCCTAAAGAAAATGGAAAAAAAAACGAATTAAAAAATAACCTAAAAAAACATTAAAAAAAATAATAGGGAGCTGTGGTGGCTCAACGTGATTGGCACTGCGCTGACAAGCCATTCACCTCTGCAGCCAAGGGTTCGGATCCCGGTCTCGGCTACATGTGAATTGAGTTTGGTGGTCTCAGCCCGGCTCCCGGTGGGTGTGCTATGCAAGGTACGCCTGTGCTTAGTACGCCCACCCCCCCCCATAAAAACCACCACACTTGCACGCACACGAAATTGGTTTAAAACACATGCACTTTGGCCATGCGGTCTCTTAAAATAAAGAGAGGCGAAGGACCTACGGGGCTGGCTGGGTGGGCTAGGCCCCCTCACTCCCTCATAGGGGGAGTCCCTCTGCCCCATTGGGGTCCCGTTGGGCCCCAGTTGGGCTCCCAAGAGGAGCAGGTAGGGCGGGGTGAGTGGGAGGCCCCCCTTCACACCCGCCATTGCCACCAGGGGCATGGAGAAGGATGGCGATTGCCTCCAGGGGGAGGGTCTGCCAACTCCTGCAGTCCGGCTCCTCTCTCAAGAGTTCACGCACAAAAATACACTTAAAAAAAAAATAAAAAAATTATAATAATAATATTTGTTTAATTATTTAAACAAAAATAAATATAATAACAAAAATAAAAAATACTGACACCTACCTCTGCCCTATACTGGCAGTATATATACACATGCACACGTATATGTGTTGAGGTGCACACCCTGATGCAATAGGCTGCGCACACCTATGATTCAATCTGATATTTGCCTTGCTCAACTCTCTGTTTTAGATGACTTCGCAATACAGGGGAGAACAATCAAACCTGCAGTCTGAGGGATCCAAAACAGCCAAAAGCAATCAATAACTGCAATCAATAACTGCTTCACTGATTACAGAGGGGTCGATAAGAACCACATATGCCTACATCCTAGCAAAGGTTCACTATTATAGACATTTTTTTTATTCAAAAGAGCAGCTCTACCACTATTACTGATGATTTTCATGAATAGTGAACTTTGCTATAATAAATATCAAATGAAACAAATAAAATAAATAATAAAATAAAGTAAAAGATACAATACAATAAACACATCATATTGTACAGTTACAGTATTCCTGGCTTTCAGCACCATGGACAGCACCAGTAAGCGTCAGAATGAGAAAACGTATTCCCCCTTCCTGCCCAGGCCAATTTTCAGATTTCAGCACTGTCACACTTTAAATGACATTTGCGCAGTGATGCAGCACTGTACCCAAATGACATTTTTTTATAAAAAAAGATTTTCACACGAATAGAGCTTTATTTTGGTGGCATTTAATCACCACTGTTTATTTTTTATTTTTTGATACATAAACTGAAAGACCTAATATTTTGAAAAAAAAATATGAATTTTTCTTCGTTTTCGTAAAGAAATTTTGCAAATAATCTTTCTTGATCTCTGGAAGATTTACCCCCTCCATGATCAGGTCATTTATTACTATGTGGCACTGCGTTACATTAACTGACAATTGCGCTTTCATGCACTGCACAGAAATTAAATGTATGTCATTTTTTTCCCCACAAATAGAGCTTTCTTTTTGGTGGTATTTAATCACCTCTGTGTTTTTAATTTTTTTGCGCTATAAACAAAAAACTGACAATTTAAAATATATATATATATCATTATTAATTTTTTTTTTGCCCGATTTCTATGGTCCCAACAGTTTTGGCAGCGCTTTACAATGTAGAAGGGGGACAGCACAATTACAGTACAATTCAATACAGAAGGTACAGGAGGGATATGTTCAACAGCAAAAAAAAAATATATATATATATATATATATATATATATATAATTTTTTTTTTGTAGAACATATCCAATAAAAAAGTGAAATAAAAATCAAATTTCTTCCTAAATTTAGGCCAATATGTGTTCTGCTACATATTATTGGTTAAAAAAATCTCCAAAAGTGTATATTCATTGGTTTGCACAAACGTTATAGCGTCTATAAACTACAGATCTATACTGGATTTATTTTTTTTATATTTATTTATTTTAACAAAGGAGAAAAGAACAGCCTCTTCCATAATTGGCATCTAAAACTGATATGCAAATAATAAACAGCAAACCATCAGATCCAATATCGTATAGCATTAAAATGTAATCTAGGACAATATAATACATGCATATCAGTTAAACATTCACATCGCTGTCTAATCTTGGTCATGAAGAAACATTTTTTTTTTTTTTTAATACTATTAATGGCAGCTCAGTGATTTATAGCAGGACTGCGATATTGCGGTGGACAATCTGACAATTAGGCCACGTACACACCATCGAACATGTCCACTGAAACTGGTCCGCACACCAGTTTCAGCGGACATGTTCGAACGTGTGTACAGCCTACCGGACCGTTTTCTAGCGGACCAAAGTTTCAAAACGTGCTTTAAAAACTGTCTGCTGGAAACCTGTCCGTCGGACAGGTTCGATGGTTAGTACACAAAATCATCGGACCAAAAACCCGTGCATGCTCAGAATCAAGTCGACGCATGCTTGGAAGCATTGAACTTCGTGTTTTCATTACGTCGCTGTCACCTGCTTCTGTTGTGACTAATAACAGCAGAAGCGGTGTGCACGCATGCACGCTTTCCCCCTACCTGCAAGTGTATAATCACTATATACTATATGTATATAGTAAATCTGCTATGGGACAGATACATTTAGACCAAACTGTACATCTGCTACATTTTTTGGGTGTAAATAACCCAATAACCCAAACAGTGTATATTGATTAGTCTGTAGGAAAGTTATAGAGTCTACAAACTATGGGATATATATATCTGAAAATCGATTAGTCCTGATGTACTGATGGCCTATCTTAGTTCTTGAGGTCCAAAAAAATCAGGACAGTACAAATTTCCCCCAGATGACCCCTTTTTGGAAAGTAGACAGTCCAAGGTAAGAGGCATGGCAAGTTTAGTTAAGTTGTATTTTTTTTGTTACAATTTTTTAGAACATGAAGACATTTTGGTTTAATGATTTATTTTTGACACAATGTGACCAGAGCAATACAGTGTTACCATAGTACAACTATACTACTCTGGGGAAGTAATCAGGATTTTTTTTCTTTACACATGATTGTTTATACCAGTGAATTTCCCTGATATAACCAACCTTTTTTTCCTGAATGAAACTGATGAATTCAGTGTGTTTTGTTGTGATTGGCTGTGATTGGCCATATGGTATAGATGAGCTGTGATTGGCCCTGTCTGTACCATGTGATCACTGTGACCAATCACAGCTAGCAACACAATTGTACAAAATGGATGGTGTAACGCAGTGTTTCTCAATTCCAGTCCTCATGCCCCCCCAACAGGTCATATTTTCAGGATTTCCCTCAGATGAAAAGGCTGTGGGAATTACTAAGGCAATAAAACTGATCAAATCACCTGTGTAAAATAATGGAAATCCTGAAAACCTGACCTGTTGGGGGGGGCGTAAGGACTGGAATTGAGAAACACTGGTGTAACGCAAGGGCCAGTGGGACCCAGAAGCTCTTAGAAAGTATGAGATACTCCTGTTTCAGCTTCCCCGACGCCTCTTATGTGTAGATCACCCTGTGACTCTAATAGGGGTACAGGGTGAATGAGAACCCCACTATGGTCTGTGCTAGTCAGATTTAATGCGGTATATATTGTATATATTGTATATATATTGTGTGTTGGCTGTTGTGTACTATAACGCTTGCTGTGATGAGGTGGGGTGTGATTGCATGCATTCTATTGTCTATTGTGGTAATTAAGGGCACCGGAAGGTGTCTCGGGTCTTTTATAATCCTATAGTGGAGAAAAAAGGCGCCCTGTGCCACTAAAGTGTTCGGGTTTGTCCGGAAGAAACAGTGGCAACCCTAAGTTAGGAGCTCACTGCATTTCTGGCGGGATCAGAAAGTAATTTTTTATTAACAAAACATGGAGAAATGTGCATGGAATGGAGGGATGTGCAGTAATACCTTAGCTTACAATCATAATTTGTTCCAGAAGAATGCTTGTAATCCAAAGCACTCGTATATCAAAGCGAGTTTGCCCATGGGAAATAATGGAAACTTGGATAATCCGTTCCACAGCCACTAGCTCCCCCCCCCCCCCCCCCCACTATTAGCCAAATGCGGTTCTGCATAGACAAGCTGTGGAACGGATTATCTGAGTTCCCATTATTTCCTATGGGAAAACTCGCTTTGATATATGAGTGCTTTGGATTACAAGCAATCTTTTGGAACCCAAAAAAAAACTCATATATCAAAGCGAGTGCCACTGCTTGTCTATGCAGAACTGCATGTGGCTAGTGGTGGGGGGGGTCCTAGCCAGTGGCTGTGGAACGGATTATCTGAGTTGGGAAAACTCGCTTTGATATATGAGTGCTTTGGATTACAAGCATTCTTCTGGAACTCAAAAAAAACTCAGAGATGCTCGAAGACCACACAGAGACGCTCAGAGATACTCGGGAAAGAGTCTCCAAGTGTCACCGGCGCCCCCGCACCTCTGGCCAAATGCGGTACTCCAACTCCAGCAGGTCAGGCCTTTTTGGATCGTTTTGCGAAACGCTAATAAACCGCGTTACTCTCAATCCGAGTTCCTCTGTACTATTTTTTTATTGATTTATTTATTGATTGCCCAGCAACACAAGAAGTAACACTTTCAGTTCAGTACCTCCATCCAAGACGAACAGCAAGGGAAATAAAAGTAGCTTTAGCTTTAGAAAAGCATAGTAAAAAAAAAAAAAAGGGTGAAGCGTCATTTATAGATGGTGCCCATTAGCAAATCCATTCTACAGATGCCAACCAAAATATTTACTTGTGGCTGTCAAATGCAGAAATTGTAGCGCCATAAAAATGATGCATGACAGCAGCTGTTAGAAAGTGTTCTAGTCACATCCACTGTTTGCTAACGGCTAATAAATCTCCCTCTTCTATTTAGTCAAAGCGACTTCCAGGACCGTGGGAGCCTTCGCCTCCTCCGTACCCAACAGCTTCTATTAGCATGCACTTTTCACCTGCAAGCCGAGCGCCGCCATAAATTTCTACGCTGATTCTTTTAATCTGCTAAGTGAGGCCCCGATAACAACCCCCGAAAATGATAACAGAGGGCTCCGATTATATTTTTATTAAAGGAGGAAGCGGCTTTTCCGAATTACCTCTCGTTTTAGGTGTGCGGCGAGCGCCGGTATCAATCACGTTTTTTTTTTACGATAGCGCAATTCTATTGTCTGTCGTTTGATACATGGGCGGGAAATCGCTCTCTAAGTAGCCAGATGGGCTCCTCTTCTTCTCGGAGGTAGTCGGAGTTTACCGGTCGTCATAAAACAAAATCCAAAAAGGAATTTTTATTTCTCTGCAGCTCTGCATTGTAATGTGCCTACCGGTGGCAATTTGGTAAATACAGTTTGCACTAGCATAAAAATTAATTTTAAATAAGTTTTCTTCATGGGGCTGTTGGGGCGGCTCTCTGAGATGAGGGTGAGAAGTTCAGGCTCATCTGTAATAATGCCGGATAAGTAGTAAAATGTTTTAGTCTGGTATTTCTTTGGTTCTTCCGGTCAATAAAGCAGAACTCTAGGAGAACAACTAAAATATGGGAGCTACCTAGCAGAGGATGTGCATTTCTACCTATCCAGTCCTGTGATTTGCACAGCTCTGCCACACAGCACAGCCCTACGTGTCCCCCTGCCCACCCCTATAAAAAAAAAAAAAAAACATAGAAATACAGAATAATTCACCCCCTTGCCATTTTTCGTGTTTTGTTGCCTTACAACCTGGAATTAACATGGATTGTTGCTTTAGCAGTGTGTTTGGGGTTATTGTCCTGCTGGAAGGTGAACCCTCCGTCCTCGCCTCAAATCACACACAGAGGGGTACAGGTTTTGCTCAAGAATATCCCTGTATTTAGCACCATCCATCTTTCCCTCAACTCTGACCAGTTTCCCGACTGCTGAAAAACATCCCCCCAGCATGATGCTGCCACCACCATGTTTCACAGTGGGGATGGTGTTCTTTGGATGATGTGTTGGCTTTGCGCCATACATAGCGTTTTCTTTGATGGCCAAAAAGTTCAATCTCAGACTTCCATACATTTTGGGAGTCTCCCACATGCCTTTTCACAAACTCAAAACGTACCATTTTGTTTTTTTTTGCTGAAAGTAATGGCTTTTTTTCTGGCCACTCTGCCATAAAGCCCAACTCTATGGAGCGTACGGCTTATTGTCGTCCTATGTACAGATACTTCAGTCTCTGCTGTGGAACTCTGCAGCTCCTCCAGGGTTACCTTAGGTTTCTGTCAGGGGCAGCACAGTGGTCCAGTGAGTAGCACTTTCGCCTAGGGTTCGAATCCCAACCACGACACCATCTGCTTGGAGTTTGCATGTTCTACCTGTGTCTGCGTGGGTTTCCTCCGGGTACTCAAAATAATCTAGAGTGGGTGACTGAGGACATAGAGAAGGCATAGAGAAGGCAAATTTATTAAATGCTTTCTTCAGCTCTGTGTATACAATGGAGAATGGGGGAGCTCATGTCGATATAGGGGGTGGGAGTGACACAGCCCCAAATCCACAATGGCTCAAAAGTGATATGGTCCAGAAATATTTAGACAGAATAAAGGTGGATAAAGCACCTGGACCAGATGGCATCCACCCACGGATCCTAAAAGAATTGAGCTCTGAAATTTCAAAGCCACTGTATCTAATATTTAGGGACTCATTAATGACAGGAATAGTACCACTGGATTGGCATAAAGCCAATGTGGTGCCCATATTTAAAAAGGGAACAAAGTCTTTACCTAGTAACTATAGACCTGTTAGTTTAACTTCTATAGTTGGAAAGATACTGGAACGTTTAATAAAAGACCACATGGATGAGTTCTTGCTGGAAACAAACTATTTAAGCAGCAGACAGCATGGATTCATGAAGGACAGAAGTTGTCAGACAAACCTGATTTCCTTTTATGAAGAGGTAAGTAAAACCCTGGACAGAGGCGTGGCAGTGGACGTGGTATACTTGGATTTTGCAAAAGCGTTCGATACAGTTCCCCACACACGGCTCATGTGTAAGGTAAGGTCTACAGGATTAGATATATCAGTTTGTAAATGGATAGAAAACTGGCTGAAAGACAGAATTCAGAGAGTTGTGGTTAATGATTCTTACTCTGAATGGTCCAAGGTTATCAGCGGTGTACCCCAAGGTTCAGTGTTGGGTCCCTTACTTTTCAATATATTTATAAATGATATTGGGTCTGAGATCAAAAGTAACATTTCTGTTTTTGCAGATGACACCAAGCTATGCAGTGGAATAATGTCCTTGCAGGATGTCTCCAATTTACAAGCCGACCTCAATGCTCTGTCTAATTGGGCGACTAAGTGGCAGATGAGGTTTAATGTTGATAAATGTAAAGTTATGGACTTGGGGGCTAAGAATATGCATGCATCATACATGCTAGGGGGAGTACAACTGGGGGGATCTGTAGTGGAGAAGGATCTGGGTGTTTTAGTTGATCATAAGCTCAATAATGGCATGCAATGCCAAGCTGCGGTTTCCAAAGCGAGCAAAGTCCTTTCTTGTATTAAGAGAGGTATGGACTCCAGAGATAGAGATATCATTTTGCCCCTGTACAAATCATTAGTAAGACCTCATCTGGAATATGCAGTCCAGTTTTGGGCACCAGTTCTCAAAAAGGATATCGGAGAACTGGAGAAAGTGCAGAGAAGGGCAACTAAACTGATAAGAGGCATGGAGGAGCTCAGCTATGAGGAAAGATTAGAGGAACTGAATTTATTCACTCTTGAGAAGAGGAGAATAAGGGGGGATATGATCAACATGTACAAATACATAAGAGGTCCATATAGTGAACTTGGTGTTGAGTTATTCACTTTAAGGTCAACACTGAGGACAAGGGGGCACTCTTTACGTCTGGAGGAAAAGAGATTTCACCTCCAAATACGGAAAGGTTTCTTCACAGTAAGAGCTGTGAAAATGTGGAACAGACTCCCTCCAGAGGTGGTTCTGGCCAGATCAGTAGATTGCTTTAAGAGAGGCCTGGATTCTTTCCTAAATGCACATAATATAACTGAGTACTAAGTTTTGTAGGTAAAGTTGATCCGGGGTAAATCCGATTGCCTTTCGGGGGATCAGGAAGGAATTTTTTCCCCTCCGGTAGCAAATTGGATCATCGCTCTGCTGGGGTTTTTTGCCTTCCTCTGGATCAACTGTGGGTATGGAGTTGGGTGTATGGGAGGATGTACTGTGTTTTACTTTGTTTTATTTTTATTTATTTTTATGGTTGAACTGGATGGACTTGTGTCTTTTTTCAACCTGACTAACTATGTAACTATGTAACTATGTAACTATGTACTCCGGTTTCCTCCCACACTCCAAAGACATGCTGGTAGGTAAATTGGATCGTCCAAAAATTGACCCAGTATATATGTATATATGTGTGTATGACTGTGTGTCCATAGCGTGTCAAGATCCTACGGGGTAAAAATGACCGCACCAGCCAAGCAGACACTGGCTGGAAAAAGCGCCTAGAGGCGATTCAGTTCTCATGCGTTGCGCTATACAAGTCATTCATTCATTCATTCATTCATGTGCTCCTCTCTGATTAATGCCCTCCTTGCCCGGTCCGTGAGTTTTGGTGTGCGGCCGTCTCTTGGCAGGTTGGCTGTTGTGCCGTGTTCTTTCCATTTGGTTATGATAGATATGATGGGGCTCCTAGGGGATCATCAAAGATTTGGATATTTTTTTACAACCTAACCCTGACTTGTACTTCTCAACAACATTGTCCCCTACTTGTTTGGAGAGTTCCTTGGTCTTCATGGCAGTGTTTGGTTAGTGGTGCCTCTTGCTTAGGTGTTGCAGCCTCTGGGGCCTCTAGGTTTGGACACATGTTCCCAGTTTTCAAGCCGCCATAAACCCGGGCACATATAGCAGCAGTTCACTATAGAGTGGTGCATCCCAATTCCCTGTCAGCTACTTCTCTCTCTGTCAGCTACTCCCCCCTCTGTCAGCTACTTCCCTCTCTGTCGGCTACACCTCCTAGTCAGCTACCCCCCCCCTGTCAGCTACACCCCCTCTCTGTAAGCCACCCCCTTTCTCTGTCAGGCCACCCCCTCTCTTGCCACCTTTCTCTCTCACCCCTCCTCCCTCTCAGCCCCCTTCTCTCTTTCACCCCACTCCCCTTTACACCCCCAATCCCCTCCCCAGCTCTCTTTCTCACCCCCCCTCTCTTTTGCCTTCTCACCTCCTTACCTCGTGCTCTCACCCTTTCTCACCTCCCTCCCCCACCTTTTAGGGGGTGAGGGCCCCATGATTCCTAACAGTGGCCCTGTGAGTGAGTGCACAAGTTCAGGTGTATTTTGATCCCTGTGTCCTGCCGACACACTGGGCACAGCGATGCCGCCTCACCTGCTTATACTTTGCCTTCTCTACAAGCCCCCCCACACAATGGAAGGAACAAAGGAAAATGGCACTACAGTAGAGCAGCTTCGCTCTGCCCCCAAACTCCGGCCCCCACACTTCCTGGCTCGAAACGGCTCTCGGTAAGGCGGTCTAATGTGGGTCTTTAGGGGCAGGGGACACAGATAGGGGGCGGGGGGGGGGGGGGGTTCCCTGATCTAATAGAGGTCTCTAAGTGGGGGTTTTGATATAAGGGGACCTAATGGGGGTCCTCTATGGGGGACCCCTAAATTATGGAGGGGTAACACTGACCCGTATTTTATGAAGGGGGTGACAATGACCCCTGTGTTATAGGAGGTAACATTGTCCAATAAAGTATGCCGCATTATTGCTCTCCTTAGTGCACCCAGAGATGTCCCAGATCTTTACAATCCTATAGTGTATACTGCAAAAAAATTTTTTTTTGCTTGAAGAAAAGGTGGCAACCCTAGGGTGAATACATACACACATGCCAATTATCAGTTTTTTATTTTTGAAAAATAATTTTATGTATCTATTTTTCCAATTTTACTTCAACCAATTTAGGCCTCATTCACACGAGGCGGATTCCGTCGCACTCCGTCGCTACGGAGTCATCCTGCTCCCGCCAGCTCAGTGGGAGATCAGTCCGCAGATCTCCGCTGAGCCGACGGATGACAAGCTCCTCTCTGCTCACTGAGCGTGGAGGGGCTTGCCGGGCACTGCAGTCTCCTATATTACCGATCCGATCCGCATGGACGGATGGGGACGTATCCCCAATACGTCTGTTTTTAGCGGATCGGATGAGGTCGGATGTCAGCGGACACGCTGTCATCCGATGCTCCATAGGGATGCATGGAGCGGCCGTTCACAGGGGTGGACTGACAACTCATGGGGCCCCCGGGCAATAGAAGATTATGGGGTCCCCAGGCTTACAGATGGCCACCAAGCCAGGAGGCAGTAGAGAGGCGGGGCAGCTAAAATCTCGGGATTTTCACATCAAAAGCATGTCTGTTTTGGACATATCAGGGTCAGATGTTAAAAAAACACAGATGTTTACATACTGTCCCTGGTTTTACTGAGCCTGGCAACCCTGATGGGGCCCTAATGGCATGGGGCCCTCGGGCAGTGCCCGAGTGCCTCAATGGTCAGTCCGCCCCTGGTCGTTCAGGTCCACCATCAAAACTGACAGGCGGACCCAAACGATCCGTCCGTGTGAATGAGGCCTAAGTCTATTGTGTTCTGATCCATCACATACAATTCAGATTAAAAAAAACATTGAACTAAAGGCTGTAATGTAACAAAATAGGTAAAAAGCCAAGGGGGGTGAATACTTTTACAAGGCATTGTACACTTTTTAACACAACTACATAGTACGGCAGGCACATCTGGAATATAAAATGTTGGGGTAACATACATTTTAAAGCGGATGTCCGCTGAAAAAAAAAATATTAAAAGTCAGCAGCTACAAATACTGAAGCTGCTGACTTTTAATATCGGCACACTTACCTGTCCTGGAGTCCAGCGCCGTCTGCAGCAGAGGACAAGCGATCACTCGTCACTCTGCTGCCCCCACCGCCATCCTCGGTGAGGGAACCAGGAAGTGAAGCGCTCGGGCTTCACTGCCCGGTTCCCTACGGCGAATGCGCGAGTCGCGCTGCGCCTGCTGACTGGCTCCCGCTGTGTGCTGGGAGCCGAGTGTTCCCAGCACAACACAGTGGGGGGGACGGGAGGTGACGTCCTGCTCGCAGTCTGTGGTCGGGAGTGGGTGCAAATACCTGTCTTTAGACAGGTATCTGCACCCCCCTCCCCCTGAAAGGTGTCAAATGTGACACTGGAGGGGGGAGGGTTCCGATCACCGGGAGTTCCACTTTAGGATGGAGCTCCGCTTTAAGATTGACAATTCACATACATAAACCCACCTGCCTCTCCTTATGAGTCAACTGCTTTTTTTTTTTTTTTTAAGAAAACCTATTAGAAATTTTGTAATTCAAAAAGTTCAAAAATAGTCCCCAGCAGCCTTTCCATGGACTCCTTTCACATGATAAGAAGCTGTTTGCAGTGAAGACACAATAAGCTTATATTGCTCGTCTCCCAGAAAACGTTTCTTAAAGGAATTACCATCTGCTATGTGTGCACAAAATATAAAAGGCAAGCAAAGCAGATAATGTAATCTGCTGTAAAGGAAAATGTTTCCCAACAAAAGTACAGGCTGTTCCTCTGATTGATGTGAAGTTATCTCTCCGACTCCCGGAATATTTAATGCCTTCACGGGAAAGGTCGGCTGATGGTGACATTTCATCCATTCAGGGATTCCATAGGGATCAAACGATCCCCCATACTTACATCCCTTACAACCTGCAGCATTTTTTAATCCATCTGTCATATGGCTTATTGAGTCTCTCGCACCCCGGATTGTGTGCTTGGAATGCTGAGCTACGTAATGAATGATCACCATCTAAACCAGTTGCATGTCCATTAAAAGCTGAAGTGGCATCTGCTGGTACTTTGCCTTCACCTGGTTCACCCCTCCCCACTTAACAACTTGCCAGTGTCATTTTTAAATAAAGCTATTCTATTGTCATTGAATATTTTATTTTCTACACAGTGACATCATCACTGGGTCTCTGTGCTTCTCTGTGTAATCAGGGCCTTCCTTAAAGGGGTGTTCCACCCAAATGTAATATTTATTAAAAGTCAGCAGCTACAAAAAGTGGCTTTTAATAAACAGACACTTACCTTCTCCACGTTCCAGCGACGCGCCGACCGGGGCTCCGCTCCTCTCCCCCCCTCCCCGGCCGGCGTCCTCATTGCGACTGTGGGCACCCAGCCATGACAGCCTTCAGCTTCACGGCCGGGCACCCACTGCGCATGCGCGAGCCGCACTGCGCATGCGCGTGCGGCGCGGCCCGCCGCTGATTGGACAGGCGATCGTCTAGGACCTGTCAGTGTCCTAGACCAGAAATCTCCAAACTACGGCCCTCCAGCTGCTGTGGAACTACACTTCCCATGAGGCATTGTAAAACTCTGACATTCGTAGACATGACTAGGCATGATGGGAATTGTAGTTCCTGAACACCTGGAGGGCCATAGTTTGGAGACTCCTGCCCTAGACGATCGGCAAAGGGAGGGGCTGCAGTAAGGCGATTAGGCCTAATCGCCTTACCAGCCCCTCGGCGGAAGCAGGAAGTGGGACAGGAAGTCCCACTCCTACTGGAGCCCCCACTCCCCCCCCAAAAACAATTACATGCCAAATGTGGCATGTAAGGGGGAGGGGAGGGGATTAAGCGGAAGTTCAATTTTTGGGTGGAACTCCGCTTTAAAGCGGATGTCCGCTCAAAAAAAAATATTAAAAGCCAGCAGCTACAAATACTGCAGCTGCTGACTTTTAATATTATGACACTTACCTGTCCTGGATTCCAGCGCCGTCCGCAGCAGAGTCGCGCTGCGCCCGCCGATTGGCTCCCGATATGTGCTGGGAGCCGAGTGTTCCCAGCACACAACGGGGGGACGACGGGAGGTGACGACATGCCCACATTCTGCCCGAGAATGCTGGGCCGGAAGTGGGTGCAAATACCTGTCTTTAGACAGGTATCTGCACCCCCCTCCCCCCTGAAACGTGTCAAATGTGACACTGGAGGGGGGGGGGTTCCGATCAGCGTGAGTGCCTCTTTAGGGTGGAGCTCCGCTTTAACCACTTTAGCCCCGGAAGAATTTAATCCCTTTCTGACCAGAGCACTTTTTGTGATTCGGCACTGCGTCCCTTTAACTGACAATTGCGCGGTCGTGCGACGTGGCTCCCAAACAAAATTGGCATCCTTTTTTCTCACAACTAGAGCTTTCTTTTGGCGGTATTTTATTACCTCTGCGGTTTGAATTTTTTGCGCTATAAACAAAAAAGACCGACAATTTTGAAAAAGAAAAAGCAATATCCCCCAAAAATACTGTATTTATTGGCGTATAACACTCACTTTTTTACCCTGAAAATAGAGGGTCAACTGTGCCTGCGTGTTATACGCAGGGGGCTGTGAAAAGTTTTTTTTCTTGAAATCTCCCTCTAAGGCCGCGTACACACGACCAAATAGATCCGATCAAATCGGTCTGTCAGACCAATTTGATCGGATTTGTCTGCTGGGATATATTGGTTTGATCGTGTACACACGATCAAACCAAAATCCCCACCGGCAGACAGCGCGGTGACGTGGCGGTGACGTTGACGCCGCCACGTCACCGCACCAGGAAGTAAAACACTTCCGCGCATGCCTCGAATCCATTCGACGCATGTGCGGGCAGATATGTCAGCTGATTAGCGTACTAACCAGCAGACATGTCGGACGGACGGGTTCCCAGCAGACAGATTTTAAAGCATGCTTTAAAATCTGTCTGCTGGAAAAATCTGTCTGTCTGCCCGTACACACGATCGAATTTGTCTGCTGAAACGGTCCATCTGACCGTTTCCAGCAGATGAATTTGATCGTGTGTACGCGGCCTTATAGTTAGGGTGCGTGTTATACGCCTGTGCGTGTTATACGCTGATAAATACGGTATATACAAAAAAACATATTTTTCCTCAGTTTAGGCCGATACGTATTCTTCTACATATTTTTAGTAAAAAAAAAATCACAATAAGCATTTATTGATTGGTTTGCACAAAAGTTATAGCGTCTACAAAATAGGGAATCGTTTTGTGGTATTTTTATTATAATTTGTTTTACTAGTAATGGCGGTAATCTGTGATTTTTATCATGACTGAGACATTATGGCGAACACATCGGACACTTTTGACACTATTTTGGGACCATTGTCATTTATAAAGTGATCGTGCTATGAAAATGCACTGGTTACGGTGTAAATGACACTGGCAGGGAAGGGGTTAACCACTAGGGTGATCAGTGCTAAAAATATTCACTGTCACTGTACTAATGACACTGTTTTTTGATCACCTCTGCAAAGTCCAGCCCCCACTGATGAAGTCCAGACCAGGACGTAACGCGTATGGGATAGGAGCCTGACATCTGACATCACCCCGCAGCCATTCCTAGATACGGTATATACGGTGGCAAGCCGGTGTCTGTATGCGGATACCAGCTGGCACGGCTTAGGCTCGGTTTCCACTAGTGCGACTTGTCATGCGAACTGGGACTGAAAAGTCGCATGACAAATCATACCCCATGATTTCCAATGAGTACCGTTCATATCTGTGCGACTTCAAGTCGCAGCAACTTTAACCACTTGAGGCCCGCGCTACCGTCGGATGACGGCAACAGCGCGGGCCTGAAAATCCAACATGCCGTCATTTGACGGCATGTCATTCTGGCTTTCCCAGCGCGCGCTGTACAGCGCGCTGCGGGGAAGCCCTGTGTTGTCCGTGTCCCTTGGACACGGCCAATCACAGATCGCGGCAAACGGCCAATCAGAGCGGCCGTTTGTGATGCGATCTGTGGGCGAATGAGAGATGATCTCTCATAGATCATCTCTCATTGCCGGCTCACACAGAGACAATGTCCTGTCTCTGGAAGGGAGGAGCCCGATCTGTGTTCCTTCCTACATAGGGACACAGATCGGTCACCCTCCCAGTCACCCCCCCCTCCTCCCACAGTTAGAACACACCTAGCATACACATTTAACCCCTTCCTCACCCCCTAGTGTTAACCCCTTCAATGCCAGTCACATTTATACTGTAATTAGTGCATATTTATAGCACTGATCGCAGAATAAATGTGAATGGCGCCAAAAATGTGTCAAAAGTGTCCGATGTGTCCGCCATAACGTCGCAGTACCAATAAAAATCGCAGATCGCCGCCATTTCTAGTAAAAAAATAAAAATAAAAAATAATAATTCTCTCCCCTATTTTGTAAGCGCTATAACTTTTGCGCAAACCAGTCGCTTATTGCGATTTTTTTTTTTTTTTTTACCAAAAATATGTAGAAGAATATGTATCGCCCTAAACTGAGAAAAAAAATGTGTTTTTTTTTTAATTGGGATATTTATTATAGCAACAAGTAAAAAATATTGTATTTTTCTTCAAAATTGTCGCTCTTTTTTGTTTATAGCGCAAAAAATAAAAATCGCACAGGCGATCAAATACCACCAAAAGAAAGCTCTACTTGTGGGGAAAAAAGGACGTAAATTTTGTTTGGGAGCCACGTCGCACGACCGCGCAATTGTCAGTTAAAGCGACGCAGTGCCGGAAGCTGAAATTTTACCTGGGCAGGAGGGGGGTGTAAGTGCCCAGTAAGCAAGTGGTTAAAGTAGTCCCTGCAGTAATCGGGACAGGGCGCTTTAAAAATTATAATTTTTTTCTTATTTATTTCACTTTAAAAAAAAAAAAAAAATTTGGGTCACTTTTTTTTCTATTACAAGAAATATAAAACAACCCTTGCAATAGGAAAAAGCATGACAGGTCCCCTTAAATATGAGATCTGGGGTCAAAAAGACCTCACATATTTACACTAAAATGCAATAAACAAATATTTTTTTTTATGTCATTCTAAAACAAAATTGCCCTTCAAGAGCATTAAGCGGAAGCAACGTTTTGACGTCACTTCCGCCATGCAGTGGTATGGAGACGGGTGGGGGCCAACTTCCCCTCAGTTGTCTCCATATCCAGCCGGCAAGAGGACACAATCACCTCCGCCGCTGCTGACGGCTCCGATAAGCAGCGGAGGGCAACGGAGAGCGGTGGGAGGGGGGCACCCCCTTAAGTTCTTGTAAGGGCCCACCATCAGAGCAGACACAAGGGGCCTTCTGAAGAAAAGAGAAACTGCACAGAATCACTAGGGCTCAGGTCAGTACTCACAATGCCACACAATCCCTGGCTGCCTCCTTCCAATATGCACCGGGCACTGTTCAGTAAGAAAGAAATAAGGCTCACAATGCCACAGGACAGCTAGACTCTTCCTTTCAACTTCCATCGGGCACTCATCAGTAAGCTCTCCAGGCCAAGATCCCAGATGAATCCCTTCAAGGCCCCCCAGCTTTGCTACAGCTCATTGAGCATACAGTAGTGTTCCAGCGAACTGCCCCTAAACCCGGCAGAAGCCTCCTGCAGGACTGGATCCCAGGGCCAACTAACTCCTGCGCTAGGCCTTAGACTATTTATGGACTCTCCAGCCACCTACTGGGCACAGCTCCCCAGAGATTGGCTGGGTCTCCATAAATATTCAAATGGCCCTTCTGCCTTTCCTCCCACTGTGATTCCAGAACCCTCTAGAATGCAGGGGGAAATAATCAGATCAGCAGCCTCTAAAACACTGATCAGGCTAAAGCAGTCACCACTACATCAAAACGTCACTTTCGCCCATAGCTCTTATAGGGCAATTTTTTTTGCATTTTAGTGTAAATATGAGATGTGAGGTCTTTCTGACCCCCAGATCTCATATTTAGGAGGACCTGTCATGCTTTTTTCTATTATAAGGGATGTTTACATTCTAAGTAACTTTCTAGAAAAAAAAACGTATTTTTAATTTGTAAACATATCTGAAAAAAGAGGCTTGGTCCTTAAGTGGTTAAATGAAATATTGTGTGCCCGGAGTTCAGCTTTAGGTTGGTGACCCTATAGGTGATCCTCTGAGGATCACTGTCCAGAGATCCCTTTAGATTAAGAGATGGAGACACACATCCAGGGAACACAGCTTTAGGCCTGCCCCCCCCCCCCCCCCTGAGCCTGACCACCAACATTACCCAGGGCTTGCCCACAGGCCATCCCACCGAATCCACACACCAGCCATCTCACCTGTCCTGTATATATGCCAGCTCCCCTCACACCGGTATATGTGTCAGTCCCACCCCCCTACACCTGTATATATGTCAACCCCACAAATCTGTAAATATGTCAGCCCCACACCCCCTACACCTGTATATATGTCAGTCCCACCCCCACCCCAAACACACCTGTATATATGTCAGCCCCCCCACACCTCTATATATGCCAGCCCCCCCATACCTCTATATATGTCAGCCCCCACACCTCTATATATGTCAACCCCCCCATGTCTCTATATATGCCAGATACCCCATCTGAATATATATGTCAGCCTCACACATACTCAAATCTGTAAACACACAAGCCTGTGGCCCCTCCCTGTACACAAACAGCCCCCTCCCTTTCATGCATAGCCCCTACTTGTGCAAGAGATCTTCCTACCTAGTCAGTGGCAGTAAAGAGCTCGATGTCTGAGCTCAATGACACAGAGAGCAGCAGAAGCTGCAAGATCGTTTCTATAGTGCACAACATGGCTCCCCTTCATCCATCCTGCCTTCTCCTTACCCGGGTGGGCCCCTCAGGCCCCCTTACAGTTGTATCGGCTGTACCCCCCTGATGGCGGCCCTGCACACATCTATGCTTTCTAGGGCTGCAACTAACGATTATTTTCATAATCGATTAGTTGGCCAATTTTGGTTTTGATTAATCGACTAATTGGATAATCTTAAAAAAAAGTGTGGTGTACAATTTAGTTAATATGTAAAAAAAAAAAAAGTCAATGTATTCTTAAATATCCATATGCAGTGGTAAATATAAATAACTAACTACAGTAATTGTAATGTCTTCTATTACCTCCACGTTCTCTGGGTTCAGAGGCTGATCTTCCCGGCACAGAGTCTTTAAAGTTATTTTTTTTTTAAATAAACTTGTTATACTTACCTGCTCTGTGCAATGGTTTTGCACAGAGCAGCCAAGATCCATCTACTTCTGGGGTCCCTCGCCGATGCTTCTGGCTCCTCCTGTCTTTAGAGTGCCTCAATAGCAAGCTGCAAAGTATAATATAGAGCGCCCGCTATAGCAAGGTAAAAAAACTTCTGCCTTTAGAACCACTCACTTTCTGCCCAGGACTACATGTCCCATGAGGCATTGCTCCTCACACTTTCACATTCACAAATTCTCAGGCACTTAGTGACATGTATGGATGGTGTACTGAGCTGTATATGTGCTGCACTGTATTTCCTGATATGTAAACAAATAATGCATACTATATGCAGGCTAACCAATCAACTGGCCGATTAATCGATTATGAAAATAGTTGACAACTATTTTCATAATCGATTAATCATTTCGGCCCTAATGCTTTCTAATTGAAATACCACCAAAAGTCATAATAATTCTGGTATTAATACAAAAAGCAAATTAGCAGTGACATCAAAACATACAACTGGTATGAACAAGCAAATAGTATGCATCAAATGGCCGGCGGCAAGTCTGGAGATGTCTCTAGAAGGAGACGCAATGGGAATCCTAAGCGTATACCTAAACAAGAGTTTGCAGACTTCTTGAGCAACAGGGATGTGTCCTAAGGGACCCAAACTATCTGCCCTTATCATGGCGTGCTTGGCCTATTTTTTTTTTTAGCACCTTCCCTTTTTTCGGTACAGGTGACAGGTGCTCATTGAGAATCCAAAGCAGGCGACGAACAAAATTGAAAACCTACATCACAACCTACAGTATAATAATAAAAAATGCAATTGACTCCAGAATGGTTCAGATAAGACACATACAACAGGCACATGATGGATTCTTTTCAGGACGTTTGTCACAATGTTGGCTGTGAGGAAGAATCTGTGTTATTAAAAGGTTGATTTATGGTCGGTTTTAGTGTTTGCGTGAAGGCAGCTGCCTTTTTTTTTTCCTACTGACTGAAAATGTATTCCTTCCCCTTCTGGCAATAGCTATAAATTTAAACCCTATCATCACCACTATTCTAGATATCGAATGCTCCTTTGAAATACTCCCAGATTATTTTAGTTATTTCCCAGTAAGTCATTATAGAAGGGATCGATTTAATGAAAAATCAGGAGATTGATTTAGATTGAGAAGCTGATGAAACTGCTAAACACACCCAGATTTCTATTTAATATTGCTTGAAATAAAAAATGATTAATAAACAATCTGGGAACTGTCACTTTTAAATTGTAACCTGACCAGTCCCTCCTTAATGCTAATTGGTTCTATGTAGAGCAGAAAAGAGATAGACATGAAAGTCTGAATTGTTGAATTCTTCTACATGTGTCTAGGTCAGCCTTACTAAAAATGTCTACCCCAGAGGAACCTTTAAAATAAATTTCAGATCTCAGGGAACCCATGTTAAATAGAATACACTGGTGGTCAGTGTGAAGAATACTCCTTAGATTGATGGTCAATGAGAAGAATGTCCCTTACATTGGAGGTCAATGAGAAGAATGTCTCTTACATTGGAGGTCAGTGAGAAGAATGTCCCTTACATTGGAGGTCAATGAGTAGAATGTCCCTTACATTGGAGGTTAATGAGAAGAATGTCCCTTACATTGGAGGTCGATGAGAAGAATACTCCTTAAATTGATGGTCAATGAAAAGAATGTCCCTTACATTTGAGGTCAATGAGTAGAATGTCCCTTACATTGGAGGTCAATGAGAAGAATGTGCCTTAGATTGCAGGTCAATGAGTAGAATGTCCCTTACTTTGGAGGTCAATGAGATAAATGAATGTCTCTTACATTGGGGGTCATTGAGAAGAATGTCCCTTACATTGGAGGTCAATGAGAAGAATGTCCCTTACATTGGAGGTCAATGAGAAGAATGTCCCTTACATTGGAGGTCAATGAGAAGAATGTCCCTTACATTGCAGGTCAATGAGTAGAATGTCCCTTACTTTGGAGGTCAATGAGATAAATGAATGTCTCTTACATTGGGGGTCAATGAGAAGAATGTCCCTTACATTGGAGGTCAATGAGAAGAATGTCCCTTACATTGGAGGTCAATTAAAATAATGTCCCTTACATTGGAGGTCAATGAGTAGAATGTCTTCTACTTTTTAAGGTCAATGAGAAGAATGTCCCTTACATTGGAGGTCAATAAGTAGAATGACCCTTACATTGGAGGTCAATGATAAGAATGTCCCTTACATTGGAGGTCAATGAGAAGAATGTCTCTTACATTGGAGGTCAATGAGTAGAATGTCCCTTATATGGGAGGTCAATGAGAAGAATGTCCCTTACTTTGGAGATCAATGAGAAGAATGAATGTCTCTTACATTGCATGTCAATTAGAAGAATGTCCCTTACATTGAAGGTCAATGAGAAGAATGTCCCTTACATTGGAGGTCAATGAGTAGAATGACCCTTACATTGGAGGTCAATGATAAGAATGTCCCTTACATTGAAGGTCAATGAGAAGAATGTCCCTTACATTGGAGGTCAATTAAAAGAATGTCCCTTATATTGGAGGTCAATGAGAAGAATGTCCCTTACATTGGAGGTCAATAAGAAGAACGTCCCTTACATTGGAGGTCAATGAAAAGAATATCCCTTACACTTACATTGGTGGTCAGAGGAAAAAATGCTCCTTCCATTGGTGGTTAGTGGAAAGAATGCTCCTTACAGACAACTAAGGCTGCATTCACACCTAGGCGACACGATACGCCGCGTACGCGGCTTATCTTGCCGCCTGTAGATTAAACTTTTTTTTTTTTCTTTAACATTGCGGTCTATAAGCGAACGCCAATGTCGCCTGAAAAAAAGGGTCCGGGACTTTTTTTCAGGCGACAGGCGTGGAGATGTGAACAGTCTCCATAGACCGGCGTTTTGTCGCTCAGATGTGAATGGAGCCTAAAAAGATCATTGGTGTCATGCAGCAATCTTTGCAAAGTGGTGTTGACCCCAGGACAATGCAAGCACCATCAGATGGGAGGTCAATGAGCCATGGTTCAAGCAACCCGTGGCAACCTCTGGAAGAGCCCTGGCGTTGCATGGAAAATGGCCAGCCTAGATTGTAGAGAAATTAGAAACTGATGGGTGCATGGCATTTCTCAGATTAGTGACCACAGTCTACCATGCCTGCATAATGTGTGTTAATTGGAAACCTGTGTTGAAAGGTGACAATGCAGGAGCACAATTGGGAGAAAAATACATAGGGTTGCCACTTTCATGGCATGATCATCAGTTACTAACTTAATGAAAACTGCAGATTTGAAAATTCAAAATTATTTGTGGTTTCAGGGATTGGGTTTATATATAATATACAATTTAAGAAGAACTCAGGGTTGCATGTCCTGTAAAAGCCAGTCAGATTCTACCTTTTATTCTCTAACACAAAATAGAAGCTTAAGTGATAAAAGCTGGCATTCTAAGCCGCAAAACTTTATTTCAGATGCTCTATATGCGAGAAGCATACTTACATGAAATCATCAAAGATTACCAACTTAAAATGAAATTCCACCTCTTGACCCCAGAGAAAGGAAAAATCAATAATTTCTTTCCATGTGCACATACATTTTTTTTAATTAATGCAAACTTTTATCATTGGCATTTCTTATATGATTTTGTATCTGCAGATCTTCCCGATTCAGGATAGACCTTAAAGGGAATGTATAATCTATTAATGTATTTTTTATTGAAGCACCTGAGAGTGATCAGCTTGATGTAAATCATCGAATCAAAAGGTGTCGATGTTTTAAAAACCTTGGGCCAGATTCAAGTAGCCCGCCGTAAGTTTGTGCAGGCGTAGCGTATCTTGTTTACACTACGCCGCCGTAAATTAGCGAGGCAAATGCTGTATTCACCAAGCTGAGTTACGGCGGCGTAGCGTAAATGGGCCGGCGTAAGCCCGGGTAATTCAAATGTGAATTAGGTGGGAGTGTTTTATGGTAATGTGTTGTGACCCCACGTTTTTTACGTTTTTTTTAACTGCGCATGCGCCGACCGTGGACGTATCCCGGTGCGCATTCTCCAAATTATGACGCTATGACGCATTGTTTTCGACGTGAACTTAATTGACATAAATCCCCATTCACGGACGAGTTACGCAAACGACGTAAAATCTGAAAAAATTGACGCGGTCCTGACATCCATACTTAACATAGGATGCGCCATCTTTTTGGTGGTTTATCTTTACGCCGGAAAACGCCTTACGTAAACGGCGTAAATTCACTGCGTCGGACGGACGTACGTTTGTGAATAGGCGTAACTCGCTGATTTACATATTCTAGGCGTAAATCAGCGGGAACGCCCCTAGCGGCCATCTTAAAAATGCAGTTAAGATACAATTACGCCGCTCATATCTTAGCTCAATCCCGGCGTATCTTGTTTTCTGAAAACAGAAAAAAGATACGCCGGCGCATCTAAGAAGTTACGCGGCTTATCTAGAGATAAGCTGCGTAACTTCTTACTGAATCTGGCCCCTTGTATCTATGTATAGTTATTCATGTACATGAATGCAGTCACATATGCTAATTACATATGCAGGTTCTACTTACTACTAATGATCTGGGTGGTGACGTCATAATTACCCCGCCCCCTTATGTCGTCACCACCCGGAGCATGCTGGGACTGTGACGTCATAAGAGGCCAATATAAATCGTATACCCGGCATTACAGCGGGAGGGAGTGTCGAGTCAACATCGAAGAAGAGAAGAGGGAAGAAGGCGACGCAGAAGACCGGGCCCCCCGCTGGTAAAAGATCTGGAAGATGACAGCGGTGGTGCCCGGCAGAAAGGAGAAAGAACCGGAGAGTGGGAGAAGAGAGAGGAGAAGTTGGAAGAAGACCCCCCGAAGTTGGATAAAGACCCCCATGAAGTCGCAAGGGAGAAAACCGGGCCACTGCTGGTAAAAGAGCTGAAAGAAGACAGTGGTGGTGTCCGGCAGAAGGGAGAATTCGGAAGACCCCTGAAGCGGCCTAATAAACTACTTTAAAAACCTGTCTAGTGTGTTTTTATTCTTGACACTTTTTATCCCCCAGGTGAATGGGTAGGGGTACCCCATACTTATTCACATAGGATGGGGGCCGGGATCTGGGGCCCCCCTTATTAAAGGGAGCTTCCAGATTCCGATAAGCCTCCCACCTGCAGACCCCGACAACCAATGGCCAGGGTTGTTGGGAAGAGGCCCTTGTCCCCATCAACAAGGGCGCCTCCCCTGCCCCAAAGCACCCACCCCCCCATGTTGAGGGCATGCCGCCTGGTACGGTTCAGGAGGGGGGGCACTCGCTCGTCCCCACCCCCTTTCCTTACTTACTGGTCTGCGTGCTTGGATAAGGGTCTGGTATGGATTTGAGGGGGACCCCCACTCCGTTTTTTCGTCATAGGGTTTCCCCTTGAAATCCGTACCAGACCTAAGGGACTGGTATGCTCCTGGAGGGGGAACCAATGCTGTTTTTTTATTAAAAATTTGGTGTGAAGTTTCCCCTCCTGGAGGCGACTTCAAATCGCGTTGTAAGTCGTGCTGAAGTCGCCCCAAGTCGCGTTGTGATTCATAGTCAAGTCTTGTTCAAGTTGCCTCCCAAAGTCGCGCTGAAAGCCGTGATGCCCCTTTGTGAAGTGTCTAGGCATAATCTACAATACATTTCCCCCTGTGTATCCTTTTTAACAACTTTAAGACCAGGCTAATTTTTAAACTTGTTGTTAACAAGTTAAAATCATTTTTTTTTTCTACAAAATTACTTAGAACCCCCAAACATTTTTTTTTTCCTAACACTAGTATTTCTTGCAACACTTTCTGTCACACTGTATTTGCACAGAATGCAGTTATTACCTTTTGTATCACTTGACCCTCCCTCCTAGATGGTAAGCTCTAACGAGCAGAGCCCTCTGATTCCTCCTGTATTGATTTGTATTGTAATTGTACTGTCAGCCCCCATGTTGTAAACTATCGGTGCTATATAAATCCTGTATGATAATAATAATTAGCAGCAAATGACATTGCTCCAAACTTTTACTCCTTCTTAGGCGGCGTACACACGACCGAGGTTCTTGCTGGAAACCAGCGAGAACCTCGCTGGAAGCTGCACGCTCTCTATTTGCTCGAACGGCCCGCCCGGAAGAATGGCTGGTTGCCATTCCCGACGGGCGGGTCGCCGATTTCGACGGCCGTCAGGGAACCTCGACGGGCGGAACGATATGTTCTGCCCGTCGAGGTTCTTTGCCGTGTGTACACGGCCTCAGTCCATTGTTGCATATCGGGTACACACCCAAGGGCACATCCACGCTCAGCAGCACCAAGAAGAAGGAAGGGGCCACATGCCCATGATGTTACAGTGCTTAAAAACAGCTTATTACGTAATGCGTTGGAGTGGGTGAATTTTCAGGTTACTGCTTAGGCACAATCACCACTTCTCTATGACAACAAATAATAACTTTTCGACTTCAGTCCCACTTTAAACACTTAAGGACCCCCTACCGACTATATACGTCGGCAGAATGGCATGGCAGGGCACAATCACGTATCTGTTCATGTCTCTTTAATCCCAGCCATGGGGCCTCGAGCACACTGCCAGCGGCGCGTTCGCGACCTGGTCCCAAGCTTCGTGACCCCTCCCGCAGGACCCGTGGACCCGGTAGCCGCCGGTGTCCCGCGATCGGTCAGCAGAGCTGACGTGGCGGTGACGTTCACGCCGCCACGTCACCGCACCAGGAAGTAAAACACTTCCGCGCATGCGTCGAAACCATTCGACGCGTGTGCGAGTAGACATGTCTGCTGGTTAGCGTACTAACCAGCAGACATGTCGGGCAGACGGGTTCCCAGCCGACAGATTTGAAAGCATGCTCGCCCGTACACATGATCGAATCTGTCTGCTGGGTAGGTCTGGCAGACCATTTCCAGCAGACAGATTTGATCGTGTGTACGCGGCCTTAGTGATCGTCTGTTCCCTCAAAGGGAAAGACAATCACTGACGTCACATGTCCAGCCCCGCCCCCCTGCAGCTAGAAACATATGAGGTCACACTTAACCCTTACAGTGCCCCCTAGTGGTTAATGCCTAAACTGCAATTGTCATTTTCACAGTAAACCGTGCATTTTTATAGCACTTTTTGCTGTGAAAATGACAATGGTCCCAAAAATTGTTCGATGTGTGAACCATAATGTCGCAGTCACAAAAAAAAAAAAACGCTGATCACCCCTATTACTAGTAAAAAAAAAAAAAAATATTAGTAAAAATGCAATAAAAACTATCCCCTATTTTGTAAACGCTATAAATTTTGCAAAACCAATCGATAAACGCTTATTGCGATTTTGTTTTTACCAAAAATATGTAGAAGAATACGTATCTGCCTAAACTGAGGAAAAAAAAAAACTTTTTTTATATATATATTTGGGGGATATTTATTATAGCAAAAAGTAAAAAATATTGAATTTTTTTCAAAATTGCCGCTCTATTTTGGTTTATAGCGCTGTCATGGACCGTGAAATCATACTTCATGTATTACATAAGATGAGACATTATGGATATGACATATTGCAGGATGCCTTTGGACATTATGAGGTGTCTGTCTAGGTGGGGATTGAACTGAATCAGATTATTGAGGACTATTGAAAGGCTAAGTGGCTTGTGAAAGACATTCATTGTCCAGTGTGTAGAGGTGTTAAGTCAGTCGGCTCTTTGACCTTTCTATTGTGTGATAACACTGTTTTGAGCCTTTTTATTATCAGGAGTATTGGATTAGCATGTCATTATCTAAAAAAGTGTGATCTCTCAGATGTAGTAATGACCTCCTCTCTATGCGGAGACAAGCTGGCTAGATAACGTATTCTGTTAACTTCACCGATGGCATTGTCTACAGGAATGTCATTCTCTCTGAGATAGTAAAGTCATGCTAAATACATCGGTGCCGAAATGCCTCTGTATGGAAACCCCAGTGTGTGAAAAGGTGGTGTAGATTTTATTGTTCTTTGATTGATGGAAGCTGTAATCTGTATATAACCAGCTGAGTGTTTCAATAAAGTTGAGTTCTGGTTGAGCACACATACAGCTCGTGTGTTCTTCATGGATCCAATCGGCACATAGCTGTAGGTTGGATCCTGGAATCTTGGATGACTGGACCATCAGATGTTGCAATCTGCAAGCTGATCGAATAGAAGCAGCGGAGTGTCGGGAGAGCAGGACCTGGGCGAGAAAGGGTCTCGTCACATTGGTTACTGGGACAACTCCAAACCACCACCATGAATGACCAGCTATGCAGCCTGCAGGAGAACCATGCTAAAAGATTTGCTTGAAGAAGCCGTGGAGGGACCGGTGGGAAGAACAAGGCCACCCTGATCATTACGCTAGCCGAGATGGATCAGAGAGATGGTGATGCAGGACCCCGGTCAGTTGAAGACTTGTTCCAGCAGCGAGTTCAACAGCGGTTGGCATTATATGGTGATAACCCATCAGAGACCACCAGACAGGAGGCCATTAGAGACATCCAGCTGCAGGATGAGCGACAACAGAAAGAACTAAAGCGCCAAGAGAGAGAATGAGAGCGGCAACAGAGAGAACGAGAGCGGCAACAGAGAGAACGAGAGCGGCAACGTGAGCTGGAATTTGCCTACAAACAGCTGCTAGACTCCGCTCAGCAGCAGGATGGGGCTCCCTTTACCTGGGTCTATGAGGAAATATCAGCTGACAACACTGAAATTCTGGCTGAAATCCTGGCTGAAGAATCGTCCATGTGGCAGGGTAACAGTGTGCTTTTCCAACCTGCCCCTGCAGCTATGGACCCGGAGGTCTTATGGCGGATGCAGCAAGTGCTGACTAACCTTGATGATCCCGTTTCTGCATGGGATGATCTTGAATGGAGGAATGTGCCTGTCCAGCAGTATGCCAGTGAATCGGCAGTGGAAAATCTGGAGATTGCTATTCCCAAAGCTGAAGTACTGACCGCAGGGCCGAGCTCTGCTAACCTCTGCTCAGTACCTATAGCATCTTCTGGGTTACATGGACAGGAGATGGTGAACCTCTATCCCCAGACACCAGTTGCAGAGACAGGGGATTTAATAGATTTTTCTGCTAAGGAAGAACAACCTGAGGAGCCTCCAGCAGAAGAGCTGGGATCAGGCACAAACTTCACTGTGCTCTGCCCAGCACCAAGGGCAGTATTTGTGGAGTTACAAGGAACTTCCCCAGCTGAAGCGCTGGTCACCGGACAGAGGGTTCAAGACCTCTGCCCCACCCCTGTGGCAGTTTCAGAGGCTCAGGGTGAGAAGGTGGCAATCACGCCCCAGCTGCAGATTACAGAATGTATGGACTGTTCAGAGGATGTTACGGATTGTGCACCCCCACCAGAAGTGCTGGCAACAGGGCAGAGTGCCAGCCATCTCTGCCCAGCATCGGGACCAACTGTGGAGTTCCAGGGAGCCGGGGCGGTTGGCCTTTCTTCCCAGCAACCAGCTGAGGTGGTGAAGCTCTTACTCCAAGCTGAATCACTGGCAGCAGGACAGGATGCTACTGGCGGCTGCTCCCCACTACAGCTTGAGCGGATATCAGTGGATGGGACTGTGGTCTCCACTCACAGCAACCCAGCGGAAGAGCTGGCAACAGAGCAGAGTGCCCCGGGCCTCTGCTTTCACCTAACAGAAGAGGGGGTTCCTGTGGTAGTGGATGGGACTTCGATCTTCACTGACTCAACCCCAGAAAATCATACGGCCCTGAGACAGGAGGATGTCGGCTTTGCTTTACAAGCATCGGGGGATTTTCACCTAGCACCAGTGGTTGGGACTTCAGTCTCCACTGGTATACCCCAGGAATGGTGGCCAGTTGGCCCAGATCCCCAACAGCATGATGAACTGAGCCCGGCCACCCTGTCTTCTCTCCAGCGGCTGAAAGGACTCCAGGGAGAAGGGCCAGTTTAGGCCTCGCCCCAGTGGCAGGCGTATTCCCTGAGAAAGGCAGAGGATGGCGGGGTGAGTAATGCTCTGTTTGGAACAAGTTATTTGGGGTACTGTATGGATACTGGCATTGGGGGACTGGAACTACTGACGGAGTTCAGAGTCAACCCATCTGGTGTCTCCTACTGTGTTAGTCTCCTGCCAAAAGGGGAGATGTGTGCCAGACCTAGCCAGGACAGGGGCTTTTGGAGAGGACTGAAGGCGAGCCTCTTGCCATCCGATTATGGGCCAGGGCCTCAAAGCAGGAAGGCGGATGGGGTATCCTGGCAGACGGTGCTGGAACCTTAAGACAACTTGTCCAACATCCTTGAGTTGACCCGTGTGGGTCCCACTGCGGCTGTTGGACTATTTCCCAGGGGGAGTAATGTCATGGACCGTGAAATCATACTTCATGTATTACATAAGATGAGACATTATGGATATGACATATTGCAGGATGCCTTTGGACATTATGAGGTGTCTGTCTAGATGGGGATTGAACTGAATCAGACTATTGAGGACTATTGAAAGGCTAAGTGGCTTGTGAAAGACATTCATTGTCCAGTGTGTAGAGGTGTTAGGTCAGTCGGCTCTTTGACCCTTCTATTGTGTGATAACACTGTTTTGAGCCTTTTGATTATCAGGAGTATTGGATTAGCATGTCATTATCTAAAAAAGTGTGATCTCTCAGATGTAGTAATGACCTCTCTATGCGGAGACAAGCTGGCTAGATAACGTATTAACTTCACTGATGTGATTGTCTACACAGGAATGTCATTCTCTCTGAGGTAGTAAAGTCATGCTAAATACATCGGTGCCGAAATGCCTCTGTATGGAAACCCCAGTGTGTGAAAAGGGGGTGTAGATTTCATTGCTCTTTGATTGATGGAAGCTGTAACCTGTATATACCCAGCTGAGTGTTTCAATAAAGTTGAGTTCTGGTTGAGCACACATACAGCTCATTTGGTGTGTGTTCTTCATGGATCCAATCGGCACATAGCTGTAGGTTGGATCCTGGAATCTTGGATGACTGGACCATCAGATGTTGCAATCTGCAATCTGATCCGATAGAAGCAGAGGAGTGTCGGGAGAGCAGGACCTGGGCGAGAAAGGATCTTGTCACAAGCGCAAAAAATAAAAACCACAGAGGTGATCAAATACCACCAAAAGAAAGCTCTACTTGTGGGAAAAAAAGGACACCAATTTTGTTTGGGAGCCACGTCGCACGACCGCGCAATTGTCAGTTAAAGCGACGCAGTGCCGAATCGCAAAAAGGGGCAAGGTCCTTAACCTGCATAATGGTCCGGGTCTTAAGTGGTTAAAAATGACAGTCACATGGCTAACTATAGAATGCCTTAGGCCAGGGGTCTCCAAACTGCTGGCCGGGGGGTGGATGTGGCCCTTTGCTTGCCTTTATCAGGCCCTTGAGACACTGTTCCCCACACTGATACAAGGCACTATTCCATCTACACTAACAATGGGGCACTATTCATCCCACTGGCACCAACTGCAGGGCCCTATTCTATCCATTGACTCCAATGATGAGGCACAATTCTTTGCCCTGATACCAACAATGAGGCACTATTCCTCCCACTGACACTAATGAGGGGACCCTATTCCTCCCAATGACGGCAATGATGGAGCCACATTTCTTCCCCTAATACCAACAATTGGGAAATTTTCCTCCCACTAATATCAATGATAGGACATTCTTTACCCACATGGACGCCAGGGCATTTTCTACTTACACTGACCACACTGTTTATTACGAAATGCGTTGGGGTGGGTGAATTTTCAGGTTACTGCTTAGGCACAATCACCACTTCTCTATAACAGCAAATAATAACTTTTCGACTTCAGTCCCACTTTAATAATTTCATGTGAAAGAACAGAGGGAAAACACTGAAATATACGGTATCACTTCCTACGTATATTTGGGTCCTAGGTCATTTGCTGGCTGACGTGGGTTGCTTCACTCTCTTAATCAAGAGTCCGGATCCTGCGTAGTATACATTTGCATTCTCGTTCCCTGAACATTTGTAATTAAGCTCCCGGGAAATAATAATGAGAACTCTGTTAGTCTTTGTAAGCAGCCCAGCTCTGGGAGTTTTGGATGAAGTAATATTTATTTCTTTTTTTCAATTGCCATCGCCGTGGTGTGAAATCGAAGTGCTGTGGGTAACAATTCTCAAGTGAGACAGATCACCACCAAAGTTTCAACTATTCTTATAATGTTTAAAGTAAATCCGGAGACTCGGGGCTCTGCAGACTTGACATTTCCAAGTCAGAGCTTTCTTTTTCTCCGCATTGGGGAGCTTATTAGATATGCTTCACTGACTTCAAACCACATTGATCAGCCTGTCTTGTGAGGCAGTTCACTCCGCTGTTCCCTGAAAATATTGTTCTACGTCAATGCTGCATGTCTTTGCAGTAGAGAAAAGATATTAGATACAGTGCTGTGTGGTTCTATGTCTAGTCTGGTCTGTTTGCCACAGTCTGACCCGCAGCATGTGTAGATGGGTTTTTATTACCGCAATGGTACAAGAGATTTGCTTCATGACTCCAGATACTTTCTTTCAATAAGAATTTTTTTTTTTAAGGCCGTGTACACACGACCGAGGTTCTCGCTGGAAACCAGCGAGAACCTCGCTGGAAGCTGCATTCCAGCGAGGACCTCGGCCGTGTGTACGCTCTCGGCGAGCTTCCCGTCGGGAAGCCCGTCGAGCAGAAATAGAGAGCACGCTCTCTATTTGCTCGACGGCCCGCCTGGAAGAATGGCTGGTTGCCATTCCCGACGGGTGGGTCGCCGATTTCGACGGCCGGCAGGGAACCTCGACGGGCGGAACGATGTGTTCTGCCCGTCGAGGTTCTCTGCCGTGTGTACACGGCCTTACATTTTGCACTTTACAAAATGTATAGAATCACGTTTAGACTAGTGGGTCCGGATTCAGATACATCCGTGTATCTTTCCGGCGGAGTAGCGTATGCTATTTACGCTACGCCTCCGCAACTTTTACAGGCAAGTGTCTTATTCAGAAAGCACTTTCTCTGTAATGCCGCGTACACACGGTCGTTTTTTGTGATGAAATAAAACGACGTTTCAAAAAACGTCATTTAAAATGATCGTGTGTGGGCAAAACGTTGTTTTATGTCTTAAAAAAAACGACCAAAAAAAAAATTCGAACATGCTTGAATTTTTTATGTCGTTTTTCAGAATGTCGTCTTTTGTTTCACAAAAAATGATGGTGTGTGGGCAAAATAACGTTTTTAACCCCGCGCATGCTCAGAAGCAAGTTATGAGACGGAGCTTCAATGGAACAGAGTGCCGCCGAACGTGGTGTACGTAACCGCGCTTTGCAAGAGCATTTTCAGAAAACGATGGTGTGTAGGCAATGTTGTTTTTTAAAATTTTGTGAGCTAAAACAACGTTTTTTTACATCACAAAAAGTGATTGTGTGTACGCGCCATTAGTTGCGGCGGCTTAGCGTAAATTGACCGGTGTAAGGGCGCCTAATTCAAAATAGGCAGATGGGGGCGTGTATCCATGTAAATGAATCATGACTCCACGTAATTTACGTTTTTTCTGAACGGCACATGCCCCGTCTGTGGACGTATCCCAGTGCGCATGCGCGAAATCACGTCGCAAGTAGTCAATGAAAACGGCGTGAACGTAACTTACGCCCAGCCCCATTCCCGAACGATTTACCCAAATGACGTAAACAACGTACATTTCGACGCTGTCCCGACGCCCATACTTAACATTGGCTGCGCCTCATATAGCAGGGGTAACTTTACACCGGACTAACGCTTACGCACACAACGTAAAATACGATGCCAGGCCGCAAGTACGTTTGTGAATCGGCGTATCTAGCTCACTTGCATATTCGCAGCGTAAATCGGCGGAAGCGCCACCTAGCGGCCAGTGTAAGTATGCAACTAAGATACGACGGCGTAACAGACTCATAGCTGAATTCCGGCGTCTCTTGTTTTCTGAATACAGAAAAAAGATACGCCGGCTATTCTTAGTAGTTACGCGGCGTATCTCTAGATACGCCGACGTAACTACGTTCTGAATCCGGCCCGTAGTGTCATACAGCTGTAGTAATGAACAAATTGTAAATTCTACAAAAATGCAATAAGGGTTGATTTATTAAAACTGGAGAGTACAAAATCTGGTACAGACGTTCATGGTAGCCATAGGCGTGAGCACAGGGTGTGACAGATGTGCCCAGGCACACCCTAATCACTCCTTGCGGTGCAGATTCCCCCTGCTACGCAGGGCCCCCTCCCACAGCATGGCTGGCTTCCCTCCTCTCCCATTGGCTACTGCAGTGGGCACACATATTTCAGAGATCGGTACTGTGTTTTTAAGCTTTCAGGTGCACACCCTAATGCAACAGGCTGCGCAAACCTATGATGGTAGCCAATCGGCTTCTAACTTCAGCTTGCTCGATTAAGCTTTGGCAAAACAGACCTGAAAGCCAATTGGTTTCTAACCAGGTTTTGCACACTCCAGTTTTAGTAAATCAATCCCAGTGTGTACAAGTATTAGAAGATAGTGGTGCACATAGGTTTGGCCAATGGCAAGTTTCATTTTTTTTTTGGGGTGTGCTGCACCGTATCATGAACTAGAGATAGTCCATATAGTGCATATCACTGTACCTGAGTTTAAAGAATAAATAGTGCCAGGGCCGCCATCAGGGGGGTACAGGCAGTAGACCTGTAAGGGGCCCGGATGGCAACCCCCTTTTTTTCTATTTTTTTGTAAGGGGCCCGGAGGTCCCCAGGGCCCCCGAATGGCAACCCCCCAATTCGTGGCACCCCTGCTTCTCAATTCACGGCCCCCACCCTGATTCTCAATCTTCTCAATTCGCGGCAGACCCCCCCGCTTCTCAATTTGAGGCGGTGGCAGCAGCCCCCCAATTCTCTGCTCCAGGGGGCCCATGCTTGAAGCTGTGTAAGGGGCCCCATAATTCCTGATGGCGGCCCTGAATAGTGCAAACAATCATAAAGTCATGTAGAAGAAAGAGGTTGGGCAGTGACGGTGTATAACAGGGGTCTCCATACTTTCTAAACAATGGGCCAGTTTACTGTTATTTGGACTTTAGAGGGACTGGACTGTGGACAGTAACAGTAGAAAATGTTATGACATTAGTGGGAGTAATCAGTGTTCCATCATTGGTGTCAGTTGAAGGAATAGTGCTGCATCATTGATGACAATGGAAGGAATAGTGCTCCATCATTCGTGTCTATGGAAGGAATAGTGCTCCATCATTAGTGTCTATCGAAGGAATAGTGTCCCTTTGTTGGTGTCTGTGGAACAAATAGTACTGCATCATTGGTGTCAATGGAAGGAATAGTGCTACATTAGTGTCTATGGAAGGAATAGTGCCCCCTCAGTGTCTGTGGAAGGAATAGTGCTGCATCATTGATGTCAATGGAAGGAATAGTGCTTCATCATTTTGTGTCAATGGAAGAAATGGTGCCTCCTTGTTGGTGTGTGTGAAAGGAATAGTGCTGCATCATTGATGAAAAAAATTGTCCTCCATCATTAGTGTCTATGGAAGGAATAGTGTACCATCATTAGTGTCAATGAAAAGAATAGTGCTCCATCATTAGTATCTATAGAAGGAATAGTGTCCCTTCGGCATCATTGGTTTCAATATAAGGAATAGTGCTCCATAATTGGTGTTTATGGAAGGAATAGTGCCCCCTCATTGGTGTCTGTGAAAGGAATAGCGCTGTATCATTGATGTCAATGGAAGAAATACTACTCCATCATTAGTGTCAATGGAAGGAATAGTGCTCCATCATTAGTGTCTGCGGAAGGAATAGTGCCCCCTCAGTGTCTGTGGAAGGAATAGTGCTGCATCATTGATGTCAATGGAAGGAATAGTGCTCCATCATTAGTGTCTGCGGAAGGAATAGTGCCCCCTCAGGCCGTGTACACACGGCAGAGAACCTCGACGGGCAGAACACATCGTTCCGCCCATCGAGGTTCCCTGCCGGCCGTCGAAATCGGTGACCCGCCCGTCGGGAATGGCAACCAGCCATTCTTCCAGGCGGGCCGTCGAGCAAATAGAGAGCGTGCTCTCTATTTCTGCTCGACGGGCTTCCCGACGGGAAGCTCGCCGAGACCGTACACACGGCCGAGGTCCTCACTGGAATGCACATTCCAGCGAGGTTCTCGCTGGTTTTCAGCGAGAACCTCGGTCGTGTGTACGCCGCCTTAGTGTCTGTGGAAGGAATAGTGCTGCATCATTGATGTCAATGGAAGGAATAGTGCTCCATCATTTGTGTCAATGAAAGAAATAGTGTCTCCTTGTTGGTGTGTGTGGAAGGAATAGTGCTCCACCATTGATGTAAATGGAAAGAATTGTGCTCCATCATTAGTGTCTATGGAAGGAATAGTGCTCCATCATTGCTGTCTATGGAAGGAAAAGTGCTGCATCATTAATGTCAATAGAAGGAATTGTGCTCCATCATTGATGTCAATGGAAAGAATAGTGCTCCATCATTAGTGTCTATAGAAGGAATAGTGCTCCATCATTGTTGGTGTCTGTGGAAGAAATGGTTCTCCCCCTCATTGGTGTCTGTGGAAGCAGTATAGCCCCAGCGTTGGTGTCTGTGGAAGGAAAAGAAAGCAAAGGACTGCAGTTTGGGGACTACAGGTGTATAAGATACTGGTAGTGGAGTGGTATGTTCAGCCAACAATAGATGAGGAATAAAGAAGTAGGAGGAGAAAAAAGTGGTCAAAATATGGGGGAAATCCTGGAAAGGATTATGCTTGTAATCCGAGGTTCCGCTGTATAAAAGTCCGGCCGTCATTTTGCTATAGGCCAGGCACAAACTGGTTAAGGACAGGTTTGCCTAGAGGGAGACTACCCTTAGACAGGGAGCATGCCATCTTAGTTGTAGAATTGTGGGAAGGAAAGGAGACAAAAATGAATGTGTATAAATCTCACTGTTGGCGACCATCTATAACAGGCCAAGATGTCCAAAGTCTGGCCCGGATGGCAATTGCGGTCCCCCGTTCCAGTTTAATGTGATCGCCCTGGTAATTTGGCTATATACTGTATTTAGGGACAGGGAAGGGGGGAACGAATGCTGTCAAATTACATACAGGAGAATCTCCTGTTTACTCGCGGCATCTGTAATAGGAAGTCTCGTCTCCTGGGCTGCCGTTGGACGACTCCTCTGTCCATCATAGGAGGCGGGACCTTGTATTAAAGAGGCTGCTGTGTAAACAGGAGATTCTCCTGTATGTAATCTGTTGGTGCCCCCCCCCCCCCCCTCACTCTGATGGTGCAGATGGGCATCGATCAGGCTGTATTCATGGCAATGGAGAGGCTGCAGATGGGCACTGATTAGGCTGCATTGATGGGAAATTACCCTTATTTTGCTTCACAATTTGTTATTTACATTTTTTTCCCCGAAACTTCCCTCCTAAAGTGAAGGTGCGTGTTATACGCCGATAAATACGGTGAATCAGTCAGGGGTTAACGCCGTTTACGATATTCCCTGTTCTCTGGTTCAAAACAGATAGACACTTTTATGGGAAAACTCAGGCTCTTATATACAGTCAGCAACCAAATATGAACAATGACTGAACTCCACCCACAACATGACACAAGGAGCCCAATACACATTTTTAGTCAGACTTTCTGGCACCAATATAATCCACATGAGCTAATTTGCTACCGCTGACAAGTCAGACATCAAGACTCCAGCTTTTCTCACCTGCTATACAATACACATTTATCATCAATAGGAATTCACACAAACAGTGTTAATTAGCATCACACAATGAAAAGGTCTTTAGAAGCAAGACTAAGGCTAGTTTACATGACAGTAGCAGACTTAATTACCCCCTTAACAGTCTATGTTCCACATTGAATGAGTCACTCTCCTATTGACCTGTTGGTTTCAGAATCAACCACCTGTAATATTTCAATATATCCTGCAATACAGTAATTGTCATTACTGTCCCATCTCATGTAATCCGAGATATAATTTCTCAGTCATCCTATGCCCCTAGTGGACATAGGATGACCCTAGACACAAGAGTCATTGGTGAATCTGACACAGGAGTGCCCCACACCCTTCAAGAGTCTCTGGGTCCCACGGGTATATCCAAATAACAAGCCCAAGCTCATCTCTTTACCACGCACAGCCACAAAGGCAGGAGAATTCTTGTTGGTGTTAGTGCTCGGACAAACACACTTAGACTAAATTTTAATGGTTCAAAGAACGTCAGGCAAAATGGTCTGCCCTTACACATGTTCACTTCATCAAATCTGTCCCTCTTTGAAAAAAGTTTGGACACCTCTGATCTATGATATAAGTAACAGGCAGCAAAATCAACTCGCTAGTGGCCATGCAATACTGAAAGTTTTGATTGTAGTTATCCTTTAATGATCTTTTGCCTTCCCCTTTTTGTCCTTCCTATTGCATCCTCCAAGATCATCCAAAGATCAGATTGTACTTAACTTCTGTGCCTGTCAATAAAAGAAATATATCTAACGGTATCCCGTCTCTTCTTTCTCAGTTTGATTTCAGATACGACGGCACTAAGTGGTGTGCTTCATGTAGGTCTATCTAGTACTAAAAGGTTTTATTGACTATGTGTCAGGATTGCATGTTTACCGATTTAGCTTGATGCGCCCAACATTCTGCATATTCACAATCCGGAGGCCCCAGGTCGTCGTCAGCAGCCCTAGAAACCAATGATTGATTGATTTAATTGATATAATCAGACTTTCCCCCTTCGGTGAACTCCCCCAATGTGGGTCGTTTAAAGCTTGAACACACTCAATGTGCGCTCAATCTTATTGGTGTCCTTATCTCCCGCTGTTTCAATTCTCAGCGAGCGCTTAAAAAGTTATGTGTTCTGGTAACAGAAAATTACACTCAAATAATCTATAAAAGTTCCTCTTGCATAGGATTCATTCCAGCTGTGAAATCCTTGTTCCTTCCGTGCACAACTTCCCTGCACTGCTGCAAAGACTAAAAAGGAGTCTCGGTTACTTGATTGTCTTTATCTAACGCTGGATGCCTAAAAAGATGCACTTGCCTATTGCCTATGTAACGTCTGATTTGTGCTAATGTCTTATAAATATGACAAAGAGGGTCAATCAAAAGCAGCACAGAAAATAACGACTATTGACGAGGTAAGCGACTTTTAAAGCAACAAAGAATAAATAAATCTTAAAGCCAGATTAACCACTTTCATACCAGGCACTTATACACCTTCCTGCCCAGACCAATTTTCAGCTTTCAGCGCTGTTGCACTTTGAATAACAATTGCGCGGTCGTGCTACAGTGTACCCAAACAAAATTTTTATCATATTGTTCCCACAAATAGACCTTTCTTTTGGTGGTATTTGATCACCTCTGGGATTTTTATTTTCTGCGAAAAAAAAGATTTGAAAAAAAACTTTTTTTGTTTCAGTTACAAAACATTGTAAATAAGTACATTTTCTCCTTCACTGATGGGCACTGATAGTACTGCACTATTTTTTCTCGTCGTTTTTCACGTTGTTCTTTTTCACGTCATGAAAAACGATCGTGTGTAGGCTTTAACGAGGGGGAAAAAAAACGTGCATGCTCAGAAGCAAGTTATGAGATGGGGAAATTAGCAAAAGCAGCCCAAAAGGTGGCGCCATTCGAATGGAACTTCCCCTTTATAGTGCCGTTGTACGTGTTGTACGCCACCGCGCTTTGCTCTAGCATTTTTTTTCACGAATGTGTGTGTGACAGACTCGGACCCTCTTATGCCTCCAGCCGTCTCCAGCACTCCTTCCCCCCATCCTGCCTGTCAAGGGCGGCCGTCCTTTTTAGGATCGCCGCGACATCTCAACCCGGGGAATCAGCGCATCTCACCCCCGGACTTTAACCGAGGCACCCCCCCTCGTTCCCCCCTCCCCACCGCTGGTTTCTCGGCCGTTTTTCGCGGGTCCGCGCCAGCCACGCTAGGTCCGCGGGAGCCGCGGCTTAGGAAAGACCGCGGCTTCAACTGCGGCCTAGCGGCGCGACGCTCCAGCACTCTGCATCTCCCCCAGGGTTTCGCCCAACACACCCCCCCCTACCCGTGGAAGTCCCCATCCACCTCCAGCTCAGCCATCCACCCCCCCCCCTTTTTCTCGGGGGTAAAATTCAGCCAGCTGTAGCACGGCTTGGGCCTTGGGCCAGGCCGCTGGCCAGCTTGGTACTCCCCCCCCCCCCCCAGCAGCAACTACACCCTTCACACCATTCCATAGCTTGCGCCCCCACCTCCCCCCCCCTGATACACCATCCACCGGCCAGCTATACAGCAATCCCCCCTGGACACCAGCAGGACCCCCCACTTCCCCAGGGCGAGAACTGCATCCCGGCAGCTACCGGCGCACGTTCCTAGGAGTAGGACGTGTGGCCCACGGGATGTAGATAGGTAGGACCCCCGCCACCCCCCCCCCGCTTCATCGCTATCCCCCCCTTGACACCTGCAGCACCCCCCTCTTCCTTAGGGCTAGAACTGCATCCCGGTAGCTACCGGCGCACGCTTCCTAGGAGTAGGACGTGTGGCCCACGGGGTGTAGATAGGTAGGGGCCCCCCCCACCCCTCCCCCGTTCATCGCTGCGACCGAGTGGCCCCCCCGCACCCCCTCTCCAGATACCAGCTTGCTACTCCCTTGTAATTGGGTCACCTACCACCCTCTCCTGGCTCAATAACTACTAGTTGGCAACCCTCACCACCCTGGCTCTTGCAGCCGGAGTGTTAGCCATCTTGCAACACCCTAGCCCCATTCCCCCTTCCTCAATACCATTTGAACTTGATCCAGGGTTCGCCCGATCGCCTCTCAAGGGGTCAGGAAGGAATTTTTTTTCCCTGTCGTAGCATATTGGCATAGCACGGCCAGGGTTTTTTTGCCTTCCTCTGGACCAAGTCAGAATCAAGGATTAAGTTAATCCTTGATAATCCGCCCCCCCCCCTCTCCCCCTGGTGTTTGGCGACGATGGTTAATCTGCAATATTCTGCAGAAACCATTGGGGATTTGAGGCAATTTGCCGCAATACTACCAGCCATCACTAAAAAAAGCCCTAAGAGCTGAGCGACTTTTGAGAATCGATCGACGACCGACTATCAAAAATCTCAGCCATATGCCCCAGCCTAAGCACATATCATGTGCTCTGATCAACACAAGATCGGCAGTAAAACACCGACTGGAAATCCATGATTTCATTCTACAATACGATTTAGACTGCCTCTTTATTACAGAGAGCTGGCTTACAGCTGACTGTAACACCATTCTAGGAGAATTGGTGCCAGAAAACTATCGTATTATAACGGAAAACAGAATAGGGCAAAGAGGAGGAGGACTGGCGGTGATCCATAAGACTCATCTTGCGATCACTAAACCAGTCCTTCAAAACCCTCTTCCATTCATGGAAACCCTTACTTTGCAACTGCAAATAAACTCCCAGGAGACCGTCCGTATTCTTCTCTGCTATAGGCCACCCGGCCCAAAATCGCAGCTTCTTCCATCATTGACGGACTTTATCTCCACCTACACCCTCAACAGCAAACACTTTTTGCTGCTCGGGGATTTCAACCTCTGGGCCAGCTCCCCGCATGACCCAGTTGCCGACGCCTGCATCGATCACCTTGAAGGATTAGGGCTACAACAACTAGTATGTGGACCCACACATGCTTCAGGTCACACACTCGATCTTATTTTCAGACAAGATCTGGAAATAAAAATCTTGGAAAATGAACCGTTGCCATGGTCAGATCACCATGCCATCAAATTTATTCTTTCCAACTTCCCCCCTTAACAAAAACATCAAATCCAGTGACTACACACTGGACTAGATGTCAGAAGAAGCTCCACTCGGAATTCTTCAAAGCCGCGTTAAGGAAAAAAATAAAAACAATTCAGCCGCATCAATCGGCTGAAGAAACACTAGAGGCCATAAACACAGCACTATTACAGTCAGCTGACTTAATAGCGCCGAAACGTAAAACCAACATCCGGAAAAAAAACTCCAGCTGGTTCAACAACCAACTGGCGTTACTGAAGCAAGAGCGCAGAAGGGCGGAAGCCGCCTGGAAGAGAAGCCCATTAGATGAGAACCTCTTTATCTACAAGGCAATAACTAAGAAATATCACAAAGAAACCTTCAAGGCCAAGAAAAATTATTTTTCTGAGGCCATCAACAGCGCCTTGAATCGCCCCCGCGAACTCTTCAAGCTGGTCACTACGACCATGAATCCAGGATGTCTTGAAGCCCCCAATTCAGACTCACAAGAATTTTGCAATGAATTATCGGATTACTTCATTAATAAAATCGAGGGAATCCGGCAAAGCATTCAACAGAACAATCCCCCCCGTAGCCCCCCCTGTAATTATTTACACAACACCTGTAGTAATTCACCCCAACCAGGTAAGTTCACGTTGGAACCTATCACTATCCAAGCCACTAACCATATCATCGGTGCTCTGCGTAACAGCACTGCGCCGAATGATATCATCCCCACCAAACTGTTGAAGGAGTGCGCCGACATCCTGGCACCTCCTATCACACAGCTTATTAACCAATCTTTCATGGAGGGCATAGTGCCCTCCCAGTTGAAGGAGGGTATAATTAGACCCATCTTGAAGAAATCTACCCTGGACCCTAAGGATCCACTCCACCGCCACCCTATAACAAGCTTAAATACTTTTTCCAAGATTATGGAGAAAGCAGTGGTGCAACAGCTGCAACAGCATCTAGACACCCACAACCTACTCGACCCATTTCAATCAGGTTTCCGCCCTGGACACTTGACGGAAACAGCATTGCTCAAGATATGGGACGACGCTCTCGAGGCCGCAGATGAAGGAGAATCTTGTCTTCTGGTTCTGTTAGACCTGAGCGCAGCTTTCGACACAGTAGACCATAAGCTTTTATTGACCCGGCTAGCTGAAGTAGCCAGAGTCGCAGAAGGCGATTTATCTTGGTTCTCCTCTTTTTTGGAAAACAGATCGCAAATAGTGAAGTTAGGACCTTTCTTTTCGGAAAAACGCACGGTATCATGCGGAGTCCCTCAAGGATCCCCTCTGTCGCCGGTGTTATTCAACATTTATCTTCGTCCTCTTTTTGAGATCATCAGCAGTCAAAAACTGCTCTATCACTCATATGCAGACGACACGCAACTGTATTTCCGCATTTGCAATAAAAAGGATCACCACCTCAATCTAGAGACATGTCTCTCTTTGATAGAGGACTGGATGACAAAGAGTTATCTAAAACTCAACGGAGCGAAAACAGAACTCCTTCTGTTTCACGCCAAACGCAAGAAGCTACCTGCAACAACTTGGACACCCCCGCCCATTCTGGGCAAAATCATCACCCCTAGCGCCAAAGTCAAAAGCCTCGGGGTCATTTTCGACTCCTACATGACTATGGACGCACAAATAGGGTCAGTAGTCAGCAGATCCCACCATCTGCTGCGCCTACTACGCAGGCTTATCCCTTTTATCCCCAAAGAAGACATAGCGGTCGTGGTGGGAGCAATTGTTAACTCCAGATTGGACTATGCAAATGCCCTTTACCTCGGACTCCCAAAGTACCAAATCGCTCGTCTACAAGTCGTTCAAAATACGGCCGCTAGACTTGTGACTGGGAAAAAACCCTGGGAATCAATCTCACCCTCACTGAGATCCCTTCACTGGTTACCAGTAAAAGACAGAATCACTTTTAAAGCACTCTGTCTAACGCATAGATGTATCCATGGGAATGCCCCCCATTATCTATGCGAAAAAATAAAAGCCCATAACCCCAATCGCATCTTGCGATCCACTAATCAAAATCTCCTGCAGATACCGAAAGCCGGATATAAATCCAAAGGAGATAGAAGATTCGCGGTCCAAGGTCCCAGACTATGGAACGCTTTGCCAACCAGTATTCGGTTGGTGGAGAACTACTTAGCATTCAGGAGAAAGATCAAGACTCATCTCTTTTGATACCAAAGGAGACAGGAACAACAAGCGCCCAGAGGCGATTCAGTTCGCATGTGCCGCGCTATATAAGTTTTTCATTCATTCATTCATTCATGTCTAAAATAATCCTATGTCCACTAGGGGCATAGGATGACTGAGTAATGATATCTTGGACTACCTGAGATGGGATTATTATGTAATTTTTTTTTTGTTTAATATATTTTTATTGGCAGAAATAGACAACACAATAAAAGTAAAACAACTCTTTAAAGAAGCAGCAATACAGAGTAATAAATTGGGAAATAAGACAAATGGTGCAACATAGAGAGCACAAACATTTCAAGTGTTTAATAATAAAGGGAAAGACACGAGACAAGAGAGCAGAAGAAAAAAGAATAAAAAAAATGGAGAAAAGGGTATGAAAGGGATAGAGGGAGAAAAAGCAGGGAGGGGAAGGGGGGAAGGCCGGAACACATGGTCATCGTATCAAGCATATCGCGGGATTATTATGTAATTATTATCCAAAATAAATTCCAGGATATCTGTAAAGAACTATTTACTGCAAATAGAGGGTGCAATCAGCGCAAAAATATGTATGATCAACGTGATTAATATAGCATAAAAAATATATATAAGTAAATAAATAAATAAAGTGAAAATATGTATCACTACAAATTAATCCATAGAAAAGATGCAGAAACCAAACAGTTAATGTATCTAGGGAATGCTAGCTAAGCACAAAAAGGACCTTCACACAAATCCCAAGTAGTACAAAATATATATATATATATATATAGTGCAGCGCAAACCATGTAAAATATAGAATATAATAAGAATATAATAAGAAAATTGGTAAAGTCCAAACAATTCGTGACAAAAGGAGAAAAACTTCTGTAGAACATTCAGTGAGATGAATGATTGAATGAAGATCTTCACCACGTGAGAGAAAGCTAGGGTAGCAGGTATTGAAACTTATCCCTCCACCAGTGTAGATGGCTACTCTCACCTTAGGTTAAGACCACTGGGTTAGCAGATGGTCATTAGAGCATTAGGAAAACAGGATGTGAAGTAGGTCTCCTATTGATGGTCTCAGCATGGATACCGGAGCAAGGGGACATGGAAGAAAAAACAACCATCTAATAGCTTCCGCTTGATCACTGCTTTAATCAAATAGGCATTTGACAGGCTACTCACATTTCTTCAGATGTAAACAGGCATGTACATATATGTAACACAGCTCACGGAGTTCACCAGGAATGACACCGAGCGACGAGTAGGCTCCAAAACCCCTGGACGCGTTGCGTGAAAACACTTCCTCAGCAGGGTGGGCCTCCACTCCACCCTGCTGAGGAAGTGTTTTCACGCAACGCGTCCAGGGATTTTGGAGCCTACACGTCGCTCGGTGTCATTCCTGGTGAACTCCGTGAGCTGTGTTACATATATGTACATGCCTGTTTACATCTGAAGAAATGTGAGTAGCCTGTCAAATGCCTATTTGATTAAAGCAGTGATCAAGCGGAAGCTATTAGATGGTTGTTTTTTCTTCCATGTCCCCTTGCTCCGGTATCCATGCTGAGACCATCAATAGGAGACCTACTTCACATCCTGTTTTCCTAATGCTCTAATGACCATCTGCTAACTCAGTGGTCTTAACCTAAGGTGAGAGTAGCCATCTACACTGGTGGAGGGATAAGTTTCAATACCTGCTACCCTAGCTTTCTCTCACGTGGTGAAGATCTTCATTCAATCATTCATCTCACTGAATGTTCTACAGAAGTTTTTCTCCTTTTGTCACAAATTGTTTGGACTTTACCAATTTTCTTATTATATTCTTATTAAGAACTATTTACTGTTTGTTGATTCTGAACTAAACAGGTTAATTGTAAGAGTAACTCATTCATACTATTGGGACACATACTGTTAGATGCTAATGCCGTCACCTCCAGCCATCTGTCTGTTCTCGGTGCTATTTGACCCGGCTATTGTGTGAATATGTCCTGTGTTTACACTTATGATACTGTGTATTGTATAGCAGGTGAGCGAGGAGACATGACGTCTACTCTGAAAGGTCATATCTGAGTCGCCTAGTCTGGGTAAATGATTAGTTAATTAGCTCATGTTAATTTATATTCTGGTTACCTCCTCTAACTGTATATAAGGTTGTATTCTGGGTTCTATTAAACACTCCCATGTTCAGCAGACAAACAAGTCTTGTCTCGTTGTGTGCTTGAGAGCAGCTGGAATATCTGATATCTATATCCAAACTGATAGGAAGTGGTATATGATGGAAGCACTCAAGCGGAGTGTGGGACGTTCCGTTACAGTGTGTATGCAAGGCAGGCTTGAGAGGAATCACGACAAATCACGTATATAAAAACGTCCTTTTTTTGCATGACATGAATAACGGTCATGTGTACACGGCATTACACTCTTAGTAGCTTAGTCTGTAGCGTAGTCTGAAGGGCACAGGTGTTCAGAAAATGAGTTTTGAGCCTGGAGTTGGCATTTTATCAACCTTGTCTTGCCCCATTCAGTTGTAACCGTGGAATTTTCATTTTGCAAATGAGCCAGACTCCTTTTATTGCCAAAAGTCATGGCTGTATCTCAACATTCATCCTTTGCTTTATAAAGAAAAACAGACCACTGACTCATACAAGACAATTTCAATACTCCCGTTCTCGCCTCTTCATAAAAGTCTCATTGTGCTATCTGGGCCAACAATGGGTTTTTGTCAGTCACAGCACCACTATTACATTGATCGTAAGCCTGAGAGCTGTTGACTCCATGTGTCCGTGTCAGCATAATTGTGTCCGTGGCTGCTTGCCGTACTCTTTCCTCCCCCAATTGCTTTTCTATGCCGTGTTTTCACTTAATAAACAATCCCTGTGTCGTTCTCTGGAGTGATTTCAGAAATAATGTTTTTTGGTACACAATTCATCATCCCTGACAAGTAAACAAAGAAGAATTTTCCTTTTGGCCAAATATATGGCAATAACACATGACAGATGACAGGTGATAATAGGGAGCTATTGTGAAAGGGAGCTTTTCTTGCCCAGCACTTGGCTAAGAGACCTGAAGACATTTATGTCCTGATATACTGCTGATATTATAAACCTGTGATTGGGATTTCAGGACACTTGGAAAGGTCTATGAATTATTTATAGACTTCAACATCCACCTGGAATGTAAACTTCCTGAACTACTTCAGAGTCAATTGCTCCTTCCTTGGTTTGAAATTAAAGAGCTCTACTAAGCACAGTGGGCATCTACTTTGGCCGGCATACCGCAACCCCGGTTCCTTCTCAGAAAAACAATGCTTTCTCGGAAAGAAAATACTGTATATACTCGAGTATAAGCCAAGTTTTTCCTCGGCTTATACTCGTGTCACCTTTTTGCACCTGATCTCCCGCATTTTGGGGACCCGGTACCAGTCGGCCATAGGTCCCCTGGACTCCAAACTTGGCACACATATAGCCCCACTCTTCCTCTACAAGTGTTTAAAGTTTGTTGTTGGGGGAACCTTTGGCCGGGGAGCACCGATTTTTCAAATTCGGGCACCCCTTCCATAGACTCCCGTGTTATACAGTAATTTCTTTGGTATCTTTGGGGACCCGGTCCTGGGCACCCCTTCTATATACTCCCATGTTAAACGTAAGTCTAGTCATGGGCACAGTGAGGCATGAACACAGTGGGGCACAGTGAGGCATGGGCACAGTGAGGCATGCACATTGGACACAGTGAGGCATGCAGATGGACATCCTAGGTTTATACTCGAGTCAATAGTCCCACTTTTTTGGGGTAAAATTAGGTGCCTCGGCTTATATTCGGGTCGGCTTATACTCGAGTATATACGGTACATCAATGATGATATAAACCAGTGAGATAAGGTACCGTATATATCGGGGTATTGCGCGCACCCGCGTATAGCGCGCACCCCCAACCTAGAAGAGGAAATCCTGAAAAAAAAAAGAATATACTTACAGTTTAGATGCCCCTCGTCGGTGTCTTGCCCAGCGTCCATCGGCAGCCTTGTCCGGTCCGGCGTCCCTCTGCGGCCTCGGTGGTGTCCTCCTCGCTTCTCCCGCGCTGTCTCCGAGTCGAATCCCCGCTTCCCGCGCTTAGTTTGAACGCCGCCGCCTACATATACCAAGCGCAGTACACTCTGGCACGCTCGGCCACGCTCGGCTTCTCACACATAGAGGCTAGGAGCGTGACCGCGAGTGAAGCCGAGCCTGGCCGAATGTACCCGAGTGTACTGCGCTCGGTATATGTCGGCTGAGGCATTCAAACTAAGCGCGGGAAGCGGGTATCGGCATATATCGCACACCCACGATTTTCCCCTGTGCGCGGTACACGCCAATAAATACGGTATGTGATCACAAATACAACCAAGAAGCGCAGTAACGTGACGCTAGTTCAGTCTACCCGATTGGTTTCCTTCAATAGAACATCATCTGGGGCATGAGCCTGCCCCTCCCCCCCACACTGCGCATATATATAAGCTTACAAATTTCATCTAATTAGTCAAATTGATAAAAGCTTCAAGATGGGGTCGGCAACTACATAGCAAATGAGGTTTAATGTAGAAAAATGTAAAATAATGCATTTGGGTGGCAAAAAATATGAATGCAATCTATACATTGGGGGGAACCTCTGGGGGAAAATAGGATGGAAAAGGACCTGGGGGTCCTAGTAGATGATAGGCTCAGCAATGGCATGCAATGCCAAGCTGCTGCTAACAAAAGCACACAGAATATTGGCATGCATTAAAAAGGGGATTAACTCCAGAGATAAAATGATAATTCTCCCACTGTACAAAACTCTGGTCCGGCCGCACCTGGAGTATGCCATTCAGTTCTGGGCACCAGTCCTAAGGAAGGATGTACTGGAAATGGAGAAAGTACAAAGAAGGGCAACAAAACTAATAAAGAGACTGGAGGATATTAGTTATGAGGAAAGGTTACGAGCACTGAACTTTTTCTCTCTGGAGAAGAGACGCTTGAGAGGTGATATAAATTGTCTTCCACAGGCGGTGGCCTCAGCGGGGGGGCATCGATAATTTCAAAAGACTATTAGATAGGCACCTAAACGACCACAACCTGCAGGTATATACAATGTAATTCTGACATAAAAGCACACACACAGACTTGGGTAAAGCAAGATGGCGGTGACGGCATTGAATGTGACGAGCGCATGCTCCCCGTACGCAATAACGTCACTGCGTTCTTGCCTTTCAAGAGAACCATGGTTCTTTTGAAAGGACTGTGTGTACACTCGGGAGGCAAGATTTTCTTGCCAAGAATCTCATTGGGAAAAACAAAGTTTTTTTCCTGACGAGATTATTGCCCGTGTATACAAAGCCTCAGAAGTGAGACATGCAGATAACAGAGGAACGAGAGAGCAGACAGAAATCACACTAGGTGCTTTGGATTGAGGTTAGCACACACTGTAGAAGGATATACTTTGTTCATTTCAGGAGTTTACAACCACTTAAATTTGTATCTTCTGTGTCTGCCTGGAGTTCAACTTTAAATTAAAAATGTAATTTAAAATTTTAATAGCTCAGCAGTTAGAGACAACAGTCGGACCTCTTCGTTTCATCATCGTCTCCCATCATGCCATTCTCTTTCACAGTGTCTCCCATGATGCCCGGTTAATGTTATACTTGATCACTTTAATGTGAACACATAGGGTACATTAGTGTCTAAACAACAGCATTCTTGTTTAGTAAGAGTAAATATACACGCTCCGGTGCCTAGCAATGGCGCCCGTATCACTTTATTTTAGAATAATACCTTATTGTCTCCAAACACAGCTTCTCTGTGAGGCCGTGGGGCTCTTGCCAGAGCCGCGACCCAAAATCAAGATTTATGCTCTCGCTATGGAAGAGAAAAGGACCCTTCTTTACGGTCTGCCTGGGAGTTTCGCCACGGTTAGGTATGACTTAATTAACATACCATTAGTTCCTGGCGTTAACCTTGACAGCAGCTGATGAATTTCATTGAAACTATAATTAGGTCATTTGCATTTCATTTTCGAGTAACGGTTATGTAAAGCGATGCCGCGCTCAATGCCATCCTATCCGAGTGGTAAGGCAAGGGTGTTTGTTTTAGATTTTACCAAGCAGGACAATATTGGTCGCGGTGCTCCGCTTAGATAAACACTTCCCAGGCTGGATGCGAGAGGCTGTTTGTATAAGGGATAAGTAATTCAGTTATATTTGGTTTTAGATTATATGTAAGTATTGTTGTTTTGCACAGTCCATCCTCTTTAAAAGAGTGCAGGAATACTGAGCGATATTTCTCTACTCGGCTCCTGGGGTTTCACAGCATAGCAAATAAGCCGGTGAAATTTGCTTTCACGGCGTGAACTGAAAATACAAATATAGCTTATTGGAAGGACAAGAGGTTTTTTTTTGTAGTTAGATTTCTCTATGTGAAACAATTGAAAAAGGCCGTCACATAGAGACTTTTCTTCTCTGGACCATGGGCCAGATTCTTAGAAGAGATACGACGGTGTATCTCCAGATACACCGTTGTATCTCTGTTTCTGAGCCCTCCTATCTATGCGACTGATTCTTAGAATCAGTTACGCATAGATTTGGCGTAGATCCGACTGGCGTAAGTCACTTACACCATCGGATCTATGTTGCAATGTTACGCTTGGCCGCTAGGTAGCGTTCCCGTCGATTTCTGCGTAGAAAATGCAAATGAGCGTGATACGCCGCTTCCCGAACGTATTTGCGCGCTGTCGTCGTAGTTTACATAGTTTGCGTAAGTGTAAGGTTACCCCTGCTATATGAGGGGTAACCTTGCGCAGGTCCGGCATAAGTCATGTTAAGTATGGACGTCGGGACAGCGTCGTGTTTTTCCGTCGTTTACGTAACTCGTCACGAATAGGGCTGTGCATTAATTACGTTGACGTCAAAATCAATGTATTTGCGGCGTACTATGGAGCATGCGCAGTGGGCTACGTTTTAAATACAGCACGCCCACCTTCTTCCTACTTTGAATTACGCAGCCTTACGCCGGCCCATTTACGCTACGCCGCCGCACATTACGGAGCAAGTGCTTTGAGAATACAGCACTTGCCCGTAAAAAGTGCAGAGGTGTACCGTAAATGGGATACACCATAAAAACGCAAAAGTACGAGAATCTGGCCCAAGGTTTTTTTCCGGATGCCCCAAACAATCAGCAGTAGGACAGAGCTGTTGTTTGATAGGCTGTAGTTGGTGATGACCCCTCTATCACTACATGGTGCAGCCTGCTGTCATGTTTGAATAAATGGCATCACAGCGGCATGGCAGTGGGCACTCCTCCCGAGTCCCAGAGACCGAATCCCAGCCCGACACCAGAAGGAGCATGGGCAGCACAGACATGGAGTCCGGGAGACTAGACCCCTGCCCTGCACCATCCATCCATGGCTTCTGGAGACTTCCATACCACAACTGTGAGCATGGCTATGGCCACAATCTTTGACCATATCTTGTATCCTCTCTGCAGTCTTTGACCATCTCTTGCATCATGTCCACTGTGGCGGGGTGACACCATGTTTTACAGCACCTGGTGACACCAACTCTAGTGACGCCACTGCATGCCACTGGAATTCCTCCATGCCAAAATCATCAAATCATGTCTTTATGGAGCTGGCCTTCTACATAATGGTCCATTTATGTTGGAAGAGAAAAAGGTCCTTCCCCAAACTGTTATCACAAAGTTAAAGGCTTTCAATTGTATAAAATGTCTTTGACACTGCAGAGCTGATATACCAACACGCTGAGTAAATATAATGCATTTAAATAAAAATGATAAGTATCAGGGCACTGTGCAGGTGACATTGTTCTCGTCACAATGTATTGGCTGTTTCTTTATGTTGGCAATCTACACATCTGCATGGCCTAATGAGGTTTTTAGCCAGATTAACTGATGGAAATTGCACTAGGAGTCATTATGATGATTTAAAGCTATTTCCATTATGGAGAACAGTATAGAACATTTCATAGGGGCAGCCTAATGTGTCTTCATCCAGAGACCATTGTATATATTAGCATTTCACGTTGGCGAGCCAGCTGGAGATACATCATGAGGTGATTTGCATCCATCCCTGCCTCGCTGCAAATGAGAAACAGATAGGAACACAAAACATCCTTGCCATATTTAAATAGCTAGTTATTAAAGGGAAGCTCAAACCAAACATGTCAGTACCAAAGCTATATTGACATCATTGTAACATAGTTTAAACATCGGGTGTTTTAAGCTATGGTGATAATTGCAGTGGTTTTGCAATTGAAAATATAGGGACACAAACATATTAGAATAAAAAATTGTGAAAAAGCAATATTTACCTAAGAAAATTAAGAATTTACAGCAAATTTGATACCAATAAAAAATAACCTAAGGGGTCGTCTTGTGCTTTAAAGTGAACCTGTCACTGAAATGTATTTAGCTAAAGACAATAGTGCTTATAGCTGAACTCTATGGGCCAGATTCAGGTAGATGGGCGAATCTTTATTCTGGCGTAACGTTCGTCATTTACGTTACTCCGCCGAAACTTTAGGAGCAAGTACTGTATTCACAAATAACTTGCTCCTAAAGTTGCGACGGCGTAGCGAAAATGAGCCGTCAGAATTCAAATTGGGCGGGTAGCGGGCGTGTAGTATTTAAACTAGGCGCGATCCCGCGGCGAACGTACTGCGCATGCGTCGGCTGTCAATGTATCCCAGTGCGCATGCTCCAAATTCTGTCTGTGTTTTCGTCGTCAACGTCAATGACGTCAATCCCCATTCACGGACGAGTTACGCAAACGATGTGAAACTTTTTCAATTCGACGCGATCACGACGGCCATACTTAACATAGGATACTCCACCTAGGGGGCATGTTTTTCTTTACGCCGCTTATCTCTTACGGAAACGTCAGAAAGTCACTGCGTCGGGCACGCTTACGATCGTGAATTGCCGTCTCTCGCTGATTTACATATTCTCGGCGTAAATCAGCGGGAACACCCCGAGCGGCCATTTTAAAATTGCAGTTCCGATACGACGGCGAAATACAATTACGCCGCTCGTATCTGAACTCAATCCCGGCGTATTTTGTTTTCTGACTACAGAAAACAGATAGGACGGCGTAGGTTAGAAGTTACGCGGCTTATCTACAGATAAGCCGCGTTACTTCTACCTGAATCTGACCCTATGTGGATATAAAAGACACAAAGTTATGCAGTTATGTACAGTGGGGAAAATAATTATTTGATTCCCTGTAGAATTTGTAAGTTTTCCCACTTGCAAAGAAATAAAGGGTCTATACTTGTCATCATAGGTGTATTTTAAACAATAGAGACAGAATATCAACCAAAAATCCAGAAAAAACATATGATACAATTGTTTTAAATTGAGTTGCAGTTCAGTGAGTAAAATAAGTATTTGATCCCCTACCAACCAACCATAATTCTGGCTCCCACAGACTGGCTACAGTATGTTTTGGCTACAGTATGTGTTCATGTGGTATACAGATCGGTCGTGTAAATGTAAGAAGGTTCTCCTATCGACACCTCGTTATGTGTTTAAAAAACACCTGTCTACAGAATTTCTTTCTTCTATTCAAACCTCACAATCATGGGCAAGACCAAAGAGAAGTCAAAGGACGTCAGGGACAATATTGTAGACCTACACAAGGCTGGAATGGGCTACAAGACCATCAGTGAGAAGCTTGGTGAGAAGGAGACAACTGTTGGAGTGAATTTTTTGTGAATGATCTCAAGGCAGTTGGGACCACATTCACCAAATAAACCATTAGTCATACAATACCCCACCATGGATTGAAATCATGCAGTGCCCGCAGGGTCCCCCTGCTCAAGAAGGCACATGTACATGCCCGTCTAAAGTTTGCCAAAGAACATATAAATGATTCTTTGGATATTTTTCAAAAGTCGCGGCTTCCTCCTGGTCCGTGATAGGCGTTTGACACTGTGTTCCGCTATCGCCTATCACGGAGGTCCTCTCAGTCTCTGACTCAGTTTCCCAGCTGACACTGTGTTCAGTGTTCTGCCAATCATGGACCTTCTTTCATCCTCGGACAAAAGAAGGTCCATGATAGGGGGAATACTGAACACAGTGTCTTCTGGGAAAGTCCGGAGGTGAGAGGACCTACATGATAGGTGGTAGCGGACCACAGTGTCAAACGCCTATCACGGACCAGGAGAAAACCACGACTTTTGAAAAATGGACGCCCGCGACCCGACAGGTACACTAACTCGAGTATAAGCTGAGGGGGCTATTTTCAGCTCTAAAAAAATGGGCTGAAAAACTTGGCTTATACTCGAGTATATACGGTAATTGGATGTGTTTAGAGCATTACTTTTAGGAAATATGGATATTATATACAGCAGATAGAAAGACTGGAAAGGGAAAAATTGGGACTTTAAGCGAGGCTGCAGACAAGGTGGGGATAGTATAAAAGTACAAATTTATTCATGGAAATGCAAGCATACATCAACATACAGAAAAACATGTAAATGAAAACATATGTATTTCAAATAGAGGACATTACTTTATATTGAAAACACATAATATGTGCATATACAATAAGCGCAGCAACAGATGCAGCAATGCCTGGCCAGGTGCCACATGCTAGTGTGCATGGATAAATGGATGCATCCAATGACAATATATGTACAGAAGGCATATTAACAATTATAGCGAAAAGGTTACACATATGAGGAACTGGTAAAAAGCATATAAAAATACCAATGCTAAAATATAATGACATAGAGTATAGCATCCATATTAGCCCAGGATATGTATAGCATCCATATTAGCCCGACGCGTTTCGTGTCTATGGGCACTCTTCAGGGGCGGGATGCTTGAATTATATAGGATATAAGGCAAAAAGATATGGGATGTATGGAGCTATAGCCGAAAGGAAATGTCCGCCAGGGGAGCTGTGGCGGCATTACAGCACACACAGGACAGGGACAGCAGGAGACCTCCCAGGCAAAATAAGTGCAGGATCAGGTGTGCATATGGTATATAAACCAAAGCAGCTAGCCAGCTGGGGTCTAGTAGTGGCGTCCAGGGCTCCTCTGACATCCAGCAAAAATATGGTGTAGCAACACACTAGCAAGCTCTATGTCCTCTATTTGAAATACATATGTTTTCATTTACATGTTTTTCTGTATGTTGATGTATGCTTGCATTTCCATGAATAAATTTGTACTTTTATACTATCCCCACCTTGTCTGCAGCCTCGCTTAAAGTCCCAATTTTTCCCTTTCCAGTTTTTCTATCTCCTAAACCAGGGATGGAGGTGCTATACTCATACACCTCATTTAAAGTCCCACATGTCCCCTTTCCTATATTATATACAGCAGATATCAATGGAAATGCCTGACCATTCTCTGGCTCTTGTGAGTTCACAATCCTATTTGTGTTGTCAGCAGTAATGGGACTTGCAATAAGCCTGCTTACTTTCCCAATAAGGAGTTGATACTCAGATTGAACCAAACTCCCCGTGGCTTAGTGTTATCTTAATTTCTCAAAGAATTAATGAAGCGTCCATAATGGCCAAGCAAACCATCTAGGCTCCCTTCAAAGTGAACAGATTGCTTCCTGTATCGACCATACAGGTAACATAGAAAAAGAGGACCAATTTGGAGGTGATGAGTGTAAACTGTTTATTTTAGGGTTGACAAGCTCCAGGAAAATAAAAAGTTAGATAAAATAAAAAGTTTAATTTCTTAAGTTTATTCTCACAAGGGTAGATTTGTTCTATGCTTCAAGCTTGAAGGAAAAACTCCACTTTTGTTAAAACTGATATGGCATTTTATCAGTAAAGTGTAAAACTTTCCACCACATCTACATAAAGGTACCCTGCAGAACATTAAGTTTTTTTCTCTTGGGTTGAGATATGCTTAAATTTATAAAAAAAATATATATATATATATATATATATGTATATATATATATATATATTTTAATCTGGTCTGATGTTAAAGCTGTCAAATTCCTTGTAACAGTAGTCCATGATTTTTCCAAAAGTGTGCAAAGCTTAAAGTTAAATGTCAGACAACCCCTTCACGGACCTTAGATTTATTGAGTTGAGGATTTTATATTTTCTGATGTAATGGCCATATACTTACAGGGGTGATGGCAATGCAGTGTTTCTCCCATAGCAACTGGAGCTGATCATATGATTATAGCATGCAGATCCTTCCATTTGCTTCTGATTAGAGGAAGGCAAGGGTGTCATTTGGCTGTTTTTTAAAAATGTGTAGAATTAAATCTTTAGACTTCACTTAAAGTGTTTGTTAACCCCCCACAAAAAAAAAGAGATCACGTTCCTTTAGATCATGTTCCTTTAACCACTTAAGACCCGGACCATTATGCAGGTTAAGGACCTTGCCCCTTTTTGCGTTTCGGCACTGCGTCGCTTTAACTGACAATTGTGCGGCCGTGCGATGTGGCTCCCAAACAAAACTGGCGTCCTTTTTTCCCACAAATAGAGCTTTCTTTTGGTTTCATCTGACCAGAGCATCTTCTTCCACATGTTTGGTTTGTCTCCCAGGTGGCTTGTGGTAAACTTTAAACAACACTTTTTATGGATATGTTTAAGAAATGGCTTTCTTCTTGCCACGCTTCCATAAAGGCCAGATTTGTGCAGTATACGACTGATTGTTGTCCTATGGACAGAGTCTCCCACCTCAGCTTTAGATCTCTGCAGTTCATCCAGAGTGATCATGGGCCTCTTGGCTGCATCTCTGATCAGTCCTCTCCTTGTATGAGCTGAAAGTTTAGAGGGACGGCTAGGTCTTTGTAGATTTGCAGTGGTCTGATACTCCCATTTCAATATTACCGCTTGCACAGTGCTTCTTGGGATGTTTAAAGCTTGGGAAATCTTTTTGTATCCAAATCCGACTTTAAACTTCTCCACAACAGTATCTTGCACCTGCCTAGTGTGTTCCTTGTTCTTCATGATGCTCTCTGCGCTTTAAACAGACCTCTGAGACTATCACAGTGCAAGTGCATTTATACGGAGACTTGATTACACACAGGTGGATTCTATTTATCATCATTAGTCATTTAGGTCAACATTGGATCATTCAGAGATCCTCACTGAACTTCTGGAGAGAGTTTGCTGCACTGAAAGTAAGGGGGCTGAAAAATTTTGCACGCCCAATTTTTCAGTTTTTTATTTGTTAAAAAAGTTTGAATTATCCAATAAATTTCGTTCCACTTCATGACTGTGTCCCACTTGTTGTTGATTCTTCACAACAAATAACAGTTTTATATCTTTATGTTTGGAGCCTGAAATGTGGCAAAAGGTCGCAAAGTTCAGGGGGGCCGAATACTTTCGCAAGGAACTCTATATACATTCATTGCTGGAGGTGCCGGTACTGCGTTCCCGCTAAAATAAAGCCCTGTGTATAGGCAATTTTTTTATTTGACAAAGTATTCTGCCGCTATTATGTGTCAGGAATATATTCAAGCAGGCGTATAAAAGTCTGCATTGATCCAAAAATAATATTGCACTATACCAGTATTATTTTTTTTCAGTTTTTTGTCCTTATAATATGTAGCCATGACACCTAACGCTACGCTTCCCCTCCACGCCTTTGCCACCCCGCTAACAATGAGTCTTTTGTTTTGGTGAAGTTTGGCACATTAGGAAAAGTGTAAACAAATACGAGATTGTTGTGCTAGTTGTAGGAAATGGACGGCACACTGAGAAACACGTCTTGGCAGTGGCCTCCCTATGACAGTCGGCAGTTGCTTTCTCAGATCTGTGTTAGTATTTCTTTGACTGGCGATTTTGCTTTTAATTATCTAATTATTCCAAACAAGCATATGGGTCATAACACTGCCAATATCTGCTAGCTCTGTTCTTTGTCGCTGGCGAGATACAATGGAAGCGAGTATTTTTCAAACTGCAGCGTAAAGCCCCCTACTTTTCATAAACAACATAATTTCAGAGCAGAGTTTGATGCTAATGGTGTTTTTGAAGCACGTCCAAAGGTTGATAACGTGGAACACATTCAGGAAATGTCAGATTGTTTTGCTAAATGGGAGGAAGAAAATGCCCATGGCCTTGCTGGCATTGTGCACCAGGCTGAACATTTGCGGTGGACAAGAAGGACTTTTATGAAGCATATGGCCATTTTCTGTGAAGAAAATTGATCTTAAAGCGGAGGTTTACACAAAAAGTGAACCTAAGCTTTTTGGATCCCTCCCTCCTCCGGTGCCACATTTGGCACCTTTTAGGGGGAGGGGGGGTGCAGATACCTGTCTGAGACAGGTATTTGCACCCACTCAGTGGCAGCTGGCTCTCAAATTTTTGGGGTGTCGCAAACAAACGAAAAAACAAAATTGCAGCCTCACTGTGCCCATCAAATGCAGCCACTCTGCCATCAATTGTCACCACTGTGCCATGCCATCAAACGCAGCCACTGTGCCATGCCATCAAACACAGCGACTGTGGCCATCAATTGTCGCCACTGTTCCAACTGTCACCACTGTGCCCTTTAATTGTCACCACTGTGCTCTGTAATTGTCGCCACTGTGCCAATTATCGCCACTGTGCCCTTTAATTGTCGCCACTGTGCCCTGTAATTGTCGCCACTGTGCCCTGTAATTGTTGCCCCTGTGCCCTTTAATTGTCGCCACTGTGCCTTTAAACTTTACACTGTTCCCTGTAAAGTGTCGCCACTGTGCCAATTGTCGCCACTGTGCCCTTTAATTCTCGCCACTCTGCCCTTTAATTGTCGTCACTGTGCCCTTTAATTGTCGTCAATGTGCCCTTTAATTGTTGCCACTGTGCCCTGTAATTTGTCGCCACTGTGCCCTGTAAAATTCTGCCCCCCCCCCCGGCACTTACCTTTCTGGGGTCGGCCATCCTCCTTCCACGGTCCCTCGATGTCTTTTCCCGCCCTCGATGCCGCTTCAGCCAATCAGGTATCCGGTAACCAAAAACCGGTGAACCTAATTGGCTGAGACGCCTGTCAGTCTTATCCAAGGAACGCACTCCCGTGCGTCCCCTGGATAAGTATTTGGAAGCCAAGGGCTGTAATCGGAAAGCCTGGCTCTGATAGACTCTGATAGGCACTTCAACAGCCAACCAGCTGCCGTTATTCAGATGGCCGGCGCTCGCCAGGGGGCCGGCCATCTGAATAGTCGGTGGCAACGGCAATGCATAGATTCATGTAATATTGTATACAGTGATGGTGCGGGAGCGAGAGGGGGCAGCGCTCCGGCACCCACATCCCATCATTAGCCGCCGCTGTGCCCCGCCCCACCTGGGCTGCTCAGTCTAAAATGCCCAGGCCTATTTTTTGGCCCAATCCGGGCCTGCCTACCATGATGGTAGGCACTGTTCCCCTCTTCCAATTGTTCTCCTAAGTTGTCACCCTGTGGCATAGTCTTCCCATGGAAACTACAAGTGGCCCATTCAAAACACATTGCACAGACATGGGCCACTTTTGTCACCATCAAGAAAGCCGCTCTGAGAAATGTAGCCATCACTGGCTGCAAAGTGGATGCAAAGTAGCCACAGGAGATCATCACCACTGAAACGCAACAAACGATGACATTTATGATTAATTAAAACAACGTACTTTAGCAAACATCTACTCTAAGTACCCATGGTAGGAACAAAATGTTATCCTTTCTGTCCAGAGACTCTAAAGGGCACAGTAAATGGTTAAGGTATAGCCGTTGAAATGAAATGTAAAAAGCACAGAAATGTACAAAGATTAAATGAACACTAAACTGGAGCCAATTTGAAATGGATAGGTCTCGTTCTTTTTTTTCAGCGTGTCCATTATTCAAGCAGACACAGCCAGCCTATACAGTAGATGTGATTGTGGAAGTCATAAAAGTTGTATTTGATTTGAAAAAGTTGACAGTCGTTTTCCTCTATTTTTGTTGAAGGTTAAAGTGCCATCTATCACAGAAAACCATTGTCTCCCAAGGAGACAGTTGTGTCCAAGGTTGAGAGACCAACATATATGGCCTGGGGGATTGCGGACTGAGCTATTCATTCAGGCTTCAACAAATAATTAGATACACTATATTGTCAAAAGTATTGGGGCGTTGGCCCACCCTTTGCAGCTATAACAGCTTCAACTCGTCTGGGAAGGTTGTCCACAAGGTTTAGGCGGCCATCTTGGTACACCCGGCGGCGGTCGCTGTAGTGACGTTTTGTTGCCGCCATCTTGCTCTACCCCACACTCCTGCACAGTAATGATCAGGGCAGCGGAGGAGCGAACGGGCAAGTCCAAGTGCCACTGACTGCACCGATGAAGAGGAGAGGGATGAGGATGACCGGAGGAGCCCGCTGCACTGGGGTATGTGTTGATTACCTGACCTGAGCTGAGCTGTGCTGGTGCTGGGGGCGGATTGGGTGGGGGGAGAGGAAAAAAAGTGTGTCACTTTTATGGTGTTATTATATGTTAATATACTATTACTATCTATCATGATCTCTACATTGTACTAAACCCTGGATATAATATGATATGTATGTGTGCTATTATATGGCGTATTATTATGATTAGATTACGTATAATCTAATCATAATAATACGCCATATAATAGCACACATACATATCATATTATATCCAGGGTTTAGTACAATGTAGAGATCATGATAGATAGTAATTGTATATGAACATATAATAACACCATAATAATAACCCACCACACGGTACTACAACCAGAATCATACAATCACAATATCCCAACCTGAGAACGATCCGGCACATTACAGGCAATGATCATGTTACATTGTATGACATTGTATGTAAAAATAATCCACCAATGACAGATCTCTATGTACAGTGTGATCTTTATCTATGTACTGTGTGTAGTGTGTTCTCTGTCTATCACTCACCTCCTCTCTGGGAGAAGTGTTCGCTCTGAGCTCTCCACTCTCACTGCTGTGTGGGTTGCTGTTGACACATCCCTCATCTTCAACTTTTATGGTTTATAGTTGATTGTGCATGTATGTAGGACAGGTCAGTGTATGTAGGACAGGTCAGTGTATGTAGGACAGGTCAGTGTGTGTAGGTCAGGTCAGTGTATGTAGGACAGGTCAGTGTATGTAGGACAGGTCAGTGTGTGTAGGTCAGGTCAGTGTATGTAGGACAGGTCAGTGGGTCAGGTCAGTGTATGTAGGACAGGAAAGTGTATGTAGGACAGGTCAGTGTATGTAGGACAGGTCAGTGGCTCAGGTCAGTGTATGTAGGATAGGTCAGTGTATGTAGGTCAGGTCAGTGTATGTACAGTAGGTCAGGTCAGTGGGTCAGGTCAGTGTATGTAGGACAGGTCAGTGGGTCAGGTCAGTGTATGTAGGACAGGTCAGTGTATGTAGGACAGGTCAGTGTATGTAGGACAGGTCAGTGGCTCAGGTCAGTGTATGTAGGATAAGTCAGTGTATGTAGGACAGGTCAGTGGCTCAGGTCAGTTGCACCACTAGCAGTAGATGATCTCATACTTCAGACATAAAGTTATAGGTTTGCACACCAAGAACACTTTGGTGCTGTCTTTTCATAGGGAATTTAAAACAAATGGTAATTTGTACTGCGTTGACATTTTAGATATTGCCATTAACAAAGGAAATTTCAGATCCATTGCAGCCGTGTTATGTATTGCCCTGAAACATTGGTGTTTTTAGTGTGGAGGTGATATGTCCTCTAAACAGACAGGCCTATCTACATTAGCCTGGAGCTAAATCTGCTCCTGTTATGATTTTTGTTGGTTGCAGCTTGAGCGTGATCTAAAAAGCTCATTATTATTTTTTTTCCAGATCATTTTTTTCATTCCATTACCGGGAGCGTACCTCTAAAACCCAACTACTTGTTCCACGAGTCTTCTTAGATGAAATAGTAATCCAGTCTGAACACTTCTAAATCCCATAATGTATCTTTACATCTCCAACATATCCCATCTCCATTCTCCTTCGAGACATACATTAAGGTCATTTCAGTTTCTACGATACGTTTTTTTACGATGGAATGTCGACCAAGCAGTTTCCAAGTGCTTTAATTTATTTATGTTCTGCCGCAGATAAGGTCTGCTGCTGGGGTTTCATTTTCCCAAAAGGCAACAAGTGCCGGTACCTAATGTTTACTAGGTAGCAGACGAAGGACGGGTCAGAAACAATGTTTGGTCGGTGTGGTTTATGGAATCTGAAAAAATGGTTTAAAGGAAAACTGTAGCTTTGTTAAATACATTTTTGTAACATATCTTTAAATAGTTTTTAAATTCAATAGAAAAGAACAGCCATATTCATTTATATTAGTCTGTGCTTCCTACACAGTGATTGTATATTACCATATTTCTAATGAAAAGTCCCCCAAGTCTTGATGAGATGCAGCCTTGACTGTTGGAAGCATAGCAAGACATTACAAAGCGCTCCTTGTCTCAGGTTTCATAGTATATTACCTTTTCAGTTAATATATAGCAATGTATTTACACTGACTACATTCAGTCTAAATATATTGGGGCAGATTCTCATAGTTTTACGTTTTTTCGTCGTAGCGTAGCGTATCCCATTTACGCTACGCCTCCGCACTTTTTACGGGCAAGTGCTGTATTCTCAAAGCACTTGCTCCGTAAAGGCTGCGTAATTCAAAGTAGGAAGGAGGTGGGCGTGTTGGAAGGAGGTGGGCGTGTTGTATTTAAATACGAACTGCGCATGCGCCGGCCGTAAATGGAGCTCGCTGCGCATGCTCCATAGTACACCTCAAATACATTGATTTCGACGTCAACGTAATTAACGCAAAGCCCTATTCGCGACGAGTTACGTAAACGACGGAAAAACACAACGCTGTCCCGACGTCCATACTTAACATGGCGTACATCGGACCTACGCAAGGTTACCCCTCATATAGCAGGGATAACCTTGCGCTTACGCAAACTATGTAAACTACGACGACGGTGCGCAAATACGTTCGGGAATCGGCGTATCAGGCTCATTTGCATATTCGACACAGAAATCCACGGGAACGCCACCTAGCGGCCAAGCGTAACATTACAACTTAGATCCGACGGCGTAAGTGACTTACGCCAGTCGGATCTACGCCAAATCTATGCGGAACGGATTCTAAGAATCAGTCGCATAGATACCCAAGCGGAAAAACAGAGATACAACGGCGTATATGGAGCTACGCCGTCGTATGTTTTACAAGAATCTGGCCCATTCTGTGTATTTGCATGCCAGCAGTCCTGTTCATGTTTTGTATGTAGCGCCTGGGTACTTTAAAGTACCGGTGCTAGTTAAATTTAGAGGGAGATCAGAGTGTAGTCAAATTCTGATCCAAATTGTTATGTGCAAAACAGGGTCTCTGTCTCAGCTTGGCTGTGCTGTGGGCTTACTCTGTTGCACCGGAGTGTTCTTCTAACCCCGGTGCTGCAGGTGGCAACAGTGGAGTCAAGGTTTAGGTGCTCTTTCCCAGAAGCCAATCAGGAGAGTTTGACCTCGCTGTGCATGCTGGGGAGGGGTATTTATGAGGCAGACACTATTGGTTCTGGGTCTTCTTCATTAAGTGTGGCACCCACTGCAGCATCGGGGTTAGAAGAACACTCCGGTGCAACAGAGTAAGCCCACAGCACAGCCAAGCTGAGACAGAGACCCTGTTTTGCACATAACAATTTGGGTGACCACATCACGGCGCCTCTGCATTATGGCCTACCTGGCTGAGGCATGCGTGCCACGCGGTGTTCCTGGTTCCGGGACCATGTTGGCCCGGAGCATCTGAACAGCGACGGGGACCCAGTGAGCGACTGGGTTCCCACCTTTGAGGATCCCAAGCTGTATTGCTGTTCGGTGGGGAGTCCGTATGAGGAGCGCTATTGAGGTGCTGGCGATCCAAAAGGGCCTCGACAAAGGTAGCCGGACACTGAAGGATTGATCACCTGTCAGTCGGTACCTGGGCGACAAGTTGAAGGAGATCCAGGCGTGATTTATTCAAGGAGGATTATCTCCATAACTACAAATCAGAGAAGGCCTGTGGCAGAGACTTTTCCTCAAGTTCAAGTTCACCAAGAAGGGTCTGTGGCGGGGACTTTATCCTACAAAGGTTCGAGTGATACTCCGGCTGCCAGGTCAGTGAGAGAGGCCTGTCCGGGTACACTAAACCCACTCAGGCAGGAGTGGCACACAGAAGTGTTACGCTTCGGAGCAGGACTGTTTCCCTATCATTACGCCTGAATCTGCTGTTCTCCTTTCTTCTTCAACTTTACTTTCCTCACCACAAGTTTACTGTTATTACCCGGCTGGGTAATAAAGAGCACAGGAAAGAGCACCTGTCTGGACATTCCTTTATTTCTACTACATGCAATACGCATCATTCACCCCTAGGAATTCAGTGGAGCCATGAGGTAAATGTGCCACCCAAACAACCAGCAGCTCCTCCGGGGGTAGTGCTACACGTATGTTTGCCCACTGACAAAGAAATAATCAGTCTACAGTTTTAATGGTAGGTTTATTTTAACTGTGAGAATAAAACGCAATTAAAAAAAGTTATAAATTGATTTGCATTTTAATGAGTGAAATAAGTATTTGATCTCCTTCGCAAAAGAAGTACTTAGTGTCAAAACCCTTGTTGGCAATCACAGAGGTCAGACATTTCTTGTAGTTGGCCACCAAGTTTGCACACATCTCAGGAGGGATTTTGTCCCACTCCTCTTGATAGAACCTCTCCAAGGTTTTGAGGCTGACTTTTGGTAACTTGAACCTTCAGCTCCCTCTGTATATTTTCGAAGGGATTAAGGTCTGGAGACTGGCTAGGCCACTCCAGGACCTTAATGTGCTTCTTCTTGTGCCACTGCTTTGTTGCCTTGGCCGTGTGTTTTGGGTCATTGTCATGCTGGAATACACATCCACGACCCATTTTCAGTGCCCTGGCTGAGGGAAGGAGGTTTTCACCCAACATTTGATGGTACAAGGCCCCATTTATCGTCCATTTTGATGCAGTGAAGTTGTCCTGTCCCCTTAGCAGAAAAAAAAAAACCCAAAGCATAATCTTTCCATCTCCATGTTTGATGGTGTTCTTGGAGTCAAAGTCAGCATTCCTCCTCCTCCAAACACGGCGAGTTGAGTTGATGCCAAAGTGCTCGATTTTGGTGTCACCTGACCACAACACCCAGTTCTCCTCTGAATCATTCAAATGTTCATTAGCAAACTTCAAATGGGCCTGTACATGTGCTTTCTTGAGCAGGGGGACTTTGCCGGCACTGCCGGATTTCAGTCCTTCACGGTGTAGTGTGTTACCAATTGTTTTCTTGGTGACTGTGGTCCCATCTGCCTTGAGATCATTGGCACAATTCTCCTGTGTAGTCCTGGGTTGATTCCTCACCATTCTCATGATCATTAAAAAATTCACAAGGTGAGATCTTGCATGGACCCCCAGACCAAGGGAGATTGACAGTTATTTTGTGTTTCTTCCATTTGTGAATAATCGCACCAACTGTTTTCACCCTCTTACCAAGCTGCTTGGCGATGGTCTTGTAGCCCATTTAGCCTTGTGTAGGTCTACAATCTTGTCCCTGACATCCTTGGACAGCTCTTTGGTCTTGGCCATGGTGGAGAGATTGGAATCTTATTGCTTTTGTGGACAGGTGTCTTTTATACAGGTAACAAGCTGAGATTAGGAGCACTTCCTTTAAGAGAGTGCTCCTAATCGCAGCTCATTGCCTCCAGTGGCAGCTGGTGCTCAACATTTTTGGAGGGGTGCAAACAAAGGAAAACAAAAAAAAACATCAATTGCAGCCTCCCTGTGCCCATCAATTGCTGCCACTGTGCCCATCAATTGCTGCCACTGTGCCCATCAAACGCAGACACTGTACCATAAAATTGTCGCCACTGTACCATAAAATTGTCTCCACTGTGCCATAAAATTTGTCGCCACTGTGCCATGCCATCAAACGCAGCCACTGTGCCCATCAATTGTCGCCACTGTGCCATGCCATCAAACGCAGCTACTGTACCATAAAATTGTCGCCACTGTGCCATAAAATTGTCTCCACTGTGCCATAAAATTGTCGCCACTGTGTCATGCCGTCAAACGCAGCCACTGTGCCCATCAATTGTCGCCACTGTGCCATGCCATCAAATGCAGCCACTGTGCCATCAAGTTTTACCACTGTGCCCATCAATTGTTGCCACTGTGCCATGCCATCAAATGCAGCCACTGTGCCATCAAGTTTTACCACTGTGCCCATCAATTGTCGCCACTGAGACGCCTGTGAGTGTTAACCAGCGTGGAACCAAGCCGCTGGCTCTGATAGACACTTCCAAAGCCAACCAGCTGCCATTATTCAGATGGCTGGCTCTCGCCAGGGGGGCGGCCATCAGAATAGTGGGCGGCGGCTACAATACATAGATTCATGAAATGCATGAATCTATGTATTGTATTTCAGTGGCGGTGCAGGAGCGAGAGGGGGCGGAGCTCCTGCGCCCTCTATGGACACACCACTACTGCAATTATAGAAGACAATTGGGAGCCAGAAATCTTGCTGATTGATAGGATATCAAATACGTATTTCACCCATTAAAATGCAAATCAATTTATAACTTTTTGGAAAAATGTGTTTTTCTACATATTTTTGTTGTTATTCTGTCTCTCACTGTTAAGATAAACCTACCATTAAAATTTTAGAATGATCATTTCTTTGTCAGTGGGCAAACGTACAAAATCAGCAGGGGATCAAATACTTTTTTCCCTCACTGTACTTCTGTCTCTCGCACTCATTGGCAGTATTGCTATGAGTCTAAAGCCAGTGAAAGAAAACCATTCCCCATCTTGCCATCATTCCTCATTTCTATAATTAATGTCTTGATGTTTGAACTGGATCTCTATCAACAAACTCATACAATTTCTCACAACCGCCTATCGCTGGCGTTACTGGGCTGAAACTGTAACAGCTTGATTTTGATGTTTAAATTAATCCCACTGGAGGATGACAACAGACGCTACCAAACTTCCTCTTATGTGTGAGGATAAAAGGCGAGTTAAGGTTGTAACTGTCAAAAGTGTTCTGAAGATCTTCTTGACATTTTTCATTCCAACAATTCTGCAACCCGAGAAGTTCTTACATTTAAAAGGCACCTCTACCACACTCAAGAACTTCATGCTGAGGAGACAAAATGTCAGGGTTGTTAGATTCAGAACTTCATCTAGTGAGGATTTAGCATATTTTCTTTAAATGGTATGTTTAAAACCCAGCGCCAGGTAAATGTAAAGCCTAGGTTCACCTTTTCCAGAAAAGGACTTATGAAGTCAAGGGGCAACGGCAATATTAAAAAACTGTAATGCTTTGTCAAAATTACATTAAATGAAAAATACAGCCAAAGCTCATTTAGCTGTACTTCTCCTGTGGATCATAGGAGTGCAGTTCGTTCTGCACTCCTGTGACCTATTTTCGGCAGACAGCGGGCAGAGCCGGTCCAGGCTTGGGCAAGATTGTGGCCATATCTGTTCAGGATCGACCCACATGCCTGGATTGGCAGCTGGCTCAGCCTCTCAGCAAGCTGCTGAGCTTGCCACTCCCACCACCTCCACAGGCTAATGCTCCAGTGAGCGGGGGGGGGGGGGGGTAACAGAGAGGAGAGCCGCAATGCCAAGCTGCGGTTTTCAAAGCAAGCAAAGTCCTTTCTTGTATTAAGAGAGGTATGGACTCCAGAGAGAGAGATATAATTTTGCCCCCCTGTACAATTCATTAGTAAGACCTCATCTGGAATATGCAGTCCAGTTTTGGGCACCAGTTCTCAAAAAGGATATCGGAGAACTGGAGAAAGTGCAGAGAAGGGCAACCAAACTGATAAGAGGCATGGAGGAGCTCAGCTATGAGGAAAGATTAGAAGAACTAAATTTATTCACTCTTGAGAAGAGGAGAATAAGGGGGGATATGATCAACATGTACAAATATATAAGGGGTCCATATAGTGAACTTAGTGTTAAGTTATTCACTTTACGGTCAACACTGAGGACAAGGGGGCACTCTTTACGTCAAGAGAAAAGGAGATTTCACCTCCAAATACGGAAAGGTTTCTTCACAGTAAGAGCTGTAAAAATGTGGAACAGACTCCCTCCAGAGGTGGTTCTGGCCAGCTCAGTAGATTGTTTTAAGAAAGGCCTGGATTCTTTCCTAAATGTACGTAATATAACTGAGTACTAAGATGTGTAGGTAAGTTGATCCAGGGTAAATCCGATCGCCTCTCGGGGGATCAGGAAGGAATCTTTTTCCCCTGCTGTAGCAAATTGGATCATGCTCTGCTGGTTTTTTTTTCCTTCCTCTGGATCAACTGTGGGTATGGAGTTGGGTATATGTGATGTACTGTGTTTTTTATTTTTTTTGTTTATTTTTTTATGGTTGAACTGGATGGACTTGTGTATTTTTTCAACCTGACTAACTATGTAACTATGTAACTAACAGTGACTAGCTCTCTGCTCAGGGAGCTCTGAGAACTAAGCGATCAGTGGTGTTTGATTGCTCAGTTCTCAGTGTTAGAGCCGGTGGGGGACAGTTGCAGCATCAGAGCAATGCTGGATCCAGCTAGGTAAGTATGATTCTACAAAACCCCCGATTCTCACACTTCTCATTTAATCTGTAGGGCATTTGAGCCACCGTGAAGCCTAGCCCAAAAAACTTTCAATTAGCAACCCGTACGACCTATCTTGTTGTTCAGATGTGGGACAGGTAGAATTGATAAGACAGCTAACCTGTCCTTGGGTGGCAAAGCTGCTTCCACATATATTAGGTACAGTTAAAGGGGTGTTCCAGCCCAAAATTGTGTTTATTAAAAGTCAGCAGCTACAAAACGTGTAGCTGCTGGCTTTTAATAAACACTCACTTACCTGGTCCTGCGTTCCAGCGACGCGCCGACCGGGGCTCCGCTCCTCTCCCCCCTCCCCAGCCGGCGTCTCCATTCCTACTGTGGGCACCCAGCCGTGACAGCCTTCGGCTTCACGGCCGGGCACCCACTGCGCATGCGCGAGCCGCACTGCGCATGCGCGCGCGGCTCGCTGCTGATTGGAGAGGCGATCACATGGGACCTGTCAGTGTCCCATGTGATCGCCTACAGGGAGGGGCTGGTGTAGGCGATTAAGGCTTAATCGCCTAACCAGCCCCTCGGCGGAAGCAGGAAGTGGGACAGGAAGTCCCACTAGTACTGAAGCCCCCACTCCCCCCCCCAAAAAAATTACATGCCAAATGTCGCATGTAAGGGGGAGGGGAGTGGATTTTTTTTTTAGGTGGAACTCCTCTTTAATGAGCACTGTCACCCTAGGGCAGCAATTTTGTTTTTGGCAGAATCACCAGGTGAAAAAAAGCCCAAAAAATATTGAATTTACATACACTTTAAGTAATGTAGCACCCTCTAGTATGCCATCAGTGTTAGTGATGTTAGTGATAGTGACTCATTGTTAGTTTATGAACCTGAAATTGGGTCAGGGTTTACTGCAGGCCAGGCTAAAGGAATTTCAGAGGCAGGTCTCTGGTACCTCTCCCTGGATCTGGATGTTTGGAGAATCTTTTAGAAGTTAGTGGGTGGAGGCCAGTAGAGCTGATCTGCATACTTGAGGGAACTTGGCTGATCCCCAGGTAGAATGTCCTGGCAGGGTGGCTTAGTCAGATCTTAAACATGGTGGAACCATGCCAGCAGGGGATTTGAGTGTAAGAGGGAGTGCTAAGGAGGTTGTCGTGGCCTAGTTAGGGTCCCATAGGTCTAGGGGGTGTTTGCCTCCAGGCTGGACTCTGGCTGGCTTAGGAAGATCTATTCAGCATCACAGTTTAAACAGGATTCTTGTCTGAGAGCGGTGGGAGCAAGGAGGACAGAGTGAGTACATCAGCACATCCAGGTATTTACAAGGGGAGAGACTGCCACATGTAGCAAGCTTTCAAAGGACAGTGTTGTCCTCAGAGCAGCAGCCATGAGGGTTGGTAGTGCCGGTATCTTGTCAATCTAGTTCCCCTATCGATATGGTTCCCTGCTTGACTATGCAGGCGCAGACGAAGCCCACGGAAATCTCCGAACCTGGGGCGGCATCCAGGCTCATTCCTTAACATCCCCGTGGATTGGAGGATGTTAAAATAAGAGCCAGGAGGCCAAACGAGCGCAGCCAGGAGCCGACTGGCCACTTACAGCAAATTCCACATCGCCTCTTGCTACAGCTGCTCAGGTTCGGCAGCACAGCGCAGTCAAGAGGGGAACCATATCGATAGGAGGAACCATATGTTCAGATCACCGGCAAGCAGTGGAGCTGGGAGCAATCAACTTAAAGTCAACTTGGGCATCCCATAAATTCCTCCACTGCATTTCTTGGCCATTATTGTTTGAATTACCGTCCAGTAATTTTGGAACATATTAGAGGTTGCTTATACGAAAAACATTGCTACGCTACTAAAGTAAATCAAAATATATTGTGAATAAATGAATACATAAGTGTATATACAATAAGTACACTGAATGTGATAAATTAATCAACGTTTGTACAAATAAATAATGACTGATTGAAGAGGATCTAAACGTAAATCAATACACCCAAAGTGCAGATAAAATATGTGTGCTCTCCCCCACCAGTCTCACAGGCTGCTCACCTCATACATAAATAAAATCATCAGTTTTACCCTCTGGGGATAAAGGAAGACAGCTGGCGTGGAATGGACACAAAACCTCCTTTAGCCAAGGCTCCTTCTTTGGGTTCTATGGAACCCCGATCATCTTGACAATTATGTTGTAATATGCAAAAAAGAGGGCAACACCTAGTGCTCTCCGTTTAAGAAGATATAGTGATGTGAAAGAAAAGTATATAAACTCACAAGTGTTGCACAATCAGTTTGTGCTAGCTGCAAAGACATTCAAACATCCCAATCCTCGAAAAGGACCCCTACTGAAGAAGTGAACGATCTGACAACACGCGTCTAGGGGGGTTGAGCCTGCATACTACTAGCCTCACACCGCGGCCTTTTTGAGATTGGGATGTTTTGAATGCCTTTGCAGCTAGCATAAACTGATTGTGCCACACTTGTGTGTTTATATACTTTTATTTTACATCATTAAACAGTGACCACTAGATATTGCCTTCTTTTTTGCATACTGTATTTTCTGGCGTATAAGGCAACCTGTTGTACTTAAAAATATCCCCCAAAAATCGGGGGTCGTCTTATAAGCCAGTTATGCAGAGTCAGGTACCGTAATAAGCCCCTGTATGCAGAGTCAGACTGCGGGCTTTCATTGTTCAAAAGCCTCCTTCTCGTCCTGTTCCTCGGCCTCAGACGAGAGGACATCCGTGATAGGCGGTACACTGAACACAGGCTCTGCTGGGAAACCGAGTGTTCTGCCTATCACGAAACAGGACGAGGAGGAGGCGCAGCATTTGAACAATGGACGCCTGCAGTCTGACTCGGCATACAGGGATAAGGTATGGTGATCAGCACAGTAAGGCATGAAATGGGCACAGTGAGGTGAGGCATGAAATGGGTACAGTGAGGTGAGGCATGCAATGGTCACAGTGAGGTGAGGCATGCAATGGTCACAGTGAGGTGAGGCATGCAATGGGCACAGTGCGGCCGGCTACCCCTCAGCTTCTAGACCAGTGGTTCTTAACCTTCCTAGTGCCATGACCCCTTGATAAAATTTCCAAGTTGTGGGAACCCCTAACAGTAAATCTATTTTCGCAGCGTGGGTTGTCAGCACCCAAGCCAAGACAAGTAATTTGCACCTCTAACCCACGGACATTCAGAGTCCCTTCCACTTGTACAGTATTAAAACCCCAGATGGTGTATTTAAGGATGTACCACTCTCTCTTTGTTGTCCTTTCTTTCCCTTTTATCTCTCTCTATCCTATTTTAATTTCCCCCCACCCCCCTCTCTAGCAGTCTTTCTTGTTCTCCTATTCTTTATCTTCCTTTTTCTTTGTTCCTCCTATCCCTTCCATGTAGTCTTGTATTCTCTATTTTTATTCCTGCTCTTACTTCTTGGGGGGGGGGGGGGGTAAATGGGATGCATTGCAATACTGGTGGTGGGGGGGGGGGGGGTGAGTGGCAATGCTGGGGGTAGTTCTGATCAGCCAACTTAGGTGTTCTTGATCAAGGTCATCTGATGATCTTAGAACTGTAGTGGGGACTTTTAGTTAAAACTATAATCACAGGGAGTGTTACTCATTGTGTCTCCGGCTTCACTGTGCCTCTGACTTTGTGGCATCTCGTAGCAGTGACACCTATGCTGAAATCAGGAGATAGGGTTTCCTCCAGCCCCTTCCACCTCACATTCCTCACCAGTCAGCTGACCTCTAGTCTCGGCCCCCCAGCCAGGCTGAGAGGGTGGCCGCAGGTTCCAGGAACAGCTCAGCTGGGCGGCCACAGGCTCTAGGGACAGCCCTGCTGGGTGGCCAAAAAAAAGTCTGGGAGAGCGGTGCTGGCTTCAGGAACAGTCCAGGATTCGGTGACCCCTGGCGAATCATCATTCGACCCCAGAGGGGGTCCCGACCCCAGGTTATGAACCACTGCACTAGACAGTCTAGACGGAAGGGGGTCATCTTATAAGATGAGTATATCCCAAAACCAACCTTTTAGCTGGAAAATTTGGGTGTCATCTTATACGCCACATCGCCTTATACTCCGGTAAATACGGTATTACAACCTAATTGGCAAGATGATCGGGGTTCCATAGAACCCAAAGAAGGAGCCTTGGCTAAAGGAGGTTTTGTGTTCATTCCACACCAGCTGTCTTCATGTTTCCCCAGAAGGGGAAACTGATGATTTTACTCGTGTATGAGGGTAGCAGCCTGTGAGACCGGTGGAGGAGAGCACACATATTTGATTGGCACTTTGGTTGAATTGATTTACGTTTGGATCCTCTTCAATCAGTCACCATTTATTTGCACAAACTTTGATTAATTTATCACATTCAGTGGACTTATTGTATATACATTTATGTGTTTATTTAATTATAATATATTCTGATTCACTTTAGTAGCGCAGCACTGTTTTTGGTATACACATTTTTTTCAGGTGGAGTGGAATCACTTTAAGTGATAGCGGATGGCTACTTTCTTATTAGTAATAAATATACACACGTGTTTTTGATTGTGCTGATTGATTTTGCACAGTGTCTTTGATATTAAAGGTTGCAATAACTTTTGCTAAAATTGCAATCCAAAAAGTCGATTTATTTTTTTCTTGCAAAAGCTTATTATATATATTTTCTTGACCCAACAGCAACAGCTGAATTCACTCTCTGATCAGAAATATAATAACATCACAGTGTGCCCGGGTACCTCTGCCATTTATTTTATTCTGATTTCCATTCTCTTGCTAAGATAAAGGTTTTCGGCTCAGGGGAATGAAAGTTGAACTTTGAAAACTGCCTGGGGATTTAATGACATTATGCAGTGCCACCCCCCTAACCATTTCTTAATGCATGCCAAGCGAGCATGGTGCCCATGGTCTGTATTTAATGCCAAAGGGCAGTATCAGTGTCCTCTGTCGCAATGTGGACAGCACTATAATCCATTAGCTTTTCTAAATGGCAAAATATAATTATATTCTGCAATCAAGTATGATTAAAGCAATGGCCCTACTCATTTAGAAATATTTAGGTAAATTAAATTCTGAAAAAAAAAATGATTATTGACCTCTTAAATGCAGGAATGTATTTTTACACTGGATCTCCTAATTTAAAGGAGTTGTAAAGTAAAAATTGTAAAAAAAAAATCTATGCATTAAGGTGAAAAACCATCTGATGCTGCCACCCCCGGGCCCCCATTATACTTACCTGACCCGTTGAAAGTCCTGCGTGGTCCCGAGATCCTCTTCGCCGCTCAGCCTGGCCGCTTATTGTCTAGAGCGGATGGATTGAGAGCAGCGCAGCCATTGGATGGCGCTGCTTTCAATCACATCCAGTGCGCAGCGTGCCGAGGGGTGGGGCCGAGTGATACAGCGAGCAGCTATGGCCGCTCGCTGTATCACGGTAGCGCGCCCGCAATTACTCACCACCATGCGAGCTCTCGCATAACTGTGGTCAGTACTTGCAGGGAGAACTAGAGACACCTGCCGAGGGACCCCAGAAGACGTGGATCGGGGCCACTCTGTGCAAAACGAACTGCACAGTGGAGGTAAGTATAACATGTTTGTTATTTTAACCACTTAAGGACCACCTCCTGCACATATACGTCGGCAGAATGGCACGGCTGGGCACATGCATGTACAGATACGTGCTGTGCTAGTACCCAGCCGTGGGTCGCAGGCGTGACCTGGTCCGAATCTCCGCGAATGGCGGGATTCGCGGACCCGATTGCCGCTGGAGTCCGGCGATCGGTCCCTGGAGCTGAAGAACGGGGAGAGCCGTGTGTAAACACGGCTTCCCAGTTCTTCACTGTGGTGACATCATCGATCATCATCGATCGTGTCATCCCTTTTATAAGGATACACAATCGATGACGTCACACCTACAGCCACACCCCCCTACAGTTGTAAACACACATTAGGTCACACATAACCCCTTCAGCGCCCCCTTGTGGTTAACTCCCAAACTGCAAATGTCATTTTTCATAATAAACAATGCAATTACAATGTGAAAATGACAATGGTCCCAAAAATGTGTCAAAATTGTCCGAAGTGTCCGCCATAATGTCGCAGTCACGATCGCCGCCATTAGTAGTAAAAAAAATAATGTTTTTATATATTTTGGGGGATATTTATTATAGCAAAAAGTAAAAAATATTGCATTTTTTTTCAAAATAGTCTCTCTATTTTTGTTTATAGCGCAAAAAGAAAAACCGGCAGAGGTTATCAAATACCACCAAAAGAAAGCTCTATTTGTGGGAAAAAAAGGACGCCAATTTTGTTTGGAAGCCACGTCGCACGACTGCGCAATTGTTTGTTAAAGCGACGCAGTGCCGAATCGCAAAACCTGGCCGGGTTCTTTAGCTGACTAAAGGTCCGGGTCTTAAGTGGTTAAAGGAAAACATTTTTACCTTTAATAACCCTTTGAAGAGACCTTGGAAATAAATGTGCAATTGGACAGTTATACTCGGAAATATGGCAAATCCATATACATAAATGTACCTGTTTATCTGCAGCAGTATTTACTCCACATCCCTTCAAAGTCCAACAATATTACAGCATTTCTGTGTTTCAGACGGCAGGGGTTGGGGATGTGATATCAGTCACACACTGCACAGCATAGAGCAGGGAGCTGAGTGTAATCTGACACCTTGGTGGAGGGAATGGACACACCCCCTCTACATAGTTTCTTAGGGAAACATGCACAGCTGAAGAGGTCAATCACCCCCTGTGTGCAGGAAGAGAGGGAGGGGGGGGGGCAAGGCTGTCTCCTGAGATTGCTTGGTGTTGGCATAGGCAGTCAAGAGTGACTAATTCAGATGCAGAGGAATGAGAAAGCAGACAGAAATCACACTAGGTGCTTTGGATATGGGCAGGTACACACCATAAACTGATATGATTTGGTAATTTTTTATTTCAGAAGTTTATAACCACTTTAAAAGGTGGTGCCAATGTGGAAGAAGTGATGTGGCATACTTAAAGCGGAGGTTCTGTGGGTTTATCTGCAAAGCATGGTAATAGAGCTAGCTAGGTACTACTCACCTGCTAGCTGATTGTACGTCCGTCCGCTCCGTTTTCATCTAGAAGAAGAACTTATAAAAAAACCTCCAGGGCTTTGCCATCTTACTTGTGGACATTTTGAATCCCACAAACAAACACTTCTTGGATTCCTAGTCACATGACGCCCTTTGCGAGTCATGTGACCAGCTTCCCGTGTCACGTGACACTCGGTGGTCTCCTGTGAGTGTTGAAACGTCACTCCCAGGAGACCTTGCGCACAGCTTCCAATTACGCCTCGTCGGGGAAAAGGAGAGACACGCCCACTCCCCGCAGGGGAAGAAAACCCGGAAGAGAGGCTGAAGAGAGGTAAGTGTTCAGATGGGAAAAAAAGACAACGCTAGAGGCATGTTATAAGGCTGTAGACATGATTGCTATAAAGTTAAGTTTTGAGGGTGAACCTCCACTTTAAGGTGGGTGTGGCTAGAAAGTCATTGTTATACTCGTGTGGTTCAGGCATAATGGACATAGTCAGGTTAATAGAAGCTGGAATATACGTTTATTGCGATTTATTTTTTATTTTTTTACCAAAAATATGTAGAAGAATATATATTGCCCTAAAGTGAGAAAAAATATATAGTTTTAAAAAAAAAACTCTTTTAGTGATATTTATTATAGCAAAAAGTAAGAAATATATATTTTCCCCAAATTTTCGCAATTTTTTTGTTTATAGCACAAAAAATAAAAACCGCAGAGGTGATCAAATACCACCAAAAGAAAGCTCTATTTGTGGGGGAAAAAAGACGCAAATTTTGTTTGGATATAGCGTCGCACAATTGCGCAATTATCAGTTAAAGCGACGCAGTGCCAAATTGTAAAAAGTGCTCTGGTCAGGAAGGGGGTAAAAACCTTCCGGGGGTGAAGCGGATAAAATTGTCAATCTTCATTACCTGATAAAATATTAAATGCTGGCTGGGGAGTAAGATTCCAGGGTCCCATGACAATCATCAGTCCAGTCTTCTGAAACTCCTACATCATTATGTACAATGTAAGACGAGTAGTGTCCTTCATGGCCATGATATTGGTGAGAGGAGTGGTGACTATTCCGGTCATCCCAACCAGATCTGGAGAAAAGAAAGACTACCGGAAACTCAGATTATGGTAAATAGTTATCCAATTTATTTCATTCCCTAGAGAGAAAAAAATGAGTGTTACATATTTTATTAGCTGGAGGCATTTTTCATAATTTTTGAAATGCCTGGAGTTTGGTTGGAAGTCATCCAATTATTTTGCAAAAGCGGCAAAGCACAGGCACACTTTCATCAGTCTAAATATTTCCGGCACCCACTCATTCTAAAGTGAAACAAACTAGATTTGAGTTTTTCAGCCTGATTCCAAGACTCGGCCCTAAAGTGGAGAGAATTACCATGTGCACCATTAGTGACCTCAGACGTCACTTACCCAAAATGTGATCACTATAAAAGGCACCCTACTGCTTCAAAGATTCCGTATCTCCATTCAGTTCCTAAACTAATCTACAGCTAATGGCCTTTTGATTAGGCAGCTCTTAAGGGAGTAATAAGCAATCTTACTAGCAGCATTTTTTTGGTTTATTTATTTTTTCCCCCTGCAGTTTTACCTGGGGTATTGTTCGTTTTTAAAGAGCACGTGCAGTGGTGGGGAAAACAATTTGCTGCAGATAGGGTTACCACTCGAACACATATGAATTACAGATTCTGTGGCTAATATAAAGGGGTTGTAAAGGAAAATGTTTTTTCACCTTAATGCATTCTATGTATACCCCCCCCCCCCCCGCCCCGTTATACTTACCTGACCCCTCGAAAGTCCCACGCTTGGTTCCGACATCCTCTTCGCAGCTCAGCCTGGCCGCTGATTGGCTAGAGTGGATGAATTGAAAGCAGTGCAGCCATTGGCCGGCGCTGCTGTCAATCACATCCAGTGACACGGCGCGCTGAGGGGCGTGGCCGAGTGATACAGTGAGCGGCCATAGCCGCTTACTGTATCACGGGAGTGCGCCCACAAGGACTACACACGATGCAAGCTCTCTCGCATGAATGTGTGTAGTTCTTGTGGCAGGGACCAGAGAGAGCCGCTGAGGGACCCCAGAAGACGTGGATCGGGGCCACTCTGTGCAAAACGAGCTGCACAGTGGAGGTAAGTATAACATGTTTGTTATTTAAAAAAAAAAAATGTTTACAATCCCTTTAATGCAGATAAGGCATGTGAGTTTAACCACTTCCCGCCCGGCCAATAGCCGATTTACGGCCGGGAAGTGGTTATGAAATCGTGACTAGCCGTTCTCAAACGTCTAGCACGATTTCAATGCCGCGCGCGCCCGTGTGGGCGCGCAGCGCGGCGATCGGTGATGCGGGGTGTCAGTCTGACACCCTGCACCTCCGATCTCGGTAACGAGTCTCCGGCGGAGCCTCGTTACCACGTGATCAGCCGTGTCCAATCACGGCTGATCACGATGTAAACAGGAAGAGCCGCCGACGGCTCTTCCTCACTTGCGTCTGACAGACGCGAGTACAGGAGAGCCGATCAGCGGCTCTCCTGACAGGGGGGGTTCGCGCTGATTGTTTATCAGCGCAGCCCCCCCTCGGATCGCCACACGGACCACCAGGGAGTGCCCACACTAGACCACCAGGGAACATAAAAAAAGACAAAAAAAATAAAAAATCAGCAAGAAAAAAAAAAAGGGGGCAGTAAAAAAAAAATGCCAATCAGTGCCCACACATGGGCACTGATTGGCAACATTGATCCATCAGTGCCACCCCTCAGTGATCATCAGTGCCACCCCAGTGTCTGTCAGTGCCACCCCACAGTGGCAATCCATGCCCAGTGCCCACCTATCAGTGCCCACCTGTGCCGCCTATGAGTGCCCACCTGTGCCGCCTATGAGTGCCCATCTGTGCCGCCTATGAGTGCCCAGTGCTGCCTATGAGTGCCCATCAGTGCCGCCCATGAGTGCCCATCAGTGCCGCCCATGAGTGCCCATCAGTGCCGCCCATGAGTGCCCATCAGTGCCCCATACCAGTGCCGCCTATCAGTGCCCATCAGTGCTACCTAATCGGTGCCCATCAGAACTACCTCATCGGTGCCCATCAGTGCCACCTCATCGGTGCCCATCAGTGCCACCATATCAGTGCCCGTAATTGAAAGAGAATACTCATTTACAAAAAAATTAACAGAAAAAAATAAAAACTTTATTTTTTTTTCAAAATCTTTGCTCTATTTTTAGTTGTTGCGCAAAAAAAAAAAATCGCAGAGGTGATCAAATACCACCAAAAGAAAGCTCTATTTGTGGGGAAAAAAGGACGCCAATTTTGTTTGGGTGCAGTGTAGCATGACCGCGCAATTGTCATTCAAATTGCGACAGTGCTGAAAGCTGAAAATTGGCTTGGGCGGGAAGGTGCGTAAGTGTCTGGTATGGAAGTGGTTAATTACTGTATATAATCGAGTATAAGCTGCGTTTCTCAGTACTTTTTTTGTGCTGAAAAAGCCCCCCTCGGCTTATACTCAAGTCCTCCCGATGCTGTGCCCATCTGCAGCCTTATGATCCCATGTGCCCATCTGCAGCCTTATGACGGAACCGAGTCCGTGTTCCATCATGGACAAGGACGAGGAGGAGGTGGGGCTTTGTTACACTACACGGCCCCTGACTAGGTTGCATATATTATAGCGCCGGGAGATCATAAGGCTGCAGATGGGAACAATGCCGGGAGATAAGGTACTTGAGGCAGGGAGATGGGCACAGTGAGGCTGAGGCTGAGGCATGCAGATGGGCACAGTGAAGCTGCAAATGGGCACAGTGAGGCATGCAGATGGGACAGTGAGGCTGAAGCATGCAGATGGGCACAGTGAGGCTGAGGCATGCAGATGGGCACAGTGAGGCTGAGGCATGCAGATGGACACAGTGAAGCTGCAAATGGGCACAGTGAGACATGCAGATGGGCACAGTGAGGCTGAGGTATGCAGATGGGCACAGTGAGGCTAAGGCATGCATATGGACACAGTGAAGCTGCAAATGGGCACAGTGAAGCTGCAAATGGGCACATTGAGGCTGCAGATGGGCACAGTGAGGCTGCAAACGGGTACAGTGAGGCTGCAGATGGGCATTATTGACCCTCTTTTCCACTTACAGTAGCTGCTGCATTTCCCACCCTAGGCTTATACGAGTCAATACCGTTTCCCATTTTTTTTGTGGTAAAATTAGGTTCCCCAGCTTTTATTTGGGTCGGCTTATACTAAAGTATATACGGTACCAGCATAACCAGCCACAGAACCTGTGTAATTAATATGTGGGTTTAAAGGGATGAGGTGGCAACCCTAACTCCTGGTCGCCTGTATATGACTACAACAAGCTGCCTGCACAGGGCTGTATGGAACACTTACTGTATACATCCCGCTTTACAAAAATGGCCCTTTGCATGGTGTACGGATCTATGTGAATGAGACCTTGGTGTATTCATTCCTTTTTCAAAGAATGCGCTTCAATTAAAGTTTTTCTTCACATTAAAGGGTCACTTAAGAAAAAAAATGTTTTGCTGAAATGACTGTTTACAGGGTATAGAGACATAAAAAAGGGATTTTTAAATACAGCTTACCTGTAAAATCCTTTTCTTGGAGTACATCACGGGACACAGAGCGGCATATTCATTACTATATGGGGTTATATGGAGTACCTTCAGGTGTGGACACTGGCAATCTCAAACAGGAAGTCCCCTCCCTATATAACCCCCTCCCCTAGAGGGAGTCCCTCAGTTTTGTAGCAAGCAGTATGCCTCCCAAAATGGTCACCCAAAAGAGGGGTGGGAGCTCTGTGTCCCGTGATGTACTCCAAGAAAAGGATTTTACAGGTAAGCTGTATTTAAAAATCCCTTTTTCTTTCTCGTACATCACGGGACACAGAGCGGCATATTCATTACTATATGGGATGTCCGAAAGCAATGCTTTAATGAGGGGAGGGAGACATCTTCCAAAGAAGGATTTAATTTTTGAGGTATACTCAGATACTAGTAAATCCAACTTAAACGAGAAATGTAAATCTCAAATCAAATCAAGGGAGCCCCCTCAGATCCTGAGGAGCTTGAATCGCGGCCTGTAGTACTGACTGCCCAAAGGCTGTATCCGCATTCCTTCTTACGTCCACTTGATAAAATTTTGTAAACGTGTGGACTGATGACTACGTTGCTGCCTTGCATATTCGAGCCATAGAGATCTGATGATGTGCTGCCCAGGAGGTGCCCCTGGCCCTGGTAGAATGGGCCTTTACCGACAAAGGAGGAGGCACCTCTTCAAACCGCCGGCCCGAACAATTAATTGTTTAATCCATCTTGCGATGGTGGATCAAGCGGCTGCCTGACCCATCTTGGGCCCTTCCGGTAAAACGAACACCACATCTGTTTTCCGAACCTTCTCTGTAGCTTTAAGATAGGCCCTTACGGCCCTGACAATATCCAACGTATGCAGCAACCCCTCTTTTCTAGAGGTGGGTTTTGGAAGAAGGATGGAAGTACCACATCCTGGTTCAGGTGGAAACTGGATATAACCTTTGGTAGAAAGGAAGGATGAGGACGGAACCCCGCCCTATCCTTATGCAAAATGAGATATGGTTCCTTACAAGATAAGGCTGCCAATTCCGATACTCTCCTGGCCGAAACTATGGTGATCAGAAATATCGACTTTCTAGTCAGTAAAATCAAGGTACCTCAGCCAACGGCTCAAGAGGTTGTTTCTGTAGGGATGACAGAACAAGATTTAAGTCCCATGGACAAAGTGGTGACTTGACAGGAGGATTAATACGCAAGACCCCCTGTAAGAAGGTCTTTACCAGCGAGTGGGTGGCCAGCGGCCTCTGAAACCACACTGACAGAGCTGAGATCTGTCCCTTGATTGTGCTTAGTGCCAGGCCTTTATCCACTCCTAGCTGGAGAAAACTTAACACCCTATCAATAGTATATTTGCGGGAATTCCATCTTTTGGATTCACAGCAGCCTACGTAGTTCCTCCACACCCTGTAATAAATCACCCTGGAGACCGGCTTTCTAGCCCTAATCAGGGTAGGGATTACCTGCCTAGACAGACCTCTACCCCTGAGAATCAGGGATTCAGCCTCCAGGCCGTCAAATTTAGACGCCGTAATGTAGGGTGGAGGATCGGGCCTTGTGAGAGTAGGTCTGGTTGTAGAGGAAGAGTCCAAGGGTCTCCCACTGCCATCTTCAGGACTAGTGAGTACCAAGTCCTCCGGGGCCAAGCCGGAGCTACTAAAATGACTGGCTTGTGCTCCACTCTGATCTTGCGCAACAGGCGAGGGAGTAACTGTAGCGGAGGGAATGCATATAGAAGTTTGAATTGATGCCAAGGGCAAACCCACGCATCGGTTCCGCAGGCCATAGGATCCCTCGTTCGAGACACGAACCTGTCTAGTTTCTTGTTGAACCTGGATGCCATTATATCTACGTCTGGCATTCCCCACCTCTGGCAGATTGTCTGAAAGACCTGGGGATGCAGAGACCACTCCCCTGGCGACAGACTCTGGCGACTTAAGAAGTCTGCCTGCAGGTTGTCCACTCCGGGAATGAATATCGCCAAAATGCAGGGTACATGAACCTCTGCCCACTGAAAAATCAAGCTCACCTCCCTCTGAGCGGCCCGACTCCTGGTTCCCCCTTGGTGGTTTATGTATGCCACCGCCGTGGCATTGTCTGACTGGATTCTCACCGGGAACCCCTTTAATCTGGAGGTCCATGCCAGAAGGGCTAGGCGAGCAGCTCTGATCTCCCAGATATTGATGGGGAGCTGCCTCTCTGCTTTCACCCCAGTTCCCTGGCGAGAGGACCCCTCGAAGACCGCCCCCCCAGCCTGCCAGGCTGGCGTCTGTGGTAACTACCTTCCAGACAACAGGGCTGAAGGATTTTCCCTTTAGAAGATTCTGGGGGTTCAACCACCAGGCCAGGCTTTGTCGGACCCTTGATGATAGCGTCAAAGGGGACTCTAAGGCATGTGCCCTCTTGCCCCAGGCTGCTAGAATGGCTGCCTGTAGGACGCGAGTGTGGATCTGAGCGTATGGTACTGCCTCGAACGTGGCCACTAGCTTGCCTAGTAATCGCATACACAGACGAATAGTTGTTTTTTTCTTGTTTAGAACCAACTGAACCAGCCCCTTGATAGCCTCGATCTTTACCAGGGGCAGGAACACTCTTTGCTGTTCTGTGTCTAACCTCATGCCGAGGTATTCCAACTGCTTTGTAGGCTGGAACGCTGACTTTCCCCGGTTTAGGACCCAGCTGAATTCTTCGAGGTACCGAACCGTGAGGTTTACTGCCTTTTGCAGACCCGGTCGTGAGTGATCTATGATTAAAAGATCGTCCAAGTATGCTAGGACTGTGACCCCTTGGATCCTTAAATTGGCCAGAACTGGGGCTAGGATCTTCGTGAATACCCGGGGGGCCGTGGCCAGCCCGAAGGGGAGCGCCCTGAATTGGAAGTGTCGCTGCCCCACCGCAAAGCGTAAAAATCTTTGATGCGACTGAAAGATTGGTACATGAAGGTAAGCATCCTTTATGTCTATGGAGGCCAGAAAATCGTCTTTCTGAAGCGCGGCGGCTGCTGACCGGATGGATTCCATCCGGAAGGAACGAACCTTTAGGTAACCGTTTAACCTCTTTAGGTCCAAGATTGGCCTGACATCGCCGTTGGGCTTTGGTATGACAAAGAGATTGGAATAGAAACCTAGCCCTTGCTCTTGGGCTGGCACCTCTATTATTACGTCCTGGTAGAGCAGGTGATCCAAAGCTGCCAGCAATGATGCCTTCCTTGCTGGATCCCTTGGTAGCCTTGATTCTTGAAAATGAGGCGGAGGATACCTTAGAAACTCCAGTCTGTAGCCTGTGGTTACAGATGCCCGGATCCATTTGTCGGGGATCTTGGCTTCCCAAACTTCTGAGAAGAAACGAAGCCTTCCCCCCACCCGCGAGAGTGGGGGCGCCCCTTCATAAGGCAGACTTAGGGGCTGTCTTTGTCGGCTTGCGATACCATGGCCTCTTACCCCCAGGGGCCTGTCCCTGCGATCTACTGTTAACGTTGGATCGTGCAGGCGGCCGTCGATACTGCCTGGAATTTGAGGGCCCCGAGACAGGAAAGAGCTGCCTTTTAAATGTAGGACCCCGGAATGTCTTTTTGACCGGTAAAAGGGTACTCTTGCCATTTGAAATAGTCTGAATATATTTATCCAGATCCTCTCCGAAGAGTCGTCCTCCATGGAAGGGAAACCCTGCCAGAAGCTTTTTGCATGGGGGCTCCGCCGCCCAGTTCTTCAACCATAAGAGCCTTCTCATGTGCACCAAAAATAGTGATAAACGAGAGGCTTGCTGGATGGAATCTTTTATAGCATCTACAGCAAAACACAGAGCTCTGGGAATGTCAGAAAACTCTTCTGCTTGTTGGGTAGGCATGTCCTTTAACATTTCTTTTGTCTGGTCTTTTAACGCCTGACAAACACCAATCGCAGCCACAGCTGGCTGTACCACTGCTCCTGCCGTAGCAAAGGATGCTTTTAAAAGTGTCTCTAACCTTTTATCAACCGGATCTTTAAACATATGTATGTTTTCCACCGGGCAAGTTAGTGATTTATTCACACATGAGATGGCTGCATCCACTATTGGGAGCCTCCACCTCTTGGAGAATCTTTCCTCCATGGGGTAAATGACCGCAAATCTTTTCGGTGGCAGAAAAATCCTGTCCGGCCGTACCCAATCCCGAAAGATCAATTCCTCCAAGAGAGGATGGACCGGAAACACTGCGTTGCTTAACGGAGCTTTCAAAGAGCCCAGAGAGGATACCGGAGGAACCTGAGGCTCTGGCAATGGTAAACTAAATGCCGAGCGGACTTTGTCCGTCAAAGACTGTCTGGGAGTCTGAAAATGGTTCCTCAGAGGCAGATCCCTCAATCCCTGAACCCTCTTGGTTCAGGTCTAGTTGATCCTCCTGTGATTCCAATTCCTCCGGAGAGAGAATCTCAGCATCTGAGGATACACCTCTTGGTGATGGGGATCTAACCCGTTTCTTACCAGGAATAGCTCTAGCGATCAATGCTGCTATTCTCTCTTCTAGCCCCCCTAGGGATACGGCTAGCATCTCCTCTGTGATAAACACAGGGCTGGGCTGATCTGGGCCAGCCTCCGCACCAGATCCCCCTAATGGCTCATCCAAGGCACCCTTTATGTTAATAAGTTGCGGGGAAAGTATCGGCATATCATCAGAATCAGAAGGGGAACCCCTTTGTTTTTTGGTCTTTTTTGTACCCTTTGACCCCGAGCCTTTGGAAGCCATAATACAAAATCGAGGGACTCCGCCCACACAACAGACTGTAGTGGCCAGGAGTACAAAACCAGAGTTTAGGGGACAATAGATCACTAATGCCCAAAAACTGATGGAATCTCGTATGTTTTTCTCTTTTTTTTTTTTTTTCTAAATATATATTATATATATTTTCTTTTTTAGAAACATACAGTGACCCCCAAACTTAGTTTGCCAGCCTCCAACCTGCTGCAAAAAGGGGAATTTCTTGGCTTAACAAAAAAGGCATTGGAACAAAGTCCAGCATGTACTACCCCTCTTCCGCCACCGGGAGTCACTGTTCTACCGCTCTGCGTCCTCTCCTTCTGAAATCAGCCTCAGACTGAGCACTGAAAATGCCTGCTGATCTATAACAGCACAAGGCGCGCCCCTGTATGACGCCGCAGGCACGCCCCCCCCCGCCCTCCTGTCTGAACGGCGCGAAAAACGTCTATAAGACGTGCGCGCGCGCGCGCGTATGCCGGAACAGGAGGAACATGGAGGAGCCGCGCTGCTGGAGACCCAGGACTGCAGAAACAGGCGGCAGATTCAAACCCCCGGCCAGGTAGGACTCCAAAAGGCCCCTAGGGATCCTTACTAGTCCTAGGAAGAAAGCAGCAGGTTAGCTAGCAACACATTCTTAGACAGGGGAACCTAGTGATGGGGGAAAAAGGTGTCATCCTGTCTCTCTTAGACATAGTGAGCAAGGTTGCCCATGCAGAGCATACTTAGGCTGTCCCCCCTTTTAGGTTACCCCGGAGAGCCTGCTGTCGAACCAAGTCCCGCAGGCTCCCCCTTACCTGCTCCATGCTGCAGGATGTTTGTCCAGCAAACTGATCCAATCTTCTCCCATCTCCGTGGGTAGCGTAGTAGACCTTCAGGCCCTGGGGTCCTATGAAGGTACCCACTGTCCTGGACCTATATAGCACCCTGGCAAACAGGAACTTATGGTTTTTACAAACTCCAAGTCCTGGGCCCAGGGTCCAGCCCTCCAAAGAGGAGCATTATAGGCAAAACCCCACGGTTTGGGGCCCGGGTACTGTCCACTTTGGCACTGAGGCTCCTTGGACAGATCCGGTTAGCCCGCCCTTAATCCCAAGGATGTGGAGCAAAGCTATTCCGTGACCAACACCTAAGACACTGGCGAAAAAACTGAGGGACTCCCTCTAGGGGAGGGGGTTATATAGGGAGGGGACTTCCTGTTTGAGATTGCCAGTGTCCACACCTGAAGGTACTCCATATAACCCCATATAGTAATGAATATGCCGCTCTGTGTCCCGTGATGTACGAGAAAGAAAGTTAACTGATTCCTTTTCAAAATGATTAAAAATAGTTAAAAATCAATCATATAATGTGCCTGCAGGTTAGTTTCACTTTTGAACTGGCTTCATGTTTCTGTAAAGTAGAAATAGACACACAGAACAAAAACAAACAAATCCAGGGCAGTGTTTTGTTTTTAAAATGAATCTGATTGGTTCTGGGAAGTTTTAGACACACAGTAATGACAGCTTAGACCACCGTGAGAAAACTCCCAGCACTGTGGTTATAAGGAAACAGACAAGCAGGAAGTGTGGAGAACAGAGCAGGATTACAGCAACTTCAAAGCAAAAAACGTACAATGAGGACATGAAACCAGTACTGCAGTAAGGTAAAGGAAGCTATTTAGCTAAAAAAAAAAATTCCTTTAGTGATCCTTTAATTTGCAGACAAAGCTAACCAGCAAGGGGGACCAGACTTCACTTTTTGGGTTGTGTTCTGGTTTTGGATTGAATGCTGCTTTAAATTCTGTTTTGTGAGTTCACATAAGGCTACCCTCACACAAGCATCTAGAGATGGCTGGATTACAGAGCTCAGATATGGCCAAGCCATGCCTCTGGACACAGCCACACTCTGTGCTATGGCTGCATACAAACTGGCTGATCAGCTGTGTCCTGAGATGCCATCCTTGGCTCAAGGTGTTTGAATCCACAGCCAGCTAGATGCCTTATTCACATGTAAATATTCAGTTGAGCTTTTACAAGTGGATAGCCGCTGGAGATCCAAATTGCACAAGTAAATGTAACCTTTAAAGCATGGATCTTTAAACTACGGCCCTCCAGTTGTTCAAGAACTACAATTCCCATCATGCCTAGTCATGTCTGTGAATGTCAGTGTGTTACAATGCCTCATGGGATGTGTAGTTCTAAAACAGCTGGAGGGCCGTAGTTTGAGGATCCCTGCTTTAAAGGCTAACTTTTACACCACATTACATTTCACATCTTTAGGATGTGATATGTAAGATGGCGCAAATGTGACCCCCCACCCAGTGGCAGCCCGTCTATAAGGGGTGCAGGGGTGCCGCCCCCCCCCCCCCCAATCTATAATAAGTAATTTACTCCCGCCAATGCCCGGGACATTTTCTACTCCCACTGGCCACAGCCTGACCTTCCTAAAAAAAACGAAACTCGTCTTTTGTTTAGGAAGTTTGGAGACCCCTGGCTTAAAGCAGTGGTCTCCACACTGTGGCCCGAGGGGCCAGATGTGGCCCTTTGCTTGCTTTGATCCGGCCCTTGGGGCACTATTTTTAAACACTAATACCAACAATGGGACATAATATAACCCACTGACACCAATGATGGGGCACAATTCCTCCCAATGAGACGAACGATGGGACACAATTCCTTGCAATAACACTAACAATGGGACACAATTTCTCCCAATGACACCAGCAATGGGGCTTAGTGACACCAATGATGGGGCATGATTCCTCCCACTGACACCAAAGATGGGGCATTGTTTCTTCCCACTGATAATAAGGACCTTTTCTACTCCCAATGGCCACAGTCCGGCCCCCGTTAAGTCTGAAGAACAGTAATATGGCCTTTTGTTTGGAAAGTTTGGAGACCCCTGGCTTAGAGTGTAATTCATCTCTCTTCTCTGAAGCAAAAGTCCCATTCTTAACCTGTTGCTGCTCACGTTATACACATAGTAGGTGGGGAGGCAAAAGGATGGCTTTAAGCCCCACGTGCCACACCTATGCGTTGTTAGATGGCCGATATTTCTTTGCTGAGAGCGTGGTCACTGCATGCTCTCAGCACAGGGACTGAGCTGTCAATGACCATTCTCAAAAAAAAATAGAAGCCGGCAGAACTGGCCCCTAATCACGTGACCACTATGCAGGGATGTATTTAGGTTTTGTGCTGCCCTCGGCCTGACTAAACTCGTGCACCCCTAATTTAAATATGACCCACCCCTTCCTGTCAAGGCCACACCCCTTGCTGTTAAAGACCTTTCCTTCCCTTACCCTAACTCTATCTAAATTTAAATAGAAAAGTGTTCCTATAGTTCTACTTTAGGCACAAAATTCTAATAATTTTATGGAGAGGACTAAAAAGATATAACCATGCAAATGGTACAGCAGAAAACATATAGCACAGTGAGGAAGATTTGTGGTCCAGGATGATAGGACAGTCAAAATTAGAAGATCCGCCCCCCTACAGTTGCGGAATGCTTGCCTCTTTGCCCAGTCCGCCCCATAAGACTGGCGCTACACTAACAGTGCTACACTAATAGTGCAAGCCGACGGAGACTCTTTCCTTGCTGCCCCCCTGCAACGTGCTGCCCTAGGCCTGGGCCTTGTTGGCCTAGGCCAGGATACAGCTCTGCCACTATGCCAACTAATCACAGTGATCACCTAATCACTGATCCTTCCCACCCCCCCCCCCCCCCCCCCCCACTTCCCCAGGCATGACCTTTTTTTAAAGGGACACGGAGCAGGCAGGAAGGGGTTAAATATATTGCATTGGGATGAAACTGTTAATGCTGTAAAATCTAAATCAACACTTCCAGGCCAGAGAGAATTTAAGGTGCGACGAGACTAAATGACTCTTTGTAACAATAACAATGATTTGGAACTTGCATGATACGAGGAGCTTTTCATTTTACACGGTCCGAGGCTCCCACCCTCCCACCAACGCACCCTAATGGATTCTCTTACAAGAGCCCATAAAATTTATGAAACTTTCATGTGAACCGGATGTTCCTTCAGCAGAAAAAAAAAAAAGAACAATGTCTTTGAGTTAGCGCACGGCTTAAAATATCTGAGTAATTACTAATTTACTACCATAAATCCATAACAGATAATAAAATGTTTATTTGCCTATAAAAAATAAATGACACAGAAAAAAAGGGGACAAACTCATGAGCAGTACATTGCAATTACACATCTTTGCAATAGCGCAAAGTCTTTAGTGGAACCAAAGTGAAACGGCTGCAATAAAACCATAATTTCCAGTTAATCATTACTTATAAAACCATTTAGAGATGAGTGAGCAGTGGTAGAAGACTGGCACTATGGAGTTGGCTGTAAATAGACCATAAAACAACTCCATAAAAGTAAAACTATAGACTGTCGTTCATAGAGAAAGCCATCCATATTCAGGTGCCGTCCATTAAAGGAAACCTGTCGTAATACGCACAACATAACTATAACCGGTAACTGCAAGATTCTAATGTTGGTTTGCCGATACCTCCCAGCGCCATGTCCATCCTCTCAAGCTGGTGATGATGGCCACTATTGGGAGATAGGTTGCTTTTATGAACCCAGTACCGAGCCTGACCTAGGGTTGCCACCTCATCCCTTTAAACCCAAACACACATGAATTACACACCTCGTGTGGCTAATTTAATGCAGCTAATTACCACTTTACCCGTGTAATTAACCAGTTGGCGCTATAGCCAAATGACGGCTACAGCTTGGACCCCAAATGCCGGGAGGCCATCAATAGACGTCCTCCCCTTCGCGCGCTTTCCGTGCGCCCCAGCAGGGCCTGCGCTGTGATCACCCGAGTCACTGTTTTAAGAAGATTCGACGAAGCAGCTAAACTGTACGACACCACGATCGTACATTTGCGGAAAGCTCCGCCCACAAGCTACAGTAGAATTCCAATGTTGTTAAATATTAATTACTATTATTGTCAAACAACATTAGAATTCATCTATAGCCTATGAGCGGAGCATTTGACCATAAATGTCCGCTCGTGGTGATCGTATGTTTTTCGCTGCTTCGTCGAATCTTCACGTCGCATGGTATTATACATATTTTTGATTGTATCAAATGAGTGTGTCTCTCTCTGCTAGCTATCATAAGTGCAAGTAAGTTGGCTGTACGTGTCTACTTAAATTGGTTGTAAACCCACATAGTAAAAAAAAGACCGGCAAGACAAAGGCCTATGCCTAGTATGCGTAGTAGCTCATTATGTAATACTTACCTCAGATCAAAGCCCTTGCTGCGGTACCGTACAGCACCAGCCTACAAAATCACTCCCAGAGTTACCTCCGGGTATCGTGGCTCCGGCACTTTGATTGGCCAGAGCCGCGATGATGTCACTCACACGCATTCGTGCCGGTATTGGCACACTCACTGAAGCAACAGCACGTATGTACCGACATCGGCACATGCTGATACAGGGAATATAAACTTCCGATTCCAGCGCCACATGGACTAGCTGCGTCTGCCCTCAGCTCCTGCCGCACGATCAACAAACTGGCATATAAATACCTGCCCGACCCCCTCCAGCCGCCTGCAGCATCCTAGGGTGTCCCCCCACTCTTCGATGGACTGATTTGTGAAGAAAACTGGCCCACGATCGCATGCGGCTGCAATGATCCACCCAGCCCAGCCGCAAATCGAGCCCCCGGTTTCGGCCACCCCGGAGATCGCGGTGGAAGAACCAGCCATGGAGGTGAGTGGCCACACATCATCTCTTTCCTCACTTCAGACCTCTCTCTCCCCACACCTTTCCTCCTCCTCTTCATACCTGGGGGACAGCAACACAGAGTGTATAGCTCAGGCTGTAGCAGCTCTCCTGTCCCCCATGATATCTATCTCAGTGGAAAAGGCTGTGGATGCAGGGATGAGGCATATCAAGAAGCAGTTAAGGGAACACTCCACCAGACTTAATGAGGTGAAACACTGCCTGTCTAGTATAGAGGAAGAAGTATATCAGACACAAGCCACTGAACATGCACAGGACAATCAATAAATACTCCAAAAACTGGATGATTTAGAGAATAGGTCCAGAAGGAGCAATTTGAGATTTGTGGGTGTTCCAGAATCGTTAGTCTTCAGCTATCGTGGAATTCTGCGCCAAAAACATTCCGGAGGCGTTAGGCCTTCCTGGCCCCTGCATGGTCGAATGGGCTCACTGCATGGGAGCCTTCGCCCCTGACTCTCCACACGATCATCGCTAAGTACCTCAATTACACTGACGAGCGTAATCCTGCAAAAGTTCAGGAAAACAAGATACAGGGGATATCTCCTAAACCAGGGGTCTCCAAACTTTTCAAACAAAGGGCCACTTATGTGTCCTTAAGACTTTAGGAGGGCCGAATTGTGGCCAGCGGAGATGGCAAATGTCTCGGGCCCAGCATTGGTGACAATAACTATGGCCTCAAGGTTGGTCTCAGTAGGAGGAGGAGCAGTGCCCCTATTAGTAGGAGGAATAGTATGCCATCATTAGTATCAGTGGAATAAATAGTGCCCCCTTGTTGGTGTCAGTGGGATGAATAGTCCCCCATATCAGTTGGAGGAATAGTGCCCCAAGGGCCGGATAAATTCCAGTAAAGGGCCACATCTGGCCCTCGGGCCATAGTTTGGAGACCCCTGTCCTAAACCATGTAGAGAGATATCCGGGGTAGCTACATGTAAGCCTTATTATAGGCTTACCTGTAACAAAAAGTGGATTGTAACGGTTTACAACCACCTTAAGTTCTAGCTATTTTACTGCTTCTCCCTTTGGTTACAATCAGCCAATAACATTCATCATCATCATCATTATCATCATATTTTTACTTCCCCCACCTATTCCAGCAGCTCTTTTACTACTGTTACTATAGTAAAAAATCTTTTCTCTCAATGTCGAATCAATCTTGGACTAATAGAGTTTGGTTGGGTACATTCGACCGCAGGTTCGCTATTCACCATCATGTCAATTATGTTCAAACAAAAACGAAAATCCCTGAAATTCGTACGAAAATTCATTTGGACGATAACAAATGCAGATGTCTACTATTTGGCACTGGGCTGTTTTTTTTTTATTTTTTTTACAACAATAGCTTTTTTTTCTCCCGATAGAAAGAACAGAATATCTACATTATATATCTATATAAATTAACGTGATTTGCAAATTCCCAGAGTATAACCTAGCCCCCCCCCCCCCCTATGACTGCAGAACACCGACGACTCATTGTTCTAGTCATTAATTACCATGATTTGCAGAGTTAGCTCCTACTTATAGTAATTCAAGGGCAATATAACTCAAATCAATCAATTACTGGCTAAGGAAAAACCATCAAGTCTAATATATCACGCTGCGTTCTGTAAGTCCTGTAGGTCTAAAATTATATCTGCATTATCTTTGTGTGACGGCGGAACTCTGCTCCCAGCTTCGTTTTTCACCGCCACGGGTCTAAACAGTAAATTAAACACTCTTTACTGGGAGATAGGCAAAGCAGAGACAGGGGTCTAAAATAGGAACTTCTTCTAGTATGTGTGGCATTAGCAGAGGTGGCTCATTAATCATTCCGGGATGGATCCTTCCACACCCTGCACAGTAATATACGGCCTTCAGGGCTTTATTTAATAAGGCAGAGCAAAGTGCACTATCCCATATCAATCAATCAGAGGTCAGCTCCTTATTGATCCCACTACAGCAAACTGAAATCTAATTGGTTGATGCAGGTTAGTCTCCTTCCACTGTTTTCTGTTAAAGGGAAACTATTATATTTTGGGGGCAAATTTTAATCTAACATGTATATAAAACCAAGAATAAAAATATAATGCAGTAAAACCTTGGTTTGAGAGTAACTTTGAGAGCGTTTTGCAAGACAAGCTAATTTTTTTTATAAATTTTGACTAGATATACGAGCGATGTCTTGATATACAAGTAGCATCATGTCACAACTGAGTATAAAAGAGAAGAGAGGCGCCTCTTATGTGCTGTACACACACCCGTTTTTCCCATCGGAATAAACTCTGACGGAATTCCACTCAAGCTGTCTTGCATACACACGGTCACACCAAATTCCGACTGTCAAGAACGCGGTGACATACAACACTACGACTAGCCGAGAAAAATTACGTTCAATGCTTCTGAGCATGTGCCAACTTGATTCTGAGCATGCATGGTTTTTAGTCCGTCGGAATTGCATCCAGATGAATGGAAATTCTGATCGAAATTTTTTGTAAAAATTTTACAATTTTACAAAAGTTTTACAATTTTTATCGTTAACCACAAACTTTGGTCGAAACGCGTATGGTTTTACAGGTGAAATTTCATATGTATTCACTGTTGTTCTAACTTTGAGTCTATGTGTTAAATGTACCTTATTGATGAGTTATGTTCTTGATGTCACGACCAGTAACTGCCTTGTATGACTCCCATGTAACTATGCCCTATTCGCCTTTGTTTTGATACTGTGGAATAAAAATATTTTTTTTTTATAGAAACCATCTGTTACTTGTTTCATACACTACCCTGCTGCTTAAAAACCTCTTGAGGGGGTCTTCTATTTAATAGAGATACAATACCTTTCCTTCTCTTCATCTTCATATCATTGGGGCTAGTTCTTCTGTAGGTTATAAAAAGTGCTGGACATTGTTGGATTACCTGTACCTTGAGCCCCTGGCTCCTTTGGCCCCTGGTTTCTTGGGCCCTGGATCCTTGGGCCCCTGGCTTTTAGCAATGCCTGGGCTCAGCACTAGCTTAATAAGATCAGGTATAAGGGTGCAAAGTGGACTGTGATATGCATTTGAAACCATTTCTAAACCACTTGTATTTCTAACCAAAACAAAAGGAATAGTTATGGCTGGAGTCATGGGTGTCCACTGACATTTTTTCAGAGGGGGGTGCTTCGGCAGCAGTGATACACAGTCACATTTAACCCTTTCTTAAAACACTAACAGGGGTTTAAAGCACCCCGCTAGTGGCCGAATAGCTCAGCTAAAGCAATGGTAAAGCGCCACATTTTAGTTGTGCTCTACCGATAACGCGGCTAGCTGGTAGTGTGAAATAGCTCTTGAGATAATTCAGCTTCATCCATGCCCATATGAATATAGCCTAGAGAATGTACAGACCCCCCCTTCAGCACAGACCCCTCCATTCATCACAGATGAAACACCCCTTCAGCACAGACCCCCGCATTCTGCACAGACCCCTCCATTCAGCACAGACAGACCCCCCTCCCCCATCCCATTCAATACCTCAGATCAGCCATCAGCGTGGCACAGGCACAGCAGGTTCCCTCCCCCTGTGTACACATAAACACTGCAGGGGGAGGCGGCTTTACTCTGTTCGATGTGCCTGTGTGACATCCGGGCCGAGACCACTCAGACAGCCCGCAGCCGCTAGACTCTTCAACACCTTCTCGATTTTCCAGGGCTAGTCAATTGCCCCCCCCCCCTGCCCTATGGAGCGGACACCCATTGCTGGAGATGAGCTTTACATTTTTCTGTGTCTTTTTTATCAGCAATGCATGTCACATCTATTATGTATCTTACATCAATATTTTATTGCATATGGATATTTTCTTTAAGGTTTCAGCACAAAATAATAATTCTATGGCTGGCCGAGCTACCCCTTTTCCTCCAATAACGAATTGGGATTTCAATTTGAAAATGTATATTAAATTGTTTCTTTGAAAGAGTCACTTTCGGTGCCATCTATCCCAACTTACCGGCGCCCGAACCAAATAATTTATCAGCTGTTGTAAAACAGAGATCTGGGAACACAGGCACAAATATCATAAAATATGACTTTTAATAATACGCATTTTAAAAAACAACATAAAGCCAAACACATAAAATATGCAGGCCGCAGCAATAGGTTGGAAATTTTAGAAAATCAATAATGGCAATTTATCACAAACTCCAATTGTTACACTTTGATTTCTGCATTAAATCCCACATGGGACATTCCAGATAAAACACTCCATAATATACACAGGAAAGTTCTGAGATTCAGAAAGAGTCTATAAATCATAGACACACTTTTTAACCCCCTTCATGGCGAAGGGTGAAACAAATCCTAACGCCTGAATATCATTTTCCAAATTTTCTGGACTCTGGGGGGCCAATCCATTGGGTGACAATGAACCTGTCATCTGCCTGCTCAACGGGGATCAGCGAATCTGCCTGCTCAGTAGGGAATCTGTCCGCTGATCTCCGCTGAGCAGACGGATGACAGGTTCATTGTCACCCTATGGATTGTTTTGACCCGACTGTCAAATTTATTTATTTAGGTTGTCCAGCATACAGGAAACGGATCCACCAGCGCCCCCCCCCCCCCCCCCCCGGACCTCTAGCCAAATACAGAAATGCAAACACCAGTGGCTTGAATCCTTATTATTAGGGTTGTCCCGATACCACTTTTTTAGGACCGAGTGCAAGTACCAATACCTTTTTTCATGTACTCGCCGATACCGAATACCGATACTTTTTTTCATGTACTCGCCGATACCGAATACCGATACTTTTTTTAAATGTCATGTGACAGTTTTCAAACCACAATACAGACTAAGAATATTTTCTTTAGAATTATGAAGAACTCTAACTCAGGACATTATAAAAGAATAAAAATTTGTAAAAATGAATAAAAATGTTTTATTTGCTTGTCACGCAGTAGTAAAAAACTCAAAGAATTTTCACAGAACATGTTGATAAATACAAAAAAAGTATTCTATTTAGGCATCGGGAGCATTTGCGCGAGTACAAGTACTCCCGCAAATACTCGGTATCGGTCCCGATACCGATACTAGTATCGGTATCTGGACAACCCTACTTATTATTATGCCATTATTAGAGTTTTTTGTATATATTTATTTATTTTAATTTCACAACCGTACAATCAGATTGTCTAATGCAGTGGTCATCAACCCTGTCCTGCAAGGCCCACTAACGGGCCAGGTTTGCAAGATAACTGAAATGCATCACAGGTGATGTCATTTGCTGCTCAGTGATTGCAGTATTCCAGTCTGCATCTCCCCAAGGTAATACATAAAACCTGGCCTGTTAGTGGGCCCTGTAGGACAGGGTTGATGACCACTGGTCTAATGGATCTCCAAACTACAGCCCTCCAGCTGTTACAGGACGACACATCCCATGAGACATTGTAAAACTCTGACATTCACATACATGACTAGGCATGATGGGAATTGTAGTTCCTGAAGAACTGGAGGGCCATAGTTTGGAGACCCCATGGTTCCATTTATACACATATCAGTTTAAAAAAAAAAAAAAATCTCTTTTTATTAAGTTAACATCTCACCCATACATATCATTTTATTAATAGCGACAATTATTAGTCTAATTATTAGTACCTTTTAAAAAAAAAATCTCAGCACTCATGTTCTATTTGTATATGTAATTATTTTGACACTCCAAATTCTATTGACTGTTTGGTTTTAATTATGACCCCGTAGAGGGGACATTGTATTGGTGTTAGATTGACCTGATAATCTTCTTATTATCTTTCTAGCCCTGATGAAGGGCACTTAGACACCCCGAAAGGCGTTGGATATTTATGGAATTGTACCCCTGACCTTTAAAGGGGTTGTAAAGGTTTGTTTTTTTATTTTCTAAATAGGTTACTTTGAGCTAGTGCAATATTGGTTCACTTACCCTTTCCTTCCATTTCCCTTCTAAATGTTTTTTTTCTTTGTTTTCTTTGTCTGAATTTCTCACTTCCTGTTCCTCCTCAGTAAGGTGTTCAGTAAGCTGTTCTAATTGACTTTCCACTGCTTAGATGATGGTGGAAAGCTTACTGAGGAGAAACAGGAAGTGAGAAATTCAAACAAAGAAAAAAAACATTTAGAAGGGAAATGGAAAGAAAAGGTAAGTGAACCAACAATGCACTAGCTTAAGGCCCCTTTCACATTGAGGCGTGGAGCCGCGGTGACGGTATAGCCGCTCTATTTGTAGCGCCGCTATACCGTCGTGTTTACCGCGATATTCGGGCGCTAGCGGTGAGGTTTTAACCCCCGCTAGCGGCCGAAAAAGGGTTGATACCGCCCGCGTTGCGGGCGGTATTACCGCGTTATTACCGCAGTTTCCCATTGATTCCAATGGGAAGGCGCGCTATAGGAGCGGTGAACACACCGCTCCTATACCGCGGTAAAGATGCGGCTAGCAGGACTTTTGGAGCGTTCCTGCCAGCGCACCGCTTCAGTGTGAAAGCCTTCGGGCTTTCACATTGAACACTACAGGGCATGATTTTTCATGCGGTATAGCAGCGCTATTTTTAGCGCTGTACCGCATGAAAAACGCCTCAATGTGAAAGGGGCCTAAAGGAACCTATTTAGAAAATAAAAGACGAACCTTTAGAACACCTTTAATGGAATAAAGTTAGTTATATCTGTGTCAGAAACCATGAATCAGACCGAGACAGAAGTACAGTTAGGGCTCTTTCACACGTGCGGACCGTATGTCCGTTTTTTCATCCATCCGTGTAAGGATAAAAAAAGGGACATACATTGGTCCCTATGATTGCGGGTGTCAGCGGATGAACATCCTCTGACACTCGATCTTACCCAGTTCCGCAATCCTCCGATTCTGCAGATGGAGGAAAACCCTATTTTTCTATCCGTCTGTGGATTGGATGAACACGGAAAGACGGTCCGTGTCCATCCGATCCCCCCATAGGGGAGAGCGGAGATGTGACAGGGCGGTCCCTGCACACTGTGCGGGGACCACCCTTTCATCCAGCGGCTTAGCGGGGATCAACAGAGCGATCCCCGCTGAGCAAGCGGAGGTTCACGGGGCGGATCATCACGGATCCGTCCCGTGTAAAAGAGGCCTTAAATCACACTTGTTTAATAATAATAATAATAAAAAAGATAAACAAACAATAAGTGTGGTCAAAACATAGCCAGAGTTCAGGACCTGGATTGGATAGTCAGCCAAGACAAATGTCAGAGAGCCAGCGATAAATGTAGTAGAACAGCAAGCAGGATCTGGAGCCAGAAGGAAATGTCAGGCAAGCAAGTCTTCAACAGGAATGCAGGAGTCTCTGTGATGTTGACCAAGGCGAAGGCAGAGAGCAGCTGAGCTGGGCGGCTTAAGTAGGCAGGACTTACGAGCAGGGTCATCAACAGGTGAGTCACTGTGGAGAGATAGGAGCTGGCAATTAGGCGACAGCTGAGCGGCCAACTCAGAGAAGCAAGGGCTGAGCTCAGACCTGACAATCTAGACCACTTAGTAGTGGTATGGTGCTTACACTTCAAACCACATCACACAAGCTAAGAAGAGATCTTCTGGGGCAGGGGTGGCAAACACAAGGCCCGCGGGCCGAATCCGGCCCGCCAGACCTTGCCATGTGGCCCGCGCAACGACCAGCAGGTCTCCCAGGCAACACAAGTTAACATCCTCCGTTCGGTTTTTGAGTCATGTGTCTGGTTTTCAGCGCGCTCGAAACCCGGAAACACATTCAGACCGGATGGTGGCTTCCTCTATGCAGGCTTTCTGGAGAGTGTTTTTACCAGCCGGCACAGAACCTGCCCCTGTCACCTCACCTCCCCTCTCTCACTATCTCTGTCTGTCACTGTATTCATTTCCGGGATTGAGGGGACGCTGCTGAGCCTGGAATACTAGAAGATATGTGTGCGGGCTGGGGGTATGTGTTCACCCCTGGTGAAGTGTCCTTTCCATCTCCGAGCGCCATGTGACTGTCAGAGGATACTTTTCTGCAGAGTGAAGATAGCGGTGTAGCGGGTGAGGGGCACAGGATTAGCCCAGGTTACATCGTACAGGCTCTCGCCGGTACAAGTGTCCCCTCGTTCATCACAGCTCAGAAAGAGGCAGCGGCAGTGCAGTGAACACACAGGAGGTGGGGGAGGTTATGATCTCTAGCAATAGCGAGCCGGTGGAGGAAGCAGTCATCGTGCAGCAGCAGGTCAGTGCAAGTTACAACACACAAGGGTTGGGGGCATGGATACTTACTGTGTGCTCTATTGGTCATGAGTGAGATTTGGAAGGCTTCCACACACACAAAACCCCATCCCATCTTATCCCATCCCATCCTGTCTCCATCCTATCCTACCCCACTCCACCCCACCCCCATCCTATCCCCATCCCATCCCATCCACCCCTATAGCATACTACTGTATCCTGCATTCCGTACGCAGCAAACTCCTGAGGCCTGCGCTCCATAAAACCAGTAATGCAGTGACAATTATTTATGATAATAGTGAACACATAGTCCTACAGATACAACCGGCCCTTTGAGGCCAACCATATTGCTAATGCGGCCCCCGATGAATTTGAGTTTGCCACCCCTGTTCTGGGGTGTAGAAGCCGCCTTCCAAAGAACCAGATAATTTACACCAACAGTAATACCTTAGGATAACGATACCAGTTAGGTAACTTAGGTTTCGCAGCAAAAGCATTTTTTTTTTTATTATTATCATATTATTTTAACTTTTAATTTTAATTTTATGTTTTGTCTAAAGTTCTGCTTTAAGCATAGTTCTTTATTGAATACGTTTCTTTATACAGTAAATTATTATTATAATTTTTTTTTGGATGACGTTCTCCCATCCCAGTTCTAATTAGGGTAATATTACTCTCTATAATATTATCAGAGCCAAACAGCGCAAACGTTCAATAAAAAGGATAGTTCCGCTCCGTAACCAACCCTCAGAATTACCTGTACTTAATACGATTCATTGGGATGCAAAAACGCATTAAAAAGTTTGTTTAATCGCATTATGCGGATAATCAACAAAGGTAAATTGGTAGGTTCCTACTATGGGCAGCCCAGTGTAGAAGTTAATACATTCAGCTCATATTCATTATGCACACGCTAGTTATAATAATTTACTGTCCATTGCAAAGCTTTATAAGCATTGTAATTAAATATAAAATGCACATTAGAATTATAATGAGTAATTAGGGCGACATAACTAATATGCACAAAAGTCCCAAAGCTCATTAAAATGTTAAAAGACCAAAAAAAAACTATTCTTGCAGATTATTTTGCATGCTGTCAGTAACTGAATGCCATCGCACCTAACAGCGGATTCCTGGCTGCTTTGACATTTGTAAATTGTATGCAGAAGGTGTACAGAGGTATTAGACCCGGCAGACGTGGCGGCTGAATCTTGATTGACGTTAAATGGGGTTTCCCATCAGCTTTTGTGCTTGTTTCCCAGTTTGTTGAAGCCCAACTGAATTTTTTAAATAAGCTAAAAACATTCCAGGAGCATTAAGAAAATGCTGTCAAGAAGGATTCTCTATTTTCTATGTGGGGGCAGGGGTCTCTCTGCAGAGGTCCGACACTCCTCTGTTGATCCCGAGCTAGGAGTCTGCAAACATTGGGCAGAATGAGCCTATAAGATGTGTATATTTTAACTCCACATGTGTTGGGAAATAAAAAAAAACAATCCCTTCTGGGTGATCTTTGTACATTGCAGGGGTTTTAACAAATGTTGTTCTAGATTCCTACCTTTGTCTCCTCTGAAGACAAAGTTGTTTGTGTGCAAAGTGAACCTAAATGGGAGTGACTTTCTCATCAATAATTAGCTGTTGGACTTGCAGTGTTCTTTTGAGAAAATTTGTCTCCATCAATAGAATTGATTAAACTTTGGGGAGTATTTCACCAAAAATAAACAGTCAACTTCTTGTTCTGGGTCAAACGGCGTCCAATCCATGCCATTTCTTCTGTTTTGCATCACAAATGTGGGAGTGCTAATTAAGTGAAACTGCATCATGTTCCCTCTGGTAATGACTCTTCCTGTTTGTGTCTTTGTCAGATCTAATTACTGTGTAGCTCTAACCTGCTCTCTGTTCCTGTTGCTATTGGGATCTGACTGCTGGGAAGGGAGCTATGTCACCAGCTCTCTCGCTACCGGAGGATCCATAGGTGTGCACAGCCTATTATATTCGGATGTGCACCCCAATACTCAAATCCTCTCACTTTAGAGACAAAGAAAGGGACTGTGTCGCGTCTACCCCAACGTAGGTGGTCAGACACTATAGCTGGCTACTGTGTATGTCACCTATAGCAGCCACTTTTGCCATAAGGCAAGCAGGCCTACCGGTACTCGGTTGCCCCCCGGACTTATACAAAATGCTATAGTGCAAATAGCTTGCACACCCCTTGCGCACGCCTATGCCAGGGATTTTGGGATATAGAGTTTCTTCACAGTAAGTGTTAGTTCTCACACTACAGACAGAGGTTGTACATAAAGTAGTGCCATGCTGCATGGCTCATGTTTGAACACAAAAATAAACTTTTGATATAAAAATGTGAATATTTACTCTACTATAGGCTGTGTGTACAGGGCAACAAATGACATAATGAAATTACATGATCAATGTACATCTTTTGTAGGTGAAAAAAATAAGGTTTATAATGCCTTTAACAACAACAACTATTTTTTAAACTAGTGAACTAGAGATGCAGGGTAAAAAACATAAACGTGAACATTTTTAACTACAGCCACATTTTTAATTTGCACTTTTTTTTTCCACCAGGCTAAAGTTATTAGTATTGTACGTATTCAGATTTGTAAATATTGCCTCTTTTTGTTTTTTTCTCAGTTGCACCCACAATCCTGGAAATCACGCCGTCGGGGGTCTCCCTGGGAAAAACTGGATTAATCAGATGTGAAACAGCAGCTGTCCCAGCGCCAACATTCGAGTGGTACAAGGGCGATAGAAAGTATGAATATTTATGTTTTTTCTTCTCTCTTTTTTTTTTTTTTTAATAAATTAAGTTAGATAGTTTAGTTAAGTTAGTTTTAATATACATGCATTTGTTTTCTTTTCTCTTTTTTTTGGTGTTTTTCTTTTCTCTTTTTTTTTCATTTACTTTTTCTTTTTTCTTTTCTTTTCTCTTTTTTCTTTTCTAATTAAACCTGAATCTAGCTAAACTGTTCTACTTTTAGTTTTTTGTTGGTTAATATAATATACATGCAGTCTTTTAGTCTTTTTCTTTTCTCGTTTTTCTTTTTTCTTTCTCTTTTCTCATTAAACCTAGATATAGCCAACCTATTACTTTTTTTTTTAGTTTTGGATATACAGTGCATTGAAAAATTATTCATGCACCTTGAATTTTTTTTAAATGTTGTCATTTTACAACCAAAAAATGTAAATGTATTTTTATCAGGATTTTATGTGATAGACACAAAGTGGCACATAATTGTGAAGTGGAAGAAAATGATAAATGGCTTTCCACATACTCTGTAGAACCTCCTTTCACTGCAATTACAGCTGCAAGCCTTTTTGGGGATGTCTCTACCAGCTTTGCACATCTAGAGAGGGACATTTCTGCCCATTTTTCTTTGCAAAATAGCTTAAGCTCTGTCAGATTGGATGGAGAGCGTCTGTGATCAGCAATTTTCAAGTCTTACCACAGATTCTCAATGTGATGTAGATCTGGACTTTGACAAAGCTATTCTAATACATGAATATGCTTTGATCTAAACCAGGGATATCGAAATGTATAGGCCTTCAGCTGTTGCAGAACTACACACCCCATAAGGCAGTGGTCATCAACCATTCCTGCAGGGCCCACTAACAGGTCAGGTTTTATGTATTACCTTGGGGAGATGCAGACTGGAATACTGCAATCACTAGAGCAGCAAATTATGTCACCTGTGATGTATTTCAGTTATCTTGCAAACCTGGCCTGTTAGTGGGCCCTGCAGGACAAGGTTGATGGTATTGTACAACTATGAGATTCACAGACATGACTAGGCATTATGGGAATTTTAGTTCCTGAACAACTGGAGGGCCATAGTTTGAAGACCCCTGATCTAAAACATTCCATTGTAGCTCTGGCTGTATGTTTAGGACCATTGCCCTGCTGGAAGGTGAACCTCCGCCCCGTTCTCAATGTCACTGCTGAAGAAAAGCATCCCCACAACATGATGTTGCCACCACCATGTTTCACAGTATGTTCAGGGCGATGTGCAGTGTTAGTTTTCTGCCACACAAAGCGTTTTGCTTTTAGGCAAAAAAGTTTAATTTTGGTCAGTGCCAAGGAATCAGTGCCCATCGTTTTTGTTTAATTGTCAGTATTTTTTTGTTTATAGTGCAAAACTGTAAAAACACAGAGGTGATCAAATACCACCAAAAGAAAGCTCTATTTGTGGGAAGAAAATTATAAAAATTTAGTTTGGGTACAATGTTGCATGACCGCACAATTGTCCTTTAAAGTTACTAAAAGCTAAAAAAAATTGTCCTGGCCAGGAAAGGGGGGAATTGCCCGGTGTTAAAGTGGATATGTGAACTTTTATCTTTATCTCTATTTTTGCCTAATAGCAGGGAAGGTTTTAAAAAATGCAAACAAGTGATCATTGACATTTACAGTAATATCCTAACTAGGGATGACCCGAACACCCCTGGGTTCGGTTCGCACCAGAACCTGCGAACAGATTAAAAGTTTGTGTGAACTTTAGAACCCTGTACTAATTTTAAAGGCTAATATGCAAGTTATTGTCCTAAAAAGTTTTTGGGGACTCGGGTCCTGCCCCAGGGGAGTGTTTGGGGACCTGGGTCCTGCCCTAGGGGACATGTATCAATGCAAAAAAAGTTTTAAAAAACTACTGTTTTTTTCAGGAGCAGTGATTTTAATAATGCTTAAAGTGAAACAATAAAATCGAAATATTCCTTTAAATTTCGTACCTAGGGGGGTGTATAGTATGCCTGTAAAGTAGCGCTTGTTTCCTGTGCTTAGAACTGTCCCTGCCAAAAAAAACTGCAGTTTTTAATACTTTTTCTGCATTGATACATGTGCCCTGGGGAAAGATCCAGGCCCCCAAACACTTTTTATTACAATAACTTGCATATTAGCCTTTAAAATTAGCACTTTAGATTTCAAACGTTCGAGTCCCATAGACTTTAACAGGGTTCTAAAGTTCACACGAACTTGCTGCGAACATCCCAAATAGTTCGCTGTTCGAGTCAAACATGAGTTCTACTCGAACTCGAAGCTCATCCCTAATCCTAACATGTTAAAAATCTCTATAATCCTAGAATGATGATTTCCTGTAGAAGGAGGACTTGTCCTTTCACTGCCTCTAGGCTCAGCATAGCGGGACTTGCATTGTATAGTTAGCAGTATGAAGATGTTGGCAATGCTAGCTGCACTCTCATCATCCTTTCAGTAAGTATGAGTGAGGGTACTTGTCTATACACTGATGTTTTATCCAAGGCTTTGGGTGTCGGAAAATCTACCCATCCTTGTTTAGAGTCCAATATACTTATGTTTTGTGTTTTAACCACTTCAGCACGGGAAGAATTTACCCCCTTCCCAGTCAGAGCACTTTTTGCGATTTGGCACTGCGTCGGTTTAACTGACAATTGCGTGGTCGTACCACATTGCACACAAACAAAATGTACGTTCTTTTTTGGCAAGCAGTTAAAATAGTTGTACAAGTCCTAGCTCCAATGTGGTAACATCTACCCATCCTTGTTTAGAGGAAGACACCAGAGCAAGACCAACACATCCAATTCTCATATTTTCACATTATTTTTAATCAGGTCCCTTAAGAGCCGGTTCACACTGGGGCGACTGACGAGTCGCGTCCCATTCAATCCAATGAAACAGCTCTAATAGGAGCGACGCAAGTTGCTCCGACTTAGAAAAAGGTTCTTGTATGACTTCAGGGGTGGCTCAGGGCGACCTGCATTGACTTCTATACAGAAGTCGTTTTGCTGGTCGCCTCTGAAGTTGTCCTCAGTAGTGTTGCTCACGAATATTCGCATTGCGAATATTCGCTACGAATATTGCATATTCGAGTATTCGCGAATAACGCGAATATCGCGGCGAATATTCGCTATTTCGAATATTCGAATGTTTTAAAATTTTTTTTAGAACAGATCACATCCTAGAGATCCCCATCGACGTCTAAAAGCATTGCTGGTATGATTAGAGACCTTGGGCCGAGTAGCTGCAGCGCTCATTTTATATTGCCGAAAAATCGCAATGCGATTATTCCGTAATAGCGATATCGCGCGATTATTTTATATTGTAATATATCACGAATATTCTGAGCCAATCAGAGTGCTCCATTTCGCATTTCTCGAAATTTCGCAATTATTTTATATTGTAATATATCACGAATATTCTGAGCCAATCAGAGTGCTCCATTTCGCATTTCTCGAAATTTCGCAATTATTTTATATTGTAATATATCACGAATATTCTGAGCCAATCAGAGTGCTCCTTCCGCATTTGCCGAATATTCGCAATTTTTGTGTATTGTAATATATCACGAATATTCTGAGCCAATCAGAGTGCTCCTTCCGCATTTCTCGAATATTCGCAATTATTGTGTATTGTAATATATCACGAATATTCTGAGCCAATCAGAGTGCTCCTTCCGCATTTCTCGAATATTCGCAATTATTGTGTATTGTAATATATCACGAATATTCTGAGCCAATCACAGTGCTCCTTCCGCATTTCTCGAATATTCGCAATTATTGTGTATTGTAATATATCACGAATATTCTGAGCCAATCACAGTGCTCCTTCCGCATTTCTCGAATATTCGCAATTATTTTGTATTGTAATATATCACGAATATTCTGAGCCAATCAGAGTGCTCCATTCCGCATTTCTTGAATATTCGCATTCGCAATTCGCAATTCGCAATTCGCAAAAAAATCGCGAAAAATTCGCAATCATTTAATTTCCAAAAAATATCACGAATATTCGTATTTAGCGAATATATGTCGAATATTCGACTATATATTCGAGATATATCGCGAATTCGAATATGGCATATTCTGCTCAACACTAGTCCTCAGGACGACTTGCAGAATTGCCCCCGAAGTCGTGCCGCATGTGTGTGAACCGACTCTTAAAATCCCCTAATTATTCAATCAAGTGCATCACCATGCGAACAATCAAAATCACCCTTAGTAGCTATTTTGCAAGGGAGTTGCTCCACCTAATTAATGGAAAGTCAAAGCACTCTATATTTTACATGACATAACACCATGGAAGTGGAATAAAGTGGCTTGATATATCGCATGCACGCCATTTTATTTAAGAGTAAAAAAAGATAAGGTTACAACTTACAGTCTGACTTTGCAAAGGGCTCTTAAACCCCCAGAGTGAGACAAAGGTTTATTACTTATTAGTGTCCTTGCTACAGTAAAGTGGTGATTTAATATACTGTATGGTGTTCTATATAATATAAATCCTGTCTGTACTTGGCACCACATTGTGACATAAAATGATCCCGTTTACATTTTGACTCTGATCTATGAGCATAAATGGACGTGTCAGTTTGACAGAAAGCAGTTTTTGATCTAAAGCCGTTAAGGACGCTATAGGCAACGCTCCACTTTCTATTTGGGTCTTCAATGCCATATTAGTCTGACTTCACTTCTAATTAATTTTCCTGATATTGTCTTGTAAAAAAATATTTTTATATGCAATCCTTAGAAGAAGAAAAAACAATTATTTTCTTTTTTGATCAGGTTTATTTAAAAAAACGTTGTCTCACTGTAAAATAAAACTTTACATTTTGTTGTACAATTTCTACTTAAAATGACGTTGAAATTATTCTCACACAAAGCATTACAAAGTTATTTACAAATGTAATAACATTTTTTTTTTTTTGTACTTGTGACAGAAAAAAAAGAAAAGAAAAATAATTTCATTAATTTTAATTATTAAGGCAGCCTTTCTCAACTTTCTGGATGAAAGAACACTTGAAATACATTTCTGGTCCCAGGGAACCCCTGCTAATACCTACATTGGCCCAGATTCACGACGGACTTACGCCGACGTATCAAAAGATACGCCGTTGTAAGTACAAATGTGCGCCGTCGCATCTCTGTGCCGATTCACAAAGCTAGATACGTCGAAAAGCAAGGCTTTAGCCGCCCGACGTAACTTGCCTACACCAGCGTATCCTGGGCGCATAGTTACGCTGGACGCATTCGGCGTTCCCATTTTAAATATGCAAATGGGTAAGATATGCCGATTCACGAATGTAGATGCGCCCGGCCGCTTCATATATGCGGTTTGCGTAAGGCTTACGTCCGGCGTAAAGTTGCCCCTCATATAGGAGACGCAGGTAATGCAAAGGTATGGGCCAGGGAACGGACGCCGTCAAACTTTACGTTTACGCAGTACGTGAATAGGGCTTGGCGTAGGTTACGGTCACGTCTTAGGCAGTGTATTGACGTATCTTAGGCAGCTATTTCGACATGACTGTGAGCATGCGCACTGGGATGCGTCCAAGATACGACGCATGCGCAGTTCGTTTTTTGAAGCTCAGTCCAACATTTACATGGGGTCACGCTTCATTTTAATATATCACGCCCACTTCCAGCCCACTACCACCTACTTTGACTTACGTCGGCTTACGCCGACAACTATACGCTACGCCGGCGCGACGTTGAGCGCATTTGCTTTGTGAATAGCATGCTTGCCTCTCAACGTTGCGGCGGCGTAGCGTAAAGAAGATACGCTACGCCCACACAAAGATGCGCCGCTCTACCTGAATCCGTGCTTATATGTACAACTAATGATACATTAGTGTGGTGGTCAGTGGGAAGAATACTTTTTAAAGGTTCCAGCAGTGGGAGCCAATGGCTGAACTGCTATCAATCTATCCAATGAAGAGTCGAGAAGCCACAGAGAGAGCAACGTGGGATCGCGCCCACGGAAATTTGAGGCTTAGGTTAGTAAAACGGGGGGGGGGGGGGCTTTTTCACCTTAATGCATAGAATAGGACAAATCAGTTTCACTTTTGGGTGGAACTCCGCTTTAAGGAACCCCTAGCAAACTCTGGAGTAGGGTTGCCACACCATCCCTTTAATCCTGAACACATATTCATTACACAGGTTCTGAGGCTGATTTCATGCAGATAAAGCACCAAGTGAGTTTAATTACCACCTTAATCAGACACAAAACCTGTGTAATTAAAGTGTGTCCTGGATTAAAGGGATGATGTGGCAACCTTACTCTGGAGGAACCATAGGGTTCCATGGAACCCTGGTTGAGAAACCCTGTATTTAAAGGAGTTGTAAAGGAAAAACATTTTTGCCTAAAATTAATGTCTGCAAGGTAGACAGACAGCATAGTATAATGATTCTGTTAAAAAACAAGTAAATACCTATTAAATTCCTTTATCTATATCACCTCCCGCGTTCTAGTTTCTGTTCTCTCATTCACTTCCTGGTTTGCGGTGCTCGTTCATGTAAGAACTACATTTCCCAGAAATGTACACCTCCTTGAAGTCTCTAACATGTAGAGAGCATCCTGCCGCACAGATGTAGTTCTCAGGACGGGGCGAACACGTCACTGACCACCGCAGTAAAGTCTCCCTTCACGGTGGTGAGTAACAATCAGACAAGCAGGAAGTGTACAGAACAGAGAAGAAATAGAGCAACTTCTGAGCAAAAGCGAACAATGAGGAAGTGAAAAGAGGAATGTCTGCGGGTAAAAGATGGTTATTATGAAAACTAAAAATCCTTTACAACCCCTTTAACCAAATGCTGACTGCCCACCGTCGTTATACGGCAGGACGGTGGCACTGCTGGGCGAGATCACTTAGCCCTATGGTCCCCCTTTAGCGGCCGCTAGGCGGCCCGCGCCCCTGCTCGTCCCCTGAGTCCTGCGCGCGTGCCCAGCAGGCACCATCGCCGCCGGGCACGCGCGCTCGTTCGTTACAGAGCGGGGACCGGGAGCTTTGTGTGTAAACACAAAGCTCCCGGTCCTGTCAGCGGGGGAAACGCTGATCTCCTGTTCATACAATGTATGAACAAAAGATCAGTGATTTCCCCTAGTGAGGCCACCTCCCCATACAGTTAGAACACACCCAGGAACACACGTAACCCCTTCCCTGCCCCCTCGTGTTAACCCCTTCACTGCCAATGGCATTTTAATAGTAATCCAATGCATTTTTATAGCATTGATCGCTATAAAAATGTCAATGGTCCCAAAAATTTGTCAAAATTGTCCGATGTGTCCGCCATAATGTCTCGGTACTAAAAAAAACGCTGATCGCCGCCATTACTAGTAAAAAAAAAATATTAATAAAAATGCCATAAAACTACCCCCTTTTTTGTAAACGCTATAAATTTTGCACAAACCAATCAATAAACGCTAATTGCGATTTTTTTTACGAAAAATGTGTAGAAGAATACATATCGGCCTAAACTGAGGAAAAAAAATGTTTTTTTTATATATTTTTGGGGGATATTTATTATAGCAAAATGTAAAAAATTTCGAATTTTTTTTCAAAATAGTCGCTCTATTTTTGTTTATAGCGCAAAAAATAAAAACCGCAGAGATAATCAAATACCACCAAAAGAAAGCTCTATTTGTGGGGAAAAAAGGACGCCAATTTTGTTTGGGAGCCACATGGCACGACCGCGCAATTGTCAGTTAAAGCGACGCATCGCCAAATCACAAAAAGTGCTCTGGTCTTTGACCAGCAATATGGTCCGGGGGTTAAGTGGTTAAGGGTTAAAAAATACATTAATTAAAACATAATAATAATTTAAAAAAAAATTGTTGTTGGGAGGAGAAAAAATATATAATTAGTGCTGATTTGCGTAAACTAATGGTTAATGAGGAGTTAAATAGACAATCCTTATAAAAAAAAAACATTTGTTGGTTGCTTTAACTGACAGCACCTGCAAATCAACGTTCATCCCTGCTGATCTGCTGATGATTGATGAATGAATCAAGGTAGATAAAAAAATAACAATGTCAGTTTGTATCTCTCAATCTGAATTGTGTGTTGATAAAGCAGGTTCACACCAGAACACGGTGTGGGCACAGCACGTTTCCTACACTGAAAAGGAATGCGCTGCCCTTGTTAATGATTGAGTTCACATATTCTTAAATAGCAATCCAGGAACATTATACAGCCAATGAAACAACAACTTTATCTTCTATATAGGGATGAGCTTAGAGTTGGAGTAGAACTCATGTTCGACTCGAACATTGCCTGTTCGCCGAACAGCGAACTATTTGGGGTGTTCGCGGCAAGTTCGTGTGAACTTTAGAACCCTGTTAAAGTCTATGGGACTCAAACGTTTTAAATCTAAAGTGCTAATTTTAAAGGCTAATATGCAAGTTATTGTAATAAAAAGTTTTTGGGGACCTGGATCCTGCCCCAGGGGACATGTATCAATGCAAAAAAACGTTTTAAAAACTGATTTTTTTTGGCAGCAGTGATTTTAATAATTCCTTAAAGTGAAACAATAAAAGTGAAATATTCCTTTACATTTTGTACCTAAGGGGGGGTGTATAGTATGCCTGTAAAGTAGCGCTTGTTTCCCATGCTTAGAACTGTCCCTGCACAAAATGTAATTTCTGAAGGAAAAAAAAGTAATTTAAAATCACTCGTGGGTATAATGAATGGTCGGCTCCCAGCATTACAGAGAAAAGTCATTCATAAAAAAAAATGTGTGGAGGTCCACGGCATTTAAAAAAAAAAAATTGTGGTGGAGTTCACCTTAAAATCCATACCAGACCTGAAGGGTCTGGAATGGATATTTGGGGGGAACCCCACATATTTTTTTTTTTTAATTTGACGGAGGGTTCCCCTTAATATCCATACCAGACCCGAAGGGCCTGGTAATTGAATTTGATGGGACCCCCACGCATTCTTTTTTTATGAATGACTTTTCTCTGTATTGCTGGTATCCGACAATTCATCATAAATCACGAGTGATTTTAAATGACTTTTTTCCTTCAGAAATTACGTTTTGTGCAGGGACAGTTCTAAGCACAGGAAACAAGCGCTACTTTACAGGCATACTATACACCCCCCCCCCCCCCCTAGGTACGAAATTTAAAGGAATATTTCAATTTTATTGTTTCACTTTAAGCATTATTAAAATCACTGCTCCTGAAAAAAACAGTAGTTTTTTAAAACTTTTTTTGCATTGATACATGTCCCCTAGGGCAGGACCCAGGTCCCCAAACACTCCCCTGGGGCAGGACTTTACAGGCATACTATACACCCCCCCCCCCCCCCCCCTAGGTACGAAATTTAAAGGAATATTTCAATTTTATTGTTTCACTTTAAGCATTTTTAAAAACACTGCTCCTAAAAAAACTAAAGTTTAAAAAAAAAAAATGTTGCATTGATACATGTCCCTTGGGGCAGGACCCAGGTCCCCAAACTCTCCCCTGGGGCAGAACCCGGGTCCCCAAACACTTTTTAGGACAATAACTTGCATATTAGCCTTTAAAATTTGTATTTTAGATTTCAAACGTTCAAGTCCCATTAACATTAACAGGGTTCTAAAGTTCACACAAACTTTTGGTCTGTTCGCAGGTTCTGGTGCGAACCGAACCCAGTGGTGTTCGGCTCATCCCTACTTCTATAGGATATGTAATATACACTTTTGTTTTTGTTTTTTCTCGGTAGACTGACAAACGGACAGAAGGGCATCCTCATAAAGAACTACAGCACCAGATCGATCCTTCACGTCTCCAACGTAACAGAAGAACATTTCGGCAACTATACTTGTGTAGCGGTAAACAAGCTGGGTACCAGCAACGCCAGCCTACCATTGAACCGTAAGTAGCAATTTCCAGCACGTGATTATACATTGTGATCATGGTCTGTGGAGTGATGGCTCAGTTTTGTGGTAAATTGGGATGGCATGGTGCAGCTTAGTAGTGTTCCCACACATAAACCCGACAGCAGTTGTCTCAATAGTAAGTAACAGTAGGTAGTGGAAGACCTGCCCATCCGTACTGTAATAGCATTACCACCATGTATCTCATGCTGGGAAAATTCTGTTTAAAACTTCCAGTAGCATTTTTTTGTAAACGTTTGAATGGCAGAATTTGTGTATGGGATTCTGCAGAAAGTGAAGTAAAAATCTCTATTACATATGGTACAACTAGACGAGTTGTAGTTAACCAAACCAGACAAGTTGTGGTGAACCCAATTGGACAAGTTGTGGTGAACCCAATTGGACAAGTTGTGGTGAACCCAATTGGACAAGTTGTGGTGAACCCAATTGGACAAGTTGTGGTGAACCCAATTGGACAAGTTGTAGTGAACCCAACCAGACTAGTTGTAGTGAACCCAACCTGACAAGTTGTGGTAAACCCAACCGGACAAGTTGTGGCGAACCCAACCAGACAAGTTGTGGCGAACCCACCCGGACAAGTTGTGGCGAACCCAACCGGACAAGTTGTGGCGAACCCAACCGGACAAGTTGTGGCGAACCCAACCGGACAAGTTGTGGCGAACCCAACCGGACAAGTTGTGGCGAACCCAACCGGACATGTTGTGGTGAACCCAACAGAACAATTTGTTGTGAACCCAACTACTCAAGGTTTAGTGAAGTTAGTTAGAAGGAACCAAAAACCCCAAATAACAAAAATAGAACATTTCTATTACATATGGTACTGTATAACAATAACTAAACAAGTTGTGGTGAACCCGACCAGACAAGCTGTGGTGAATCCAACTACACAAGGATCAAAAGGAACCAAAATCTCTACTTGAGCCGTTCAAATCATTCCTTTTTTCATGGGGCCAATTGTACACCTAGAAATGGCTTATGGGGAACTTTTATACTGGTGGTAAAGGCTAACTATACCAATCCTTAAAACATTTCCCTCCCCTCCTACCTCTCCTGCATAGCCTGTATACAAAAAGATCTGTATACCTAAATTTTCTAGTCGGGTCACGTGACACCACAGCTTTGTTTTCCCTAATTAAAGGATCCCTCGACAAAAACTGTGAATTCCCGGATCCAAGACATCACCCACAGGCTCCCATGGGTCATCCATTGCTGGTGCTCCCTCCTCTCCCCTGTAGTGCACAGATCTTTTTTATACAGTCGATGAAGTATAGGAAGGAGGAGGGAAGAGGGAGTGTTTTTAAGAATAGTTATAATTAGGCTTATTTTCCTCTTTAAGCCCACCTCACCATTGGGTGTGTCATTCTATAAACCAATGGTCTCCAAACTGCAGCTCGTGGGCCTTTGCTAACTGTTATCCAGCCCTTGGCTCAGTATTCCTCTCAATGATACCAATAGTGAGACACAATTCCTTTTGCTGACACCAACAGTGGGGCTTTATTCCTCCCATTGACGCTGGAGCACCATTCCTCTGAATGACACCAATGACAGGGCACTGTTCCTCCCATTGAAAGCAACAGTTGGGCAACCAACTTATACCAACATGGTGCCCTATGTCACACACTAATACCAATGATGGACCACTATCCCTCTTACTGACCATGAGTATTATGTAATTATTTTTTCTCCCACTGATGCTGGGGCATTTTCATCTCCCACTCGTGACAGTCTGCCGATCCCCCTCCCCTCCATTTCTGAATGATACTTAACTGGCCCTTTGTTTTAAATTTTTAAGACAACTGCCATAAGCTCTACTCTATAGAAGCCATGGTTTTTGCAGACCAGTGGTTCCCAACCTCAGTCCTCAAGTACCCCCAATGGGCCATGATTTCAGGTTTTCCTTTACTTTGTACAGCTTCTTTAAATCGATATCAATATCAATCGAGAGAAAACCTGGGCACTGCCCAGGGGCCCCAGCTGCATGGGGGCCCCCTGCACTTTTCCCAAAGCAGCTGGTCCTTGAGCCCACCCTGCCCCAAATTTGGGGGCCCCATGATGGCACTGAGAGTGATAGATACACAGGGGAGGCAGTCTGCCTCCTACCTACTTGATGTCTGTTTACCTGCACTGTCATCATTGTAAGGGCCCCAGTGCATTACTTTGCCCAGGGGGCCATGATGCTATTAAGATGGCCCTGTATCAATGACATGGTATTGGTGAGAGTTTGTTTATCTAAGGGAAGTTTCCAAAACATGACCCATTGGGGGGTACTTGAGGTTAAGACACACTGCTGTAGACTACACTCATGATTGCCAACTAGCGTGACACAGCTATATGCTCTTTGGAATAAAAGGCTCTATAATATTAGGCGTTACCTGTGTTATACAATGCAAAGAAGGTGCAGCGATAACTCAACGTTCATAAGTCTTTAATAAAAGATTACATAAGAGTCTACATATAAAATGATGTTGAGAAAATTTCACAGCTTCGGTGAAAAAAAAGATTGTCATCACTGTGAGGGGTGGCAAGCCTGCTTACCGGATCCTATTGACCCTTTATTGACCCTTAAACACCACCCATTTACATCCCTGCACTATACAGTAATGGCTAGATTCAGGTAGAGCGGCTTAAATTTTCGCGGGCGTAACTTATCTCGGATACGCTACGCCGCCGTAAATTAGAGAGGCAAGTGCTGTATTCTCGAAGCTAATTTATGGCGGCATAGCGTAAAGGGGCTGGCGTAAGCCCGCGTAATTCAAATGTGTTTGATGTAGGCGTGTTTTATTTAAATTACGTGTGACCCCCACGTAATTGACGTTTTTTTTTTTCTAACTGCGCATGCTACGTCCGTGGACGTATCCCAGTGCGTATGCTCCAAATTACGACGCTAAGACGCATTCGTTTCGACGTGAACGTAACTTACGCCCAGCCCCATTCTAAATCGACTTACGCAAACGACGTAAACGACGTACAATACGACGCTGTCCCGACGCCCATACTTAACATTGGCTGCCCCATATTTTTGTTGGAATAACTTTACGCCTGAAAACGCCTTACGTAAACGGCGTATCTCTACTGCGACGGCCGGGTGTACATTCGTGAATTGGCGTATCTAGCTAATTTGCATATTTTAGGCGTAAACCCCCTAGCGGCCAGCGTAAATATGCAGCTAAGATACAACAGCGTAGGAGACTTACGCCGGTCGTACCTTAGCAAGATTTAAGCGTATCTCGTTTCGAGAATACGCTTAAAGATACGACGGCGAAGATTCAGAGTTACGCCGGGGTATCTACTGATACGCCGGCGTAACTCTACGAGAATCTGCCCATAAGTGTGTATGTATGAGTGTTAAGGCGTTCAGGAGGCTGTAAAGAGCAGAACCACGCAGACTGAACAGAAATCAATCAGGATTTGTGTATCTGAACTCTACGCGTGGGTCACCTCTAAACACTTTTCGTTTATAACTCATTCTAAATGCCTGTGAAGCCCACTCAACACCTTCCTCGTGGGGGTTCAGAAAAGCCCCCCTGCTGTGCTGCCTGGCCTAATTCAATCTACAGGAAACAAAATTCAAACATGGGCTGAACCAAACGTTACTTTGTGCACAGAAGGGATCCATTCACACTTTATGTGACATTTATTTTCAGTTTTTTTGTTTTGTTTTTGTGGCTTGATAATAATAGTTATTCTGTAGCACAGTATTAAAGAATATACAGCATCTCACAAAAGTTAGTACACCCCTCATATTTTTGTAAATATTTTATTCTATCTTTTCATGTGACAACATTGAAGAAATTACACTTTGCTACAATGTTGTGTAGTGAGTGTACAGCTTGTATAACAGTGTAAATTTGCTGTCCCCTCAAAATAACTCAACACACAGCCATTATTGTCTAAACCGCTGGCAACAAAAGTGGGACCAAAGTGTCAATATTTTGCGTGGCCACCGTTATTTTCCAGCCCTGCCATAACCCTCTTGGGCATGGAGGTCACCAGAGCTTCACAGTTCGCCACTGCAGTCTCTTCCCCTCCCCCATGATGACATCACAGAGCTGGTGGATTTTAGAGACCTTGGGCCATATCCACATACAATTGCCCTGGCGCAGTGTATCAGAGATATACTACGCCGCCGTATTTTACCTGGCTCTAAGTCGAATCCAGGAAGATTTCTGCCCGTAAGGTACGGCGGCGTAGTGTATTTCTCGCGGCGGAATTGAATTACGCGGGTAGGGGGCGTGAATCATTTAAATAAAGCGCGTCCCCGCGGCGATCGAACTGCGCATGCTCCGTTCAGAAATTTCCCGCCAAGCATTGCGCGAAATTACGTCGAAACTTCGTTTTTTTTTTTAGTAGCGTAAATTACGTACATTCCTATTCACGGACGACTTACACAAAAAAAAATTTGAAATTTCGACGTGGGAACGACGGCCATACTTAACATGGCAAGTCTAACTATAGACCGGATAATAGTAGCTTTAACTATACGCCGGAAAAAGCCGACTAGCGACAACGTAAGAGAATGCGACGGCCGATCGTAACTTTGTGGATCGCCGTAAAAAGCTCATTTGCATACCCGATGCGGAAAACGACGCGAACTCCACCCAGAGGGCGCAGAAATATTGCAACATAGATCCGAAGGCGTACGAAGCCTGTTGGGTCGAAGCCCGAAGCCGTCATATCATGGTTTGAGGATTCAAACTAATGATACAATGTGGGTAATCTGAAAGTACGCCGGTGTATCAGGAGATACACCGGCGTACTAGCTCTGTGGATCTGGCCCCTTGTGCTCCTCCACCTTTCCTTTTATGGATGCCCCATAGATGCTCAATAGGGTTTAGGTCTGGAGACATGCTTGGCCAGTCCATCACCTTTACCCTCAGCTTCTTTAGCAAGGCAGCGGACATCTTGGAGGTGTTTGGGGTCGTTATCATGTTGGAATACTGTGGTCCAGTCTCCAAAGAGCAACCCGGTGCGCGGTGTGCCACTACTTATATTGACATTTAAAATAAACCTACAATGAAAATTCACACTTTACAAGAATCATTTTAGGCACATGTGAGCATAACAAAACCACATTCAATTTTGGGTTAAAAAGCACCTCTTTCTTATACCTTATGCCATGCACAGACGATCGGAAATTCCGTCAACAAAACCGTGGATTTTTTTCCAACGGACTGTTGGCTTAAACTTGTGTTGCATACACATGGTAACACAAATGTTTTCCTTGACGTACAACACTTTGACGAGCCGAGAAAAATGAATTTCAATGATTCCGAGCATGCGTAGAATTGATTCGGAAAACTTGAGAACCAGCTCTCAAATTTTTGCTGCCGGAAATTCCGATAGAAAAAGTCCGATGGAGCCTACACGCGGTCGGAATTTTCGACCAAAAGCTCACATCGAACTTTTCTTGTCAGAATTTCCGATCGCGTTTACGCGGCATTATACAACCTAAAGCCTAGGCAAAGATCATGTGACCTCTGGCTACCAGGCAGGGATGGACTGGCCATTGGGATTACAGGGAGTTTCCCGGTGGGCCGATGGCTCAGTGGGCCGGCTTCAGTGACAGCGGACCGCCGCCCCCCCTCCGCTCCTCTGTCTCTCCCTTCCCGCAGCGCTCACCTCCTCTCTCTGCCCACAGCGCTCACCTGGGGGGAACAAAGAAACAGGGGGAGGAGCAGGGACGACGACAGAGGAGCATGGGGGTGGGGACAGACGGCTGACTCAACAGCTATGGGCTGGGAGTTTCTCACTTCTGCCTAATCTTGTCCCATAAGGGGGGCACCAAACAGATTTTTAACCCCGGGTGAGATAATGTCTAGCTTCCCCACTGGTACTGCCTATAAGAGTACCAGTACCAGCCGTTCTACCAATAAAGTAGAACGGCTAGTGGCTAGTGAAGGGGGAGAGGGGGCTTGGGTGGCCGGGGGGGGGGGGGTGCGGGAGTTGTCCGGCCCCCGTGGGAGAGACCTGTCAAAGTGGGCCAGTCTGGATGAAGTCCAGGGCCAAATTTTTGTCCCAGTCCAGCCCTGCTACCAGGGGACTGGTGTGGGTTTCATGTCATATCCGTATGGTGATTTCAATCTCACCAACTCTGTGTGATGACTTGCAAGGGGAATAGGAGGATCGGCAAGGCACAAGCATTGTGTGAGACCAATGCGTGAAATTTCCTTTATTCCTGAGGAATCGCCCACTTCTCCTCTAAATATCACCAGTGCTTGTCATGTGACCGCACTTATCCCATGATACTCAGCGCCACAGATTCCAGTAAGGTCACCGCGAGGTGATATCTTGACATTTACACATGCAAATATTCCTTGATGGATGGCGCGCTCATTGCTCTGTATGTTTGTCTTTCATATCAGTCTTGCATACTAATTTGTATTTCAGCTAATCTCTATTCACGGAATTAGCCTTTAAACTGTGACTTTTATGTGTGATATTGAAACTCTGCTCAGGGGAAAAAAATGTCCATTTTAAATTACTTCTTCATTTTCTGACTACGATGCACTGTTAACCATTTCAGTGCCCCGGGCTTCTGGAGTCTGGTCTACATATATAATGGAAATCATCGGTAGTACGGCACTCTGTACCACTGGGAACTGTTCTTTGTTGATGTGTGCATTACTGGTCAAAGCTCAGGATGTACTGTGAGACACAGCCTTATAGCAAGACACACTATATTACCAAAAGTATTGGGACACCTTCCTTTACACACACATGAACTTAACTGGTTGCCGACCGCCTGCCATCATATTACTGTGGGAAGTCGGCACGCGTGGGCGAGAGCCCCGTAGCTCTACGTCGGCCGGCTACTTTGCGGCCACTAGGGGGCGCGTGCGCGCCACCAGCGGCGGCACGCGTGCGTCCCCGCTCGCCCCCGAGTCCCACGCGCGTGCCCGCCGGGCACACACGTTCGCTCGGTACAGAGCGAGGACCGGGAGCTATGTGTGTAAACACACAGCTCCCGGTCCTGTCAGCGGAGGAAACGCTGATCTTCTGTTCATACAATGTATGAACAGAAGATCAGTGATTTCCCCTAGTGAGGCCACCCCCCCCATACAGTTAGAACACACCCAGGAACACACTTAACCCCTTCCCTGCCCCCTAGTGTTAACCCCTTCACTGCCAATGGCATTTTTATAGTAATCCAAAGCATTTTTATACCATTGATCGCTATAAAAATGCCAATTGTCCCAAAAATGTGTCAAAAGTGTCCGAAGTGTCCGCCATAATGTCGCAGTACTGAAAAAAAACGCTGATCGCCGCCATTACTAGTAACAAAAAAATATTAATAAAAATGCCATAAAACTACCCCCTATTTTGTAAAGGCTATAACTTTTGCGCAAACCAATAAATAAACGCTAATTGCGACTTTTTGTTATGAAAAATATGTAGAAGAATACGTATCGGCCTAAAAAAAATGTTTATATATTTTTGGGGGATATTTATTATAGCAAAATGTAAAAAAATATTGAATTTTTTTCAAAATTGTCGCTCTATTTTTGTTTATAGCACAAAAAATAAAAACCGCAGAGATGATCAAATACCACCAAAAGAAAGCTCTAATTTGTGGGGAAAAAAGGACGCCAATTGTGTTTGGGAGCCACATTGCACGACTGCGCAATTGTCAGTTAAAGCGACGCAGGGTCGAATCACCAAAAAGTGCTCTGGTCATTGGGCAGCAATATGGTCCAGGGGTTAAGTGGTTAATGACATCCCAGTCTTAGTCCGCAGGGTTCAATATTGAGTTGGTCCACACTGTGCAGCTATAACAGCTTCAACTCTTCTGGGAAGGCTGTCCACAAGGTTTAGGTGTCTATGGGAATGTTTAACCATTCTTCCAGAAGAGCATTTGTGAGGTCAGGCACTGATGTTGGGCAAGAAGACCTGGCTCACAGTCTCCGCTCTAATTCATCCCACAGGTGTTCTGTTGGGTTGAGGTCAGGACTCCACCCCAAACTTGCTCATCCATGTCTTTATGCTGCAAACTCAATATTGAACCCTACAGACTAAAGCCCTCGTACACACGGTCGAATTTTCATCAGACAAAGCGTAAGACTTTTGTCGGAAGGGCGTTGGCCAGGAACTTGTATTGCATAAAAACGGCAAAGAATTGTCGGCCAACAAACATGAAACTACTGTATGTTTTTTTTCAGATCTTTACTGCCACCCTTTGGGCAACTTCTGCTAATGTTGTGTTATGGTGAGCATTGCTTCTGATAATGCGTGTTTGTTCTTTTGAAGTTTTGTCCGAACTTGTGTACACATGATCGAAAAATTCCGACAACACACATTTGTTGGCAAACAATTGTCTGATGGAGAATACAAACGGTCTGGATTTTCCGCCAAGAGCCTCTCATCACACAATCCCTGTTGGATAATCCGATCTATGTATGAGGCTTAACCACTTAAGACCCGGACCATTATGCAGGTTAAGGACCTTGCCTCTTTTTGCGATTCGGCACTGCGTCGCTTTAACTGACAATCGTGCGGCCGTGCGACGTGGCTCCCAAACAAAATTGGCGTCCTTTTTTCCCCCACAAATAGAGATTTATTTTGGTGATATTTAATTAACTTTAATTTTTTGCACTATAAACAAAAATAGAGTGACAATTTTGAAAAAAATGCAATATTTTTTACTTTTTGCTATAATAAATATCCCCAAAAAAGATATACATTTTTTTCTCAGTTTAGGCCCCTACATATTCTTCTACATATTTTTAGTAAAAAAAAAACGCAATAAGCGTTTATCGATTGGTTTGTGCAAAATGTATAGGGTCCGATTCAGAAAGACTTTACAGCGGTGTATAGGGCCTCGTACACACGAGGGGATATGTCCGCTGAAAACGGTCCGATGGACCGTTTCAGCAGACATCTCCGCTCGTGTGTATGGGCTAGCGGACAGATTTCTCCACCCGACAGATTTCAAAGCATGCTTTGAAATCTATCCGGTGGAATCTGTCCGCCCGACATGTCTGCTGGTTAGTACACTTACCAGCAGACATGTCGTGCCCCACCGCCGCCGCGCCGCCGCCGAATGGATTCGGCGCATGCGCGGAAGTGTTTAACTTCCTGGTGCGGTGACGTGGCGGTGACGTGGCGGCGTCAACGTCACCGCTGCGTCACCACTCCGTCCGGCGGCGGGGAATTTGATCCGATGGTGTGTACACGCCATCGGATCAAACTCCCGATCAGACATATCCGATGGAAATGGTCCGCGGACCGTTTTCATCGGATATGTCCGATCGTGTGTACGAGGCCTAGAGGGTTTACATCCACTTTATGACTGGGATGCCATTAAAGTTCCAATACTTTTGGCAATATAAGCTGTTTGTATATATAAATAACATATCATACATGTTTTCTCAAGGGCCTGTTTTAATTTAAAGTGATGACCTTGCCCTCGATTTTCCTCGATAAGTGGGTTACATTATTTACTAAGTATTTTATTTTTAATAAGTAAAAACTCTTTTGGACTGATTTAGATAGAAAGCTTACACAGTGAGCTTCCAGAATAATAGAGGAGGTCAAATTACGGTTAACCTTCAAAGATGAATTATATGAACTAATGGATTCAACGCTGAACCTCGAGCCTTCCCTCCAGTCTTGCACAGTTGTACAGGCTAATCTCCTGTACTGAAATTGCTTACTCTGATTTAACTACACACTGGGGGATTCCAGGGTCTAGAGACCCTGGAGAATAAAATGGTGGCAGTTGCAGCTTTTTATGACACACAATAATTTCACAGTTCTATATCAAATGCAGGGCCGCCATCAGGGGGGTACAGGCAGCACACCTGTAAGGAGCCCGGGGGTCCCCAGGGCCCCAGATGGAAACCCCCTCTTTTTTTATTTATTTGTTTATAAAAAAATATTTTTTTTTATAAAAAAATATTTTTTTTTAATATATATTTATTTTATTTTTTATTAAAGGGCCAATTTTTTTCTTTTATTTTTTTAGAGATCCGGAGGTCCACAGGAGCCCCGGAGGCCCCCAGGGCCCCAGATGGCAACCCCCCCCTTTTTTTATTTTTATAAAAAATATATATTTTTTTAATATATTTTTATTTTATTTTATTTTGTATTTTTCTTTTTATTAAAGGGCCATTTTTTTAGGGGTCTGGAGGTCCCCAGAGGCCCGGAGGCCACCAGGGCCCCAGATGGAAACCCCCTCTTTTTTTATTTATTTTTTTATAAAAAAAAAAAAAATTATAAAAAATATATTTTTTTATAAAAAATATATTTTTTAATATATTTTTATTTTATTTTTTATTAAAGGGCCAATTTTTTTTCTTATTTTTTTTAGAGGCCTGGAGGTCCACAGGGGCCCGGAGGCCCCCAGGGCCCCGGATGGCAACCCACTTTTTTTTTTATTTATTTTTTAAATATATTTTTTGAATATATATTTTTTTTTTTATTAAAGGGCCATTTTATTTAGGGGTCTGGAGGTCCCCAGGGGCCCGGAGATGACAACCCCCCTTTTTTTATAAAAAAAAAATTGTTTTTATATATTTTTCTATTTCTTTTATTTTTATATATATAATTATTATTATTATTATTATTATTAAAGGGCCCAGAGGTCCCCAGGGCCCTGGATGGCTACCCCCCTTTTTTATAGATAGTTTTCTTTAATTCTTCTCAATTCGCGGCAGCAGCCAATCCCCATGCAGCATTTCATGCGGCAGCACCCCCCCCCCCCCCCCCCGGTTCTGAAGCTGTGTAAGGGGCCCCAAAATTCCTGATGGCGGCCCTGATCAAATGCATATTTACCAACATAAATTTTTAGTGCAAACAAAATAGCATACCATTTTTTTTTGGGGTAAAATGTAAAAGATGGCATTAGGTCAAGTAAACAAAAGCCGAACATGTCAAGCCTTAAGGCTGAGTTCACACTATTGCTAATTGGATGTAGGTCTCTCCCTGCATCCATATCGCATGTCAGAAGCATTTTTTTGTTATGAATTTATTTTTATTTTTTACATGTATTTTTTGGATAAGGGTAGTGCTATATGTTGCATATAAAACTGCCATTTATGCCTTCAACTGCTTTGCAATTTCAATAAAAGGATAGCCTTATTGCTCTGTCCAACTGCCATTTGTATGGTGAGCTGTGGGGACACTTAGAGAAGCCTGGATCTTTGGTATTATAAAAGAAACTACGGTAGTTAACTGGTTACCGGGCCTCACCATCCCTTGACATCTAAAGTGGTCTGAACAATGTAATTTATTTATTCTATTCTTTGAAAATTAAATTTTCCCTATCATCACCACTCTGATAACAGAATTACATTATTGATTAAGCATAAATAACTTTTTTTTTTGCTAATAACAAGTTGAATCCTTTAGGCATATGGAATGAAACATTACGCTGTCAGCTGCTGTAATAGGAGAGGGTCTAACACTGGCGGTTGTACATTAGAAGCCTCCCCCGTCTAACCTTCTATATCCCCCCACCCCACCATAAGAGCATTGCACTTACTGTATCATTTGGAGTGTGTCATCTTTTCCCACCTGCTGTTCTCCAATAATGCCATTTACTTTCTTATTGGGATGCGTAACGAGAGATTATCACATCTCACCCATTACCACGCAAGCCCCATCGAGAGCGTGTATGCGCCTATTTAACCTTGCGCTTAATATGGATTGATTCGGATGGCTGTAATTTTATGATTAAGGTCAAGTGTGGAGGAATACTTATTACATGCAGATGAGACATCTGTGATTGATCATGTTACTTGCCGACACCCTTTAACCCCTTGATTCTCTTCGATCGCTTTTGTTATGACAACTTCTGCCATTCGCTACCGTTATTTAAAGTGACATTTTTGATTTTTTTTTTAGCAAAGTGCTTATCTTGAGTTATTCAAACTTCTAGCTGATTTTTTTGTTTTACATGATCTATATTTTTATCTATTTAATTTTTTTATATATTTCTTAATTTATTTTGACATGGTTTGTGTGTGTATATATATATATATATATATATATATATATATATAAAAAATTATGTTTTCTATTTTTATTTTGACGTTCTTTATATTTTTGTTTTTATATATGTATTTTTTATTTATTTTTTTGGACTTGATTTATATGTTTACTTTCATATATTTATTATGCTTCATATTTTAAAATTTACTAAATATATTTTCTATTTTCATTTTGACGTATAGTTTTTATGTTCACATGAGTCATATTTTTATTTATATATACATATATGTGAGGAATTAGCTCGGTAGCGGGTGTGTGTGACCCCCTGGATGGGTTCACTACACGCTGAACTGTACAGAAAGGCAGTAGAGGATGGTTGAAAACAAAATATATGGTTTATTTTTCCATATTGCTGGATACAAGTGCAAGCATCAAAACAGCATAAACTAAACAAAACATAAAATAAACCCTTGCCATTTGGGGCGTCTACCTTCTCAACACAGGAACCTACCTATGGAGTCTGGCACAGCCTACTGCTGGGCAGACACTACTGGTCCTACAGCAGAAAACAAAAAGTCTCTTTGATATTTATCACATAGAAATATTAATTAGCAGCTCATCTCTTCAGTAGTCTTTGTGACTGCTCCTTAACCACTTCCCGCCCGGCCAATAGCCGATTTACGGCCGGGAAGTGGTTATGAAATCGTGACAGGCCGTTCTCAAGCGGCCTGCACGATTTCATGCCGCACGCGCCCGTGCGGGCGCGCAGCGCGGCGATCGGTGATGCGGGGTGTCAGTCTGACACCCTGCACCTCCGATCTCGGTAACGAGTCTCCGGCGGAGCCTCGTTACCACGTGATCAGCCGTGTCCAATCACGGCTGATCACGATGTAAACAGGAAGAGCCGCCGACGGCTCTTCCTCACTCGCGTCTGACAGACGCGAGTACAGGAGAGCCGATCAGCGGCTCTCCTGACAGGGGGGGTTCGCGCTGATTGTTTATCAGCGCAGCCCCCCCTCGGATCGCCACACTAGACCACCAGGGAAATAAAAAAAATACCAAAAAAATACAAAAAAAAAATGACAAAAAAAAATGACAAAAAAAAAAATGACAAAAAAAGAAAATGACAAAAAAAAAAAAAGGGGGGCAGTAAAAAAAAATGATGCCAATCAGTGCCCACACATGGGCACTGATTGGCAACATTGATCCATCAGTGCCACCCCTCAGTGATCATCAGTGCCACCCCAGTGTCTGTCAGTGCCACCCCACAGTGCCAATCCATGCCCAGTGCCCACCTACCAGTGCCCACCTGTGCCACCTATCAGTGCCCACCTGTGCCGCCTATCAGTGCCCACCTGTGCCGCCTATCAGTGCCCACCTGTGCCGCCTATGAGTGCCCACTTGTGCCGCCTATGACTGCCCATCTGTGCTGCCTATGAGTGCCCAGTGCTGCCTATGAGTGCCCATCAGTGCCGCCCATGAGTGCCCATCAGTGCCGCCCATGAGTGCCCATCAGTGCCCAATACCAGCGCCGCCTATCAGTGCCCATCAGTGCTACCTAATCGGTGCCCATCAGAACTACCTCATCGGTGCCCATCAGTGCCACCTCATCGGTGCCCATCAGTGCCCATAATTGAAAGAGAAAACATACTCATTTACAAAAAAATTAACAGAAAAAAATAAAAACTTTATTTTTTTTTCAAAATCTTCGCTCTATTTTTAGTTGTTGCACGAAAAAAAAAAAACGCAGAGGTGATCAAATACCACCAAAAGAAAGCTCTATTTGTGGGGAAAAAAGGACGCCAATTTTGTTTGGGTGCAGTGTAGCATGACCGCGCAATTGTCATTCAAATTGCGACAGTGCTGAAAGCTGAAAATTGGCTTGGGCGGGAAGGTGCGTAAGTGCCTGGTATGGAAGTGGTTAACTCACAAAGCCTCAGGATGCAGCAATCAGTCGTCATCCTTATGGCCTGTACACACGATCCGAATATCAGACGAAAACCATCGTACGATGATGGATCGTACGATTTTCAGATCGTGTGTACACTACTTTCGAGAGCCGATCACGACCGTTCATCCGATATTATTAGATCGGACAAGCGCGAAAATTTTCCTCGTACGATGTCAGATCGTACGATTTTCGTTTAGTCAGTACAGTTGTCGTCCGACAATACAATACAAATACATTACAACACATGACATCACTTCCGATTTTTTTTTTTCTGTCGTACGAGAATTTTCGTGACTTTAATAACCTATTTCATTTTACTTGCGACTATTAAGCGGAAAAAGTCGTACGATCCGTCGTACGATATTCAGATCCTGTGTACGGGCCGTTAGGCTGTCTTTATAGAGGCTTTAATTGCTCCATTCTAAACAGTTGAAGTCTTGCAACGCCCCAAACCTCTCTGGCCATCTCTGCAGCCGACACCTAATAGTAATTGGTGTATTGTCTAAACAAGGCAGAAATGTATCTCCCGTCTGTGACTCCGACTTCAGAAAAGGTTCCTGTACTACTTCAATCCGACTTCTAGACGATTTGTACCCATTGATTTCAATGGAAGTCGCCTCAGAAGTCTGATCACTGTCTTAACTGAAGCAACAATACAGGAAGATAACATACATTTCTCAGGCAAACCCCTCCCTCCCCTAGAGGAGGGGGCGGAGACATGACCTGTCAGCCTGCACAAGGAGAGAGAGCAGCAGTGAGAGGTCTTTATTACAGGAAGCTCCTGAACAGAGGGGAATTCTCACACTGGAAGAAATACACAAATCTCACCAAGATTCAAGGAAGAATTCACATGAGGAATGGATTTACACGTGTGCTTATTCCTGGGTTCAGCTTTAACCACTCACGCCGTCATATGACGTCCAAAAAGGGGATCTGTTATCCTGGGTGGACGTCATATGACGTCCTGCACTTTGCCGGGGGATATCTGAATGATGCCTGCACCTAGAGGCATCATTCAGATATCATTGTTTTCCGGCGGCGATCCTGCACACCGTAAGAATGATCATAGTGGCGGTTCTGCCGCTTGATCATTCTTACAGGCGGCGGGAGGGGACATCCCCCCCTCCCGCCGCCATCTGGTGCTTCTCGGGGCTTTCCCGTCCCATCGGGGGCCCGGAGAGATGAACGCCGTTCGCCGGATGTGCAGCATAGAGATGACTGGTGACCAGATGGTCACCAGTCATCTCTATGACCGTTGGAGGCCCGGGTAAAAATGTAAAAAAAATAAAAATTAAGTAAAAAAAATAAAATAATAATAATTGAAACGCCCCTGTCCCCGGTAGCTCGCGCTCAGAAGCGTACGCACACGTAACTCCTCTGTAACTCTAAACTGGTAACCTGTAAAAAATTTAAAGCGTCTCCTATGGAGATTTTTAAGTAACAGCGTTTTTGCGCCATTCCATGAGTGTGCGCAATTTTAAAGCGTGACATGTTAGGTATCTATTTACTCGGCGTAACATCATCTTTCATATTTTACCAAAAAATTGGGCTTACTTTACTGTTTTGTTATTTTTTAATACATAAAACCATTTTTTTTACAAAAAAAAGGCGTTTGAAAAATGATTGCGCAAATACCGTGCAAGATAAAAAGTTGCAATGACCACCATTTTATTTCCTAGGGTGTCTGCTAAAATAAACATATATAATGTTTGGGGGTTCTGAGTCATTTTCTAGCAAAAGAATGATGATTTGTACATGTAGGAGAGAAGTGACAAATTGGCCCGGGAAGGAGGTGGGTTTTAAAGCCCTGTATTGAAGGGGTTAAGGGCTCATACCTGGGTATTTGCTGGCATCAGAAAGGCAAGTCAATGGGAAATTACAAAAAAAAAACAGCTAAAAGGAAGACAGAGGCAGGTCACACAGAATCCAGAAAGTTCTGAAATGCAAGTTAAATGTACCTGAAAATACGGCATTTGCCTGTCTGCACCAACCCTAATAAATTGACTTTTCATTACATTACTGTCATGCAGAGTTCTTTCCATGTATGAAAAATGCTGAGCATTCCAATGTCTGGTCAACCAGCAAAAACAACCATGAAGTGGCATCACTGCAAGGATTTTTTTTATTATTTCTATTAAATTAAATTGCTTTCTCCCTTATCCTTGAAAATCACTCGAAGAAGCGCAGCTTTCATCCATTGGCCTCTGTGACTTTTGTTTAACCCGACTCGGGATGATTTGCCAACTGTAAAAAAAAAAAAACGGAAAGTGTTCGCTTTCGCCAAATTGTTTAAACAAGAAAGTATGTTTGTGTTTAATTTGCTGAAAACTGGGAATTTTCTGTGTTTTATTAAAATACTAAAATGTAAGGGGCATTCTTCCCACTGATCCCCAATGTAAGGAACATTCTTCCCATTAATCACCAATGTAAGGGGCATTCTTCCCATTAATCACCAATGTAAGGAACATTCTTCTCACTGATCACCAATGTAAGGGGCATTCTTCCCATTAATCACCAATGTAAGGGGCATTCTTCCCACTGATCCCCAATGAAGAGTCATTCCTTCAATTAATCACCAATGTAAGGAGCATTCTTCCCACTGATCACCAATGTAAGGAACATTTTTCCCACTGATCCCCAATGTAAGGATCATTTTTCCCACTGATCACCAATGTAAGGGGCATTCTTCCCATTAATCACCAATGTAAGGGGCATTCTTCCCACTGATTACCAATGTAAGGAGCATTCTTCCCACTGATTACCAATGTAAGGAGCATTCTTCCCATTAATCACCAATGTAAGGAGCATTCTTCCCACTGATCACCAATGTAAGGAACATTCTTCCCACTGATCACCAATGTAAGGAACATTCTTCCCACTGATCACCAATGTAAAGGATCATTCTTCCCACTGATCACCAATGTAAGGAACATTCTTCCCACTGATCACCAATGTAAGGGACATTCTTCCCACCGATCACCAATGTAAGGAACATTCTTCCCACTGATCACCAATGTAAAGAACATTCTTCCCACTGACCACCAATGTAAGGAACATTCTTCTCACTGATCACCAATGTAAGGAACATTCTTTCCACTGATCACCAATGTAAGGAACATTCTTCCCACTGATCACCAATGTAAGGAACATTCTTCCCACTGATCACCAATGTAAGGAACATTCTTCCCACTGATCACCAATGTAAAGGATCATTCTTCCCACTGTTCGCCAATGTAAGGAACATTCTTCCCACTGATCACCAATGTAAGGAACATTCTTTCCACTGATCACCAATGTAAGGAACATTCTTCCCACTGATCACCAATGTAAGGAACATTCTTCCCACTGATCACCAATGTAAGGAACATTCTTCTCACTGATCACCAATGTAAGGAACATTCTTCCCACTGATCACCAATGAATGGTCATTCCTTCAATTAATCACCAATGTATGGGGCATTCTTTCCACTGGCCACCAATGTAATCACCTCTCATTAATCACAAATGTAAGGGGCATTCCTCCCATTAATCACCAATGTAAGACCCTTTTTTACACTGGGTCGCTTTGCAGGAGCTATGATGCTAAAAATAGTGCCTGCAAAGCGACCTGAAACAGCCGTTTCTGTCTCTCCAGTGTGAAATCCCCAATTTTTTTTCAAAATAGTCGCTCTATTTTTGTTTATAACGCAAAAAATAAAAACCGCAGAGGTGATCAAATACCACCAAAAGAAAGCTCTATTTGTGGGGGGGGGAAGGACGTAAAAAAAATTTCGGAGCTACTTCGCACGACCACGCAATTGTCAGTTAAAACGACACAGTGCCAAATCGCAAAAAGTGGCCTGGTCCATTAGCTGCAAAATAGTCCGGGGCTTAAGTAGTTAATGTCACCTGAAGATTATAATATAGAAATTGATTGGAGGGGAGTTCTCCATACTAATAATTGTGTATGTATGGTGGGTGTAATGTATCTGGGTGTAATATGTGTGTATGGGTGTATGGGGGGTATAATGTATATGTACTTTGTCTGCGGTCTCTGACCATCTCCTGTATTACGTCTGCAGTCTCTGACCGTGATGACATTGTTGAAAAGGGGCGGGGCATGGGCGACCTTAAAATGATGCCCCCCCTGAAAAACGTTCTGCGGACGCCCATGCCTGTCACCCCTGTAATGTTAAAGTTCTAAAGAAGTGGCTGAGAAAGAATCTTAACTGAAACATGTATTGCGGTTGGACTGACCCTTTAAATTTGGTTGCCCTTTAAACAAGACAACATTCCTTCCCTTCCAAGACGGCCAACCAATCTAAATACAATCCTGCTGATTTTGCAATTCAATTGGTAAAAAAAAAAACAGGCTTGAAAATCTCAGTTACATTAGCATAAGCTGTTCACAGCCACCTGTCTCTCTTTATTAGTGGCGTGGCATTAATTTCTTCCTGTGCATGTATTTAGCATATATGAGTGCTCCCCTTGTACAGCTATTGCGGTGGAATATGTTAAACATCCGTGGCCACTTGAGGAAAACAGATGCCCTTGGCTTTTAACATTGGAGTTTCTTTGGCCTGCAACAGTTTGCGTGTGGCCTTGGAGCTTATCAAATCCCATTTGTGAACTTGTGTTTTTTTACATTTATTTAGGCCAGAAGTAATCATCTACTTAGGTGCATCAAATATAGTGCTTATAAAACATCTTCCTGCATAAAGATTGCAAACATAACCTTCCACCATATTACTTCTTCCTGCAGTTCTTTGAGTTGTAATAAGATCGCCAAGGCTTTTATCCTGAATGTCACGTCTACCCCAACGCAGGTGGTCAGACACTATAGCTGGCTACTGTACGCTTCACCTATAGCAGCCCCCTTTCGCTTAAGACAAGCAGGCCTACCGGTAATTGGTTGCCCCCAGGACTTTATACACAATGCTATAGTGCCTGGGCAGACGTGAACTGAGCAAAGCAAACAGGTACTTGCAGTTTTAGCAGATAGTGTGGTTCAAAGACAGTTCAGGTAAAGACAGGCTGAGTTCAGAGGATCATTCAGTATCCATTCTAGGGTAAAATGCAGGCTGAGTTCAGGGGATAATCCAGCCCAATCTGGGTCATACTGTACACATGGGATCCAACAGCAAGCAAGGCAGACTAATGCCGCGTACATACGATCACTTTTTGTGATGAAAAAAAACGACGTTTTCAAAAACGTCATTTAAAATGATCGTGTGTGGGCAAAACGTTTTATGTCTTCAAGAAAACGACCAAAAAAAATTCGAACATGCTTGAATTTTTTGTGTCGTTTTTTAAAACGTTGTTTTTTGTGTCATAAAAAGTGATGGTGTGTGGGCAAAACGATGTTGAAAACAACGTTTTTAAACCCGCGCATGCTCAGAAGCAAGTTATGAGACGGAGCTTCAATGGAACAGAGTGCCGTCGAACGTGGTGTACGTCACCACGCTTTGCTAGAGCATTTTGGAAAAACGATGGTGTGTAGACAACGTCGTTTTGGAAAATGAAAAACGTCGTTTTGTTTTGTGAGATAAAATTACGTTTTTTTTCATCACAAAAAGTGATCGTGTGTACGCGGCATAACGGGAGGCTTGGTTTAGCACAGTGGTTCTCAACCTGGGGGGTCAAATAAAGATTTGCCAGGGGTCACCGAATCCTGGGATGTTCCTGAAGACCACACCGCTCTCCCAGCATTTTTTAGCCCACCCAGCTGGGCTGTTCCTGGAGCCCGTGGCCGCCCACTCAACCTCTTCGCATGGCTGGGGGAGGGGGGCATAGACTAGAGGTCAGCTGACTGGTGAGGAATGTGAAGTGGGAGGGGCTGCAGGAGACCCTATCTCCTGATTTCGGCTTAGATGTCACTGCTACAAGACACCACGAGGTCGGAGTCACAATGAGTAACATTACTTGCGATTTATATTTGCCATTAAAAGGACTTAAAGAGGAGGTTCACCCGAAATATAACATTTTCCATATGATCCAGCATACTGGCGTCAGCGCCAGTATGCTGTTTTTTTTTTTTTTAAATGCCCCACTTACTGTCTAATCTTGAATTTAGATTTATCTCCCTCTCGGTGGATGGCGCCTGTATATCCCGTCAAGGCTTACGAAAATACCCGATTTAGGACTCGGGTATTTCCGGCGCAATACGGCGCCTGCGCACAGACCTAGGAGCTGACTGCGCAGGCGCCGTATTTCTCCGAGTTTCCCTCTGAAAAAAGCCGAAATAGGACTCGGAGAAATACAGCGCCTGCACAGTCAGCTCCTAGGTCTATGCGCAGGCGCCGTATTGCGCCGGAAATACATGAGTCCTAAATCGGGTATTTTCGGAAGCCGTGACGGGATATACAGACGCCCTCCACCGCGGGGAGATAAAATCAAAATTCAAGATTAGACAGTAAGTGGAGCATTTAAAAAAAAAAAAAACAGCATACTGGCGCTGACGCCAGTATGCTGGATCACATGGGAAAGATTATATTTAGGGTGAACTTCCGCTTTAAGGAGCGCTAAATGTCTGTGGATTAGGGGTGCAAATAATTTATCTTGCCTTGGGTGCTGACAACCCACCCTATGGAAATTTGACTGTTAGGGGTCCCCACAACTGGGGGAATTGTATCAAGGGATCACGGCACTAGAAGGTTGAGAACCACTGGTTTAGCACAATACAGGTAAGTCTGTCTCTATCACAAGCAAGGGATAGAGTGTTTGGTTTGCTTTTATCAGGTGACTGAGCTAATCAATCACTTAACGGGTGAACACAGACAGGGAGGGAAAGCAATAGCCAACACCCGGGTGCTGGAATAAGGAACAGGGACACTAAGTGCTCATGACATCATATTTTTTCATTATATTTGGATGTAGATATGTACATCCCTTTAAATGTATCTTCCCTCTAGTAATGGCATTGTAAAAAGCAATCACAGCCTAAATACACCAACCAGCCACAACATTATGATGACCCACCTAATGTTAAGTAGGTCCTCCTTTTACTGCCTAAACAGTCTCTTTAGCTCCCAGAACAGCCCTGACCCATCAAAGTATGAACGACACTAGACCTCTGAAGATATGTTGTAGTTTCTGGCACCAAACTGTCAGTATTAAATTCTTTAATTCATGTACTGTAAGCTATGAGGTGGGCTTCCATAGATCAGACTTGTTTTTCCAGCATATCCCACAGATACGCGATGGATTGAGATCTGGAGAACCTCAAATTTATTGTTGTGTTTCTCAAACCATTCTTGAACCATTTTTGCATTATGCTGCTTTAAGAGGTCATTGTCATCAGAGAATACCGTTTTCACAAAGGGGTATACTTGGTCAGCAATGGTTTTTAGGTATTATGTGTGTAGCGCTAACCCCACAGGAGCCGATGGATAGATTTGGGATTGGCGTGTTACCTTTGTAGCGAGTCTAGGGGTATGATGATGAATAGATGATGTGAGTAATGACGAAATGTCCAAACAGCAAGGCAAACAGTTAACTTCAGGTAGATAGAGAAAGATGGTGAAAGGAGAAACTGCAGATTCGGGCCTTAAAGCGGAGCTCCACCCTAAAGTGAAGATCCGCTGATCGGAACCCTCCCCCCTCCGGTGTCACATTTGACACCTTTCAGGGGGAGGTGGGTGCAGATATCTGTCTAAAGACAGTTATTTGCACCCACTTCCGGCCCGCAGTCTCGGGCAAAAGACGAGTTTTTCCCTGTTGTGTGCTGGGAAGTCTCGGCTCCCAGCACACAGTGGGAGCCAATCGGCGGGCACAGCGCGACTCACGCATGTGCCGTAGGGAATCGGGCAGTGAAGCCGGAATGCTTCACTTCCTGGTTCCCTCACTGTGGATGGAGGGGGGAGCAGCAGAGAGACGAGCGAACGCTCGTCCTCTGATGTGGACGCCGCTGGACTCCAGGACAGGTAAGTTTCCTAATATTAAAAGTCAGCAGCTGCAGTATTTGTAGCTGCTGGCTTTTAATATTTTTTTTTAAGGGGCCATCCGCTTTAACTATTATGGAAGCAGTCCTGCTTCAATGGTACCTTTGCTTCGTCGCCACTCCAGCCAGAGTGGGTATAGTGTACCCGGACAGTCTCTCTCGCAGAACTGGCAGCCATGGTATCACTCGGAACTTTGAGAAGGAAGACAAGCCTCTGCCACAGACTTGGCTCAGTGAAATTAGGAGTGGTGCCTCTGCCACAGGCCCTTGCTCTAGAACGCAGCTTAATGGAGCAATTCCTTCTCAATAAAAGTGGTCTGCCTGAATCTCCCACAGGTAGCTCTTGAATTTGGTGACCGACTGACAGGTTGCCATCAACAAACTCCCAGTGTCCGGTATCTCAGATCCCCGATGGTTCGTCCAGGCCCAATTGGATCGCCTGCCTCCGGGCTCTCCTCAGACTGACTCCCCACCGAACAGCACTACTCGCTTGGGATCTTCTCTTAAGTTGAATGGGACCCAATAAGTCACTGGGTCCCATGGCAGCTTCAATCGCTCCGGCCCAGCATGGTACCAGAACGGAAATTAACGTGTTGCATGTGCACCCCCGGCCTGGTAGGCCATATCGCCAGGGGCCTGTGATGTGCGCACACCCTGAAGGTGGGTGCCACACCCGGATCCAACCACAAACTCCCCCGCCCAAAATGGCGCCTAACTAGAAGTACCCTCCCCCAGCATGCCCCACGAGGGAAAACCCCCTCTGATTGGCTGCTGGCAAGAAGTCGCTCTGGCTCAGACTCCACTGTCGCCACCCGATGCCCTGGGGTGGTAAAGCACCTCTGGAACACAGAATGAACCGACAGCACAGCACAGGAACTAAATTTACACAAATCACATGGATGAGAGCTACATAACTCGCTCATCTCCCTCTAATTTTAAATAGCGTCCGTACTGAAAGTACAGGGGCGCTACATGTGTCAAGTAATATCCATGTGAATGGCAGGACCCAAGGTTTACATTTCCCAAAGCATCACACTGCCCCTGCCAACTTGCCTTCTTCTTCACATACTGCATGCTGGTGCCATCTCTTCTCCAGGTAAGCAATGCTCATGCACCCGGCCATTCACATGAGTTAAAAGAAAACATGATTCATCAGACCAGGCCACCTTTTTCCATTGCTCCATGGCCCAGTTCTGATGCTCATGTGCCCATTGTAGGTGCTTTTTGCTGTGTATACGGGTCAGCATGGGCACTCTGACCAGTCTGCGGCTACGCGGCCCCATACACGACAAACTGCTTTCAACACATCAACTTCAGGGACAACATGTTTACTTGCTGCCTATTACATTCCACCGACTTTCAGATGCCATTGTAACAAGCTAATCAATGTTATTCAATTAACCTGTCAGTGGTCTTAATGTTATGGCTAATCGGTGTATGTTTCAGTCTTATGTTTCAATATTCCAGCCAGTGTATCAGCCTTGTCAGGTAATTTAACAGAAGTCAACCTGCTTGCTGATATGTATGAATGATGCTGCACTGTAACACTTCTGTTGTCCTGTATGCTGGGTGTAATTCTCAGTATCTGTTCTTATTCTTTATGTATGGACAGGGCCACTTATGGGGGGGGGGGCACCAGTCCACCTGTAGGGGGCCCAGGTACACAGAGGGGCCGAGCAGCAGGGCAATTTGGTGCGGTCAGGCAGAGGGGCAATTACAGAAGGATGACCTGTGTGGTCCTCTGCAGCAGCTGAAAGCTGGTTTCTCTCCCTCCTGCCGACTTTCAGCTCCTGCAGGGAGAGACACAGACACTCCCTGTTCTGCCTGATTCTGGTCTCCCCCTCCCATGTGGCCCCTGCCTGTCACTGTGCTGCCCCCCTCCTGTAGCACTTCCGTTTTCCCTATCCTATATAAAAAAAAAAATTAAAAAAAAATTGTAACCGTAAAAAATAATTTTTAGAAATGGTCAAATAAAATAATATTGAAAATATAAGCTTTTTTAAAAAATCATATAAAAAAAATTCAAAAAACAATTAAAAGGGCTTATTCACACAGGTTCTCTGTTACGTTTGTGTCCACTAATAATGATTTTAGTGTATTTTTTGTGAAAATATTTTTTGGATATATTCAGGGGGAGGGGCCCTGACCGGTAGGCTGTATAGTGTCCCGTGATTTCTAACAGCCGCCCTGTGTATGGATGGTGCACATTATCACTTCTCTTGCTGGGTGTAATTTTCACTATCTATTCCTATTCTTAAGCCTTATACACACGGTCGGACTTTTGGCCAACCAACTTTAAAATCTGCAACTTTTCGAATTTGTCCGACCGTGTGTACGTTCCATCGGACCAACTTTTTTGGGTTTCATCGGACAAAAGGTTGGGTCTGTGAACGAACCAACTTTCCGGCAACAAAAGTCCGATGGTGCCTTGTCCGACCGTGTGTACAGCAAACCTTCGGACTTTTGGACAAAGTACAAATACGCATGCTCAGAACCAATGTTAAAATCAACCAACAATAGCAGAAGTTAACCAAAGGGTGGCGGTAAAGAGCAGAAAAGAGAAGAAAAACCACGTGATGATGGAAAAGTTTTAGAAACGTTTGCAGAAAAGTCTGAGGCCGTGTACACACGGCAGAGATCCTCGACGGGCAGAACACATCGTTCCGCCCGTCGAGGATCTCTGCCGGCCGTCGAAATCGGCGACCCGCCCGTCGGGAATGGCAACCAGCCATTCATCCAGGCGGGCCGTCCCGCCGACGGGAAGCTCGCCGAGACCGTACACACGGCCGAGATCCTCGCTGGAATGTGCATTCCAGCGAGGTTCTCGCTGGTTTTCAGCGAGAACCTCGGCCGTGTGTACGGCGGCTGACTGTGTGTATGCTATGGGTGTGACCGGACAAATCAATTAGGACAAAAATCCAAGGGAAATTTTGTTGGATGTCCTACCGTGTGTACGGGCCTTTTTTCACTATGATCGGACCCTGCAGAGTACCACTTTTCTTGTCCTGTATGCTGGGTGTAAATCTCAGTATCTGTTTTTATTCTGCATGTATGGACACTCCACATTATCACTTCTCTTGTAGACATGTGCACACTGATAAATATTTTGTTTCGTAATTTCGTTTTCGTCCGAAAAATACGTTTATTTAGTCCCGGAATTCTTTTTATTTCCAGTATTATGTTTTTCGTAAAAACAATGCATTCGTCTGAAAATCCAAATTAATTAAGGTCAAATCTGAAGGCTTATGGTGTCTGTCGAATGTTCTAAGAAAAAAAAAAAGATTCGACAGAATCTTAAAAAAAATAAAAAGATTTGACGGAGCAACGGAACTGTACGATGCCGCATGTAATGTTCCGCCTACAAGCTATAGTAGAATTCTAATGTATGACTAATAATAATTATATTTATTAATTATTATTACTAGTCAACCAACTATAGAATTCTTCTATAGCCTAGGTAGGGGCAGAGCATTTGACCATAAATGTCCGCTGGCTGCGATCGTATGTTTTTAGATACTTCGTCGAATCTTCATGTCTCTCTATGTCGAATCCTTTCTCTCTATGTCGAATCTTTTCTCTCTATGTCGAGTCTTTTCTCTTTAGGTAGAATTTTCATGTCTCTCTATGTCGAATCTTTTCTCTCTATGTCGAATCTTTTCTCTTTATGTAGAATCTTCAGGTCTCTCTATGTCGAATCTTCATGTCTCTCTATGTCGAATCCTTTCTCTCTATGTCAAATCTTTTCTCTCTATGTCGAATCTTCATGTCTCTCTATGTCGAATCTTCATGTCCCTCTATGTAGAATCTTCATGTCTCTCTATGTCGAATCCTTTCTCTCTATGTCGAATCTTCATGTCTCTCTATGTCGAATCCTTTCTCTCTATGTCGAATCTTCATGTCTCTCTATGTCGAATCCTTTCTCTCTGTTGAATCTTCATGTCTCTTTTTGTTGAATCTTTTTGTTAAAACGATAACGAAAATACATGAAATTCGGACGAAAATGCATTCGGACTAAAACTAATGCACATGTCTATTCTCTTGTGGTGTTCGTCATTCCTTCCTTGGACCCGGCAAAGTACCACTTCTCTTCTCAAGGAGCTGTGGTGGCTCAACGTGATTGGCACTGCGCTGACAAGCCATTCACCTCTGCAGCCAAGGGTTCGGATTCCGGTCTCGGCTACATGTGAATTGTGTTTGGTGGTCTCAGCCCGGCTCCCGGTGGCGAAGGACCTACGGGGCTGGCTGGGTGGGCTAGACCCCCTCACTCCCTCATAGGGGGAGTCCCTCTGCCCCGTTGGGGTCCTGTTGGGCCCCAGTTGGGCTCCTAAGTGGAGCAGGTAGGGTGGGGTGAGTGGGAGGACCCCCCTCACACCCGCCATTGCCCCCTTCGGGGGGGGTCTGCCTACTCCCAACTCCTGCAGTCCGGCTCCTCTCTCTCGAGTTCACGCACAAAATACACTTTAAAAAAAAAAAGTACCACTTCTCCTGTTCTGTATTCTGGGTGTATGATTTTGGGTCTATACTTCCAATAGAGAAGAGGCGCCACCAGATTCTGTTTGAAAATGGAGACAGATCTGGTGAAAAACGCCAGATGGAGAGACCATTCTTGGTTATCAATCTAATGACTAAGGTAGTTGGCCTACCAAAATTGGTAAAGTTAGAATGAGGAAAGAGCGGGGCAGTGCTCTCTGTCCACTGTTAGAAAACAACACTAGACAGAAAGCATTTTATTTCAGGGACCAGCATGACCTTGGTGCCCGAGAAGGAGGACCTGGGAACCCCTCCAGGGACCACTTCATGCAGTGCTTCACAAAAAAAAAAAAAAATAAGACAACAATAAACTTTCGTTGGGCCAGGCTTTCTGCTACAAAGTGGAAATTGTGGCTCAGTCACTCCAGACAGCATTCCTCCCGAAAATAATCCAGATCCAGTGCTGGCACGGCAGACAAAGAGGAGCAGCAGCCGCACACCCCAGGAGGGGACCACCCACTTCCCAACAAGCATAGCCTTTAAATCCATTCAAGAGTGCTCCAAGCCAAGTGAAGGAACAGAGCTCCCATCTCCAAAAAGGCGGCCATATCCCCAAGTTAGGTTGTGGTCCAAGGCTACACCAGGACCCCCTTAGTGGCGAAGATAGGTTGGGGGGTGCCCCTTGGTGCAGCTTGGTTTTGTACCTAATGTCCAGCTCCTGTGTGTGGTCAGTTGTTACTGATAAAAGAGGTATGTCCCTCAATGAACATATCGTGTTTCCCCAAAAGTATTATCTATCCCAAAAATAAGCCCTAGTTTAAAATGCTTGTAAAATCCTATAATCCACTCTATTACTGTAGTATATAATGTACAGTGTGTGTTTTCATAATATAATTGCAGGGAGGAACGCTCCGGCGGGTCACAAAAGCGCAGAGCGGCACTATAACAAAGGTATTTGGCACAATTATTATACAGAAACACACACATTATATAATACTGTAATAGAGTGGGTTATAGGATTTTACAAACATTTTAACTTGGTTCACACTGGGGATTCCTGACAGGCAGGGAGGGTGAGGGGGAGAGAAGACAGCACATTACATGGTAAGACCTACCCTGAAAATAAGCCCTACTGTGTCTTTGTTGCCAAAATTAACCACTTAACCCCCGGACCATATTGCTGCCCAATGACCAGAGCACTTTTTGTGATTTGGCACTGCGTTGTTTTAACTGACAATTGCACGGTCGTGCGACGTAGCTCCCAAACAAAATTGGCGTCCTTTTTTTTCCCACAACTAGAGCTTTCTTTTGGTGGTATTTGATCATCTCTGTGGTTTTTATTTTTTGCGCTATAAACAAAAATAAAGCGACTATTTTGAAAAAAAAAAATATTTTTTACTGTTTGCTCTAATAAATATCACCCAAAAATATATATAAAAAAAAAAATTTTCCTCAGGTTAGGCCGATGCGTATTCTTCTACATATTTTTTGTTAAAAAAAATCGCAATAAGCGTTTATTGATTGGTTTGCGCAAAAGTTATAGCGTTTACAAAATAGGGGGTAGTTTTATGGCATTTTTATTATTTTTTTTTTACTAGTAATGGCGGCGATCAGCGTTTTTTTTTCAGTACTGCGACATTATGGTGGACACTTTTGACCCATTTTTGGGACCATTGGCATTTTTATAGCGATCAGTGCTATAAAAATGCATTGGATTACTATAAAAATGCCATTGGCAGTGAATGGGTTAACACTAGGGGGCGGGGAATGGGTTAAGTATGTTCCTGGGTGTGTTCTAACTGTATGGGGGGGTGGACTCACTAGGGGAAATCACTGATCTTCTGTTCATACATTGTATGAACAGAAGATCAGCATTTCTCCCCTGACAGGACCGGGAGCTTTGTGTTTACACACATAGCTCCCGGTCCCCGCTCTGTAACGAGCGATCGCGTGTGCCCGGCGGCGATCGTGCCTGCCGAGCACGCCCATGGGACACAGGGGCGAGCGGGCAGTTAGCATACAATATGATTCTAGCATACGGTAATATGTCAGTAATCAGACGGATGAGCATATTGTAATTTGTATTTTTCATATTTTTTTATTTGCAAAATATTGGGTAAACATCGACTTTTTGGAATATTAAAATTAAATACATCCAATTGCTGAATACTGTTGCGATGGTTAAAAACAAACAAAAACACGTGAAACACAAGCAAAGATAAGATGTTGATGGGCTTTTCTAATGTATCGCCCACCAGTACACGACACATGAGGAAAACAATGTGAAAAAGAGGGGTGTACTGCGCTAATTCGATAAATGGTAAAGCGGCAACTAAAAATGTTATACAACACTAATAATAATGGTCCAAGGAAGAGCTTCGCTGTTGTAGGCTGAAATGTGACACTAGTGACAATAAATTGCTAGATAAATATCAATTAAAATTATGAAACACCGAATAAAATGATATCTGTAAATAGGTCTGTGAGACCTTAATAAGATAACAAGAAGGGGTTAATCCCTAAATTAGGTAGAAACCTGAAAATTACCAAGTGAATAAATATCAGTCCATGTGAACAAACCCAAAAAATTCTTAGTAATACCCAGGGCCGATCCTAGGGTCACCAGCGCTTGGGTGCAGAAATATTTCTATGTGGGCGTTGTCATTTTACTAGACCCTCCCCTTTACAAATGTTTCTATGGCAATGACTCAGAACCACAGAGATGCTCCCCCACAAAGTCTTCATTACCCTGGGATCCTTACATGATCTCTTAACAATAAACAAAATATAGGAAGCGAAGCAAAGTACTTTATTGGGACCTGGAGGGGGGCCTCTCTGATGGACACAAACAGGGCTTCTGTTAGTCCGCGTACACACGGAGGGACATGTCCGCTGAAACGGTCCGACGGACCGTTTCCAGCGGACATGTCTCCTCTGGATTTTGGTCCGATGGCGTGTACACACCATCGGATCAAAATCCCCGCCGGCAGACAGCGCGGTGACGTGGCGATGACGTTGACGCCGCCACGTCACCGAACCAGGAAGTGAAAAACTTCCACGCATTCGTCGCATCCTTCCTACGCTTGTGCGGGCAGATATGTCCGCTGGTTAGTGTACTAACCAGCGGACATATCCGACGGACATGTCTCCGGCGGACAAATTTTAAAGCATGTTTTAAAATTTGTCCGCCGGTCAGATATGTCCGCTAGCCCATACACACGATCGGATTTGTCTGCTGAACTGGTCCGTCGGACCAGTTTGAGCGGACAAATTCGATCGTGTGTACGCGGCCTTAGAGGGATGTTTGGCGCCCCCATCTTTGCAGGCGCCTGGGTGCAATGCACCATGTGCACCCTACCTAGGATCAGCCCTGGGAATACCATTAACAAAGCGTCAAAGGTAAAAAATTGGAATAAAGTAAAAAATATTAATGCAGAGTGTCCATATAAACTTAAATGTCCCCAGTGTTCAATGAATCCAATAGTCCAAAAAAAGTGCTGACAGGATAGTGCCTCCACCAAACAAGCACACTGCCGCTTACCAGATGGACGTGATCTCTATTTTTTTTTATATTTTTTGCGCTACAAACAAAAATAGAGCGACAATTTTGAAAAAAATATTTTTTACTTTTTGCTTTAATAAATATCCCCAAAGAATATATAAAAAAAAAACTTTAAGCGTTTATTGATTGGTTTGCGCAAAATGTATAGCGTCTACCAAATAGGGGATAGTTTTATTGCATTTTTATTAACAATTTTTGTTTTCTAGTAATGGCGGCGATCAGCGATTTTTATCGTGACTGCAGCATTATGGCGGACACATGGGACACTTTTGACACTATTTTGGGACCATTGTCATTTTTGAAGCAAACCGTGCTATAAAAATGCACTGGTAACTGTAAAAATGACACTGGCAGTGAAGGGGTTAACCAGAACGTGGCGCTGTAGGGGTCAAGTGTGCCCTAATGTGTGATTCTTACTGTGGGGGGCGTGGCTTGGCGTGTGACGTCACTGATCGTTGTTCCCTATGACAGGGAACAGACGATCAGTGAGGATGCGTACACACGATCAGTCCATCCGATGAGAACGGTCCGAAGGACCGTTTTCATCAGTTAACCGATAAAGCTGACTGATGGTGCCTATATATTATCGGTTCAAAAAACGATCGTGTTAGAAAGCGGTGACATTTACGTGTTTTAACACAATGACGTGCTGAAAAAAACGAAGTTCAATGTTTCCAAGCATGAGTCGACTTGATTCTGAGCATGCGCGGCCCCTTAACCAATGCTTTTGCATACTAACGATCGGTTTTGACCCATTCATCAAATTTTAAAGTAAGTTCTCTTTTTTTTGATCAAAGGATAACTGATCGATGAGGCCCACACACGATTTTCGGTTTTGACCGATCATGTGTATGCGGCCTGACAGTCTGACTAGGAAGCACGGAGAGAGGTTTGTTTACACTTACCTCTCCCTGTTCTTCCTCTGTGTGAACCGATCACGGGGCACCGGCGGCGATCGGGTACGATCGGGCACGGTCACGGAGAAGAGGACCGGGGAGAGGTAAGCAAACCTCTCCCTGTGCTTTCTAGTCAGACTGTAGCTGATCATCTGTTCCCTGTCATAGGGAACGACGATCAGTGATGTCACACGCCAAGCCACGCCCCCCACAGTAAGAATCACACATTAGGGCGCACGTAACCCCTACAGTGCCCCTCCTGGTTAACCCCTTCACTGCCAGTGTAATTTTTACAGTAACCAGTGCATTTTTATAGCACTGTTCGCTGTAAAAATGACAAAGGTCCCAATGACAGCACAGTGGTCCAGTGAGTAGCACTTTCGCCTAGCAGCAAAAGGGTCGCTGGTTCGAATCCCAACCACGACACCATCTGCCTGGAGTTTGCATGTTCTCCCTGTGTCTGCGTGGGTTTCCTCCGGGTACTCTTGTTTCCTCCCACACTCCAAAGACATGCTGGTAGGTAAATTGGATCGTCCAAAAATTGACCCAGTATATATGTATATATGTGTGTATGACTGTGTGTCCATAGCGTGTCAAGATCCTACGGGGTAAAAATGACCGCACCAGCCAAGCAGACTCTGGCTGGAAAAAGCGTCCAGAGGCGATTCAGTTCGCATGCGTTGCGCTATACAAGTCATTCATTCATTCATTCATTCATTCATTCATTCAAAAATAGTGCACACCAACAGCTGGGATCTTAAAGGGGACGTACATGTATGCCCTTGTGCCCAGCCGTGCCATTTTGTCGACGTATATCGTCGCGCGGCGGTCCTCAAGCGGTTAATCGCGTTACTCGTTAACCAAGGTTCCACTGTAACTAGTTATGGCTTTATGATTTGCCGCTATTGTGCTTTTTAACATATGCACACCCTTTAAATATAAAGTCAGACGGAATGCCATTAAAATAAACACAGAGCCACCCGGCGGACTTGTAAAATAACTTCAGTGCAATTATCAGAAACCAATTCTCTGTCTGTAGCTTGATAAGATTATTTTAACTCAGGCAAACAATTATTTGAATTAATTAATCCTTTTCCTACTGTCTCCATTCATTGTATCCTTCTGCGACAGCAGAGGTGTTAATTACGCTCAATGTATTTATGGCGTTTAATTGTGTACACTTTAACGCCTAGCTTGGCGATTGCGACCTTGATTTTGATTGGCACATGGTTTATTTCAGAAGGCTCATTTCCGCTCCCGAGGCAGACGGGGAAGGTCGCGACGAAGGAAAAAAAAAAACGGATCTGCTATTAAATCAAAGATGCAAATATATTTCTCAAAAATAAGCAAATCGTATTTACATATTTTTTTGTTGCGTTTATTTTGGCCGGGCAAATCATTTCAATTAATTAACGGCAGTAAAAAAAAAAGTATAATTAATGCCAGATCATTTGTTCTCCGCCGCGTTAAGTAGCCGGTTTTCTTTTGTTTATATAAATAATCAGCATGGCCTAATTTCAAGTGACACGACGTGTAGCTTAGAATAAAGAAAATAAAGAGAAAGAAGGGCTTTGTATGTAAGTATATATTTGTTGCGTTTACATCAAGGGATGTCGAAAAAGCCTTTTAGGTAGCGTGGTTGTGAATTCAAATCATGTGGAACAGGAAGTTGTGCGCATTGATGCCTGGCTGGGAGCGCTAAAAGGAACATCTTAGGTTATGTTCCTTTCTTCTGCTGATTTTATTGAAGTTCAACAAACAAAAACAGAGAGCAAAGAGGGAAGAAAAAGGCAAGAACGCAAGTTTTATTTAAAAGCGCAGACTTCGGCGCGGCAGCTATTTTTATGAGATCTGAAGTTTTTCGCAGGCTTGTGCCCAGAGTCAACAAACATTATTTTTTTTTTTTTGCATTGTTGGAATATGTTATGTTTACGGAGTCATTAAAAAAAAATTGTAGTAAGAAAACAAGTGATAATAAGCCCAGATCTGGTTGAAGCCGGGGCAGCCATACTGCTTAAAGGGGTGTTCCAGCCAAAATTGTGTTTATTAAAAGTAAGCAGCTACAAAAAGTGTAGCTGCTGGCTTTTAATAAACACTCACTTACCTGCTCCTGCGTTCCAGCGACGCGTCGACCGGGGCTCCGCTCCTCCCCCCCCTCCCCAGCCGGCGTCTCCATCTCGACTGTGGGCACCCAGCCGTGACAGCCTTCGGCTTCACGGCCGGGCACCCACTGCGCATGCACGAGCCGCACTGCGCATGCGCGCGGCGCGGCTCGCCGCTGATTGGAGAGGCGATCGCATGGGTCCTGTCAGTGTCCCATGTGATCGCCTACAGGGAGGGGCTGGTGTACTGTAGGCGATTAATGCTTAATCGCCTAACCAGCCCCTCGGCGGAAGCAGGAAGTGGGACAGGAAGTCCCACTCCTACTGAAGCCCCCACTCCCCCCCCCAAAAAAATTACATGCCAAATGTGGCATGTATGGGGGTGAGGAGTGGAACAAGAGGAAGTTCCAAATTTGTGTGGAACTCCTCTTTAATAAGCCCATTATCCACAGCTAACTACTACACATGTGCAGACTGGAATATTTTGTTTCGTTTTTTCGTTTTCGTTTGGAAAATAAATGTATTTAGTTACTCCCGAAAATCGTTTTGATCTATTTCATTTTTCGTTGGGGAATAGCTTTCGTCCGAAAATCCAATAATACTTGGTTTCTGTCGAATGGTCAAAAGAATATTCGACGGAACGTCGAATCTTTACGTCGAATCGTACATTTCCGTTCGAATATTCCGCCTACAAGAATTCTAATGTTGTATGACTAGTAATAATGTCGAATCTATTTTCTCATAAATCAAAATCTATTCTCTGTAATGTTGAATCTAATATTTCTATGATGTCGAATCTTTTCTCTATAATGTCGAATCTTTTCCCTATAATGTCGAATCTTTTCCCTATAATGTCGAATCTCTCTATATCAAATTTTTACCGCAACGAAAATGAAAATAAAGCATTTTTTATGTCGGATCTTTCGGTTTTCGTTTCTTGCACTTTCGTTATCGTTTTAACAAAAAAACTGATTTATGGCCGAAAATGCATTCTAACGAAAACTAATGCACATGTCTACTAACTACTGACACTTATTTGAAGGTACTGACCCTCCCATGTAACCAAATTGCTCCTCTCCCTCTTTCATCTTCAGTTGTCCCTCTTTTTTCTCTGCTGTATATATAGATCTGTTCTAATGCACTATTTAACCTCTTGCCGACCGCCCATCGTAGTTCTACAGTGGCAGCGTGATTTTGCATTGCAGCCACTAGGGGCAGCCATCGGGGGCGCACACGTGTGCCCCCTGCTCGCCCCTGGTGCCGATGTGAGTGCCCGGCGGGCACGATCACCGCAGGGCAACCGGCGATCGCTCTTTACAGAGCGAGAACCGGGAGCTGTGTGTGTAAACACACAGCTCCCGGTCCTGTCAGGGGAAGAAATGCCTGATCGCCTGTTCATACAATGTATTAACAGCGATTTGTCATTTCCCCTAGTCAGTCCCACCCCCCCTTCAGTTAGAACACACCTAGGGAACATAATTAACCCCTTCCTCGCCCCCTAGTGTTAACCCCTGCCAGTGAAATTTTTACAGTAATCAATGCATTTTTATAGCACTGATCGCTATAAAAATGCTAATGGTCCCAAAAATGTGTCAAAAGTGTCCGAAGTTTCCGCCATCAGGTCGCAGCACCGGTAAAAATCGCAGATCGCCGCCATTACTAGTAAAAAAATATTAATAAAAATGCCATAAATCTATCCCCTATTTTGTAGAAGCTATAACCTATGCGCAAACCACTAAATAAAAGCTTATTGCGATTTTTTTTTAGGAAGAATACGTATCGGCCTAAACTGAGGAAAAATATTTTTTTTTATATATTTTTGGGGGATATTTATTATAGCAAAAAGTAAAAAATATTATTTTTTTTTGTTTATAGCGCAAAAAAATTAAAACCGCAGAGGTGATCAGATACCACCAAAAGAAAGCTCTATTTGTGGGAAAAAAAGGACGCCAATTTTGTTTGGGAGCCACGTCGCACGACCGCGCAATCTTCAGTTAAATCGACGCAGTGCCGAATCGCAAAAAGGGGCAAGGTCCTTTACCTGCACAATGGTCCGGGTCTTAAGTGGTCAAGTGTTAAACCTTTCAACTAACTTCTAAATTAATGCAAAATAAATAATAAGAACCTAAGTGAAACTTAAAGTTCCACCTAGGGTTGCCACCTGTACGGTTTTGACCCGGACAGTATGGGTTTAGGAGGCTGTGCCCGGGTTTCCCTCTGCCTCACACCCGGACACCATTTTTTGCTGACTGGGAGTACCATGGGGCCTCCTTTTAGGAGCCCCAGCACACAGGGGGACCCGGACAGCAGGGGGATCGGAGCAGCGGGAGGGGGAGGCAATTACAGAGCAATTAAAACATAAGTGAGAGAGAGGCGACAGTCAGCTGCTGGTACGAAAGTTTTTAATAAAATAGATGCTTAGAAACAATGCACTCACTCTTCATGTCAGAGCTGTAGTAGGCATGTCAGTTGTGAAGTCGGCTGTCCTATTCTCCCCTCAGATCCACGCTACTTTACTGAATCGCTGGAGGAAGCCAAAAGATACAGAACCGTGGGGAAACTGCAGTGAGCTGTCAGCCTGGGATACTGTGACCAATCAGAGCGTTCCGGAGGCTTAACCACGCCTCCATCATCAGAGGCTGACATGAGTTTCCCGCGGCTCTCTGTTTCCTCCAGCGATTCAGTGGTAACCGCAGCGTGGAGCAGAGGGGAGAATGGCACAGCCGACTTCACAGACACTGACATGAAGAGTGAGTGCATTGTTTATAAGCATCTATTTTATTAAAAACTTCCATACCAGCAGCTGCCTGTCACCTCTCTCTCTCCCTTTTTGACTCCTCTGTGTTTGCCCCCCCTCTCTGTGTTTGCCCCCACTCTTCTGTAATTGCACCCCCTCCTCTGTAATTGCACCCTCATCCTCTGTAATTACACCCCCTCCTCTGTAATTGCACCCTCCTCCTCTGTAATTGCACCCTCCTCCTCTGTAATTGCACCCCCTCCTCTGTAATTGCACCCTCCTCCTCTGTAATTGCACCCCCTCCTCTGTAATTGCACCCTCCTCCTCTGTAATTGCACCCCCTCCTCTGTAATTGCACCCTCCTCCTCTGTAATTGCACCCTGCTCCTCTGTAATTGCACCCCCTCCTCTGTAATTGCACCCTCATCCTCTGTTTTTGCACCCTCCTCCTCTGTAATTGCACCCTCCTCCTCTGTAATTGCACCCTCCTCCTCTGTAATTGCACCCCCTCCTCTGTAATTGCACCCTCCTCCTCTGTAATTGCACCCCCTCCTCTGTAATTGCACCCTCCTCCTCTGCACCCTCCTCCTCTGTAATTGCACCCTCCTCCTCTGTAATTGCACCCTCCTCCTCTGTAATTGCACCCCCTCCTCTGTAATTGCACCCTCCTCCTCTGTAATTGCACCCTCCTCCTCTGTAATTGCACCCCCCTCCTCTGTAATTGCACCCCCCTCCACCCTCCTCCTCTGTAATTGCACCCCCCTCCTCTGTAATTGCACCCCCCACCTCTGTAATTGCACCCCCCTCCTCTGTAATTGCACCCTCCTCCTCTGTAATTGCACCCTTCTTTGTATTTGCAACCCCCCGTCTGTAATTGCACCCCCCTCCTCTGTAATTGCACTCCCCTCCTCTGTAATTGCACTCCCCTCCTCTGTAATTGCACTCCCCTCCTCTGTAATTGCACCCTCCTCCTCTGTAATTGCACCCCCCTCCTCTGTAATTGCACCCCCCTCCACCCTCCTCCTCTGTAATTGCACCCCCCTCCTCTGTAATTGCACCCCCCACCTCTGTAATTGCACCCCCCTCCTCTGTAATTGCACCCTCCTCCTCTGTAATTGCACCCTTCTTTGTATTTGCAACCCCTCGTCTGTAATTGCACCCCCCTCCTCTGTAATTGCACTCCCCTCCTCTGTAATTGCACTCCCCTCCTCTGTAATTGCACTCCCCTCCTCTGTAATTGCACCCCCATCCTCTGTAATTGCCCCCCACGCCCGCTGCTCCGAACCCCCTGCTGTTCAGGCTCCCCTGTGTGCTGGGGTCCTATGATACCCCCTGTCGGCTGCCATGGGGGTATTGGAGGCAGGAGGATTTGTGCTGGTAGGGGAATAAGATTTGTAATAGGGGATGGGGATAATGGCACCCCAATCACGAAGAAAAACTTCTTTAGGGTGACAGGCATCCCACAATTCTGTTTATGTGATTTTTGCCGCGGTTGGGGTGCCATGTCGTGCGCCGCTAAAGTGTTCGGGTTTGGCTTGAAGAAAAGGTGGCAACCCTAGTTCCACCCAAAAATGCAATGTCCACTTTCCGGGAAACCCTCCACCCCTCCGGTGTCACATTTGACACCTTTCAGGGGGGAAGCAGATACCTGTGTAATACAGGTGTTTTCCTCCCACTTCCAGGCATAGACACCCGAGCCACCTGCGGGTATCTATGCCACTTTCCCCCCGCCCCCCGCTGTCTTTTGGGAGACACACAGGTCCCAGAAGACAGCAGGGACCAGTGGGAATGCGCAGAGCAAGTCGTGCTTGCGCAGTAGGGAACCCGTAAGTGAAGCCGCAAGGCTTCACTTCCTGATTCCCTCACCGAGGATGGTGGCAAGGAGCAGTCAAGAGACGAGCGATTGCTCGGCTTTGGCTGCCGACATTGGGGGCACCCTGGACAGGTAAGGTTTTATTTATTAAAAGTCAACAGCTGCAGTATTCGTTGCTGCTGGCTTTTAATATTTTTTTTTTTAAGTGGACCTTCGCTTTAAAGGGATTGTAAAGGTAAAAATGTTTTTCCTAAGTAGCTTCCTTTACCTTAGTGCAGTCCTCCTTCACTTACCTCATCCTTCCATTTTACTTTTAAATGTCCTTATTTCTTCTGAGAAATCCTCACTTCCTGTTCTTCTGTCTGTAACTCCACACAGTAATGCAAGGCTTTCTCCCTGGTGTGGAGTGTCGTGCTCGCCCCTTCATTTGGACTATGGGAGAGTCATTGTAAGATTAGATGTCCAGCGCATCCCCTCCCCCTACATTAGATGTCAAGAGTCACCCCACCATCAGAAGTTGAGTCTTCCACTCTCCCTTACATCACAGTGTACCCCCCTTTCCTTATGCTGCTGCTGGGAAGAAGCTGGATGCATTGCTTGAAGGCAGAAAGTAAGGGTCTGGAGGAGGACCAGAGGAGGGCTGGAGCTCTCCTGCAGCTGCAGGAGAGGTGCGAGGGACACATGAAATGGCCTGGAGGGCCATATTCCACCCGCGGACCTTGTGTTTGACACCTGTGGGTTAAGCGGTCAATAGAACGCATGTTATTGCATCGCACAGGGGCAAATAAGTGTGAATGGGCCTTAAAGAGGTTGTAAAGGTAAAAATGTTCCCCTAAATAGCTTCCTTTACCTTAGTGCAGTCCTCCTTCACTTACCTCACATTTTGCTTTTAAATGTCCTCACTTCCTGTTCTTTCTGCAAAGCCCATGTAGCACCAGTCAGATTGTAAAACTCAGAATTAGGGGATGACGTATTTTTACAAGGGTTGTCACTCAGAGACAGCAGGTTGGGAAAATTTTGAGGTGGTGTGAACATTTAAAGCCAACTTCACTAAAAGTGAAGTTTTCTATCAGAGGCGGCTCTAGGCTTTGTTGGTAATGGGTAAAAAAAATTCAAACAAACAAAAATGGCTGCAGAAGGTTGCATGGATCTAGCACACAGTGATTGAGCAGAGACAAATTAGGCGGCCGTAAGGCCCCTGTGAGTGCTAGGCCTTAGGCGACCGCCTAATTAAAGAGCCACCTCTGTTTTCTATCATCCTGGGTGACGTATCTGTATGAACGTGACTTCATTTTGGGCTGTAGATTCACTATGGGCCAGATTCAGGTAGATGAGAGCACCTTTGCTCTGGAGTAACGCTTCTCATTTACGTTACTCTGCCGAAATTTTAGGAGCAAGTGCTGTTATTCATGAAGCACTTGCTCCTAAAGTTGCGGCAGCGCATCGCAAATGAGCCGGCGGAATTCAAATTGGGCAGGTACGGGGCGTGTATTATTAAAACTAAGCGCGATCCCGCGGCGAACGTACTGCGCATGCGTCGAGTGTCAATGCATCCCAGTGCGCATGCTCCAAATTCTGTCAGTGAACGTCAATGACGTCACATCCCCATTCATGAAAGTTTTACGCAAACTACGCGATTTTTTTTTTTCCGACGCAATGACGACGCCTATACTTAACATAGGATACTCCACTAGGGGGCTGCTTTATCTTTACGTCGCGTATCGCTTCTGGAAACGTCGTAAAGTCACTGCGTCGCGCCCGAAAAAGATCGTGAATTTCCGTCTCCCGCTGATTAACATATTTTTTCAGCGTTAATCAGCGGGAACGCCCCCGGCGCCATTTTTAAGTTAAAGTAACGATGCGATGGCGAAATTCAATTGCGCGGATCGCATCGGAACTCCAACCCGGCGTTTCTTGTTTTCTGGTTACAGAAAACAGAAACGCCGGCTTAAAGTGACAGTTAGGCTGGCGGATCACTGGATACTCCAGCCTAAGGGTCCTTTCACACGTGCGGACCGTTTTTTAGGTCCGTTTTTTTCATCAGTTGATCAGTTTTTTCGTCCGTTTTTTATCAGTTTTTCGTCCGTTTTTCATCCGTTTTTCATCCGTTTTTCATCCGTTTTTCATCCGTTTTTTCATCCGTTTTTTTTTTTTTTTTTTTTTTTTAGAACTTTTTTTTTATTACATATTTTGATGAAAAACGGATGTTAGCGGATCGGATGTTAAACGGATCGTCCGCTAACATCCGTTTTTCGTCCGTTCCGTTTTTTTGACGGAAGAAAAATAGGGTTTTCTTCCGTTCAAAAAAACGGAGCTTAACGGAGACGGATGCAAACGGACGTTAGCGGATGCTCATCCGCTAACGTCCGCTATCCCATAGGGATGCATTGCGGTCCGTTTTTCATCCGTAAAAAAACGGACGAACGGTCCGCACGTGTGAAAGGGCCCTATCTCTACCTGAATCTGGCCCTATAACAGATCCTCTTGAATCAAATGCTCCAATGTCTACGTTTTCAGAAAGTCGCCCTTTCAGATGTCATGTCATGACTGGTAAACCAACAATTGAAATGCTGACTTCCCTAGGCCTAGGAAATGTCACTCATGAGAAGGGTGAAAATGCTATTGTGTATTTGTCTTGCCTTGCCGAGTCTAATTTGCTTTTTGAAAATGCAAATTTTCTTCTCCTGCAACTTGGCAGTCTGGCTTATTAATAGTTTAAGATACTAATTACTGTAATTTCACCACCGGCTTCCAACAAACGTTGAGCGAGTCAAGTTCCTCTGGAGAATTTTGCCGCGCAGAATGATGATCTTGTTCTTCGCTATGGGGGATACTCTTCAAACTGTTAAATTAAATTTGGGAACTTTGATTTTGGAACTCGGCATGTGTTTTCTTCCTCTCTTTTTTTAAGTGAAATTGCTGAACAATGAAACTCACGTACAAAGACCCACCTTCAATCAAATTACCAGTATGTACTGGATGGAAAGAAATGAGACTTGCAATTATTAAAATGAAGACGGCTAAATTAATTGCGATTATATTGAATGATTTGTACTGTGAATCTTATGATTTCTAGGACTGCGCACAATCTGACTGTCAAGCAGACCCGACTGTTCTTTAGATTTTGAGATATGATGGGTTTGCATATGGTGCAAATGCAGACCCCTTGTAGGTGCATTCAGCTTGCATTTAAGATCAGTTTGAAATAATGCTGAGATCTTTCTGACCACCTTCTGACCTGTTTCCAACCTTTCTCTGACTTGTTTCTAATAGTCTTTTGACCTTCTTCTGATCTCCACCTGACCCTCTTCTGATCTCCATTTGACCACCTTCTTCTGAGGTGCTTCTGACATTCTTCTGACCTTCTTTTAATTTGCTTCTGACCTTCTTCTGATCTCCATCTGACCTTCTTTTCGTTTGCTTCTGACCTTCTGATTTGCTTCTGATCTCCATCTGACCTTCTTCTGGTTTGCTTCTGACCTTCTGATTTGCTTCTGCTCTCCATCTGACCTTCTTCTGATTTGCTTCTGACCTTCTTCTGATTTGCTTCTGACCTTCTTCTGATTTCCATCTGACCTTCTTCTGGTTTGCTTCTGATCTCCACCTGACCTTCTTCTGATCTCCATTTGACCTTTTTCTGAGGTGCTTCTGACATTCTTCTGACCTCCTTTTAATTTGCTTCTGACCTTCTTTTGATCTCCATCTGACCTTCTTCTGATTTGCTTCTGATCTTCTTCTGATCTCCTTCTGACCTTCTGATTGCTTCTGACTTTCTTCTCAACTCCATCTGACCTTCTTCTTCTGATTTGCTTCTGACCTTCTTCTGATCTCCATCTGACCTTCTTCTGGTTTGCTTCTGACCTTCTGATTTGCTTCTGATCTCCATCTGACCTTCTTCTGATTTGCTTCTGCCCTTCTTCTGATTTGCTTCTGACCTTCTTCTGATTTCCATCTGACCTTCTTCTGGTTTGCTTCTGACCTTCTGATTTGCTTCTGATCTCCATCTGACCTTCTTCTGATTTGCTTCTGCCCTTCTTCTGATTTGCTTCTGACCTTCTTCTGATTTCCATCTGACCTTCTTCTGGTTTGCTTCTGACCTTCTGATTTGCTTCTGATCTCCATCTGACCTTCTTCTGATTTTGCTTCTGACCTTCTTCTGAACTCCATCTGACCTTCTTCTGATCCCCATTTGACCTTCTTCTGATCTCCATCTGACCTTCTTCTGGTTTGCTTCTGACTTTCTTCTGATCTCCATCTGATCTTCTTCTGATTTGCTTCTGATCTTCTTCTGATCTCCATCTGACCTTCTTCTAAATTGCTTCTGACCTTCTTCTGATCTTCATCTGACCTTCTTCTGACCTTCTGATTTGCTTCTGACTTTCTTCTGATCTCCATATGACCTTTTTCTGGTTTGCTTCTGACTTTCTTCTGATCTCCATCTAACCTTCTGCTAGTTTGCTTCTGACCTTCTGATTTGCTTCTGACTTTCTTCTGATATCCATCTGACCTTCTTCTGATTTGCTTCTGACCTTCTTCTGATCTCCATCTGACCTTCTTTGGAATTTCCGTTGGGATAAACACTCTGACGAAATTTCGTTTAAGTTGTCTTGCATACACACGGTCACACCAGATTCCGACTGTCCAAAACGCGGTGACGTACAACACTACGATGAGCCAAGAAAAGTTCAATGCTTCCGAGCATACGTCGACTTGATTCTGAGCATGCATGTTTTTTTTTCCACACAGACCGTCAGAATTTGCGATAGAATTTTTTTTCATCTGAATAAAAAAAACATGTTCTCTTTCTAAGTCTGTCTCAATTTCCCGTGGACACACACGGTCGGAATATCCAATGAAAAAATTCCGTCTGACTTTTTTCATCAGAAATTGCGATCGTGTGTACAAGGCATTAACGCCCTCAATAATTGGTTTGTGTGATCATGGACAGATGTACACAGATGATCATGTACAGATGTGCGCAGGTGATCACGGACGTATGTGTGCAGTTGATTACTGTTACATATGTGCGGGACAGGTGTTTTTACTGTGTGGGCACATGTGTTTTGGGGACACTATTTTGGGGACTTTGTGTGTTTACATTGTGTAGGAACATGAGTGAGGACACTGGGCCGGTGATCAGTGTGTAAAAAGCTGTAAAAAAACTGTTCATACACACTGATCACCGGCCAGCTGCAGCGATCAGCTCTCCTCTCCTCACTGACCACTTCTGTGTAAGGAGAAGAGAGCCGATCGCCGAGCAACTGGCTCTCTATTTACATCACATGACAGCTGTGATTGGACACAGCCATCTTGTGATCAGGAGGGCCAATCACAGAACCCTCCTGCCAATCGGAGATGTGCCGTGTCCGGGTGACACAATCACATCGGAATTGCGCCGCTGTGCGGGCACACGCGCACGCGATCACCCTTCTTCTGAGGGACGTTCCTGAAAGTCCACTCAGAGGGAAGAAGCACCCACCCAGTCGTATATGTGCAGTGACTGGGAGGGAGGTGGTTAACAAATAATCGTGCAGCTCTAATGTGATGTAATGTATGTAAGCCAAGGACCGAGGGTCTATCCTGTGATAGAACTCTAGTTTAAATGGATGTCCTGTAACCAGCTGAAGTGTTTTTTCGGGGACAGCCCCTCTTTAACCATCTGCTCTGATGAAGAGGGACCATCCCCCAAAACACGTCAGCTAGTTACAAGACATCCATTTGAATTAGAGGTGTTCCATCACAGGACAGACCCTCAGTTCTTGGTATACGTACAAATGTGTTATCATTCCTACTTTTGCAAAAAGGGATCCACTGTGCATTGCGTGTTAACAAACCCTAACAAGGAAAGTCATGTCTACCCCCTGGCTGTGCTGTATGCCGGGGCTTTGTAAATATCAGGAATGGATAGACAAAAATACAAATCCTTTGGCAGGCAAACAGTTTTCAATTTAATTTGTTTACAGCTAATGCTTTTTATGCTTTTGCATTCTAAGGTCCTCTGATTTTTGTAATGCCGCCTTGTAACAAATAACGTAAAAATGACCAAGGGTATTTGCCAGTTAGACCATAGATTGGTGTCACAGAATTAATAACTGTAAGGCATATTTATACTTTCTACCATGCTGAGCCTCTGCTGCCCCTCCGTTCAAACAATTTACGTGCCTTCCCCCATCTCTTCTTCAATAAGCTGCCAGGCAAAAAAGTTTTGCTGCAAAGTAAGCAACTGTGACACTCACACAAGGAATCCTTTCAGCCTCTCACTCTACACAGCATCCACCTGACTTTATGGTGGATTATTCCGTTTCGCCTTTGTTTTGGCAGACATCCCAGGCTCGGCGTTCGCGCGTCTGTCTTTTTCCAGAGCTTCAAGTGGAAACGCTGTCAGGCTGCTCGGCTTAGGATCTTCTGTTCTCCTCGACTTCCGGGAACCCAATTTACTGTAGGAGAAAAATACCTCCTGTTACAATTAGGTAAAATGGGTCAAGCAGCAATGCAGATTTAACGGATCAAACATTGAGAAGCTGGCAAGGCGGCTAGCGCTGCACAGGAATACTAAAAACTTTCTGGCTCCAGATAGGTTTTGTGTTTCAGAAAAACAACTCGATACATTTAAATGTAAACTTTTATGTGCTTTCAGTTGACTTGTCAAACAGTAGGCCATCTACTCGATCCTAAATAGAAGTCGTTCAAAGGAGACACTAACAAGGATAGAACGTGCATCCAAAGTATCAATTCAAAGCGCAAAGAGGGCGCCAGAGAGGACAGTTTGGTCTGGGATACATGATGAGAGAAGAAGGGTTAAAAAGAGATTCTGGTAAAACTTACCTAGTCATAAAATTGCAGCCTCCTAACACCTATCCTAACCAGTTTATAGTGATACTAAAGTCTTGTTAATTTTTTGCTTAAAAATAACAAACATAGTATACTTATCTCCTCTGTGCAGTTGGTTTTGCACAGAGCAGCCCAGATTCTCCATTATTCAGGTCCCTCTTCGCTGCTCCTGGTCAGGGCCGATCCTAGGCAGGGTGCGCGGGGTGCTCCGCACCCAGACGCCGCAGAGGTGAGGGCGCCGAAGCTTCAGAGTGCTCCTTTCCCTCCTCCTCGTCTGTGTCCAGAGGCAGAGCGCATGTAGCGGGTGCTGTGGTTCCCCATCCCGCTTGCTCTCTCCGCTGGTAACTGACAAGAGTGCATACCTCCTGCTTTCCCTGGAATTTGGGCTGGGTACCACAGCGGAGCCTAGTACCAGAACACATTCTGGTACTAGGCTCTACTAACTATTCTGTCTGGTGCGCATGGGGCAGTCACCTGTCTACCCCGCCCCCTCTGCGTGTGTTGGCTCTTCTCCCATAGGCAGTGTGATGAGAGGCTTCTGGGTTGGCCGGAGCTGTTGCCAATCACCCCGTGCATTCCCAGAAATGTTCTCTGAGTGCCACCCTCCTAGTAACCAAAGATCCTGTATCATGTCTGCAGTATGTCTGGTGGTTCTTTCTAACAGACTCTCTAATGCCTCGTTTCCACTGAGCGGATCGGTTCGGTACGGTTCGGTACAGTACGCTATTTTGGGTGTTTCCATTATCAAAGCGTGACATAAAAGCGAACCGGACCATTCTGGGTCCTGCTTCAGATGTGGGGCCATAGAAAATGGAACGGTTCCATTAGGGCGGACCTACAAATACATCTCACTGATTGGTGGACGTGCTAGGCTTTTTTTCTAAACCTTGTATGGTCCCGGATGGTCCGATTTGCAGTGGAAATGCTCAGCAGAATAGACCGGACCAATCTAACCCGTTCCATTCTAAGTGACCCGAACCAATCCGCTCAGTGGAAACGAGGCATAACAGAAGTCCTCTCTGTGTGTATTAGAGAGATCCCCCCTCCAGGTCACATTAGTGTACTCATTTTCTTTATTGTTAAAAGATCATGGGAGGATCCCAGGGTAATGAAGACTTCTTAGGGGAGCATCTCTGTGTATAAGTTGTAGCCATAGAAACATTTGTAAAGGGGAGGAGTTAGTAAGATGACTGTCAATGTGGGGGCACCAGAAATATTTCTGCACCCAGGTGTCTGTGACCCTAGGATCGGCTCGCTCCTGGCCCCTCCCTACTGCCGAGTGCCCCCAGAGCAAACAGCTTGTAATGCAGGTACCCAAGCCAAGCCGTAGCTCCGTGTGTCTATTTAGACAATGAGCCGTGCTAGGTTCCGCCCTCTCTCTCTCCTCATTGGCTTACTGACGTTGATTGACAGCAGCGTAAGCCATGTGCGCCCCGCTGCTGTCTCAGCCAATGAGGAGGGAGAGTCCCAGCAGCAGAGTCTCTCCTTCAACATCACTGATACATCATTGGTTGTTTGAAAGTCATAATGGTGCATAATGAAAACCTGTGGCTTTGTGTTACTAAAAGGCAGGCTTCACCCACCTGCTGGCTTGTATATAATTTTTGATACATTTTTAAGGCATTTTGCCAAGGCGCCCCTGAAGATGCCTCAAGGCACCACGGGGTACCTAGGCACCCTAGTTGAAAAAGGCTGCACTGGGACGCACACACTAGAAACCTCCAGAAACCTGTGAGGGAGGCCCCAAGGTTTTGGTTGCCTTGGGACCTCCACAGAATGTAATCTGCCACTGATCCCAAGCAGCTTTTTCAACCCTATGTACTAGATTACAGAATTATATTTATCTTCCACTCTTCCCTGTCCCATTCCACATGCATATATTCATTTCTGTGCAGCAAAACAAGGTAAAAGAAACAACTATATTAGTCTAGAGCGGACTTTCTCAACCAAGGTTCCATGAAGCCCTAGGGTTCCCTCAGAGGTTGCCAGGGTACCTTGAGCAATGGGCAATTCCTGCTTCTCAGATAAGTAATCACCAACACCAATGATCTTTTTTAGCCATTTGTAAGGTTGGTGTGGGGGGATGATTCGCAAATATAAGGAGCATTCTTCCCAGTGACCATCACAGTAATTTAGTACTGTGAGTTGTAGATATAGTAATTATTAGTAGAGGGTTTCCTGAGCCCAGAAAGTTATTTCAAGAGGTTGATTTAGGGGAAGATTTGGTGGTAAATTTGTGAAATACCCAGTCATACATTTTAAGAGACAAGAAGAATAAAGGGTAGCAATGACCTGATTAGCCAGAGCAGGAGCCACAGGGAAGACTGCTGGGGTGAAGGCAGTATGTTTTCTAGCAGCAACGTGTCCTTAAAATGTTGGTAGGGTGGGATGATCATTGTTGCAGTAGTTTGATGGGGAGAGAAGCTTTGAAGGAGAGCTGAAAACCTTATAACTTCTTAAAAATTTCCCTGCTCCTCCCCTTCAAAACATTACAAAGGTTTTTCACTTACAGTCCTCCATTTTTTTCATTCTAAGCATGTTGAGCACTTTGACATCATCACAGGGCTCTTTCTCTTTTAATTAGCAGCCACCTGGGGAGAGGTTAGCAAGACATCCTATAGGTTTTGTTGTACATGTAGGGTCATCCAGCCTGTCTACAACTTTGAAGACCCCTTTGGCTGCCTGCATTGGTGTGAATTAGGTCATTGGATTTACATGTGGTTAAAAAGGTGGTCAAGTGGCTGGCACTGTTGGCAGAGTTTTAAAGAGGTGAGTGGAGCTTGGCATGGAGATAGTGTGTAAATATATCCACGGTTTTGTTGTCGGAATGTCCGATCGTGTATATGCGGCATTAGATATTACCAGAATAAATGTCCTCAATGGTTATTTTCCCTCTGTTTCTGTGCTGGTGACATCTTAAAGAGACCCAGTCACCAGACCATTCATTTCAACAAAAATATTTCCATGAGATTACATGTGCATGCTATTAACTTGGGGGCAACACAGTGGCTAGCACTTTTGTCTGGTGGTACTAAGATCATTGGTTCAAAGCCCAACCATGACGTTACCTACCTGGAGTTTGCATGTTTTCCCTGTGCCTGTGTGGGTTTCCTCTGGGCACTCCAGTTTCCTCCAACACTCCAGAAACATGCTGGTAGGTAAATTGGCCCTAGTATATGTATTAACATGAATTAGGGACCTTGGATTGTAAACTATTTGAAGGCAGGGACTGATGTGACTGTACAGAAGGTATGTAAAGTGTTACCTAAATTGACCATGCTATATAAGTACCTGTAATAAATAAATAAACTTGTAAAAGTCTCCCTTGTGTAGACATCCAAAAGCCTGAGACTTCTGCTGGGCCATCTTTAGGGTGACCACATTTCCAAACTATCATTCGGGGACACCCTCCCTTCCCAAAAATCAGCTTGTGCTGTAACAAATCACAGCACAGTGATTGGACACAAGAGGCAGGATTTATGATTTCTCCAATCACAAGCAGGGGGCGGGGATTGTACTCCTCCAGGCATTCCCGGTCAGGACAAGTACTGTCAGTGAGTAAAGCGGTGATGTGGTGGCCTTTTTTGGGGGGCATCAGATTGGCCTGGGGGTGGCTGTGTCAGTTTCATTCCGGGACTCTGTATTGTCCTGGAATGAATGTGCCCGGGACAGACCTGCAAAATGCGGGACTGTCCCGGGCAATCCAGGACACGTGGTCACCCTAGCCATCTTGGTTGTGATGTCAACAGCAGACTCAGAGCTCTAACCTAAATGGCACCTCTATGACATTTTACCTCGCTCCTCCCTCAGTTACATACAGTACATGGGGAGGTGATGGGAGGGGCAGAGAAGCTGGGCCAACATGGACAGTAATTACAGACTTCCAGAGGAAGAGGACAAAGACTGTGTTAGGGAACCGATTAGTCAAACTTTCTAGCGAGTTCAGAACCACATTGCAAGTGAAAAAGAATAATTTATTGTATTGAAATAACACTGCAAGTTAGCACGTTTTTTAAAATGGTGCTATCGTCTTTTGACATTTTTTACAATGATTAGAAGGACATATAGAGTGTATATAGAGAGTATATTTATATAACTTAAACAATTTATGCAGAGCTTAATGTACTGTACCTTCACTCGAGTCCCCATCCTCAGGGAGTTTACAGTCTAAGGTCCTCATCACACATGCTTACATACAAAAAGAGGGAAAGTTGGGAGGGAATTATCACTGTGCTTGCAAATAATAATAGAAACCGTGTTTAATAAAAGATTATGGTTTAAAGATAAGATTAAAAACCAAAGCACAAAACAATTTGTTGAATAGTGCATACATATACACACACATACTAGGGCCAATTTAGAGGAGTCAAATACCCTACCAGCATGTCTTTGGAGTGTGGGGAGAAAACCCACACAAGCAGTGGGAGAACATATTGTCAAAAGTATTGCGACGTCTGCCTTTACATGCACATAAACTTTAATGGCACCCCAGTCTAAGTCCTTGAGGGTTCAGTATTGAAGAAAGGTCAAACATTCCCATAGACACACTCCTGAACCTTGTGGACGGCCTTCCCAGAAGAGTTTAAGCTGTTATAGCTGCAAAGGGGGGTCAACCCAATATTGAACCCTACGGACTTATGCTGGCCATACACTCCACGAAAAATCATCCGAACGAACTTTCGAAAAATGAAAGTTCTTTTGTGAGTGCAAACGATAGCGCCATCATGTAATGGGCGATAAATCGTTCAGTGGACATAAAAAAATAAATAAATATGTTTTTTTTTTTACATATACCTAGTGCAGAAAGTTCGGACGGGAAACACATTAACCTTCCGATTTATCATTCGTTCGGCAGAAAATGTGCAAATTTGTCCTTCGTTTTTTCGGCTCAAAAACGTCCAAACGATTTTCGATTTTGTGCCCATTAACTGGCCGAAAAACGAAAGATCTTTCTTTACGACCGATTTTCGGCCGAATTTTCGTATAGTGTATGGCCAGCATAAGACTGGACTGCCATTAAAGTTCATGTGTGTGTAAAAAGGCAAGCTTCCCAATACTTTAGGCACTATAGTGTGTGAACTGCAGATAGTGACCTGGCTGGGATTGGAACCAAGGACTCTCAGAACTGCAAGGCAGGTGTGCCAACTATGAAGCCACTGTGCTCATATCCTTTGCTAACCCATACTATAGCCTATCCTACACTCTTTCCCGTATCCTATCCTACATATTATCATGTGTTCTTTCCTTAATCCTTTCCAATTTTATTTTATGTTCTCTTATCCTATCATATTCCTTTCTATAGGGAGACATAGAGGTTGAAAACCCCACTCCACTTCAATCTAAAACACAAAAATAAAACATACTTTCAATGCATCCTTGTTCGTAAAAATGCAAGGTTGGTGCCTGTTTATGGGTTATTAAAAAGGCTTTAGGATTTATAATAACTTCAACCATCCTTTCATTATAATAGGTAGAGATGAGTAGTCATTTGCCCGCACACTCCGATTTAGTCTTAAATCATCACAACTGGCCCAGGTTTTCTTTTCCCTTGTATTGTAAATCCAAATAGATAATAAAAGAGTGAGAATGAGATAAAAGCCTTCAGCCTTCAGCTGTTGGCGAGGGGACTTCTCAGACATTATGGTACGGTTTGACATAAATTCATGTCACTTGTGTCTTATGTCCAGGTATATATATATTTATGAACAGTCTTTGTCCCTGTTTGTTGCATGAATGTTGCCTGTCTCATTCTATGTCTGTCTTCCATATAGTGTGTAATTAATACCCAACCTCTTGTTTTGTTTTTCTTTCCTCTTCCCCTACTGTAGAAATAATTGAACCTTCCACCACTAGTCCTGTCACCAGCTCAGGTCAGTGTCCACATACACTCAAGTATGTTTGGGTACTTTCTCTCTGCTTTGTCATGTCATGTGCCATCAGTCATGTCAACTTATCCATAGCATAAAAGGGTCAGTCCACAGTTCACCCAAAGTTGATATTTCAGCCAGGGGTAAACATTGAAGGGTGCAAAGCATCCACTGTCATTTGTGCGTAAGAGCATATTCCAGTAGCATAATATTCCCGATCTTGCCTCCTCCATGGAGTCTTGCCTCTCTTTATAAATTCTCCATAATTTCACATTTTTAAAAACTATTGACCTCCCTCATAATGCCCATAGCATTTAAGAAGATGTAAAAATACTGTGGCAAGAAAATCTCACAATGAAATGCTGAAGACATACACTATATGGTCAAAAGTATGGACAACCCTCTAAAATTCAGGCACACAAAACCAGCTCAATAAAGGTATGGTTTTGGTGATTTTCAAGTGGTCTGCACAGAACCCCTGAACTCTATTAAACACCTTGAGGATGCATTGCAACACCTTTTGCAAAGCAAGTCTTCTAATACCCCGTACACACGATCAGGCCGCGTACACACGATCGGTCAAACCGATGAGAACGGTCTGATGGACCGTTTTCATCAGACCAAACCGATCGTGTGTGTGGGCGCCATCGGTTATTTATCCATCGGTTAAAAAAAAGCAAACTTGTTTTAAAAAATCCATGCACACTCAGAATCAAGTCGACGCATGCTTGGAAGCATTGAACGTCATTTTTCTCAGCACGTCGTTGTGTTTTACGTCACCGCGTTCTGGCACAATCATTTTTTAAACCAATGGTGTGTAGGCAAGACTGACCATCAGTCAGCTTCATCGGTTAACCGATGGAAAAATCCATCAGACTGTTTTCATCAGTTTGACCGATTGTGTGTACAGGGCTTCAGAGTTTCCGTAATAAACTCAGACGGGTTTTTCTGACGGAATTTCGTTCAAGCTGTCTTGCATACACACGGTCACGCCAAATTCCGACGGTCAAAAATGTGGTAACGTACAACACTAAGACGAGCCTAGGAAATTTAAGTTTAATGCTTCTGAGCATACGTCGAATTGTTTCCGAGCATGTTTTTTTTTTCTTCGTCGGAATTTCAGATAGAATTTTTTCTTTCTAAGTCCGTCGGAATTTCTGACAAAAAAAGTCTGATGAGGCATACACACGGTCGGAATATGCGATGAAAAAATTCCGTCTGACCTTTTCCATTGGAAATTCCGATCGTGTGTACAAGGTATAACACAACATCAACACCTGACCTCAGAAATGTTCTTTTGGTTGAATGGGCACAAATTCCCACAGACACTGTGCAAAATCTTGTAGAAAGTGGAAGATGTTCTAACCTAAAACAAAGGACTAATGCCATATTAACGCTCATGGTTTTGAAATGAAATATCCGACAAGCAAATATGAATGCGATGATCGGCCGTCCACAAAATGTGATGGACAAATCTGGCCAAGTTTGATTTTCCAAATTTTGTTTGAAATTCATGTATCCCAACATTAACCCCTTGGCACTGTCTGCATACAAATTTGCGGCCTCTCAGCGCCTGGTACTTAGCCATATATTTGCATAAATTGCTGTCCATACAGCTGTGTCGGTGCGCGTTTCCGACACAGTTACCGGCACCTAACTGCTCGCTGCTTGCAATTGGGAGCTTTGGGATCCTGTGACCACCGTGAGAGCCAATCACATCAGTCATATGCTCTTACGCCCCACCCCATTTCTGGTGTCATAAGGGGCCAGGTGGCCAGGTGGCACTGACGTAAAAGGGTCAGAGGGGAAACCCTTACAATACAATCATTAATATACTGCAGTTGATACAACAGTGTAATAGCCCTAACTTGTGCATGCCTAACTTTTAATTTATTAAATGTATTTCAAATTTAAGTAATATAATGTGAGGTGGTTTAGGTGCACACTGTTCTTGTACGTTTTTTCCCTTCTAAATGATGCAGCAGCATGCTGTAAAAAAGACAGCTTAAAGAACAGATGGTTAGTAGCAAGTGCTTCGAGAACCCAACATTTAAAAAGGACTTATCAATATAAAATGAGAATAAAATAAAAAGATATGAAAACCCCAAAGTACCATCCTTGAAACAAAATCCCACTTTTTTAAGGGAAGACTTCCAGCAGCGAAAAAGTCAGTTTACCCAAAAATAAAAGCTCCATAAACATTAAAGCGGAGTTCCACCCAAAAGTGGAACTTACACTTTAAGCCCTCCTCGCCCCCTTACATGCCGCATTTGGGGGTAGGTACCAAGTTTTGGCACAAAAATTTGCCAGGATCGAGCATCTCAAACCCATAGAATTCTCCTTAAACCTATGATGGTGACAATCCCGATCCTGATCCCTATCCACAGACCTTTGGCTATATAGTGTATATGAAGCCAGTTGGTGATTGTGTTCACCAGCAAGATATCAGTGTTGGGTGGAATGATCCTTTAATGCCTAAGTTAGCCTTTTTTCTTTTCAAATGTGAACATTGTAAGTAATGGAGGGTGAAATCACACATGCAAATGTATTTTCTACTGTTAAATTTGGATGAGGAGTAAAGACTTAAGCTGTAGATATCACAAGATTTTTAGATTAGCAGTGGCTGCAGAATGCGTTCCTAAGTATCCTCAAGTGAATGAAGCTGGCCAAACACCCGTAGAATTTATTTTCAGAATATCCTTTCTATTTTCTAATTGTTAATAGGGGAAAATCAATGATTGGTTGTTTTCAACTGTAATGATGAGGAAATGCAAAGCTGAAAATTTGACTTTTTTTTTTCAACAAACAAAAATTTAACTATGAACGTGGTTTTCGTAAAAGAAAAAAAAAAAAGTGCATACACATCGCAAAATCAGATGTAGAATTCAAAACATTGGCATTTCAATCAAACACATTTTTTCAGGCTTTTCATATTGCCAAGTCAATAATGATACTATTGAATGCTGTGATTACATTTTTGTCTGAATTTCGGCATGAACACTCCAACTAAATCCTACTGATATATGGCCAGCTTTAGACACAAAAGACCAACAGGTCACTTCTGTATAGGAAACTGCAAGCAAAGTTTCCAGTGTTGTTTATGGAATGCTTATACAATTTCATTTACAATTTTTCTACATTTTCTCCTCCATACCAAGTTAAATTTCTTACAGATCTGTGCATCATTAGAGAGCATGCACTTTAAAAACAAGTTTTGGAAAACAATATTACAATTCAGATATTACCTATTTTTCAACCACATGGCACTTCTGAATAAGACCTCGTACACTTGACTGAGAATCTCATCATAAAAGACACATTGTTTTCCTTGACGAGCTTCTTGTCAGGCTTGTCGAGAATCTTGTCAAGCTTTCTTTGCGTACACACTGTCAAGACAAAATCTCGTCGTTCTCAAACGCAGTGATGTACAACACGTACGACGGCCCTATAAAGGGCAAGTTCGATTCCACTGGCACAACCCTTGGGGCTGCTATTTCTAATCTCATGTTACTGCGTGTTAAGTAAAAATTTGGTCAGAGACGATTCGCGCTTTTCAGTCTGTTACAGCGTGACGAATGTACTATCTCCATTATGAACACTACTTTTACCGAAGGTGTGCTCCCGTCTCATACTTTATTCTGAGCATGCGTGGGTTTCCAAGCATACACACGAACGTGTTTCTCGTCGTAAACCAGCCTGACGAGAAAATTGAGACCTCCGACGAGAAAAAAGAAAACATGTTCTCTTTTTTTCTCGTCGAGATCCATGACAGTTTTCTCGACGAAAAACATACACACGGCCGTTTTCTTCGGCAAAAAAGCTCTGCCACCAATTTTCTTGATGGATTTTGTCGAGGAAAACAGTTGTGTGTACGAGGCCTTAGTTGTCATTGGCCATGGTGGATAGTTCTAAAGCCAATATAGGCTTAATGGGACAAGAGAGGTATAAAGTACTATATACAAAGTTGATTATTTCACCAGCCCACTTTACATAACACCAGGTCTTTAATACACTGTTGTACTGATGCACTGTTGTGTTGTCTTAGTCATTTTGTTGGTCATTAGCTGATGTTTGGAATCAAATATGAGTAAAGATGGGAGCTACATTGTGGGGCAGCCATTTTAATTTCCAAAGCTGTATCCTATTTATTACAAAAGTGACATCATAAAGGTGTGAGACACAAGCTGGAGTGTGGTCCTCTATTAGCCATAAAATAGATCAAGCTTTATGTTTTTTTGGTCAAAATAAAATCACTAGATAAAAGGGGCTACGTGTCTGGAAATTTTGCAAAGCTTACTAAAAAAAAAAAAAAAAAAAATAGCCATGAAATCAATTACCTTTGGTGAGTTTTGGCATATATGTTGGGGAAATCAATCTTCAATGGGGGTCACAGATAAAAATAAATACCCAACTCAAACCTCCCCTCACTAACTTCATGTAAATTTGTATTTTTATTATAATAAAGGATTTGTATAGCTAAATAAAGTAAATCTGCAATAGAAAGTGGTAAATGTGAAATATATGGACAGCTGGTATGCACTATGCCATGATACCAGACATTAGAGAAATCAATATACAAACAGTATATAAATGTACAAATTGGAATATGCAGTTATCAGGGATATCAGGGAACTGGAGAAAGTGCAGAGAAGGGAAAGCAAACTGATAAGAGGCATGGAGGAGCTCAGTTATGAGGAAAGGATTAGAGGAACTGAATCTATTCACTCTTGAGAAGAGGAGATTAAGGGGGGATATAATCAACATGTACAAATATATGAGGGGTCCATATAGTGAACTTGGTTTTGAGTTATTCACTTTACAGTCAACACAGAGGACAAGGGGGAACACTTTAAGCCTAGAGGAAAAGAGATTTTATCTCCAAATACGAACAGGTTTCTTCACAGTAAGAGCTGTGAAAATGTGGAATAGACTCCATCCAGAGGTGGTTCTGGCCAGCTCAGTAGATTGCTTTTATAGGTATAAGGAAAAAACTATTCAGTGAAAGGGAATTTAAAAAGACACGCGGCCATTCACCAAAACTGGAAGTGGTTTAACTTTAAACTGCGTAGAGGGTTTCTTGCTATCAGAGTGGTAAGGATGTGGAATTCTCTTCCACAGGCAATGGTATATGCGGGGGGCATCAATAATAAAAAAGAAAAACTATGAGATTGTCACCTTATTGTCACCTTATCGGCCACAACATACAGTGATATACAATGTACTATTCACATAAACACACACACACACATCATAGGCTGAACTCTCCCACTGATACCAAAGATGGGGCCTTGTTTTTTCCCCACAGACACTAGGAACTTTTCTACTTCCAATGGCCACTGTCTGGCCTAAAGTCTGAAAAACAGTAAACTGGCCGTTTGCTTAGAAAGTTTGGAGATCCCTGATCTAGAACAGTGTTTTTCAACTCCAGTCCTCAAGGCACACCAACAGGTCAAGTTTTCAGGATTTCCCTCAGATGAAATGGCTGTGGTGATTACTAAGGCGGCGTACACACGGCAGAGGTTCTCGCTGAAAACCAGCGAGAACCTCGCTGGAATGCACATTCCAGCGAGGACCTCGGCCTTGTGTACGGTTTCGGCGAGCTTCCCGTCGGGAAGCCCGTCGAGCAGAAATAGAGAGCACGCTCTCTATTTCCTCGACGGCCCGCCTGGAAGAATGGCTGGTTGCCATTCCCGACGGGCGGGTCGCCGATTTCGACGGCCGGCAGGGAACCTCGACGGGCCGAACGATGTGTTCTGCCCGTCGAGATTCCCTGCCGTGTGTACGCCGCCTAAGGCAGTGAAACTGATCAAATCACCTGTGCAAAATAATGGAAAGCCTGAAAACATGACCTGTTGGTGTGCCTTGAGGACTGGAGTTGAAAAACACTGATCTAGAAGATGGGATAAACAGCTAAATCTCAGTATTTGCGGACGATACAATGTTAAGCAGGGCAATAACTTCTACACAGAATGTGGAAAACTTGCAAGAAGACCTAAACCAAAAAAATGGGATAGGCAACTACCGTATTTATCGGCGTATACCACGCACTTTTTTCCCCTTATAATAATGGGAAAATCGTGGGTGCACGATATACGGCGATACCCACTTCCCGCGCTCAGTTTGAACTGAGCCGCCGACATATACCGAGTGCGCTACACTCGGGTACATTCGGCCAGGCTCGGCTTCGCTCGTGCTCACGCATAAACGTCACAGAGCGTGAGCACGAGTGAAGCCGAGCCTGACCGAATGTACCCGAGTGTACTGCACTCGGTATATGTCGGCGGAGGCGTTCAAACTGAGCACGGGAAGCATGGATTTGACTCGAGACAGCGCTGCAGAAGCCAGGAGGACACCACTGAAGCCAAAGACGGACGCCAGACCGGACAAGGCCGCCGATGGAAACCACGTAAGACACCAAAACTGTAAGTACTAAAATGTTTTTTTACAGGAATTTCGGGTCCACATTAGGGGTGTGCGTTCCGGCGTATAGCGCGCACCCCTATAAATACAATACATGGAAAATTAGGTTTAATTTAGAAAAATTTAAAATAGTGCATTTGGGTGCCAAAATTACGAACGCAAGTTACTGGCTAGAGGGAGAACCTCTGGGGTAATCTAGGATGGAAAAGGACCTGGAGGTCCTAGTAGATGATAGGCTCAGCAATGGCATGCAATGCCAAGCTGCTGCAAGCAAAGTCAACAGAATATTGGCAATTTGGCATGCATTAAAAAGGACATTAACTCCAGAGATAAAACGATAATTCTCACGCTCTACAAGATTCATCTTGAGTATACTTTCAAGAATGATGTACTGGAACTGTAGAGAGTCCGGAGAAGGGCAACACAGCTAATTAAGGAAATGGAGGACCTCATCTATTGAGAAAAACTACAAACATTGAACTTATTCTTTCTGGAGAGGAGATGCTTTAGAGAGGATATGATATCAATGTGGAAATACCATAATGGTGACCCTAGCATAAGGAAAAAACTATTCGGTGAAAGGGAATTTAAAAAGACACGCGACCATTCACCAAAACTGGAAGTGGTTTAACCTTAAACTGCGTAGAGGGTTTCTTGCTATCAGAGTGGTAAGGATGTGGAACTCACTTACACAGGCAGTGGTATCAGCGGGGGGCATCAATAATAAAAAAGAAAAACTATTAGATTGGCACTATTGACATAAACACACACACACACATCATAGGCTGAACTGGATGGGCTGGTGTCTTTTTTTCAACCCCCCAACTATGTAACTATGTAAAGAGAATTAAAGGAGAGGTTTACCCAAATAACAAGACTATCCTATCCGCATCATTGCACAACAAAGAGATACGATTGCCCTAGGAATTTTTATTTATTCTCTTTTAAATACCTAATATTGCAGACTTCCGGGTTTTCCCTCTCGCGGGAGTAGCTGTCTCCGTAGTGCCGCAGTGTTCTCTGGGAGCTCTCCGCAATGTATACTGGGAGCACAGTGTCGTGCTTCCCAAGATAAAATGCGGAACGCCATCCTTCGAAATCCTGCAAGATTTTCTATGCCGCCGCCCGTTGTGATGGCAACCAGGAAGTTTACACCGCTGATCGCCGTAAACACCGCTCATGCGTGGGAAATCAGGAAGTCAGTGCTTGTGGGCTTCTCAATGCCTTCAAGCAAAATGGAAACTCCCTATATCGATTTTTATAAGTTAATCTTTTCAACGGAAACGGATAGTGGAGGTTTGAAGTCACCCAAAAAGTGAGTATTACGTTGTGATGTAAAAAAACATCACATGCACAAAAAAATAAAATGATCAGCTGCGGAACCCCCACTTTAAAGCGGATGTTCTGCCGTTTTTTTTAAAGCCAGCAAAATGCCAAATACTGTAGCTGCTGACTTTTAAAAAATGGACACTTACCTGTCCAGCGCGCCCGCAATGTCAGCAGACGAGGCTGAGCAATCGCTTGGTCCTTAGCTGCTTCCGCCGCCATCCTCGGTGAGGGAATCAGGAAGTGAAGCCTTGCGGCTTCACTGCCCTTTTTCCTACTGCGCATGTGTGAGGATCGCGGCGCACCGTCACTGGTCCCCGCTGGCTTCTGGGAACAGTGTTTTCCAGAAGATAGCGTGGTGGTGACGTCACAGACTGGATTCCCCGTGGGGATCCGAACCTGGAAGTGGGTGCAAATACCTGTATTATACAGGCATCTGCACCCCTCCCCCTGAAAGGTGCCAAAAGTGACACCAGAGGGGAGAGGGATCCAAAAAGCGGAGGTTCACTTTTTGTGTGAACCTCCGCTTTAAGAAGGTCCTACTCATAAGAGCTTACGGTCTAATAGGGTAGAACAAAGTTACTTTATTTTAAATAAAACACAAATGTTGGTGAAGTAAAGTAACTTGATGTTCTTCAAATGCAATGGGCCAGATTCAGGTAGAAGAGCGTATCTTTGTGTGGGCGTAGCGTATCCTATTTACGCTACGCCTCTGCAACTTTTACGGCAAGTGCTGTATTCACAAAGCATTTGCTTCGTAAGTTGCGGCGGCGTAGCGTAAATGTGCCGGCGTAAGTGTGCGTAATTCAAATTAGGCATGTAGGGGGCGTGTTGTATTGAAATTAACCGTGACCCCACGTAAATGACGCGCCGAACGAACTGCGCATGCCCCGGCCGTGGACGTATCCCAGTGCGCATGCTCAAAATTACGCCACAAATACTCATTGGTTTCGACGTGAACGTAACTTACGCAAAGCCCTATTCGTGAACGTTTTACGCAAACAACGTAAATGACGGAAAATTCGACGCTGTCCCGACGTCCATACTGAACATTACGTACACCTCATATAGCAGGGGTAACTTTATGCTGGACTTACGCTTAAGCAAATGACGTAAAAAAATACGACCGGCCGCAAGTACGTTTCTGAATCGGCGTATCTAGCTCATTTGCATATTTGACGCGTAAATCGACGGAAACGCCACCTAGCGGCCAGCGTAAATATGCAACTTAGATACGACGGCGTAAGAGATTTACACCTGTCAGATCTAAGACAAATCTATGCATAACTTATTCTAAGAATCAAGCGCATAGATACGACGCCACGCACTCATAGTTACTACGGCGTATCTGGAGATACGCCGTCGTAACTCGTACCTGAATCTGGCCCAATGACTCCAATTTATCTTTAGACACCCTGCAATACACATCTCAATGGGCACCTCTACCATTCAAGTCACCAACTGTTTTTTTTTTTTACCTTCTCTTTAACCACTTACCTACGGCCGTACGACTATATACGGCTGCAGGGTGGTTCTAATTCTCTAGGGCGCCGTGTTTTCACGGCGGCCCCTTTAGTCGTTCCCAGCGTGCGCTCCAGAGCGCGCAGCGGGGAACTTCTGTGCTGGCCGTGTCCCTTGGACACAGCCAATCACAGATCGCCGCGAACGGCCAATCAGAGTGGCCGTTTGCGATGCGATCTGTGCGGCGAATGAGAGATGATCTCATATGTAAACATATGAGATCATTTCTCATTGCCGGCTCTCACAATGACAGTGTCCTGTCAGGGAGAGAGGAGACCGATCTGTGTCTCTTGTACATAGGGACACAGATCGGTCACCCCCCAGTCACCCCCCCTCCCCCCACAGTTAGAACACTATACAGGATACACTATTAACCCCTTCCTCACCCCCTAGTGTTAACCCCTTTCCTGCCAGTCACATTTATGCAGTAATTAGTGCATATTTATAGCACTGATTGCAGTATAAATGTGAATGGTGCCAAAAATGTGTCAAAAGTGTCCGATGTGTCCGCCATGATGTCGCAGTCGCAATAAAAATCGCAGATCGCTGCCATTATTAGTAAAAAAATTAAATAATAAAAAATAATAATTCTGTCCCTTATATTGTAGGCGCTATAACTTTTGCACAAACCAGTCGCTTCGATTTTTTTTTTTTTTTTTTACCAAAAATATGTAGAAGAATACGTATCGGCCTAGACTGATTTTTTTTTTTTTAAATTGGGCTATTTTTTATAGCAACAAGTAAAAAATATTGCATTTTTTTTCAAAAATGTCGTCCTTTTTTATTTATAGCGCAAAAAATAAAAACCGAAGAGGTGACCAAATACCACCAAAAGAAAGCTCTACTTGTGGGGAAAAAAGACGCCAATTTTGTTTGGGAGCCACGTCGCACGACCGTGCAATTGTCAGCCACCACCCCAAACACTAGTAATCTGCAATATTCGACATTTTCACTTTTGGGCTTAACTACACTTTAATGGCCGTTCCCATACGCTTGCCCTCCCTGGTTAATTTTAAGTCTCTGGCACAACAGAGTGTTAGAGCCCCAACTGATGTACAAGGAGATTGGCGCCCTCCGCACCGCACACGGACAGAGCAGACAAAGACTTAGCGATGAGCCGGATTATTTGCTTTTGTGTTTGGACAGATTTCAACATCCCTCTTAACACAAAAAAAAAAAAAGTAATTATCCCTTCTGCGTCCTCTTCCTGTCTCCCCGCCAAATATTCAGTGAAAATTGGCAGAAAATCGCATTACGCAGGTATAAACCGGCCTATTTTGGGAACTTCATTTAAAACAACGAGAATTAAATGGTAAAATGGCGTAATGAAAAGTCATCAGTCACTTTGGTAAGCTGTATTTCTAATTCCTGACGGCGGAATTATTCGCGATTCTCTCTTCCTTTATTTGTTTGCCGCGACGATTTACTTGATAGATATTAATGCGGCAGAGGCTCTCGCAACAGGTGACGTGAAAAAGTGACAAGCCTCTGTTGATTTGAATGCCCCCATACTGAGACAATCCCATCAAGCAAACATAAAACAGACTTTAGTATATTACATGAAGACTCCCCCGCTTCTGTCTTATGTTTTCATTCTCCTCTCTTAATACAATTTAGTGTTTTTCTCTTTTTTTTTCCTACAAGCACATTGCAGAGGAAACTTTTTCTTTTCTTGGCCTTTTTTTTCTGCTGGTCTTTTGGTGAAGGGTATAAGGGTATCAGAAGAATGCCAAGCGTAGGCATCAGGGAGCATTGATTAACCACTTGCTTACTGGGCACATATACCCCCTTCCTGCCCAGGCGAAATTTCAGCTTTTGGCACTGCGTCGTTTTAAATGAAAGTTGCGCAGTCGTGCGACGTGGCTCCCATTGACGTCCTTTTTTTCCCCACAAATAGAGCTTTCTTTTGGTGGTATTTGATCACCTCTGCGGTTTTTATTTTTTGCGCTATAAACAAAAATAGAGCGCCAATTTTGAAAAAAAAAAACACAATATTTTTTTCTTTTTGCTATAATAAATATCTCAATTTCTTAAATTAAATTTTTTTTTTTCAGTTTAGGCCGATACGTATTCTTCTACATATTCTGGGGGGCGGGGGAATAAGCGTATAGTGATTGGTTTGCGCAAAAGTTATCGAATAAAAAAATAGGGGATAGAATTCTGACTTTTTTTATATCATTTTTTTTTTTTTACTAGTAATGGCGGTTATCTGTGATTTTTTTATTGGGACTGCGACATTATGGCGGACACATCGGATACACTGATTACTGTATAAATGTGACTGGCAGGGAAGGGGTTAACACTAGGGGGCGAGGAAGGGGTTAATGTGTACCCTGAGAGTGATTCTTACTGTGGGGGAGGGGACTGACTGGGGGAGGTGACCGATGCGGTGTCTTTCAACAATTGCTTTCTTCTTGCCACTCTTCCACATGGCCTCTTCCACAGAGGCGGACTCCATTGCTACGGAGTCCGCCAGCTCCCGCCGGCTCAGCAGGATATCTCTCCGCTGATCTCCGCTGAGCCGGCAGATGACAAGTCACTCTCTGCTCACTGAGCGGGGAGGGGCTTGTCCAGCGCCGCTGTCTCCTATGGGGAGATCTGATGAAAACGGACAGCATGTCCGTTTTCATCAGATCTTACCCAATCTGCCATGGACGGATAAGGACGTATCGCCATCCGTGCGATTTTGGCAGATCGGATCGGGTTGGATGTCAGTGGACATGTCTCCACTGACATCCGAGGCTCAATAGGACTGCGTGGAGCGGCTGTTCAGGTCCGCCGACAAAACTGACAGCTGGACCTGAACGGTCCGATCGTGTGAAAGGGGCCTAAAGGGCAGATTTGTGGAAAGCACCACTAATAGTTGTCCTGTGAACAGATTGTCCCACCTGAGCTGTGGATCTCTGCAGCTCCTCCAGAGTTACCATGGGCCTCTTGGCTGCTTCTCTGATTATTGCTCTCCTTGCCCGGCCGGTCAGTTTAGGTGGACGGCCATGTCTTGGTAGGTTTGCAGTTGTGTCATAGTCTTTCCGTTTTCAGATGATGGATTGAACAGAGCTCCATGAGATGTTCAAAGCTTAGGATATTTTTTTATAACGTAACCCTGCTTTATACTTCTCCACAACTTTATCCCTGACCTGTCTGGTGTGTTTCCTTGGCCTTCATGATGCTGTTTGTTCACTAAGGTTCCCTAACCAACCCCTGAGGGCTTCACAGAACAGCTGTATTTATACAGAGATTAAATTAAACACAGGTGGACTCTATTTACTAATCAGGTGACTTCTTAACACAATTGGTTCCACTAGAGTTTAGTTAGGGGTATCAGAGTAAAGGAGGCTGAATACAAATGCACGTCGCACTTTTCAGATATTTATTTGGGAAACCATTTATAAATTTCCTTCCAATTATGTGCCACTTTGTGTTGGTCTATCACATAAAATTCCAATAAAATAAATGTATGTGTTGGTTGTAACATGACAAAATGTGGAAAAATTTCAAGGGGTATGAATACTTTTTCAAGACACTGTAAAAAATAAGTTGATCATTGTAAACACCTGCTACATCAAAAACAGATTTACTGGCCAAATCACCATGCAAAAAAAAAAAAGTTACTTTGATGTGGACCTCACATGTAAGAATTTATAAGCTGCATCATAATAAATGTTTGCTTTTTTATTTATTTTTTAATACCACTTTAACGTTAAAAAATAAATAGCATTTATCAATACCAACCACTAGGATCAGACAATTGCTTCTCTAGCTATGAATGAATCCGCCCAGCTTGCCTTTTTAAAAAAGCTTTGTAAATAGCTCCTCAGCCCTACTCATCTGCAAAAGGCGGGATTACTGTCCCCAGAGATGGGAAAGCAAAATGTATTAAATTGTGATGAATTAATCTGCATACTCATCGAGTGAAGCCAATTATGCAGTTTGTGGTTGGTAATTGAGTACTGATTAACCTACGCATTTCAGTGATTACTTATGGTACCTGTTAGAGACTAAACAAACATTATGCAGGAGTTTGTTGCATTTTGGAAAATTGTATGGGATCGTAAATTTGCCTTTTCTTCTCTTAAAGTGGAATTCTAGGGAAAAAAAATTAAAAACAGGCCTCAGCTCCAGCCAGTCCTGGGAAGACGATGGAGTGTTCCAAGAGCTACTGGTCAAACGTAACAACTTGCCGACCGGCTAGGGTGCCCACGTGTCCCGGATTGCCCAGGACTATCCCACAATTGCCATGTATGTCCCAGGTCCCGGGCACCTTTATTCCGGGACAATACAGTGTCCCGGAATGAAATAGAGGACACAGCCAGTGCAGCTACCCTACTAAATACATTTCCAGGACTGGTTGCTAGGGCCGGCCCCGCCTGTCATCTAGCAACCAGTGATGGCATAGTCTATCAGACAGGCTAGGAGCGAAGCCCACGCCTAGTGCTGCACAACTCTCTGCCTCTGCAGTTGGACTGGCCCATAAAAAGAATGGGCCAGATTCTCATAGATGAGCGCATCTACGAGCAGGGAGTAGCGTATCCTATTTACGATACGCCGCCGAAACTTAGAGACGCAAGTGCCGTATTCTCAAAGCACTTGCGTCCAGAGTTGCGGCGGCGTAGCCTAAATGGGCCGGCGTAAGACCGGGTAATTCAAATGTGGATGAGGTGGGCGTGTTTCATGTAAATCAATCATGACCCCACGTTTTTGGCGTTTTTTTTTGTATTTGCGGCGAAATTTGGAGCATGCGCACTGGGATGCGTCCACGGACGGCGCATGCTCCAAATTTCGCCGCAAATACATTGGTTTCGACGTGAACGTAACTTACGCAAAGCCCTATTCGTGAACGAGTTACGCAAACGACGGAAAAAAACGACGCTGTCCCGACGTCCATACTTAACATTGCATATGCCGGACCTACGCAACGTTACCCGTCATATAGCAGGGGTAAGTTTATGCTTATGCAAACAACTTAAACTACGACGAGCGGGCGCAAATAGGTTCGGGAATGTAGCTCATTGCATATTCGTGGTCCCTTAACGGATCGGTGAATCCCATGAACGATCTGATGCAGCCAATAACTGGGTATCGAGAAAAGCGAGGCTAAGATGGCCGCTACTCATCTCTATGCCCTTGGAGGACCGAAGCCACGTCTGGCGTCACTTCCAGTTCCTGGGCCATAGTAAATCTTTTTTCTTTCTTTTTACTTTTTTTTTTTTGCTTTTAAAGGTAAAGGCTCTGTTTGAACTCAGATTGATCAATACAGAGGACCTATCATCCTTATTCCTATTAAAAGGTATGTTTGCTTACCTTGTAGAAAAATAAAATAAAAATAAAGAGAAAATAACAAAAAAAGTGTACTTAGGGTGTGTCACATGGTCCCCTCCCGAAGAGGAAGGACCCTTCCTTGACCACCAGGATGCAAGACTCCTGACAAGGGTAGGACACACACAGGCCCACCTAGCCAACCTAGGTCTGGAACCCTTTTTCTTATGATCAGCCAAAGCTGACCAATTAGTACTACCAGAAGGTGAGGGGTACACTGGCGTAGCAGGGGGGGGCAGGGGGGGCTGTTGCACCGGGCGAATTCATTTAGGGGGGCACCGCACCAGTGTGGACTGTGTGTCACTCTGTCTTCTATTAATAATTTGTATTTAACGTCCGTGACACCGGCCGCCATGTTCAGTCTCGACATGGCCAGCCGGCGTGCTGTGATTGGGTCACGGCGGGTCATGTGACCACAGGCCTGAGCTGGCCTGTGATTGGTCACGGCGGGTCATGTGATCACAGGCCTGAGCTGGCCTGTGATTGGTCACGGCGGGTCATGTGGCCAGAGGCCCGTCTCAGCTGGCCTGTCTGTGATTCGTGGGAGGCGCATGCCTGGAGTCTCCCGCCCGCCTGTCACAGTCTCTCTGAGAGCTCAGCCTCCCTCGCGGAGGCTCGGCCGTTCCGGATCAAAGCACCGATGACCGTGGCTCTGCAGGCAGCGGCGGCGCATAACGTGGGTCGTGGGAAGACAGAGCAGGTGAGGACCGGTGACCACTGTGACCGTGAGACTGTCACTGAGACGGTCACCAGACATGTGTGGATTCACTGGATTGGAAGTGTCTGGGACTGGGGGGGGGGGGGGGGGAGAGAGCGGCCTAGTCTAGGGCTGGGGCTGGGCATATGGTCTGGAGGTCGAGCGTGGAATGGAATGAGGATGAAGATGTTGGTGGTGCTGCGGGGCTTCCCTGGTTTGTTTCTCGCCAGGACAGTAATGACAACGAGTTGCCCAACACCCCTAGAGCAAATATAATGCAAAAACACCACCACCAATGCCTATTTCTAAGAGGGGTTTGACTGATGGCTGTTCAAGAGTATATTGGTGTCCTGGGCAAGACCATCACTCTTATTGCCCAGCTCAGCCAGGAGATCCATGTCCCAGAGTTGAGTTGGCCCTGATCAATAATCTCTTTTCTTTAAGGATCTTTTCCTCTCTTCAGTGATCTCCTCTTCCTTTCAGTAATCACTTCTTCCCTTTTAATGATCTGGTATTTCAGCCAACAATTTCTCTCTTTTTTTTTTTTCCTTCAGTGGTCTCTTCTTCCTTTTTATCGATCTCTTAATCTTTTCTTCCTTTAAATGATCCCCTTTTTTTCCCTTGATTTCTTCTTTTTGTAATCTCTTCTCTCTTTCAATAGTCTCTTTTTTCTTTTAGTGATCTTTTCTTTTTTTTTCAGTGCTCTCTCCACCCTTTCAACGATCTTTTTTTCTTTTACTGATCTCTTCTTTTCTTCAGCGATCTCGTATTTCTTTTGATAATCTTTTTCCCTTCAATGATCTTTTCTTTTCTTCAATTCCACAGTTAGATCAGCTGCTATCGGGTAGCCCAGGATATTAGCAGAGCAGGTAACAGGTGTTTATATAAGGGGGGGGGGGCGAAAAAAAAATTCTGCCCCGGGCGCCCATAACTCTGGTTACGCCACTGGAGGGGTAGTCCTGAAGAGAGCCCCCCCAAGGCAGGAGAGTGAGGCCACTTATCCTCCAACTAGGCTTCAGGGTAGGTCCAAAGAAGGACCAGTGGCGGAACTAGGAGAGACACTTGCAACCAGGTTCTGGCATTCCACCACCATGGGACGAGGCCTCAAGAAGGCAGGAAGGGGTGCCCGCTGCAGGACATGTAAAAGGCTCAGTTCACAGTGCTGTGACCCCAAAGTCGCGACTTGCTTTCAATCTCCTAGCGACTTCCTTGCAACTTTTGTGATTTTGTGGACAGCCTTCCCAGAAGAGTTGAAGCTGTTATAGCTGCAAAGGGTGGGCCAACTTAATATTAAACCCTACGGACTAAGACTTGGATGGCATTAAAATTCATGTGTGTGTAAAGTCAGGTGTCCCAAAACGTTTGATAATTTAGGTACAAGTGACGCACATGTGAAATAAAATAAAAATACATACCATATATACTCGAGTATAAGCCGAGTTTTTCAGCAATTTTTTTGGTGCTGAAAATGCCCCCCTCAGCTTATACTTCGAGTCACCTTTTTGTGCCTGATCTCCCAGAATTTGGGAACCCGGTACCAGCCGGCTGTAGGTCCCCTGGACTCCAAACTTGGCACACCTGTAGCCCCACTCTTTCTCTACACGTATGCAACGTTTGTTGTCTAGGGGACCTACGGCTCGGGAGCACCAATTTTTCAAAGCCGGGCAACCCTTCCATAGACTCCCATGTTAAACGTCAGTCTAGTCATGGACAGTGAGACATGGGCACAGTGCGGCATGGGCACAATGAGCAGGGCTGTCTTAATGAGAGGGCACACCTGGGCACTGCCTAGGGGCCCCAGCTGCATGGGGGCCCCTGCATTATCCCCAAAGCAGCTGGTTCTTGAGCCCAAGCTGCCCCAAAATGGCACTGAGAGTGATAGCTACACAGGGGAGGCAGTCTGCCTCCTACCTACTTGATGTCTGTTTACCTGCACTGTCATCATTGTAGGGGCCCCAGAGCATTACTTTGCCCAGGGGCCCATGATGCTATTAAGATGGCCCTGACAATGAGGCATGGGCACAGTGAGGCATGGGCACAGTGAGGCAAAGTGAGACACAGTGAGGCATGGGCACAGTGAGGCTTGGGCACTGTGAGGTATGCAGATGGACACCCTAGGCCATAGGTGGCAAACACAAGGCCCGCGGGCCTAATCTGGCCCTCCAGGCCATTTCATGTGGCCCTCGCACCTCTCCTGCAGCGGCTCTGGTCCTCCTCCAGACCCATACTTTCTGCTTTCAAGCAATGCATCCAGCTTCTTCCCAGCAGCAGCTTACAGAAAGGGGGGTGCACTGTGATGTAAGGGAGGGTGGGGGACTCAACTTCTGATGGTGGGGGGCTCTTGAGATCTAATGTAAGGGGAGGGGATGCGCTGGACATCTAATATTACAAATACAACCGGCCCTTTTGAGGGCAATCATAATGCTGATGCGGCCCACGATGAGATTGAGTTTGACACCCCTGCCCTAGGCTTATACTCGAGTCAATATGTTTTCCCATTTGTTTGTGGTAAAATTAGGTGCCTCTGCTTATATTCAGGTTGGCTTATACTCGAGTGTATACGGGTAATAAAAAAAAAGTGCATGTACAACAGATAGAAGTTTTGGCCTGCTAACAAAAATCCCTCCAGTCTCAGCAAAAAGGCAACATGCAGAAAAAAACAAGAGGTGTAGCCTAATGAATATTTGCCATATGATGCGGTTCCCAGGACACCAGATGACCAGCAACAAAACATTGGCTTGGCCCATTACAACCACTCCAGGGTGATGATCAGGCCAGCTTGACCCCGTTCCCTGTTTTATTTTAGCGGCACATTTTTTTGTGTTTCTCCGGAGTGCTCCATAACAGACACTTGATATTCTGAGCACTGTATATGGTTCAAATGACTGAATTAGCATTTCCTGGTAATACAATCCATCATTACAAAGCAAAGCCGCGTCTCATGCAGCCGAGGACGGAGGAACGTGACCTACTTTTATTTTTTTCATTTACAAAGTCTGTTCAGCGATCAGATCACTTATCTAAAAATGAACATATTCAAACTGACAGTTAAAAAAAAATTATAATAGAGATTAATTTCATCTTTCGTATAACCTAAAATAAGACGTATCGGAGCAGCGACTATGCGGTTTGATTTCCTCACCGGGCCCCTAATTGCTGTTTAGTACATACATCGGCTTTTGTGGCATTGATGCAGCTTGATGTGCTCTGATATGCCATATGTTCATATTGAGAGTCTTCATCTTCACTCCGAGATGGAAGAGTTTTTACTTTTTGATCCTCCTATTTGTAGATTTCTCTTTGATGTTAACCACTTGCTTACTGGGCACATATACCCCCTTTCTGCCCAGGCGAAATTTCAGCTTTCGGCACTGTCACGCTTTGGAGATAATGAAGATTTCAAAGGGATGGACAGCCGCACACCAAAAGGAACTCTTGAGTTGTCTTTATTGATAAAAACTAGGGTTGTCCCGATACCGATACCAGTATCGGTATCGGGACGGATACTGAGCATTTGCGGGAGTACTTGTACTCCCGCAAATGCCCCCGATGCCAGATCCGATACTCGGCCCCGCCACCCCCCGCCGCCGCCCCTGCAACGCCGCCTCCGCCGCAACGCCGGGTGATCTGTCCAATCCCGAGCAAGGGGGAGTGTCTATACGCGGTGCGGCGGAGAACACTACAGCTATTCAAATGAAAGCTGTAATGTTCCATGCGCGTATTAACTATGTGGCGGCGGCATCTAGGTATGGGGGACATGGCTGCATCAATTGGGGGACATGGCTGCATATGTGGGGGACATTGCTGCATATGTGGGGGGGCATGGCTGCATATGTGGGGGGACATGACTGCATATGTGGGGACATGGCTGCATATATGGGGGACATGGCTGCATCTATGGGGGACATGGCTGCATCTATGGGGGGACATGACTGCATCTATAGGGGGAACTGGCTGCATATGTGGGGGACATGGCTGCACATGTGGGGGACATGGCTGCATATGGGGGGGACATGGCTGCATATATGGGGGACATGGCTGCATCTATGGGGGACATGGCTGCATCTATGGGGGACATGGCTGCATCTATGGGTGGACATGACTGCATCTATAGGGGGAACTGGCTGCATATGTGGGGGGACATGGCTGCATATGAGGGGGGACATGGCTGCATATGTGTAGGGACATGGCTGCACATGTGGGGGACATGGCTGCATCTATAGGGGGAACTGGCTGCATATGTGGGGGGACATGGCTGCATATGTGGGGGACATGGCTGCACATGTGGGGGACATGGCTGCACATGTGGGGGACATGGCTGCATATGGGGGGGACATGGCTGCATATGTGGGGGACATGGCTACATATGTGGGGGACATGGCTGCATCTGTGGGGGACATGGCTGCATATGTGGGGGACATGGCTGCATCTATGGGGGGGACATGGCTGCATCTATGGGGGGACATGGCTGCATATGTGTGGGGACATGGCTGCATATGTGTGGGGACATGGCTGCATTTGTGCGGGGACATGGCTGCATTTGTGGGGGACATGGCTGCATTTGGCGAGTACTTGAAAAAAGTATCGGTACTTGTACTCGGTCCTAAAAAAGTGGTATCGGGACAACCCTAATAAAAACAGTAAAAAATGCACCACAAAATCACAACAAAAAATCAGGAAAAAGGACAGCCGACGCGTTTCACACTGGTTCAGTGCTTAGTCAGTGCTCAGTAAAGGGGGGTCCCTGTCCCCAGTGGAGGTAATGAGGAGTCCCTGTTCTCAGGGGGCAGAGCTCTGCATGGGGAGGACTCTGGGCTGCATGGGGAAGGATCGAGGGACACAGAGGAGCCGATGACCGGCCAAACACACTAGTAGGGAATGTGACACAGAGCAGCCAGTGCGGTACAGATGGGATCTCTGCTACTCACCCCGTCCTCCAGCCACCTGGGCGCTGCTATTCCTACCCACCTCTAGCTCTTTAATTCGGCAAAGTAGGTGGTCGTGAGGCCCCTGTGGGTGCGAGGCCTTAGGCAACCGCCTAATTTGCCTACTTAGAGAGCCGCCTCTAAAAACAATTCATCACAGAGTGCTCTTCAGAGGGCAGCATTCATTTAAACAAGCCCTGAAAGTGTTCTATATGCTTTGCAGTGAATGAACACCACCAATTAGGAAGCAGCTGTCTTGAAGAATTCTTAATTTGAACAGGTGTGTGTTTTTAGACGTATGGCGCTCCTGTGTTATTGATGGGTAGAGTTGGGAACTTGGGAGTCCCTGGCTGCCTTCTTATAGTCTTGGAATCATTGAGTTGTAGGATGTTTAGGGATTGGATGTACAGGATCCCCGACGAGATAAAAATGTGTTTACTTTCTGAAGGCAAGCTGCGTGCCCCATGTTGATTTAAATGGCAAGTTTTCATGCGTGCCCGAGGCGTACGTTTAACCGATAAGTGCAGTTTTAGTGTAAAAGTCATTAATGCACCCCTGTCAGGCTCTGCAACAACAGTAATTAAAGGGGATGTCTTTTTAATGGATTTTTAGATATATGTGCAAAAGTGATCAGCTTGATGTAAATAATCTTATCAATGTGTTTTTTTATTTTATTTCAGCAGCTGTTAAAAAAGGAGTCAGAATGATTGCATGTTGAGTTTTTGCGCCCTCTAGTGGCTAAATTTTACATCACTATCTATATCATGTGTATGGCACAGAAAAATAAAAATTAAAATACACTTTATTACCAAAAGTATTGGGACACCTGCCTTTACACGCACATGAACGTTAATGGCATCCCAGTCGTAGTCCGTAGTGTTCAATATTGAGTTGGTCCACCCTTTGCAGCTATAACAGCTTCAACTCTTCTGGGAAGGCCGTCCACAAGGTTTAGGAGTGTGTCTATGGGAATGAATCCCTTTTGTGAGGTCAGGCACTGATGTGAACAAGAAAGCCTGGCTCGCAGTCTCCAGTCTATATCATCCCAAAGGTGTTCTATCGGGTTGAGGTCTGTGCAAGCCAGTTCAGTTCTTCCACCCCAAACTCGCTCATCTATGTCTTTATGGACCTTGCTTTGTGCACTGGTGCCCAGTCGCGTTGGAACAGGAAGGGGCCATCCCCAAACTGTTCCCACAACAGTGCATGGGAGCATGATATTGTCCAAATTATGTTGGTATGCTGACGCCTTAATCTTTTACATCAGATATATATGGTCAATACTGCAATACTGTGCCAACTCAGTCAAAGGATTTCTGAAGTCAGGTACTGGTCTTGGATCAGAAGACTTGGCTTACAATCAGTCAGTGGTAGCACGTCCATTAGGGGCACACGAGAAACGCCTCCCCTATCCATGCATCCGCCCCTCTGATCTACATTTGAGGCTTCGGACTATGGATTCCAATGTTTTTTTGTTTTTTTTTTAGGCACGTGATTAGAGCCAGAGGCTCTAATAGGCTTCAAAAAAGGGTGGGCTGGGCTTCCATTTTTTTGGGTGGGGGATGCTTGTTCTTGAAGATGAAAGAGTAGATTATAGAACTTCTGAGAGAAGTTGAGGGAATATAGGAAAAGGATTGGGAAGATTACAGGTTAAATAGTCCCTACAGTGAATTTTTTGAATTTAGTTGATATATATGACATATAGGAGGATAAGCAATGGTGAAGGGAATGTAATGTATATGTTTTTAACTATATTTAAATGTGAAATTTTTGTATGTATGTACTGAAATTAAACAAAAAAGGCTGAAATTAAACAAAATAGGGGGGCTCGTGGCACAGAGCACTGCGCTCAGAGCCCACCCAGCTGTGTGACAATAGCGATTGAATATCCGCTATTGCCACACTGATCCTCCTCCCAGCCAATCAGGAAGCGGGTCCTAAGACCCATCACTTGTTTGACTGAAAGGACAGGCAATCCTATTGGGCAAATAGGAGGAGGGAGGAGACCCATGGCGGAAGCCGCCATCATGGAGAGGAGAAGCGTACCCAGGAGCTGTCGCCTGCTGGATCGCTGCTCTTCCACAAGCTATGGGGTAAATGCCGACCGATGAACCGACCTACAGCGGGCAGGGGTGCTGCCGGCTGACCGGGGGGAGTGGTTGTTAACCGCCCTCCTATTAAAAAATACGGCCACCACTGCAATCAGTGTCCCAATTCTGCCCTAAGGTGTTCAGTAGGGTTGAGGTCAGGCCTCTCAGTAGGCCACTTGAGTTCCTCCACATTGGGCTCTTGGAGTTGGCTTTGTATACAGTGGTACAGTCTGGGCTCAAGTCCTGCGGGAACGCGTGGGAACGGAGTCCCTGCACTTTTTTCACAGCAGGAACTCAGTTCCCTTTGCAGGACTAGAGCAGCCTAGCCTCCCGAGCCAATCCTTCACTAAGCGACGATGCCCAGCTCGAGTCACTGTCAGGGGCAGGCAAACCTTAGTAATCCTTTATGTTACTGGCCACTTCCTGTATATGGATTCATCGGGTAGTGTGTGAGTATTCCGTCACTTCCTCTGTGCCGCAATGTCTCCTGGGAGCTTTTGTCATTGTTCCCAGGAGACATTGCGGAGGTCTGCTGTGAGTTATCACGGGATTTAGAAAGATCTAACACAAAGGTGTTTACCCCAAACTGTTGCCAGTAGGTTGGAAGTGCAAAATTACCGTATTTTTCGGACTATAAGACGCACTCCCCAGAATTTCCCCCCAGAAATATGGGGGAAAATGTCCCTGCGTCTTATATTCCGAATATACGGTATGACACTGCCCCATGCCGCCACTGGCTCCGCCCCCTGCCACCGCCCGCATCTCCTCCCGCTAGAACCTCTGGAAGAGAGGCAGGAGAGCGGGGAACAGACTTTCCAAACCACCCTGTTCGCGGGACGATCTTCCGGCTGGCTGGCTCGGGCTCCTCTGTCTTCTGCTAGGCGGAAGAGCAATGTAAGGTAAGGCTGCATTTGTGGCATTTGTGGCACTCTGCATTTCCTATGGTCACTCTGCATTTCTTATGGTCACTCCATACTTACTATGGTCACTCCATACTTACTATGGTCACTCCATACTTACTATGGTCACTCCATATTTACTATGGTCACTCCATATTTACTATGGTCACTCCATATTTACTATGGTCACTCCATATTTACTATGGTCACTCCATATTTCCTATGGGCAATGGTCACTCTGCATTTACTATGGTCACTCTGCATTTACTATGGGCAATGGTCACTCTGCATTTACTATGGTCACTCCATATTTACTATGGTCACTCTGCATTTACTATGGGCAATGGTCACTCTGCATTTCTTTAACAATGGTCAAACTGCATTCCAAGGGCACTGGAAAATATTTTAGTACACCATTTGGTTCGGAATATTGTTTTTTCTTCCTCTAAAACTTAGGTGTGTCTTATGGTCAGGTGGGTCTTATGGAGCGAAACATATGGTAGTATTCTGTAGTATTAACTGTAAGCTTCACTGAAAACATCTGAACGTATTCATTTGGAGGGGTGTGCACATACTTTGAGACATACATTAGGACCTCAAGCTGGTCTTAAGTCAATTGAAAATTAAAATGTAGACCTGAACGATTTAGCAATAAATGAAGCAGGTTCTACTACCATTTCCAGTAATTACTTTGGCACAAAAAATCTTGATTATATCATCCACCGGCAGTACCTATGACCCAGAATCACCTAATGCGTCTGGATTGTGTATAATTTCACCGCAGTTGCACAGCTTTTGCTGGGTTTAGGCTGATTTACTGACTGCTTGCTAGATTATTTTTACACAGCAGGAAATTCTCTTTGTTTGAGCCGAAGAACAAGAATATAGATTTTTTTTTCTCGTGTGTTACTTAGCTAGGTCAATATGAATATGTCTCGGCAAGTGTAGTTACTGAAAATCCATCGGATGGCACGATGATTTATTGGTGTTATGTGAAAATGTAAACTGTTGCCTCAATATATACTTGTATACTTCCTAAAGTCTTTATCTGAGCGTCTGAAACATCCTAGAGATGCTTAAAAACCTTTACATTATGTAATGAAAGGATTTTGGATCACGGCAGCATTGATTATTGAGGTCTGTTTGGGCCAGGTTCAATCAACAATTGGTTCTGAAAAATAGGTCTGACCTCAATAGATCAGATCTCCAACTAGCTTCTTATATATCTTAAAGACTCAGACTAATATGTATAGGTGTTTAATTATAAATTGGTTGAATCGCAGGGTGTGCGCACAGGGTGTGCTGGGTGTGCCTGGGCACACGGTAATGACCCCATCTACATTTACCGCTTGCTGTCCGCCCATATACGTATGCAGCATGGCAGGGGCAGGCAAAAGGATGTACCCGTACGCCGGGCTGTCTTAATGAGAGGGCACACCTGGGCACTTTCCAGGGGCCCCAGCTGCATGGGGGGTCCCTGCACTTTCCCCAAAGCAGCTGGTCCTTGAGCCCACTCTGCCCCGAAATTTGGGGCCCCCCATGATAGCACCGCGAGTGATAGATACACAGGGGAGGCAGTCTGTCTCCTACCTACTTGATGTCTGTTTACCTGCACTGTCATCATTGTAGGGGCCCCAGAGCATTACTTTTCCCAGGGGCCCATAATGCTATTTAGACAGCCCTGCCCGTACGTCCCCTTTATGAAGCGGTTGTTGCGGATGCACGTGCGTGCCCGTCGGTGTGCGCGCCCACGAGTCACGGAGACATAGAACGGGGGGATGTTAGTGTGAAGACAACATCTCCCCTTTCTGCCTAGCTGACACTGTCACTGATCGTGTTCGTGCCCTTAGTAATAAAAGTATGAAGACAGGGAGGGCTAATTGATATGTATACAACCACACGCAGACAGATTATCTTTCTTAAAGTGGCAAACTGGCAATACCAATAAAATGGCCATCAACTACTTCTTATCGTTCAAATTTCAATAAGAGCCAATATCATGCGGAGTATACAAACAACTTCCCTGTATGTGTGTATATATTGTCCTCCATAAAAATCTTTAATAGGCTAATGTTAAAAAGATGTATTGCCAAAGCTGATGTATGCAAACAGAATGACATAACCGTAAATGGAGGATAATGATTATTACTGATGATTATAGCTGATAGTAGTAAAGGATAAACAAAAAAGAGAGAATAAAAAGGAGAGGGGAGGGAAGGAAGAGAACGGGGGGTGTAAGAGATGGAGAGGGAAGGAAATTTCCCATACAAATTAATTGTAATCCTACCAAAAAGCGCTAGGGAATTAAAACATGCTTGCACGCAAAAATTAATTAAAAGTAACATTTACTTATCTAATATCCAAATAAATTGTTATTGAAATAGATCTTTAGCATCATTCCTGTCCAGTTCTCAGTGGGGCCCATGATGACCCATAGCCATGCCTCTCATTGCAGATCACTAATAGGGATGAGCTTAGAGTTCGAGTCGAACATTGCCAGGAAAAGTCTATGGGAGAAATCTAAAGTGCTAATTTTAAAGGCTAATATGCAAGTTATTGTCATAAAAAAGTGTTTGGGGACCCGGGTTCTGCCCCAGGGGAGTGTTTGGGGACCCGGGTCCTGCCCCAGGGGAGTGTTTGGGGACCTGGGTCCTGCCCCAGGGGACATGTATCAATGCAAACAAAGTTTTAAAAAAAATGCCTGTTTTTTCGGGAGCAGTGATTTTAATAATGCTTAAAGTGAAACAATAAAAGTGAAATATTCCTTTACATTTTGTACCTAGGGGGTGTGTAAAGTATGCCTGTAAAGCAGTGCATGTTTCCCGTGCTTAGAACTGTCCCTGCACAAAGTGTAATTTCTGAAGGATAAAAAGTCATTTAAATTCACTGCTCCCGAAAAAACTGCCATTTTTAGGGTTGCCACCTCATCCCTTTAAAACTGAACACATATTAATTACACAGGTTCTGTGGCTGATTAAGGTGGTAATTAAACTCACTTGGTGCTTTACCTGCATTAAATTAGCCCCAGAACCTGTGTAATTCAGATGTGTTCCTTTTTAAAGGGATAAGGTGGCAACCCTTGCCATTTTTAAAACTTTTTTTGCATTGATACATGTCCCCTGGGGCAGGACCCGGGTCCCCAAACACCTTTTAAGACAATAACTTGCATATTAGCCTTTAAAATTAGCACTTTAGATTTCAAACGTTTGAGTCCCATAGACTTTAATGGGGTTCTAAAGTTCACACAACTTTTGGTCTGTTCACAGGTTCTGGTGCAAACCGAACAGTGGGGGGGGGGGGGTGTTCGGCTCATCCCTAATTACTAAGTTTCAATGAAGTATAGATCCATCTATGAGCCCAATCAGTACAGCTCTTATACTTTCTTCAACTTTAACACACATTAAAGCACTTACCACTTCGACATGCTTTTTTGATGGCAAATGCCCCGTGTGTGTTGATTTTCAATGTGGCACGGGCCACAATGAGCGGAGCGGGTGGATGGCATGTCCGTGTCTGCTCTGTTCTACTTTTTTTTTAGCGGACCACTGGTTGGGCACCCCTGTGTTATAGAGTTCCCATGTTGCACACTAGTGTTGCTCACGAATATTCGCATTGCGAATATTCGCTACGAATATTGCATATTCGAGTATTCGCAAATAACTCGAATATCGCGGCGAATATTCGCTATTTCGAATATTCGTATTTTTTTCGCAATCAATTTCACATTTGCGATATTTCGCAAAATTTTTTTTCCGTGATATTCGTGATATTTTATAAAACAAAATAAAAATTGCGAAATTTCGCCAATGCGAAATGTCGTCAATGCGAAATGTCGTCAATGCGAAATTTCGTCAATGCGAAATTTCGTCAATGCGAAATTTCGCAATTTTTTTTTTTTTTTTTTCATAAAATATAGCGAATATTCGTAAATATCGAATATTCGTGATATTTTTTTTTTTTTTTTTTTTTTTTTTTTTTTTTTTTTTTTAAAGTGTATTTTGTGCGTGAACTCGAGAGAGAGGAGCCGGACTGCAGGAGTTGGGAGTAGGCAGACCCTCCCCCCGGAGGCAATCGCCATCCTTCTCCATGCCCCCGGTGGCAATGGCGGGTGTGAGGGGGGGCCTCCCACTCACCCCGCCCTACCTGCTCCACTTGGGAGCCCAACTGGGGCCCAACAGGACCCCATCGGGGCAGAGGGACTCCCCCTATGAGGGAGTGAGGGGGCCTGACCCACCAAGCCAGCCCCGTAGGTCCTTCGCCTCTCTTTAGGAGACCGCATGGCCAAAGTGCGTGCGTATTAAACCAATTTTGTGTGCGTGCAAGTGTGGTGGTTTTTGTGGGGGGGGTGGGCGTACTAAGCACAGGCGTACCTTGCATAGCACACCCACCGGGAGCCGGGCTGAGACCACCAAACTCAATTCACATGTAGCCGAGACCGGGATCCGAACCCTTGGCTGCATATTCGTGATATTTTACCCCAAAAAAAAAATTGCGAAATTTTGCATTAGCGAAATTTCGGATTTTTTTTTTTTTTTTTTATAAAATATCACGAATATTCGATATTAACGAATATTCGCGAATATTCTTCGAAATATTCGCGAAATATCGCGAAATCGAATATGGCGTATTCCGCTCATCACTATTGCACACCACTATTGCTCTGCTCTAGTCTGGACCCTTCTAACCTTCCTACTTCTCCACGCTGCACACCAGATGTGACGTCTTTACCAGACTACAATTCCAGAATATTTTCCCATGAACCAGAAGTGACTGCTGATGGCGTCTTTCCGGTTCACTTGTTGGTTTCCCAGTGCATCATGGGATATCTCACATCTGCAATACCTCCAAATTAAAGCCCCTCAAAAGCTTCAGGTTCTGTAAGCTAGTTTTGTTATAGCCTTCTATGGAGGCTTTGGAGACAATTTGAGGCACCAGGAAGGTAACATGGGGTAACATTTTCAAAGCAAAGCAAATACAATGTGTGAACAGAACTGCAAGGTAACCCTTTTATTTAGTGACCTGTGGTTTGATTGGCATACACAGTGCTTAAAAAAAAAAAAACTCTGTCTAATGCCACATTTTGAAGCAAGTGTAAGCAATCTCTCTAAAAAAAAAATGCCTCTGGCCAGTGCCTATGGCAAAAGCTGGCCTTGCAAGGCCACAACAAAAAAAAAATCTCAGCTTAATTTCTTAGTTATTTGAAAGGTGTAACAAGGAGGCAATGAGTCGGGTGTATGAAGCTAAGCGCAATCAATCTTGTTAAGCAGTTTGTCACGACTACCCCAACGCAGGTGGTTAGATACCATAGCTAGCTACAGTGTGCTTCACCTATAGCAGCCCCCTTTCCCTTAAGGCAAGCATGCCCACCGGTACTTGGTTGCTCCCAGGACTTATACACAATGCTATAGTGCCTGGCCACCATGCCAGGGCAGATGCAAACTAAGCAAACAAACAGATACTTGCAGTTAGCAGACAGATAGTGTGGTCCTATGACAATCCAGATAAAAGGCAAGCTGAGTTCAGGGAATAGTCCAATATCCGATTCAAGCTATACACAGGGAAATCCAAACTAGTAAAACAGGGCAGACAAACTAGGGGCTTGATCAGGAACAACGCAGGTATCACTGTCTCTATCACAAGCAAGGGACAGAGCATTTGGCTTGCTTATAACAGGTGACTGAACACATCAATCACCTTGCAGGTGACAGACAGGGAGAATGCAATAGCCAAAACCCAGGTGCTGGAATTAGGAGCAGGAGCACTTAAGTGATCCTGACACAGTTCTTGTGCAAAAGGAGGCTTTACGGGGTGCTTTGGATGAAATGTAAAGGAGTGTGGCACCAATAGTTGGATGTCTATATATGTTTATTTCATAAAAATCTTAAGACAAGCCAATACATTTGGGGGTTCTGAAGGGCCCCAATCCTCAAGGTTTTATGGTCTGATTGTGATAAAATTATACAAAACCTAAAATGTGTAGCACTACCCCCGCAGGAGCTGCTGGTTTAGATTTTGGGTGGCACGTTACCTCTATTCTCGCTGTCCACGGTGAGTCCAAGGGAGAGTCCAAAGAACTTCAATATCCACACACAATGTACCTCTTTCTCTTGGGTTTATTTTGGAGAACTTTAGTAGAAAAGAGGAGTAAGGGGTGGAAGGGTAGATAGGTTCAGGTGCACAGTCACAAAGTAAGGAAACACTCCTGTTTCTAACAAACAGTTCTTGTCGCCACTCTAGCCAGAGTGAGTATTGCCCCCACCACTCCATTTAGTGTCAGAAGCCAAAAAAAACTGTTGCATATGGGGGAGCACGTGACTCAATTCATGTGACAGAGCTGAACCAATCAGGCAGTGGTAGAGGGGTGCTGGACATGGATTTTTCCAGTTCATCAAAATGCAGACAGTTATGCCTTGAGCCCAATTGGCCCCAATTGGCCTGTATTCGACAACCTAGACAAGGACCCTCCAGGAGAGGGCATGCACCCGAGTTAGGAAATTCAAATTAGGTAGGTCAAAAAGAGTGCCAAAAGAATTTTTTTTTAGATCATTCTCCTTGTTTGTCTCCACCTGCAAGGTGATTGATAGGGTGAGTCAAATGTTATTAGCAAACCAAAACGCTCAACTGGTTACAACAAGCAGGTCAAAAGATATATAACATGTTTTGGGGGTCACACGATCCTCCCTTAGGGCTAGAGGAAATGTTAGAATGTTAAATGGACTAAAAAGTACTCCTAAGCAGGTTGATCTGCAGGCTGACAACATTCAGTGCTGGTTTTCACAAAAGAAATATAGAACAATGAAGACTTTTGGATTTTTCACGTGGTGCACTCTTTGACCTAATACAGGGAGTCCTTAGTCATCTAGAGGCTATGACTCCACTGGCCATTAGGTGGGTAAATATTTGCTGGAAAGGGGGATTATTGTTAACCACTTCCCGACCGCCGCATGTACATATACGTCCACAGAAGGGCACGTACAGGCAGATGGACATATATTTACGTCCCTGCCTTTGCGCGGGGAGCGATCCGGGACGAGGGCGCGGCTATTCGTTTCTAGCCGCCTGCACACGATCGCTCCCCGGAGCTGAAGAACGGGGAGAGCCGTATGTAAACACGGCTTCCCCGTGCTTCACTGCATCGATCGAGTGATCCCTTTTATAGGGAGACTCGATCGATGATGTCAGACCTACAGCCACACCCCCCTACAGTTGTAAACACACACAAATCCTACAGCGCCCCCTGTGGTTAACTCCCAAACTGCAACTGTCATTTTCACAATAAACAATGCAATTTAAATGCATTTTTTGCTGTGAAAATGACAATGGTCCCAAAAATGTGTCAAAATTGTCCGAAGTGTCCGCCATAATGTCGCAGTCACGAAAAAAATCGCTGATCGGCGCCATTAGTAGTAACAAAAAAAAAATGCAATAAAACTATCCCCTATTTTGTAAACGCTATAAATTTTGCGCAAACCAATCGATAAACACTTATTGCGTTTTTTTTTTCCAAAAGTAGGTAGAAGAATACGTATCGGCCTAAACTGAGGAAAAAATAAAATGTTATATATGTTTTTGGGGGATATTTATTATAGCAAAAGCTCTATTTTTGTTTATAGCGCAAAAAATAAAAACCGCAGAGGTGATCAAATACCACCAAAAGAAAGCTCTATTTGTGGGGAAAAAAGGACGCCAATTTTGTTTGGGAGCCACGTCGCTTGACCGCGCAATTGTCTGTTAAAGCGACGCAGTGCCGAATTGTAAAAACGCCTTTGGGCATTTAGCAGCATATTGGTCCGGGGCTTAAGTGGTTAATATGTTGCTTTGGACAGGTTCCATCAGGGTAAATTTGGAACTACCCAAGTATTGCAGCTCTAGTTGAAATAGTCACAAAAGCTGTCCCCAGGAGTAACTCTTTTTGGCCAGAAGATGTCCTCAGTCTTTCGGGTTGATTGACACCCAACATCACTCTACTCTGAAGACTTTAAGTGCAAGGTGTCATGGCCCTGCCCCCTTTTGCTTGGTTCCCTCCACTCACAGAATATCGATGCTTGGTAGCACTAATGTCATCACGTCAGTGCCACTCTATGTAGGAGAAAACTGTAAAGGTGAAGGACCCGATGTGATTGGCCAGAATACATCAGGAAAAAGTAGAAAATAAAACAAAATATACCCTTGGGGGTGACCTCAATGGGCAAGGGAGGGGCTTTGGGGAAGAGAACACAGAGCTTAAAGTTAGGCTTTAAACTTTGATTTAGTCACTTATTGGTCTTAATATTAACTGTATGGAACCTCAGTCCTGATCGGTGTACCTGAATGACTCTTTGTTGCTCTCCACGTTCTCAGTGTTTGTATTGTTTGAATGTTACAGTCTTCCCCTGGTTCCCTTCAGGCTCTCCCCAGGAAATTGTTTACCTGTGCGGTCATGTGCTGACCTTCCTATAATTTATTATTTTCGTGGACAGGACCTTTAACATTAACCTTTGAGAGTAATAAATTGCTATACGTGGCTTTATTTGTTCACTGTTGCCAGGTAACAGGCCTGGAATTTAACCCCATTCATGCTGATACCTTGTGGTCATTGTAACAATTATACAATGTGATGTTTAGTATGATCTGTAATGTTTTCTGTGTTGGTGTTTCTACATTATATGCAATTTTTTTAATACTATGTATTAATATACTAAAATATATGAAAAGGGCAAAACAAATGCATATTTTTTAAGAACATCTCTGCATTTCAGAAACATTATGGGTGATTTTAGGATGTCGGTTTAACCCTTACAGTCAATTCTCATGTGGGTTGGTTGATAGGATTGTTTCTTAAAGAAGAATTTCAGGTATGACATTTCTGCATAATTACATTGGTCCAGCTTGGACCCAAGTTGGGATCCATCTAGAACAGTGCTCTCCAAACACCACACCAAGGGCCAGATGCTGCTGTTTAGTCTCCTTAAGACCCCTTTTACACTGGGGAGTTTTTCGGGCACTTTAGCGTTAAAAAAAACGCCTGTAAAGCGCCTAAAAGAAGCTGCATCTGTAATCCTAATGTGAAAGCCCGAATCGCTGTGCTGGCAGGGCGTAAAAAAGTCCTGCAAGCAGCTTCTTTGCAGCGCTTTAGGAGCGGTGAATACACCGCTTCTAAAGCGTTCCTTCCCATTGAAATCAATGGGAAGCGCCTGCAAAGTCCCTGCAAAACGTCTTGGCAGCGGTGCTTTTAACCCTTTATTCGGCCACTAGCGTGGGTTAAAAGCTTTCCGGTAAAGCGCTGCTAGTTTTAGCGGCGCTTTACCAGCGTTTTTCGTGCACTGGCAGTGCTTTCACATTGGGATTGCAGATGAGGCTTCTTCCAGGTGCTTTACAGGCGCTTTACAGGCGCTTTTTTTTGCAATAAAGCGCCTGAAAAACCCCCAAGTGTGAAAGGGGTCTTATCTAGCCCTTGGGGCATTCATTCCACTTATACAAGGCAATATTAATCACACTGATACAAACAGTGGGGCACAATTCCTCCTAGGAAAACCAACAATGGGGCAATATCCTTCCCATTGATGCCAATCATGGGGCAATAATCCTCCAACTAATACCATTAATGGGACACTATTCCTCCTACTACTGGCCACAAGTGCTATATAATTATTTTTTACTCCCATTGACAACCAAGCCTGAGGCATCGTCCACACTCACTGATGCCACGACATTTTGTACTCCCACTGGCCTTTTGCTTAGAAAGTGTGGAGACCCCTGCTCTAAAAGCTGGAAATCCCTGTAGAAGGCATCTCAACTACAGTGATCTCCACTAACTTCCGAGGCCTGTGCCGAGTGGCTGCCCTGCTGCATTCTAAACATAGAAGGTCAGCTGTTTGGCAGGGTGGCAATTCTGAGATTGCTTTGCATCTCCTTAATGAAAGCAAAGCGTTCTCTGATTGGACCAGGTGAATAGGCGGGTGATATTAGACTTTTTACCTCGTCCACTGGAACAGGTAAAGAGGCGGGTGATGTTAGACTTTTTACCTTGTCCACTCACAGAATGCTTTGCATTTGTTAAAAAAATGCAAATCATCTCCGAATGGTACCCGTGTCAAGCAGTCAACTTCCTGTGTTCACAATGCAGCATGTCGGTCACTTGGCATGGGACCTGGAAACGAGTGGGGAGTAGCAGTGTCTACTAGACATGTGCATTGGTTTTCGTCCGAATGCATTTTCGTCCACGGATTTTCGCGTTCGTTTTAACAGATGATAACAAACATGCAGAATCCGAAATCCGGCATAAAAAATGCTTTATCTTGATTTTGTTGTGACAACAGTTGGATATAGATAGAAGATTCGATATGACGTTGACAAAAGCGATCTGTGTCTATCGAACCTGCGGTCGAATGTGCCTAACCCAACTCTATTAGTCCAAGATTTTTAGACACAGAGAGAAAAGATTCGACATTATAGAGACATGAGGATTCGATGAAGCAGCTAAAAACATACGATCGCCACAAATGGACATTTAGGCCGCGTACACACGATCAGTCCAAACCGATGAAAACGGACTGAAGTTCAGTTTTATCTGTCCAAAACTACCGTGTGTATGCCCCATCAGTCTGTTGTCCTTCAGTCCAAAAATGTAGAACTTGCTTTAAAATCGGACTGATGGACGCCTACCTATCGGTCAAAACCGATTGGTTAGTACGCAAAAGCATTGGTTCAAAGCGTGCGTATGCTCAGAATCAAGTCGACGCATGCTTGGAAGCATTGAACTTATTTTTTTCTGCACGTCGTTGTGTTTTACGTCACCGCGTTCTGACATGATCGGTTTTTGAACTGATGGTGTGTACGCACATCAGACCATCAGTCTGTGAACCGATGAAACTGAACTTCAGTCCGTTTTCATCAGTTTGGACTGATCGTGTGTACAGGGCCTTATGGTCAAATGCTCCACCCATAGGCTATAGAAGAATTTTATTTTTGGTTAACTAGTTATAATAATTAATAAATATAATTATTACTAGTCATACAACATTAGAATTCTTCTATAGCTTATGTGCGGAGCATTTGAGCAGAAATGTACAATTGTGGCGTTGTACAGTTTAGCTGCTTTGTCGAATATTCGACGGACACCATATGTCTTCAATGACAAATTTGATCTTAATTAATTCGGATTTTCGGACGAATGCATTATTTAACGAAACTAAATAAATAAAAACGAATTTCGGGAGTAATTAAATAAATCTATTTTTCGGACGAAATTCCGAAACAAAATATTTCAGTGTCCACATGTCTAGTGTCTACTCCAACCATAGGCGCCTTGTCCTCCAGAGGAGTCGGTCCTTCGGCTTGTTATCATTCCTCGGTTCAAAAGCCTGTATCTCTGATGGTATGGGGGTTCCTTAGTGCGTATGAAGTGGGCAGCTTGCACATCTAGAAAGGGACCATCAATGCTGAAAGTCCTATCCAGACTATATCTTTTTTCAGGGAAGGCTTTGCATATTTCAGCAGGACAATGCTAAACCACATACTGCATCTACTGTATGACAACAGCATTGCTTTGTATTAAAAAAGTCCAAGTGCTTAACTGGCCTGCCTGCAGTCCAGACCTTTCCCCAATATTTAGCGCATCTTGAAATGAAAAATATGGCAAAGAAGACTCAGGGCTATTGAGCAGTTATAACCTTATATCAGCCAAGAATGGAATAGCATTACTCTCCCAAAACTCCAGCAACTCATAGACATTTACAGAGTGTTGGAAAAGGAAAAGGTTCTGGAAGTCGCACATTTCTGCAAAACCCCCGTAAGGTGTATGACAGCCTCAGCCATAGACTAAGCTCCATGGGCAGAGTGAAACATGTTGGGGGTGTAGCCTGTTTGGGGCCTGGGCTGAATACACCCTCTTACAGGGTTTTGCAAAGATATGCGACTTCCAAGAATTTTCCATTAGATGTCCAGAGCTGGGATGAGTTCTGTCTTTGTCTGCACTCCAAGCGGTTGCTACATAAGAGGACATGGTGGAGCCTAGAGTGGCACCTGTAAATTTAGCTTGGATTTACAGAGTGTTGTTAAAATAAGAAGAGATGTGGCACCATGGTAAACACCATGGTAAACATGTCATGGAAAAAAAAAAATTCCTCGACGTGATTCTTGTCAATCCTGCCTTGCATACACACGATAGTGATAAAAAATGCTCGAGCAAAGCGCGGTGACATACAACACGTACGACGGCACTATAAAGGGGAAGTTCCATTCGAATGGCGCCACCTTTTGGGATTGATTATGAACATTTTCCTTCTCATAACTTGCTTCTGAGCATGCACGTTTTTTCCCCGTCGTTAAAGCGGAGGTTCATCCAAAGATCGAAAGTTGATTTTTGGGTGAACCTCCGCTTTAAAGCCTACACACGATGTGAAAAACGACGACGTGAAAAACGTTGAGAAAAAATAGAGCAGGTTCTAAATTTTTAATGCCCATTTTTTACGTAGAGAAAAATGATCTGGGTCCCACACACTTGTTTTTAATGACCAATTTAAAAAATTTAATTTTTTTTGTTTACAATATTATTTTATTGTTTTATATATTCATCTTACAGGGGTTTCCCCTATGTCTAACAGGTATACATATATAATGACTGTCTGCTTAAACTAGTTGAATACATTTTACATTTTTACTGATCTTCAGTGCATAACCCCTTCCTAGCAATGGAAAAAAAAAAGAAAAAAAGAGAGAAAAGCAGAGAACAAGAAAAAAAGAGAGAAATAAAAAAAAAGAAAAAGAAAAAAAAAGGGGGGATATTCCCTCCACCATAGCTACCCCGCAGTAAGGTGCCCTTAAACCCAAATAGGGAACTCGTCTGATTTTCGAAATTTGGACCATACAGACCATGTATGGGAATATTGCTCTTCTTCTTTGTTTTCCAATATCGAGGGATAACTGCTTTAGCTGCTGCGATAAAGTATCTGAACAAATCCTCCTTTGCTTTCTTTAGGGGACCTGGGATCATGTTTAAGAGAGCCACTCTGGGTGATGTGCGGATTGATATATCCCCTAGTTTTCCATATAGGTCAAAAATTTGTTTCCAGAACCTTTTCACTGGGGGACAATCCCACCAGATATGTAGCATGTTACCCCTTGACTCATGACATCGCCAACAGATATCACATATATCCTGGTTAATTTAATGCATGGTAGAGGGGCACCTATACCATCTACTCACCAACTTATATGCCTTTTCTTGCGTTCTTGTATCTGTTGATGTCCCATGAGTCAAAATTATACTTTTTTGCCAGTCTGATAAAGCTATATTCTCTTGGAGTTCTTTTTCCCACTTCCGTGTGAACGTAGGGAGATCTGAGCATGTTGATAACAAGAGGATAGAATATACTAGAGAGATCGAATGTGATATTGGCTCTTCTTGCAGAAGCAAGGATTCAAATGCAGTTGGTTCAGCATAGATATCTTGTTTTGATGGAATTGATTGTATGTAACATAAAGCTTGATGTCTCTGTAACCACTGCGCCGGATTATGAGAGATCTTTGTCGATGGAAAATCTGCTAATGATAGTGAATCTGTCTGAAGAACTTGAACAATTCTTCTATGTTCCTGTTTGTACCAAGGCCCGAACGTGGTTGAGTGTAAGGCTGGTAAAAAATCGGGCGTTCCAAAGAAGGGGGTCATAGGGCTCAGTTGTTTTTATATCTTATAAATGGGTATCATACGATCCCATATGTACAGTGTTTGTCTAGTGAGATCTACTGGTATTGAAAGGCCTTTTCTTAGAATAGACGAAGTCCAAGGGAGGGCACATACATCTATAGGATTCATGTGACCTTCCAGTTGAACCCATAACTTGGATGCGGAGTGGTGGAACCAGTCAATGATACGTGTTAATATAGTTGCTTTATGATATATAGTAACATCTGGTACCCCCACTCCGCCTTTGTTTTTTGGAAGGGATAAAATGCCAAAACTAATTCTTGACTGGGCAGATTTCCATATAAACGTAGAAAATAGCCGATGAATTTTGCGGAAGTACACAGCCGGAAGATGGATTGGAATCGTTTGGAACAAATATAGAAGATGAGGGAGTATATCCATCTTAAGGGTATTAATTCTACCAAACCATGATAGTTTCTTAAGTGCATAAGATGTCAATGTCGTTTGAATTGTATTGACCATCGGAAGAAAATTTAGGGAGCATAGTTGTGCTGTTGACGCTGAGATATTAATCCCTAGGTACCGAATCGACTCCGTACAAGTCCTAAATGGAAAGTTCTTCGATATTCGCGTCATTTTTGCTTGTGGTAGAGATATATTGAGAAGTTCTGATTTATTACAGTTAACTTTAAAATTGCTAACTTCGCCAAATCTCTGAAATTCTAAAAGTATAGATGGGAAAGAAGTTTGTGGTTTTGTTACGAATAATAATAGATCGTCTGCAAAAAGAGCCAATTTTTCATGTAAGGGGCCTACCTGGATGCCCGTTATGTTTTAGTTTTGTCGCAGAGCATTTGCAAGGTGTTCCATTGTTATAACATACAATAGTGGTGATAGAGGACATCCCTGATGTGTTCCATTAGAAATAGGGATAGCGGAAGACAGCGAACCATTCACTCTAATTCTAGCCGAGGGTGATTGATATAGGGACATAATCCTTGCTACCATATAGGGGCCCATGCCAATCTGTACAAGGGAAGCTCGTAAAAACTTCCAGCTAACACGGTCGAAAGCCTTTTCGGCGTCAACCGTTAACAAGCAAAGAGGGATATCTTCAGTGCGGCCGTAGTCCGTCAACAGGAGGGCTTTAAGCGTATTGTCTCTTGCCTCTCGACCGCTGACAAAGCCAGCCTGATCTAAATGAATTAGTTGAGGAAATAGTGGTTGTAGGCGGCTAGCTAGAATCTTAGAAAATGTTTTTACATCTACCCCAATTAGAGATATAGGTCTATAATTCGCACATAACGAAAGGTCTTTATCTGGTTTCGGGATGAGTGAGATATGTGCTTCCAGCGTTTTTTTCGGAAAAGTAGACCCATTCGCTATAGAATTAAATACCCGAGTTAAAAAGGGAGTAAGAAGAGGGCAAAAATGCTTATAAAATGTTCAGGGCCTGGACTTTTACCCCCCCCCCCCCGGGGTGTTTACGATAGCCTTAGCAACCTCTTCTTTAGTAATTAGGGTTTCCAATTATTCTACTACATTTTCCTCCAAGGCAGATAACGGGGTATCTGCTATATAGGATGTTTCCTTCGTTATCAGGTGGTCTAGGAATTTGGTATGGGGGTATATTATATAAAGACTGGAAAAAATCGCTAAATGTTTTCATAATTGAAGAAGGTGAAGATATTATTTCACCATTTGGACCCTGAAGCTTTGAAATAAAACACTTTTTTTGAGATGTGTTGCTACCATAAATTTCAAAATTACCTTTTTTTCCTTAAAAATTAAAAATTAAGAATAGTAAATTTTCTCAGTTTAAACATTTGATATGCTTTCTATTTTATATTGAGAATGAAATATTTTACGCAGCATCCCAACTTTTTTGGAATTGGGGTTGTTCTGTCGCTTTAAGCTCAACTTACGCTACTTCAGGTCATTCTGGGACATGCGAGGTTTGATACAAAGTTACAAAAACAGAGTAAATTAACTTAGGAATGTATTTTTAATCAGGTCCCATTTAATGAGGATCTGTCACCTAAAACAAATGATCTCAGTAAAGGGTTTGAATGCACAGATGCCTTCTCTTCCACTGGAATTGAAGGTATCATAAATTAAAAGACACATTTCTTGGGGGAAACATGGAGGCTTCCATTACTGACTTGTCTTTCTCTGCCTGAATTTCTTTATTTATTTATTTGAATCCCTTACAAAGAACAAGTGTGCAGATAAGGACTCCTCACTGGGGTTGAATGAGCACTTTTTAGCGATTCGGCACTGCGTCGCTTTAACTGACATGGCACCCAAACAAAATTGACGTCCTTTTTTCTCCACAAATAGAGCTTTCTTTTGGTGGTATTTGATCACCTCTGCGGTTTTTATTGTTTGCGCTATATACAAAAAAAAATAAAAAATTTGAAAAAAAAAAGATTTTTTTTTTACTTTTTGCTATAATAAATACCCCTCAAAAATATATATATATATATAAAAAAAAAATATTTCTCAGTTTAGGCCTATATGTATTCTTCTACATATTTTTGGTAAAAATAAATCGCAATAAGTATAATTTTTTATTAGAAATGGCGGCAATCTGCGATTTTTATCGTGACTGTGACATTATGGTGGACACATCGGACACTTTTGATGCTATTTTGGGACCATTGTTATTTATACAGTGATCAGTGCTATAAAAATGCACTAATTACTTTGTAAATGACACCGGCAGGAAAGGGGTTAAACACTAGGGGGCGAGGAAGGGGTTAAGTGTGTCCTATGGAGTGATTCTAACTGTGGGGGACTGGGCTACCAGTGACATGACAGAGATCACTGCTCCCGACGACAGAGAGCAGTAGATCACTGTCCTGTCACAAGACAGAACAGGGAAATGCCTTGTTTACACTGGCATCTCCCTATTCTGCAGCTCAGTAACATGATCGCGGTGACACCGGTGGACATCTAGTCTTACATATACATATACAGAAGTAGGATTTTTTTTTTTTTTTGGTTGGTTGGTGCATTATGGTAATAGCATAATAATATACTGTACAGCTACATAAAAAAATGATTGACATATATACTATATATATATCATTTTTTTATTTTTATTTTAAATGTAGCTGTACATTGTTATGCTATTACCATAATGCAACACCCAAAAAAAAAAAAAAAAATATTATGGTAATAGTATAACAATGTACAGCTACATTTATATATATATATATATATATATATATATATATATATATATATATATATATAAATTACACTTTTTTTTCTATTTTCAGCTAGTTTTTCTTTGATAAAAAATCAGGGGACATGCATTAACATTACCACCAAATTATTGCCCAATTTATTCTGAAATCTTGAGATTTTGCAAACTTTTAAAGGGTGACTGAAAAAAAAGATATTGAGGTTCCGGGGAATCACAACTTAACCCTAGCTCTGCCACACAGTGAAGATCTGGCAGAAATGGGGACGGGTGAATATAAGGGTTGTGGGTTGGGAGATTAAAGGATAAATGTGCTAAAAGTCCAGTTAACCTTTAAGAACTCAGTAGGTGAGACATTCACATAGAGGTCTGCCAGATAATGAATGCATTTGTCTGGAAGTAACATCTCCTTTTTTAAAGTGTCTTATTTGAAGTCATTTCCCAGTGAACATTGTTTAAAGTCTTCCTCGGTACTCCAGCGAATACGCTTTTCAAGAAGAACTCAGGTAAGCGCTACTTACTAGATGCAAATAGTGCTCTGCTAAATTCTTCCAGCTCTTCAAAACTTTACTTACAAATTGCCACAATCATTTCAGAAGAAGAATAACTTCTGTGAAATAAATCTTACTTTGTTTAACCACCTCAATCCCGGGCACTTTCACCCTCTTCCTGCCCAAGCCATTTTTCAGCTTTCAGCGCTGTCACATTTTGAATGACAATTTTTGTCAGCAGTGAACCATGCTTGCTTAAAGCAGAGTTTTTAAAATATGGACACTTACCTGTCCAGCACGCCCACGATGTCGGCAGCCGAGGCTGAGCAATCGCTCATCCCTCGGCTGCACCCGGTGAGGGAATCAGGAAGTGAAGCGTTGCGGCTTCCCTACTGCGCATGCGCGAGTAGCGCGGCGTGCCGTTACTGGTCCCCACTCTCTCCTGGGAACAGTGTGTTTCCCAAGAGACGGTGTGGGAAGGGGTTTGACTCCCACATGAGTCTGTTCCCAGAAGTGACAGGTATCTACACCCCCCTCCCTCTGAAAGGTGCCAAATGTGACACGTAACGGCCTAAACTGAGGAAAAAAATATGTTTTTTTAGATCTTTTTTGGGGATATTTATTTTAGCAAAAAGTTAAAAAATATTGGCCCAGATTCACAGAGCAATTACGCCTGTCTAACTGGTGTTAGACAGGAGTAATTTCAAATTTCGCGCCGTATCACTAGTTTGAATCCTCAAACCATGATACGGCGGCTTCGGGCTTCGATCCGAGAGGCTTACATCTTCGTAAGCCTTCGGATCTACGCTGCGATATTTTTGCGGCCGCTGGGAGGAGTCCGCGTCGTTTTCAGCGTCGGGATATGCAAATGACTTTTTACGGCGATCCACGAAGATACAAGTGGTCTTCGCAATCGCTTACGTCATTTTTTTGCTACGTACTGTTAGACCAGCTATTTGCTGGTCTAACGATGCATAGCCCATGTTAAGTATGGCCGTCGTTCCCGCGTCGAATTAAATTATTATTATTTTTTTTTTACGTAACTCGTTCGGGAATAGGAATGTCCGTTAACGACGCTACTCAAACAACGAATGACGTAACGACGTGATTTCGCGCAATGCACGGCGGGAAATTTCTGAACGGAGCATGCGCAGTTCGATCACCGTGGGAACGCGCCTATTTTAAATGCTTCACGCCCCCTACTCGCGTAGATGGCTTGCGCCGGGAGAAATACACTAAGCCGCCGTAGTTTACTGGACAAAATCTACCAGGATTCCACGTACAGCCAGGTGAAATACGGCGGCGTAGTGTATTTCTGATACTCTACGCGAATCTAATTGTATGTGAATCTGGGCCATTGTTTTTTTTTTCAAAATTGTTGCTCTCTTTTTGTTTATTGCGCAAAAAATAAAAACCGCAGAGGTGACCGCAGAGGTGATCAAATACCACCAAAAGAAAGTTCTATTTGTGGGAAAAAAGGACGCCAATTTTGTTTGGGAACCACGCCGCACGACCGCGTAAATGTCAGTTAAAGCAAGGCAGTGCCGAATCGCAAAAAGGGGCAAGGTCCTTAACCTGCATAATGGTCCGGGTCTTAAAGCGGAGTTCCACCCAGGAAAACAACATTTGCCCATTTTGTTTAAAAAAAAATAATAAAAAAAAACCTGAAAAAAAAAAAATACTCACCCGAAATACCTGTTGCTATGCGGAAGTCCGTAATCTGCCTCTTCCACACCGCGGTGTCTTTTCTTCTTGTCCTTCTCCTTGTGAATGGGGCGCGCTGCTTTCTGGGAACTGTGTGTGTTCTCAGAGAGCAGCCGCCCATTCACAAGCCAGCGTGAGACTCACGCAGGCGCAGTAGGAAATGGGCAGTGAAGCCGTACGGCTTCACTGCCTGTTTCCCATAGTGTGAATGGCGGCGCGGGACCCGGAGCGATCGTAGGATCGGCATCGGGGGGGCCATCAGCGCGGGCAAGTAGGACAAGGTGAGTGTCCTTATTTAAAGTCAGCAGCTACACTGTTAGTAGCTGCTGACTTTAAAAAAAAAAAAAATCGCGGCTGGAACACCCCTTTAAGTGGTTACATAATATATACTGCGTATTGCCCCTCCTCCAGAAGAATACAGTTTAAACTCAGTTTCTGCTTTTTCTCTGTTAAATGCAAATTGCTGAAGGGATGATAACCGATATTTTTCCTGCCAAGAAGTACATTAAAATAAGCAGGTGTGCTTATTGAATAAAAATGTTGAACTCAGGTCATCGTATTGTGCGTGGTGAAGACAATAGGTGTTTATATATATATTTTTATCTTTTTTTTTGTTTTTAGAGGAGAGTTTAATTCTTCAGCGTACGAAATCCAGCATGAAACCAGATTTAATCGTCATATTTCCCCTCCTAGGCAATGTGCTCCTCTGATTTAATTACTGGGTTCTACTGCAAGCGGCCGTTAATAATTCTACATTGTCAACAACAGGTGCGGGCTGGAGATATGGTGGCGCATCCATCAGATGTGGTGTCTTTGTTTTATACTTTTCCGAAACATTTGGAACCAAAACTATTGGCAAAGGAGAAAAGTTTAACTTTTCTCTTGGACATATTGGATGCTTCAAAGGCTCATAGGCACATGTGATACATTTGGGGGAACCAATTAATGTTGACGTGACTCGAGAAGCGAAATAATCCAAAACTACAAAAAAATGCAGAGACCTACCTATAAAAAAAAGTATCTGCCTCCTTGTTTAACTTCTGTGGTTTGAGCTTAAGGCCCATTTACACTCATTTGCCCCAGTGCGATGCATTAACATGCGTTCTATTGACCACTTAACCACTTCGCATCCAGGCCAATTCTGACGCTATGTAAAAATCATCATTTTTTTGTTAGAAAGTTACATAGAACCCCCAAACATTATATACTGTATATATATATATATATATATATGTTTTTTTTTTTTTGCAGAGACCCTAGAGAATACAATGGTGATCATTACAACTTTTTATCTCACATGGTATTTGCGCAGCATTTTTTTTTAATTTTTACGCGTTTTTTGGGGAAAAAAAACGTTTCATGCTTTAACAAAAAAAAACAGTAAAGTTAGCCCATTTTTTTTGCATAATGTGAAAGATTATGTTATTCCAAGTAAATAGATACCTAACATGTCACGCTTCAAAATTTCACACGCTCGTGGAATGTCGCCAAACATCGGTACATAAAAATCCCCATAGGCGACTCAGCAATTTTTTTTACTGGTTACATGTTTTGAGTCCTCCAACGATCATAGAGACTCCAGCGACCATCTGGTCCGCCTAAAATTTCTATGGTCGCCATCTAGGGCCGGTGGATGCATTCTCTGACTCACCGATCGCAGCGCTGTGTCCGTAGAAGCGCCGCAGGGCGGCGGGAGGGGGGACGTCCCCTTTCGCCACCCGTAAGAACGATTAAGTGGCGGAACAACGCTATGATCATTCTTATAGTGTAGAGCAGTGGTCTCCAAACTGCGGCCCAAGGGCCAGATGCAGCCCATTGCTTGCTTTGATCCGGCCCTTGGGGCACTTTTTTCAAACACTAATACCAACAATGGGACATAATTCAACCCACTGACAACAATGATGGTGCACAATTCCTCCCAATGAGACGAACGATGAGACACAATTCCTCGCAATAACACTAAAAATGGGACACAATTTCTCCCAATGACACCAGCAATGGGGCTTAATGACACCAATGATGGGGCATGATTCCTCCCACTGACACCAAAGATGGGGTATTGTTTATTCCCACTGATAATCGGGACCTTTTCTACTCCCGATGGCCACAGTCCGGCCCCCGTTAAGTCTGAAGAGCAGTAATCTGGCTCTTCGTTTAGAAAGTTTGGAGACCCCTGGTGTAGAGAATCGCCATCTGAAAAGGTCAAGGACGTCATATGACAGCCTGGGGGCGCCAAGAGGTTAAGGACCGCCCCACATCTATATATTGCAGTAGGGCAGCCCTTTAGCATGAAATCACGTACTTCTACACTATTCGAGTTTCTTTTTGGCTCCCAGTGAGCTTTATTTATCCAAGCTCGATTCCACTACACAGGGAGGTGGTGGCTGACCTCTAGACACTGTCTGAGGACTATTTTCACATGTGAAGGAGTTTGATCTTCTAGTGATTTTTTCCCGCAGGATTTTACTTTGGGTTTGGGACTTCTTTTCAATATATGATCAATCCTATTATTGATGAACACTTGCACAGTTGCTTTTGTCTTGTTTGCTTGGCACCACATTTATTGAATATATTGTGTTGCACATTTTATTTACGCTCGACGGCCACTTTATTAGGTACATCTCGCTAGTACCGGGTTGGACCCCCTTTTGCCTTCAGAACTGCCTTCATTCTTTGTGGCATAGATTCAACAAGGTGTTGGAAAAGTTCCACAGAGATTTTAGTCCATAGTGACATGATAACATCACACAGTTGCTGCACATTTGTCGGCTGCACGTCCATGATGTACATCTCCCATTCCACCACATCCCAAAGGTGTTCTATTGGATTGAGATCTGGTGAGTGTGGAGGCCATTGGAGTCCAATGACCTCATTGTCACGTTCAAGAAACCAGTGGTGAGATGCATGGGCGTCCGCTGAAAGTTTTTCAGGGGGGGGCACGTTGGCAGCGGTGATAGTCACATTTAACCCTTTCTTCAAACATTAGCGGGGGTTAAAAGCGTCTCGCTAGCGGCCGCATAGCACAGCTAGCGGCGCTTTACCGATAACGCGGCCAGCTGGCAGTGTGAAATGGCTCTTGAGATACTTCAGCTACACTCCATGCCCATATAAATATAGCCTAGAGAATGTACAGACTCCCCTCCAGCACAGAACCACCCCCCCCATTCAGCACAGACCCCTCCATTCTGCACAGACCCCTCCATTCTGCACAGACCCCTCCATTCTGCACAAAACCACTCCCCCATCCCATTCAGTACTTCAGATCTGCCATCAGTGTGGCACAGGCAGCAGGTTCCCTCCCCCCGTGTACACATAAACACTGGAGAGATGATTGGAGCTTTGTGACATGGTGCATTAGCCTAGTGGGGGTGGGGTCCGGGCAGCGGCTCTAGGCTAATGGGTGCGGGCCCGGGCAGCGGCTCCAGGGTAGTGGGTGCGGGATCAGTAAAGAGGTTTCAGGCTAGTGGGTGTGGGGTCCAGGCAGCAGCTCCAGGCCAGTGGGTGTGGGGCCCAGGCAGCAGCTCCCAGCTAGTGGATGTGGGGTCCAGGCAGTGGCTCCAGGGTAGTGGGTGTGGCGTCGAGACAGCGGCTCCAGGCTAGTGGGTGTGGGGCCCGGGCAGTGGCTTCAGGCTAGTGAGTGTGGGGTCCGGGCAGTGGCTCCAGGCTAGTGGGTGCGGGATCTGCGCAACAGCCCCAGCAGCAGCCCCAGGGTGGCAGGCTTCCCCTCTGGCTCCAGCAGCTTCCTCTCTGGCTCCATGTCAGGCTTCCAATATGATCGCCAGATGTTTTGGCCAGTTTTGGAAAGAGGTCTCACAACTGCTTCCTGATTGGTGGGGAGAAGATTTAGTGTGAAAACAGCAAAAAATTATTTGCTATCGTCACACAACTTGGTGGGATCGGGACGCAGTACGCTGCGCTTGGAGCTCACCCTTTTTTTAAGCCTATTAGAGCATCTGGCTGTAATAATGTGCTCCAAAAATCACCCCCGTCCATCCATGCCATAGGAATTCATGCGCCCGGTGTCCTGAAAGGGGTCGGGCGCATAGATAGGGAGGGCGGTGGTGGTGTTAGGGGGGGCGGTGCCCCTGTGCCCACAATTCACGGGCCACCACTGGTCCTACAGCAATGCCTCAATAACAGAGCGTGGATGTATTGCAAGAATTGATGTTACATTTTGGCTAGGATGTATCGGTAATACATTGAAGATAAAAAGTTTATGATCTTCAGAAAGTATATATAGCCTGCTAAGATATTCGGCAGCACTGTACAATGTGATTCTTAGCTGCTGCCAGAGTAGAAGAGGAAATGAAAACCCTTATAAAGATGTAATTATCCTTTAGAGGTGGATCTTGGCGCTTTGAGGATTTGACTCGTTAGTGGGCACCTAGGCATTCTCTTTTTCCCAGATCCTAAATCACCCAGTTACTAGCTAACGGTAAGCGTCTAGCTCAGGAACCGTTTCAATCAACTTGAAAAGTAGGAACAATTATACTTTGGCCATATGTAATCTGCTTCCCAGATCTATGAATACTTAATATCACGTACAGCAACGGAGAAGCAAGACAAAAAAAAAAAACCCAAGAAAAACGCTTTCGTATCTTAAGAGCAAATAGCTCAAATTCTGATGAGTTATTGCTTTTTATTGCAAATACAGGCTACTTGGAAATTGCAATCATCTTTTATGAAAAGGCTGGCTAGTTTTTATTGTAGGGGAACGAAGATGGCCTTTGCATTTACTAACTAATATAATAAATGTAGAATTACTAGACTGACATGCTTTATTATTTATGCTGCCAGCCAAATAATGTCCTCATGGTTTCATGGACCTATATATTACAGACATTGAAGTGAGCCAAGCATAGATCTCTTTTATGGGACCGGCTTATCAGATGCCCTCGCATTTAACAAAAAGCGTGTCGTGGAGACAATGCTTGGGTCTGTGCTCAGGCATTTAATAAACAATTCCTAATTTAGCTTGCAACGCTCGATATTGGGGAGAAAAAATAGAAGATCTGGAAATAACGGGTTTGCAGATAAACATTAACAAAGAAAACTTTAAATGAGCTCAACAACTTTCATAAAAAGAGGACTAAAGTCAAGAAAAAAAAAAGATGAAATAAAAAAGCAGATTAATTCAATACTCCCACTCGATCCAGTGATATCTACCTGGTGGAGCTTGAGGGGTCGCAATGGCAACCTCAACCATGCTTCGGGACAGCATTTACTGGAACCAATTGTCCTCCTGTGCCTGCTGAAAGGCAGCTTCTCCTCCTTCCCCTCTCACTGGCATTCAGTGGCCGCAGGAGGAAAATACAGGGGATTGGTTCCAGTAAATTCTGCCCGGCACCCTTCCTGTCCATGTTTTGCTTTCTTCTGCTGTCTGGGCCACCTGTGTGCACCCATGGTCGCCCCCCCCCCCCCCCCCTTCATCACAGCACTTACGGCGTCCCCTCCTCTCCTTTCCAAAGTGTGTTTTCATGAATGATTGCAAAATCTTTTCCAATGGTGATATCTCAGGTGTGGGTGAATCTATGCCACGGGGAGTCGTCTCTGGCTTTGATGTATTGAGCTTATCATTATGTGCTCATTTTGGATACACTTTTTGGACACTTGTATTGTATTGTTTTGTTTTTTCACATATTTTTATGGATGTTTTTACTTTATTATGTCATATTATATATCACATATATATATTCTTTATTAGCGGCGCTTTTTATTTGCACCATATTTAGATTGTTCATACCGTATTTATCGGCGTATAACACACACAGGCGTATAACACGCACTCTAACTTTAAGAGGGAAGTTTCTGGAAAAACACTTTCCACAGCCCCCTGGGTATAACACGCAGGCACAGTTTACCCTCTATTTTCAGGGTAAAAAAGTGAGTTATACGCCAATAAATACAGTATATGCTGGATGTATGGAGTGTCTATATCCTTGCTAAAGTAGTAGTGCTTTGCACCATATTTAGATTGGACATATATGCTGGATGTATGGAGTGTCTATATCCTTGCTAAAGTAGTAGTCCTTTAGTATTCTGAAGGGGACTCATAGAACTGCTTTGGTGTATTATTGTGTATATACTCTGTAATGTCCCGTACACCCGAGTGGGTTTTCCGATGGAAAAATTGCAAGGAGAGCTTTTGGCCAGGAATCCCGGCCGTGTGTATGCTCCCTCGCAATTTTTCGAATAGGAAAACTGCCAAAAACCACCAGACAAAAAAAGAGATGGAGACCGGAATCACACACACTCACCTCGCGCCAGGAGGGCCACCTTGAAAAACGGCGTCTGCCCCTTAAGTACCCCCTCCCAGCATGCACAGAGGGACACCACTCCCATTGGGCTGCTGCTAAGAGGGGTCACCTAACACACTATGGTCTGCTCGGGTTCCAACATGGGCCTGAAGTGGTAACGCCACCTACAGGCAACAAGGGAAAACTTCTTCCAAACACAACCATAGCCAGAACAGAGGCTAATTTAAATAGAATCAACAATTATTGGCTCAGACACCCCTAAATTTACAATTGTGTGAGACTTGTTATGAGACCAGCGCTACACATGAATCATGGTTAGAAAGATGGAGTTACCTTTAAGAGAAATCCTCCTAGTCCCCACCTACATGTCACTGTCTCTATAATGTATAGTGATAGAGAGATGAATACAATTCACCCTAAACAGCCTCCCTGGGACTATACAACGTGAATTCCCTGTGCTACTGATAAAAGTAAATCTGAGCAATTGGCACAAATTATAAGGAATGAGAGAGGACAATATTGCAGACGTACGCCTTGAGACACATTGTGAAATAATTGCCTTATTTAGTGGGTTTTCTAAAACATACAGCGAGATGTCACCGAGCTATTATCCGGCAAAAAGAATTATCCGCCAATGTATCAGCGGCTCCTCTTATTCTGTTAATTCTGTAAGTTGAAATGACAAATTCAGTATGGATAACACTTACGTCAAGTGCGGTATGGAGAACCTGCCGCCTCTTCTTTCAGCCCTGGTGAAACGCACTTGATAGATGAGAACTATCACAGGTTACCGGGGAACAATAGGCTGCTTAATGCAGGGACACGGTTACAGCAATCGGCATCATGTCACGAATGTAAGTGAGGGGTTTTGGGCATCATCACTGTTCGCAGCTTAGAAATATTGCTTGAAAAGAGAATATGGCTTAACGAATATGGAGCTCGATCTCTTCCTTACTGGGGTTTTTCTACGGATTTGAAAGGGATTAAAGTCCAGGGCTCCCCTGCTCAGCCTGATAATAACCTAAGGGGCCCATTTATGGAGGATTTACATCACACTTTCCATGTTACAGATATCCATTTTCTTAGTTTAACCTCTAATTAAAGGGTTAGTCCATGGAAAACTGGTATTTTAGTGTCTGTGGAAGCTGAGGAGTCAAATCCTAACGGGAACCATATTAATGAGAGCTGAGTTTCCAGGTTTGCAGACCTTATGTGCCCATTACCATCCCTGCTGGGAATTTATTTATTTAACATTTATTTTATATTATAGAGAATGTAAGAGGAGGAGGTGGAATGCAAATATATATGTAGATACATACACATGCATGTGTGTTTGAGCTTAAGGATGCACACCCTAATGCATTAGGTTGCACACACCCAGGGCCGATCCTAGGCAGGGTGTGCGGGGTGCACTTCATTACCTTCCTGTCCAGACCAATTCGTTTTCATCGCTTTTGAATTTTGAATGACAATTGCGCAGTCATGCAACACTGTACCCAAATAAAATCTTTAGTTTTTTTTCCCCCACAAATATTTTTGTTTGGTGGTATTTGATCATCTCTGCGGTTTTTATTTTTTGCGCTATAAACAAAAGAAGAGCAACAATTTAAAAAAAAACACAATGGCCCAGATTCACAGAGCAATTACGCCTGTCTAACTGGTGTTAGACAGGAGTAATTTCAAATTTTGTGCGCCGTATCACTAGTTTGAATCCTCAAACCATGATACGGCGGCTTCGGGCTTCGATCCGAGAGGCTTACGTCCTCGTAAGCCTTCGGATCTACACTGCGATATTTTTGCGGCCGCTGGGAGGAGTCCGCGTCGTTTTCATGCGTCGGGATATGCAAATGAGTTTTTACGGCGATCCACAAAGGTACGAGTGTCCCTCGCAATCGCATACGTCATTTTTTGGCTACGTAATGTTAGAGGAGCTTTTTGCTGGTCTAACAGTGCGTAACCCATGTAAAGTATGGCCGTCGTTCCCGCGTCGATTTGAAAATATATATATTTTTTTAACGTAACTCGTTCGGGAATAGGAATGTACGTAAACGACGCTACTACGACGTGACAACGTGTTTTCGCGCAATGCATGTTCGATCGCCGCGGGAACGCGCCTATTTTAAATGCTTCACGCCCCCTACTCGCGCAGATGGATTGCGACGGGAGAAATACACTACCCTGCCGTCGTTTACTGGACAAAATCTACCTGGATTCCACGTAGAGCCAGGTAAAAAACGGCGGCGTAGTGTATTTCTGATACTCTACGAGAATCTAATTCTCTGTGAATCTGCCCCAATATTTTTAACTTTTTGATTGATAATTATCACAAAAAAAAAAAAAAACATTTTTTCCTCAGTTTAGGCCAATACGTATTCTTTTACATATTTTTGCTAAAAAAAAAATTGCAATAAGCGTATATTGATTGATTTGCACAAAAGTTATAGCGTCTACAAAATAGGGGGATAGATTAATGGAATTTTTATTTATTATTTTTTTTTTTTACTAGTAATGGCGGCAATCTGCAATTTTTATTGTGACCGTGACATTGCGGCGGACATTTTACACGTTTTTGGGACCATTAACATTTAAACATCGATTAGTGCTATAAAACTGCACTGATTACTGTGTAAATGTGACTGGCAGGGAAGGGGTTAACACTAGGGGACGCTGAAGGGGTTAATATGTTCCCTGGGAGTGATTCTAACTGTAGGGGGAGGGGACTCACAAGGGGAGGAGACTGATGTGTGTTCCTCTGTACTGGGAACACACATCAGTCTCCTCACCGCTGAGGCCCCGTACACACGACCGAGCTTCTCGGCAGAATCCAGCCAGAAGGTCGCTGGGAGACATATTCTGCCGAGGTTCTCGGTCGTGTGTACACTTTCGACGAGCGTCCCATCGGGATGCTCGTCGAGCCAAAATAGAGAGCATGCTCTCTTTTTCCTCGTTGTGCAATGAGGAAATTTGGCTCGACGACCTTTTCGACCGCTCATCGGAACCTCGGCGGGCGGAACGATGGGTTTAGCCCAACGAGGTTCTCGGACGTGTGTACGCGGCCTGACAGGAGGTGGATCTGGGTGTTTACACACACAGATCTACACTCCTACACTCCTACCGTGATTGCTGGAAATCACGGGTGCACCGGGTCGATCGCGATGCAAAGGACGTCATATGACAGTTCCTGCCGACGTCATATTACTATGGCTTGGAAGGGAACTGGATAAAAAATTGCATTTTTCACGTCATGAAAAACGGTTGTGTGTACGCGGTATCAGTGCAAGATATCTATCGTTGGTCTGTAATTAGAATTTCTCTATAAAGCTAGCTAATGACAATAAAAGAGAGATTTGAACTCTTCCCTATCTAGACCTAGCAAAGAAGTAAATATGAAATTATGTTGCAGTTTTGTGCATAACCGGAAATAATAAATCTAGGAGACTTATTTGCATAATTTCCCCCCTTACTAAAGTATTATTTCCCCCGGGACTGTGCGCCAAATTATACATCATTGCCTAATCCACTTCTTATTCCTGTTAATGTGGCTTAAACAACGACAGAACGCTTTATAACTCATTATTACCGTCTTTATTTTGTATATCTTTATGATTTTACCATATCACTTGAATTACATCTCCATGGAAACGACGGACCATTGCTTAAAATGGGATTGAGCGGCAAATTAAAATGACAATAATGGTTTCTTTAAAACTGATGGCTTCGAAAATGGCTCCTTTCTCAATTAAAAGGACTGTTTAGATAAGAGGCGAGATCGCTTCCGCAAGCGGAGTCTGTATTTAAACAGCGAAGTCTCCATTTACTCTATGTCTATATTGTAGCTCTTATGATCTCGGCACGATAGACGTATTTGAGGTGATGATGTCTGTTGTTTAATAAGATATTTGGGCTCTTCTTTTAGCACTGAGGGTGATATTAAAGTGATTCTAAAGGCTAAAGGTTTTTTAACTTGACCACCTCAGCTCCGGGAAGGTTTTACCCCCCCACATGCTATTTAGCACCGCGCTATTCTACCTGGCAATTGTGCAGTCATGCAACACTGCACCTAAACCAAATTTATATACCATATATACCCTTGTATAAGCTGACTTTTTCTGCATATTTTTTATGCTGAAAAAGTCCCCTCCACTTATACTCGAGTGAGGGTCTTCCGATGTGTCATGCAGTCTTAAAGGGGTTGTAAAGGAAGTTTTTTTTCCCCTAAATAGCTTCCTTTACCTTAGTGCAGTCCTCCTTCACTTACCTCATCCTTCCATTTTGCTTTTAAATGTCCTTATTTCTTCTGAGAATTGCTCACTTCCTGTTCTTCTGTCTGTAACTCCACACAGTAATGCAAGGCTTTCTCCCTGGTGTGGAGAAAGCCTCTTGAGGGGGCGAGCAGGAGAGTCAGGACACGCTCTACTTTGCTAATAGAGAAAGGAGCTGTGTGTTAGTGGGTGTCCTGACACTCCTGCTCGCCCCCTCCCCCCTCAAGAGGCTTTCTCCAGACCAGGAAGAAAGCCTCGCATTACGGTGGTGAGTTACAGACAGAAGAACAGGAAGTGAGGATTTCTCATAAGAAATAGGGACATCTAAAAGCAAAATGGAAGGATGAGGTAAGTGAAGGAGGACTGCACTAAGGTAAAGGAAGCTATTTAGGGAAAACATGTTTTTCCTTTAGTGACCCTTTAACTGTTTGGCGGCCTTCCACTGTAACAGGTTAAGTCCAGAGTGGAGCTTTGGGTGCCAGTTGAGACCTTTAGCGTAATCAGGCAAACTGGGTCAGCAACAAATCTTGATAGCAAGGTACAAAGTCATTATCCAGAAGTGTGGTCGGTGGTAGGCAGGGTCATACACAGGCTGGCAGAGTAATGTAGAATCGTCAAGCAAAGAGATCAATTCAGGAAACAGACAAGAGGTCAAAGTTCAGACGTTCAGTAGATCACCACTTTATCACACACCCAGGGAAACAAATCCAACAAATGGGCACAGTTCACAGGAAGTCCTGCAATTAACCACTTAAAACCCGGACCAATATGCAGGTAAAGGACCTGCATCGCTTTAACTGACAATTGCGCGGTTGTGCGACGTGGCTCCCAAACAAAATTGGCGTCCTTTTTTCCCACAAATAGAGCTTTCTTTTGGTGGTATTTGATCACCTCGTTTTTTATTTTTTGCGCTATAAACAAAAATAGAGTGAGAATTAAAAAAAATTCAATATTTTTTACCTTTTGCTATAATAAATATCCCCAAGGAATATATAAAAAAACATTTTTTTCTCCTCAGTTTAGGCCGATACATATTCTTCTACCTATTTTTGTTAAAAAAAAATCGCAATAAGCGTTTATTGATTGGTTTACGCAAAATGTATAGGCCCAGATTCATAAAGCAATTACGCCTGTCTAACTGGTGTTAGACAGGAGTAATTTCAAATTTCGCGCGCCGTATCACTAGTTTGAATCCTCAAACCATGATACGGCGGCTTCGGGCTTCGATCCGAGAGGCTTAAGTCTTCGTAAACCTTTGGATCTACGCTGCGATATTTTTGCGGCCGCTGGGAGGAGTTCACGTCGTTTTCATGCGTCGGGATATGCAAATGTGTTTTTACGGCGATCCACGAAGATACGAGCGGTCTTCGCAATCGCTTACGTCTGTTTTTTTTTACGTACTGTTAGACCAGCTTTTTGCTGGTCTAACGGTGCGTAGCCCATGTTAAGTATGGCCGTCGTTCCCGCGTCGAATTTAATTTTTTTTTTTTTTTTTTTTGCGTAACTCGTTCGGGAATAGAAATGTCCGTAAACGACGCTACTCAAACAACGAATGACGTAACGACGTGATTTCACGCAATGCACAGTGGGAAATTTGCGAACGGAGCATGCGCAGTTCGCTCGCCGCGGGAACGCGCCTATTTTAAATCCTTTACGCCCCCTACTCGTCTAGATGGATTGCGACGGGAGAAATACACTACGCCGCCGTCGTTTACTGGACAAAATATACCTGGATTCCACGTAGAGCCAGGTAAAAAACGGCGGCGTAGTGTATTTCTGATACGCTACGATAATCTAATTCTCTGTGAATCTGGGCCATAGTGTTTACAAAATAGGGGATAGTTTTATGGCATTTTTATAAAAAAACATTTTTTACTACTAATGGTGGCGATCAGCGCTTTTTTCGTGACTGCGACATTATGGCGGACACATTGGACACTTTTGACAAATTTTTGGGACCATTGTTATTTTTACAGCGAAAAGTGCTATAAAAATGCACCGATTACTGTGAAAATTACGCTGGCAGTGAAGGGGTTAACTAGGAGGGGAGCCCTGTAGGGGGTTAAGTGTGTTGTAAGGGAGTGTTCTTACTGTGGGGGGGCATGGCTGTGCGTGTGACGTCACTGATAGTCGTTCCCTAACACAGGGAACAGACGATCACTGACAGCCACACTAGGAAGAACGGGGAAGGTGTGTTTACACTCACCTCTCCCTGTTCTTCATCTCTGTGACCCGATCGCGGGACAACGGCAGCGATCGGGTCCGCGGGCGTGGTCGTGGAGGACAGGACCCACGGCTGGGCATCTTAAAGGGGACGTACCTGTACGCCCATGTGCCCGGCCGTGCCATTCTGCCGGCGTAAATAGTCGTGCGGCGGTCCTTAACCGGTTAAAACTGATCTGATTGTGGATTGATTGCAGCTGGAAGACAGGTGGAGCTAGAGAGTATTAGGAGCAGAGCTACTATGCAAGGTAATGGTATATGGAGGGGGCGCTAATAATGAATAATAGGAGAATAAACAATAAAGTGAAATCTAATAAATGGTCCGTCTGAACCAACAATAGCAGACTTAGTGAGCAGCAACACACTGAAAATAGTGAAATAGAAATAGATTGTATATATAAAAAAAAAAAAAAAAAAATAATGAATGAATAAATAAACTCAAGTCCATTCAAAGAGTGTTAGATAAAGTCCAATCAAGGCTAATCTTTCTCAGATGCAAATTGTAGAAAATGAATTGTAAAAGGTGTCCACCTCCACCAAGAAGATCCCCCAAATGTGCACTAATGGATGGCTCCTTACCGCACGGTGTTGACCTGATTGTTTAGAAAAGGTCAAATACAGCAGTCGGTCACTAAACCAGTTGAATGATTCAGCTGCGCAGCTCTATGTTTCCCGGAATCAAACACTCTCATGAAGGAGGGAGAGGGGAAACCACCATAGTGAAGTACAGTTTATTTAAAATATGTCACAGATAAAACAGCATAGCCAAATGGCCTCTTACTTTAGTAGTGCCTAGGATCCGGCACTGAGGCTAGTCAGCATGGCAGGATGGGCTATGATGAGAGTTCCTCGCTGGGGGACTGGGGTGAAGTCCAAGCCAGGTAGGAGTTCCTCGCTAGGGAGTAGTGATGAGCGGAATACGCCATATTCGATTTCGCGATATTTCACGAATATATAGAAAAATATTCGCGAAATATTCGTCAATATCGAATATTCGTGATATTTTATCAAAAAATATTTTTTGAGAAATTTCGCTAATGCGAATGCGAAATTTCGCTAATGCGAAATTGATTGCGAAATTCTCGTCAACACGCGAAAACGGAGATCATTTCCTGGATTACTAAACTAATATGCACTAAACACTAACTCTACTTACACAAACTTATATGACTAAACTAAAGCTATTTTTTTTTTTTTTTATACACAAAACACAGAAGGGCAGAGAAAGTATTTGCGAATATTCGTAATACGAATATTCGCATTGCGATTATTCGGCAACATAAAAGGATCGCCTCAGCTACTCGGCCCAGGGTCTCTAATCATACCAGCAATGCTTTTAGACGTCGATGGAGATCACTAGGATGTGATCTGTTTTAAAAATAAATTTGAAAAAATACGAATATTCGCAATAGCGAATATTCACCGCAATATTCGATTTATTTGCGAATACTCGAATATGCAATATTCGTAACGAATATTCGCAGTGCGAATATTCGTGAGCAACACTACTAGGGAGCTGGCATGCGTTCCAAGCCAGGGGACCAGCGGGACTGGAAGTGCGTTGTTTTTACGTATCCAGGCGCTTCGACGTACGTTTCGTGATTAACACGTCGTCAGGAAGCATGCCTAGATACGTAATGGACCCATAGAAATAGGTCTAGCAGTTGGAATGGGTGGGGTTGGCCTATGACGAGCCTCAGTTCCCAGGTGCAAACAGTTAGTTAACCCATGCTAGGTTCCACATAATATAAATATAAAAACATGTGTTCAAGAAAGTTTAAGAAATACCAACGTGACATCAAAGACTATGATGACCACAAAGCTTATAAATGGCAGCTGCAGGTTGATCCTGCCGCAACCAATGAATCCTTGTTGGATAGAGATCCGGAAGTGCAAACGGCGGTTATTCAAACAGTTAGTAAACTAAAAACGAAAGCCAAAGCACAAACCCCAAAGAAAGTCAAAACACCGTCCCAACCCAAGGGATTAAATCACCAGGGAGGTAGGGGCCCACCACCAGTCTATAAGGGGAACTACGGACAGCCAAATTAACAATATGGTACCTCCTATATGGTGCCTACCCACAATAGGTATGGTCCTTTAGACCAGGGATTCTCAAACTACGGCCCTCCAGCTGTTGCGAAACTACACATCCCATGAGGCATTGTATAACTCTGACATTCACAGACATGACTAGGCATGATGGGAATTGTAGTTCCTGAACAACTGGAGGGCCATAGTTTGAAGACCCCTGCTTTAGACAATAGACCAGTGGATTACAACTACTCCCATTATCATCAGGGTCCCCCCGCAGTATTACGCACCTAGACCCCCAAGGGGACAATTTAGGGGCAATTATAGAGGGAGACCCTCCCATCATCAGTACAATCAGCCACCGGGGGGGGGGGGGAATGGAGGGGATGGAAGGAGCCATACAAGATTCCCACTTCTACACCACAACCCCCCAGAGAAAATTCAGGAAAAGGGGCAGAAGGGGGGGAACCAGAAAGAAAAAGACCCCGGGACAATTAATGGAAGGGATTTTTAATCTAGCGGGCGCTAATTTCACGGAAGCGGAATTAACAGTTTTATCCAAAGGGATGAAATTTGCTCCCAAGCTTAATATTAAAAAAACATTTCTCACATCAAACGGACACCATACCACCACCTCAGGCCACATAATTTGTGCATAGTGGGTTAAAAAACAGTTCTTTATTCAATCCCAAAAAGGGAACACATCATCATGTGGAGGTATTTAAGCATATGGTGCAAGGTTACACACACCAATCAGAACAATAACCTTATCAATGAAGGTATTAAATAACATGAAACTAAAAAAAATATAGTGATACGTCCAGCAGACAAAGGGGGGAGGTACTCACCAAAGAGTACTACTATGGAGAAATCCAGCGCCTATTGGCGGATACTGATACCTACTACCCCCTCCCGGGAGATCCAACAAGTAAATTGAAAGCTCAACTGTCACTTTGGGTCACTAACGGTTTAACATCATCCATTTTGGACAATAAAGAAGCACAATATCTTGTTCCAAAAGCACCAAGGGTACCGGTGCTCTATATTATCCACAAAATTCATAAAGATAAAGTAAACCTGCCAGGGAGACCCATTATCAGTGGGATCGGCTCCCTTTATTCCAGAGTGGGGGAATATCTAGACCTCTTTCTACAACCCTTGGTTGTAAAGGGCAAAGCATATTTGAAAGATAGCAGAGATCTCATCAAGTCCCTACCCCCTGTGCTAGTAACAGAGAACACCTGGTTGGTAACAGTCGACGTCGAGTCGCTGTATACCAACATTAAACAAACTGATGCGATTTTGGCTGTTACTGAAACACTTAAAACACAATCTGTATTACCATCGGCTCAAATTCAGTTTTTAGTAGAAGGTTTAAAACAGGCCATGGGGAACAACTACTTTTGGTCACAGGGGGATTTTTTCAAGCAAATCAAGGGCGTCGCGATGGGGGCTCGCTATGCCCCCAGCGTGGCTAATTTGGTTCTAAATAAATGGGAGGAGGAAACCATTTATAATGTTAACCCACCTGCCCTCATATATTATAAAAGATATATTGATGACATCCTGCTAATGTGGGAGGGCACCAAATTAGCCCTAGACGAACTCATATTGGAAATGAATAATAATCTTTATGGTCTGAGGTTCACTGCAGAATGCAGCCTTGTCTCTATCAACTATCTGGACTTAACACTGTATAAAAAGGGGAATCAGGTTGGCACAAAAACCTATTTCAAGCCTACGGATAGAAACGGTTTTGTGCCCACCTCCAGCTGCCACCATCCTAAATGGTTGGGAGCAACCCCCAAGGGTCAATGTATGCGCATAAGAAGGAACTGTGATTCAATTACTGATTACAACCTACAAGCAAACATACTCACTAAACGGTTTGCTGAAAAAGGATATCCTTTGCCTAAGTTACAGGCCACTCAAGATGAGGTGCTAAGTATGGACCGTTTAACCGTGCTTGAGTCTAAGAGAAGCACCAAATGGGAGGATCAGGTGCCTTTCCTCTCTGGCTTTCACAGACAGTACAGGAATGTGGAAAATATTTTCAAAAAATTTTGGCCTATCCTATTACAGGATATAGATTTGGCCAAAATATTACCCCCCCCAAGCCCAATTTCATTTACAGACGAGCTCCGGGCCTTAGAAATAAAATTGCGGCCAATGTTCCAGATCCAGAGACCTCTGACCTTTCTGGATGGATCTGCATTCCATTACTGCACCCGATGCAGATCATGTAAAAATACCACCAGACAGGGAAAGAAAAAGAGCAAATTCATTTCTTTTGTCACCCAACAGGAATTCACGATAAAACCACTTATCACCTGTTATTCAGGTCACGTGACTTATGTCCTAGAATGCCCGTGCAAGTTGCAATATGTGGGACGCACAACTCGTGAATTTAAAGTGCGAATCAACGAACATGTGGCGAACATAATCAAAGGGTTTCCTAACCATAGTGTTTCCAAACATTTTGCAGACTGCCATGATAAGGACCCTCGCAAGCTGACCTTTTATGGCATAGACAGGGTCACTAAACATTGGAGAGGCACTGACCTCAAAAAAGCCGTATCGCAAAACGAAACGGAATGGATTCATCGTTTAAGGACAATGCAGCCACTAGGGTTAAACATTGAGTTGGATTTAAACTGCTTTTTAACCAATGAATAATGATTTTATTTTATTTTATTTCTCTTCTATATATTTATATTTTATACATTTATCAGCCAATCAGTGGTTATATGTGTGTATGATATTCTAAATGTGGGTTTGAACACATGTTTTTATATTTATATTATGTGGAACCTAGCATGGGTTAACTAACTGTTTGCACCTGGGAACTGAGGCTCGTCATAGGCCAACCCCACCCATTCCAACTGCTAGACCTATTTCTATGGGTCCATTACGTATCTAGGCATGCTTCCTGACGACGTGTTAATCACGAAACGTACGTCGAAGTGCCTGGATACGTAAAAACAACGCACTTCCGGTCCCGCTGGTCCCCTGGCTTGGAACGCACGCCAGCTCCCTAGCGAGGAACTCCTACCCGGCTTGGACTTCACCCCAGTCCCCCAGCGAGGAACTCTCATCATAGCCCATCCTGCCATGCTGACTAGCCTCAGTGCCGGGTCCTAGGCACTACTAAAGTAAGAGGCCAATTGGCTATGCTGTTTTATCTGTGACATATTTTAACCACTTAAGACCCGGACCAAAATGCAGGTAAAGGACCTTGCCCCTTTTTGCGATTCGGCACTGCGTCGCTTTAACTGACAATTGCGCGGTCGTGCGACGTGGCTCCCAAACAAAATTGGCGTCCTTTTTTCCCCACAAATAGAGCTTTCTTTTGGTGGTATTTGATCACCTCTGCGGTTTTTATTTTTTGCGCTATAAACAAAAATAGAGCGACAATTTTAAAAAAAATGCAATTTTTTTTTACTTTTTGCTATAATAAATATCCCCCAAAAATATATAAAAAAACATTTTTTTTCCTCAGTTTAGGCCGATACGTATTCTTCTACCTATTTTTGGTAAAAAAAATCGCAATAAGCATTTATCGGTTGGTTTTCGCAAAATGTATAGCGTTTACAAAATAAGGGATAGTTTTATTGCATTTTTATAAAAATTTTTTTTTTTTACTACTAATAGCGGCGATCAGCGATTTTTTTCATGACTGCGACATTATGGCGGACACTTCGGACAATTTTGACACATTTTTGGGACAATTGTCATTTTCACAGCAAAAAATGCATTTAAATTGCATTGTTTACTGTGGAAATGACAGTTGCAGTTTGGGAGTTAACCACAGGTGGCGCTGTAGGGGGTGTGTGACCCATGTGTTGTGTTTACAACTGTAGGGGGGTGTGGCTGTAGGTGTGACGTCATCGATCGCGTCCCCCTATTACAGGGATGACGTGATCGATGCTGCGGCCACAGAGAAGCACGGGGAAGCCGTGTTTACACACGGCTCTCCCCGTTCTTCCGCTCCAGGGACGGATCGCCGCACTGCAGCGGCGATCGGGTCCGCGAATCCCGCGGTACCGGTCCTGGAGCTTCGGACCGGGTCACGGGCACGGCTGGGTACTAAAATCAACGTATATATACGTTGATGTGCCCAGCCGTGCCATTCTGCCGACGTAAATGTGCAGTAGGCGGTCCTTAAGTGGTTAAATAAACTGTACTTCACTATGGTGGTTTCCCCTCTCCCTCCTTCATGAGAGTGTTTGATTCCGGGAAACATAGAGCTGCGCAGCTGAATCATTCAACTGGTTTAGTGACCAACTGCTGTATTTGACCTTTTCTAAACAATCAGGTCAACACCGTGCGGTAAGGAGCCATCCATTAGTGCACATTTGGGGGATCTTCTTGGTGGAGGTGGACACCTTTTACAATGAATTTTCAACAATTTGCATCTGAGAAAGATTAGCCTTGATTGGACTTTATCTAACACTCTTTGAATGGACTTGAGTTTATTTATTCATCCATTATATATTTTTTGTATACAATCTATTTCTATTTCACTATTTTCAGTGTGTTGCTGCTCACTAAGTCTGCTATTGTTGGTTCAGACGGACCATTTATTAGATTTCACTTTATTGTTTATTCTCTTATTATTCATTATTAGCGCCCCCTCCATATACCATTACTGTTCAGTTCAGACCTTTGATATGGTCTCAATCTTAGGGGAGCTGCTTATTCACTATAATTATATGTTGTTGTCACATTACTTTGTATTGGCGCGAGATACCACACCTTTTACTATGCAAGGTGTATAAAAAAAAAATAGTAAAAGTTGTGCTTGATAAAGAAAATCCAAAAGATGCTTTTAAAGTCTCATTTAGCAACACAAGCTGGGTGAAGACACCAAATATTCTGATAAACGAACATCAAACTGAAGTGCTTAGGTAAAACAAATCCAACCCAACCCTCCACCTTGTGACGTCACCAACATTAAGGTCAAGATGTGCTCTTACCGCAAGCCATGGATCCTTTATTATGGAAGGTCATAAAGGCCTTAGGATATCTCAGCTGTATCCATGAGAGATAAAGTGCAGATGACGCAAGTCTCACAACCTGCACTGATTCACATCATCCAGACAGCCCAACGATAACCAAACAAATATAAGCAAGGTGCTCCAATAGTGTTGTTTGGCTAGAGTGGCGACAAGAACTGTTTGCTGGAAACAGGAGTTTCCTTACTTGTGACTGTACACCTACCTACTCCTACCCACCCCTCATCCTTCTTTTCTACTAAAGTTCTTCCAAAAAAAAACAAGAGAAAAGAGGTACATTGTGTGATTTTTTTTTTATATATATATATATATATATATATATATATATATATATATATATATATATTAGGGCTGTTACTGATTACAATTTTTGTGTTCGATTAATCGTTTTTTTTTTTTTTTTTTAGATTAATCAACTAATTTCGATTATAACGCACATACAGATCAAACTACATTTAGCTGATCTCCTTGCAGGCTGATTCCCAGTGCAGCTCCACACCACTGGAAAAATGGATAGCAGGATACAAAAAACACACAAAGGCAGCGCTTGATTGGGAATAGCATTAAAACTTTTATAGTCTTCAAGTAGATAACCAAATAAATATTGCACTGGAGATAAAATGTAGCTACATAAACTGTAAAAATGGTGCGAGTAATACCAAACAGTAGCAAAAGCAGTCATAAAAACATGTAGCTAAGTATGATACTGGTATAAAAATGTGTAAAACGATACCACTGCTGAATCCAGATGAGGAGGGGTTAACATCAGTCCGTCAGCATGTAGATGTCCCGTGAAGGGAACTATCACAACTCCCAGTGGATGGCTGTAGAATCCCAGGTTGATAGAGGGAAGTGATGGAGGGAAGTGAAGGAGGGAAGTGATGAAGGGAAGTGATGGAGGGAAGTGATGGAGGGAAGTGATGGAGGGAAGTGATGGAAGGGAAGTGATGGAAGGGAAGTGATGGAAGGGAAGTGATGAAAGGGAAGTGATGGAGGGAAGTGATGGAGGGAAGTGATGGAGGGAAGTGATGGAGGGAAGTGGAAGGGAAGTGATGGAAGGGAAGTGATGGAAGGGAAGTGATGGAAGGGAAGTGATGAAGGGAAGTGATGGAGGGAAGTGATGGAGGGAAGTGATGGAGGGAAGTGATGGAGGGAAGTGATGGAGGGAAGTGATGGAGGGAAGTGATGGAGGGAAGTGATGGAGGGAAGTGATATAGGGAAGTGATGGAAGGGAAGTGATGGAAGGGAAGTGATGGAGGGAAGTGATGGAAGGGAAGTGATGGAAGGGAAGTGATGGAGGGAAGTGATGGAGGGAAGTGATGGAAGGAAGAGATGGAGGGAAGTGATGGAGGGAAGTGATGGAGGGAAGTGATGGAGGGAAGTGAGGAAGGAAGTGATGGAGGGAAGTGATGGAGGGAAGTGATGGAGGGAAGTGATGGAGGGAAGTGATGGAGGGAAGTGATGGAGGGAAGTGAGGGAAGGGAAGTGATGGAGGGAAGTGATGGAAGGGAAGTGATGGAGGGAAGTGATGGAGGAAAGTGATGGAGGAAAGTGATGGAGGGAAGTGATGGAGGGAAGTGATGGAGGGAAGTGATGGAGGGAAGTGATGGAAGGGAGTGATGGAGGGAAGTGTAACAGCCCTTGCGTGTGGCAGATAGTAAGGTCCCACCGGCATGCAGATATGAAGGCACAGCAAAGGAGCCCTTCAGATGGACACGGCAAGCCCCGCCGGTGTCTGTGACGTTACCGTATCTCCGACTGAACTCCCTGAAGGCTCGGAAGCTGGCGGAGAGGTGAGTACCAATCAAAATAATTTTGATCGATCAAAAAAATTTAAGATTAATCGATGAATTAATAGTTAATTTTCACAGCCCTAATATATATATATATATATATATATATATATATATATATATATATATATATATATATATATATATATATTTTTTTTTTTTTTTTTTTTTCACTTTACCATGTTTGATTGCGCAGACCCTGACTGAGTTCTTTGTTCTATAGCTTTCAAAAAGAAATGTTCTAATAAGGCTTAAGTTCCAAGTCAAGTTTTGCCCCCACAGTAACGGCCTCTCATCTCCTTGTATCCTTCCATAAGGACATGACCCGTTCACATTTAAGAAAGAATGTCCTGTGCTTGGCCAGGTTGTGATAAATAAACTCTGAAAAAATTGGAATCCGCCTTGCTTTTCTCATCTTGTGAAGCTCATTAGAATCTATCCAGTGCGGTATTTGTTGACCGCGGCCATAACTACCTTTTTGTACCTCTTTCCCACCCGGTCCTTTGTACTTTGGCCAACATTCACACTGTTACAGAAAAACACTTTTCCTTTTAATGGATTCAGCGAGAGGGCATTAGGACAGCTTGAAGAAGCTGATTAGTCTGTCGCTTTAGAAAACATGTTTTGAAAAACACAGAATGTTTGGCTGGGCTCCTGATTCGTTAGCTAAATTTAAATTGGACTTTTTTTTTTTCTTTGCATAGCTAATATATTTTATGTGCCAGATCGTTAACAAAAAAAAAAGAAGATACAGAGACATTTTAGTTTGATGTATGGGCAAATGTAATCTTTTTTGGGTTAGGACAACATTGGATTGTGTTTAGAAGATATCCTTTAAAGTTCCATTTAGAAATATTGAAACACAAATAACCTCTTTGCCGCCTATTGGGCTTCTGGTGCCATACACAACCAGTAGATAATTTTCATGTACTGTATATACTCGGGTATAATCCGACCCGAATATAAGCCAAGGCACCTTATTTTACCACAAAAAAATGGGAAAATGTATTGACTCAAGTATAAGCCTTAGGTGAGAATGCAGCAGCTACTGTAAATGGAAAAGAGGGTCAACAATGCCCATCTGCAGCCTCACTGTGCCCATTTTGCAGCCTCACTGTGCCCATCTGCAGCCCCACTGTGCCCATCTGCAGCCTCACTGTTCCCATTTTGCAGCTTTACTATGCCCATTTGCAGCCTCACTGTGCCCATTTGCAGCCTCCCTGTGCCCATTTGCAGCCTCACCGTGCCCATCTGCATGCCTCAGCCTCACTGTCCCCATCTGCATGCCTCAGCCTCACTGTCCCCATCTGCATGCCTCAGCCTCACTGTCCCCATCTGCATGCCTCAGCCTCACTGTCCCCATCTGCATGCCTCAGCCTCACTGTGCCCATCTGCAGCCTCACTGTGCCCATCTGCAGCCTCACTGTTCCCATTTTGTAGCCTCACTGTGCCCATCTGCATGCCTCAGCCTCACTGTCCCCATCCGCATGCCTCAGCCTCACTGTCCCCATCCGCATGCCTCAGCTTCACTGTGCCCATCTGCATGCTTCAGCCTCACTGTGCCCATCTGCATGCCTCACTGTGCCTCATGTACCTGATCTCCCGGCGCTGTGCCCATCTGCAGCATTATGATCTCCCGGCGCTGTGATATACAGTCTAGTCGGCGGCCGTGCAGTGTAACAAAGCCCCGCCTCCTCATCCGTGATGAAACACTGACTCAGTTTCCCAGCAGTGAGTCAGTGTTCAGCCTATCACAGTCGAGGAGAAGTTACACTGCACGGCCACAGACTAGACTGCATATCACAGTGCCGAGAGATCATAAGGCTACAAATGGGCACAGTGAGGCAGGGAGACTCGAGTATAAGCCAAGGGGGGCTTTTTTCAGCACAAAAAAATTTACTGAAAAACTAGGCTTATACTCAAGTATATACGGTATGTTATTAACAGTGGCGGGAGAGGGTCAACCAGTGCCCAGGGTGAAGATACCCCCCCCCCCCGACCCCCACTGACATCTCTTGCGCTCCCCTATTGGGTGGAGACAGGGGTGGGGCTAATAGTGGGGGGGAAAAAAATGTTTGTAAAGTTTGTGGCTTGCAATGAAATAGTACAAAATTTCAAAATCAGTGTTCAACAATGAGGCTAACCGTAGTAAAGGAAAGAATGACCCTGGGTTGGTGGTGTCACTGAAATGGAAAAATGCCCCCTGTATCAGGGTCATTCTTTCCTTTACCACGGTTTACCACGGTTATCCTCATATTTGTACTCTGATTGTGACATTTTCATTTGTACTGAAAGGAAAAAAAAATTCCCTGAGTCGGTGGCAGTGGTTCTGGGGCACCGTCATATGACGTCGTCCCAGAATGAGAGTCATTTTACTATACGTGGCCAGCAAGTGGTTAAAGTGACATTAACCATATTGTTATTTTCGTAGTCCATCTCGGATCCGAACAAGGGAGAGTGGCTGGAAGCAATAGAAGGGACTTTTAAGTTAAAGAGTCCCCCCCCCCCCCAAAAAAAATTAAAAGGTAGCAGCTACAAATACTGTAGCTAAATGAGTTAGTAACTTGTATAGCGCTACAATTGCAAACTAAATTGCCTCAAGGCGCTTTGCATCCAGCGTCGTCCTGATCCTTTAGAAGAGGTGGATCTTTAGTTTTTTCCTAAAAGCCCGATGGTTTTCTTCCATGCGGATGGTCGTGGGTAGAGCGTTCCACAACTGCGGTCCTTGGACTGCAAATCTTTGTTCTCCCTTTAGATTTGTAGCGGGATTTGGGGATTTGAAAGTGGTTGGTTGACCGGAGCACGCGGTTTGTGACGTTGGGTTTTATTTTCTCGCTTAAGTATTGAGGAGCGTTTTCTTGTGCGCATTTGTGAGTGAGGCAGAGGGTCTTGAATGTGACTCGATCCTTTACGGCTAGCCAGAGGAGGGACCTCAAGACCGGGGAGATTGGTTCCCACGGTTTTTTACTTGTTACCAGTCTGGCTGCCGTGTTCTGGGCGACTTGTAGACGCGAAATCTGGTATTTAGGTAGTCCTAAGTAGAGGGAGTTTGCGTAGACGAGTCAGAAATTGATAATTGTTCCAACTACTACTGCTGTATCCTCTTCCGGGATGAAGGGGATGAGTCTACGCAGCAGGCAGAGAAGATGGTGAGAACCTCTGACTACTGCTTCTATTTGTGCGTCCATAGTCATATCTGAGTCAAAGATGACTCTGAGGCTTTTGATTTTGTTGCTTGGGGTGATGGTTTGTCCAAGGATGGTGTCTTTGCTGACTTTGAATATAAGGATACTTACCTGTCCAGGGATCCAGCGATGTCCTCACCCAAACCGATTCTTCAATCGGCTTTAGGTGCAGGCGCCAACACCTCAAGGGAAACGGGCATTGAAGCCTTGCCATTTCACAGCTGGTTTCCGACTCACGCTACTGGTCTTGAGGTCTCCTGGGACCTGTGACACACCTTCCAACATTTTGAGATGGGAATGAGGGACACCTACTAGCAAATGTATGTAGGCATAGGACACGCCCCCTACCACACCCCCTTAAAGGAGAATTAACCAAAACAAAAGGTTAATTAAATCCACAGAGGCTTTTTTTTTTTTTTTTTTTTTTTTACCACTACTATTCCTTTATATTGGCTTTTAAGATTTACAAGTGCAACAATTTAGAATTTGGATGAAAGGTTTAGCTCTGGGAATCACATTTTCTAGCAATACACACCAAGCAGTGGACAGTGCTGATTGGCCCTGTGCTGATCACATGCATCCTCTCAAGGAAAAAGAAAAAACTCTAGCAATACAAACCAAACAGAGCATGTGCAGCTTGCCCCCAAGGCTCTGTACTATCAGAAGATGGATTGGTGACTCTAGAACAGTGTTTCTCAACTTGGGGGTCAAATGATAATTTGCCAGGGGTCACCAAATCCTGGGCTATTCCTGAAGCCCGCACCACTCTCCCAGCCTTTTTTGCGACTACCCAGGAGAGCAATCCCTGGAGCCTGCAGCCACCCACTCAGCCTCTTTGCAGGTGTCCATTTAGTTCACGCCATGACTGGGCGGGGGGGCAAAGACTAGAGGTCAGCTGACTGGTGAGGAATGTGAAGTATGAGGAGCTCGAAGAGTCCCTAACTCCTAATTTCAGCATGGGTGTCACTGCTACGAGACGCCACAAAGTTGGAAACACCGTGAAGCCGGAGACACAGTGAGTGACACACTACCTGTGATTATAGTTGCCATTAAAAGGACTCGTGGAGCGCTAAATTTCCATGGTTTAGAGGTCTTGCCTTGGGTGCTGACAACCCACGCTACGAAAATTATTTTACTGTTAGGGGTCCCCACAACTTGGGAAATTTTATCAAGGGGTCAAGGCACTAGAAGGTTGAGAACTACTGCTCTAGAAGAAGGGGAGGATCAGAGAAGACAGGATCAAACAGCCTTCATACACAATACAGAGGATTAACCCCTTAGGTTCTACAGTGAGTATAACAAGCATGCTTTACTGCATATACAGACTGATTTTACTGCAGGTTTATTAACACTTTAATGAGGGGGCCAGCTGGCATGGATGGGGGGATCGAGCTGTGTACAGCGGCCCTCAGACCTGGATTAATAATTGCAGCGCGAATTAAACAGCGGTAAATATTGCTCACAGACCCAGCAGCCACCCCCCCGTGTATGTTTTAAACGTGCCTAAAGCTTACCCCTGCACACCGTACAGAAGTCACAGGATTAAATTCACGAAACAAACAGCATAATGACTTCAAGATGGCACAGCTTTACGACCGAGCCTCCACAGTGCCCCGGCTTACCCAACATCGGATCGCCAGCCAAGTGGTCTATGGCGCAGATGGCAGCGAGCAATGTGCCACGCTGATAAGGGGCCGGACCAACAGCTGCTGACAATTACGTATATGAGAACCCTCGTCAGACACATCAAATAATGTCAGCGCAGGCAGATGAAATTAAGCCTTGCAAAAAAAAAAGTGGAAGCCGCACTGCAGAAAAGAATTGGGTCGGGGTGTAAAAAAAAAAAAAATCTCGGGAAAAACAGTTTATAACGAACAGGCCTATTAAAGCGGCACTTTTAGCCAACTCATGAGAACGCGGCTCATTATTAATCCATCTTTTTCAAGAGGAGATATTTCACTGTGTACAGAGAGAACATCATAACGTTTAATGGCTTCAAACAATAAAACATAAAGAGAGAGCGGATATAGCCATGTACAACAGCAAGGGTTATTTATACCGCCGAGGCACAGCAAACACCTGGACTTAGTAAATAACATTAAATCTACATGTTAATAAAAAAATTGCATTGAAGAAGTGATGATAGAATATTGAGCTATATAAACTGCACCTGTGCAGCAGTCAGGAAAATATAAAAGACGCACATTAATGCCTCTCTATAATCATTAATATATCATTAACCATATCAGCACCGGGCCAATTCTGACACTTCTCATATATATGTAAAAATAAAAATTCTAGAAAATTGTTTGAAACTCCTAAACATTATATACATTACTGGAGGGGGCCCTGGAGAATGAAATGGTGGGAGTTGCAATTTTTTTTGTCACATGCCATTTGCGCAGCAGTTTTTGAAACACACATTTTTTTTTTTTTTTGGAAGATATTCACTTTTAGGAATCTTAGTGCACAGAAAAACACTATAGGGGAGATTTACTAAAGGCAAATAGACTGTGCACTTTGTAAAGTGCAATTGCACACTGCAAGAGCAGTTGCTCCAGAGCTTAGTAAATGAGCTCCGGGCCTCCTGTGTAACTCTAAACTGGTAACCTGTAAAGCAGCGGTCCCCAACCATTTGAAGAGCGAGGGCCACTTAACCCCCCCTGGCGGTATTCCCAAGTCAGGCTTGGGGTGGAATTTCAGCACCAAAAGCGGTAACCCCGAACCAGACTCGGGATCGCCTCGCAGCATCCACAGGCAGGGAATTAGTTACCTTGTCCCTGGATCCTGCGATGCCCTGCCGCGCTGTGTGAGGGAGCGTTGTCTCCTCACTCGATTCACAGTGTCCCTGTGTGCCGCCGAGCTCCCTGCGACGTTACGACGCACGGGGGCGGAGATTGGCGCCAAATTCAAAGAAGTAAATAAACACAATACATACAGTATGCTCCTATAATCACAGGTAGTATGCCACTCAAACTTGGGGGTCATGGGGGAGCTTTAAGACATTTTTTTTACATGGTATTATTTATTTTAAATTACATTTTTTCTTTTTACCTTGTCTCTTTATTTTTATTTTTTTCCACTTTTATTGCTAATGTTACGCAGAGTAACTAGATACCAAACATGTCATTCTTTAAACTGAGTACACCTCTGGAATGGTGCCAAACTATGGTGCCTAAAATCTCTCTAGGTGACGCTTTAAAAGTCTTTACGAGTTACCAGTTAGAGTTACACAGCAAGCCTGGAGCTAGAATTATTGCTCTGGCTTTCATATTCTTGACAGTATCTCAAATTTGTGGTGTGATCGCTGTTTACATTGCGTCCGTGCGTGACATTTCCACTCAAATTCAGGGGTGATGGTGTCACTTAAAATTGGTATACATAGGTCTACTCCATATCATATACATAGGTGTCCACAGTCTGCACTTTACATTAGTTAGTCCTGATCCCTAAACTATGCGTTATATAATACTAATCTCTGAACTCTGCAATGCATACTTCATACTTTTGTGATTTACATTACCTATTCCTAACCTTTGCACTCTGCGCTACTTACTCCAGCCCCCTGCACTCTGCATAACTTACTCCTGACCTTTTAACTCTGCATAACTTACTCCTGACCTTTCAACTCTGCATTACTTACTCTTGACCTTTCAACTCTGCATAACATACTCCTGACCTTTCAACTCTGCATTACTTACTCCTGACCTTTCAACTCTGCATTACTTACCCCTGACCTTTCAACTCTGCATTACTTACTCCTGACCTTTCAACTCTGCATAACTTACTCCTGACCTTTCAACTCTGCATAACTTACTCCTGACCTTTCAACTCTGCATAACTTACTCCTGACCTTTCAACTCTGCATTACTTACTCCAGACTCATTACTTATTCTGGTGCCTGCACTCTGCATTTTCCTTCTACTGGTATCAGAGTAATTTTACCTTCCCCAAATGTTTTTTTCCACACCCAATATTCAGCCCTATGTAGCCACCCCCAGTTTTCACCTTGTCACATTATTCCTGATCAGGGCTGAGGCTGTCCCTCTTTGTAAAGTCTAAAGTTGACAGGTACATCAAGTTAATCACTGACACCAATGCTGGGGGTTATTGCAGACACTGATATCAATGCTGGGGGTTACTTTTGCAGATATTGATACTGATGTTGGTGGTTATTATTGCTTACACTGACAGCAATGCTGGGGGTTATTATTGCAGTCATGGACCCCAATGCTGGATAATATTATTGCAGTCACTGACCCCATTGCTGTTTTTTTTTTTTATTGCAGTCACTGGCAGTAATGCCAGGGGTTATTTTGCAGACACTGACAGCAATGCTGGGGAATATTATTGCAGACACTGACACCAATGCTGGGGGTTATTATTGCAGACACTGACACCAATGCTGGGGGTTATTATTGCAGACACTGACAGCAATGCTGGTAAATATTATTGCAGACACTGGCACCAATGCTGGTGGTTATTATTGCAGACACTGACAGCAATGCTGGGGGTTATTATTGCAGACACGGACAGCAATGCTGGGGGTTATTATTGCAGACACTGACACCAATGCTGGGGGTTATTATTGCAGACACTGACAGCAATGCTGGGGGTTATTATTGCAGACACTGACAGCTATACTGGCGGTTATTACTGCAGTATCTAGTTTTTAGTCAGCACAATTTACTAACTAAATATTTATTTTCTTGACTGAGAGTCTGAAGCGGACATTTGTTTTATACATCTGGCACTCTCAATTTCTTGCAAACATTTTTTTGGCACAGCGATCTCAAAACGTTGCCTACCCCCCGGTCTAAAGGTTAGCTCTCAAGCTATAGAGGAAAGTAATAGATAAAACTCTGAAATGCGTGGGTCAGAGCCGAGGCAAATGAAAAAATGCAAGGTTTCTTTCTAAATTATGTAGACTTAAGTTGAAGCGGCAGAGGTAATGAGTCTATTTTCTGAGCCGACATTCTGATGTTTAATACCGCGAATGAGTCGGCCTGTTGTTTGTTTCATGTGGGCATTTTGCTGATGATTCTCTTAACATATTCACAAGTATTATCGGCGTGGAAGCAGGAAAACATAATCAGGGACAGATGAGTCATGTCCGTTCCTATATGGAGCTTTATGTTTGATTTGATGTTTTTATTTATTTTTTTCGTTTCGTGAAATATGTTGATGATTTCCATTTACAGTTTATTAAGTTGGACTTAGGCTGCTTTCTCTGTGTATTTTACAGGATTTTGTATTTTTTCAGAATTCTAATGTGTTTATGGGAATAAATAAAGAGAGATCTGTAACCTTTTTTGTGGAGTTTTTTTTTTAAAATAACAGTACAAAAACAAATACTTTGTGCATTTGTGTGTATATATATATATATATATATATATATATATATATATATATATATATATAGAAATATCCCAATAAAAGATAAGATTGCAAAATCATCTTTTACTGCAATATTTACCTTCAAGCACTTAAGGACTGTTAGTTAAAATGTATTTATTTTTGCTAGAAAATTACGTAGAACCCCCAAACATTCTAAAAAAAAATCTTCTAACACCCTAGAGCAGGGGTGTCAAACTCAATTTCATTGTGGGCCATATCAGCATTATCAATCAATAGTACTACTAAGTGGCCCTCTAATGTAGTCCAACTCTGCGCTTAGGAAGATAACTCAAAATTCTCTGTACAGATGCTTCTGATGAACAATAATACCATATATAGAAAAGCAGCTGCTAAAAGAAAATAACAATTATAAAAAGCAGAAAAAAATTTCAGACTAGTATATAGTCCAATCTCAATTCTGCAGCAGCGCTGCAAACCTTAAGTTTGTTAAAGACACAGTAAGTTGACCGTCCGGGATTGCTTGAAAATTGTGGTTCCAATCACCAACAGTGTTCACCACGTGGGGGGAGGAAGAAAGTCCCCTTTGGGGAAACACTTACCAGATGGTAATGATCAGAAAGCCCATCAATACATCTCCTTTAGTCACCGTCTCGACCTTATTACTCTCCAGGTATATTGGATCAAAAAATTCGCAAGTGTGTAGGGAAAGAAAAAATATCTACATAGAGCAGTATCGTTTGATAACTTTTAATAGCCCAAAATAGATCCCCCTTACAAATGCATGCGTACCATAGTTAAATAAGTTTCAGGCAAAATACTGATAATCAAAATCAGTGTGTGTGTGTGAACTCTTCACTGGATACCTGAGGACCGCTTGGAAGGACTTCCTGCAGTTTCCTGGTTTCCTCCGTGTGGAGCGCACGCGTCACTTCCGGGTTAGGTGCTGAACAAACACGCTCTGACGTTTCGTCGTTTAGGACTTCTTCTGAGAGCGTGACTTGTTCAGTGCATCCCCGGGGAATAAATAGGCTACAGACCGTCCTCAATGGGTACACGTCATACGCGTCACTTCTCTTCCCTGGCCGTGATTCGCTCAAACCTCGGCCACTCAGGGCGGAAGTGTCGCCGTCTGTATTGTACAACGCTACTGATGCCAGTCACTGCTCCCACCATACTGCTGCGCATAAGATGTGTATCAGGCCCGCAGCTAGTACGAGGGACAGCGCATCAGGAGCGTGCTCATACATTGCACCACAGACCATCCGTAACAAACTTCCAAATAGGCATTTATTGCCAGAAGTGTGCTAAACGGGGGAGTTTGATCTACAGTGCAATGGATATTACATACAATAACTATAAATTACTTTAAGATAAAATTTTGAAACTTGAGATTATACATACATGATATATCGTAAATATCCGTTAAAAAACGTTATATATAAAAAAACTGCTATATCCGAGTATGAAAACTGTTATGAAAACTATTATAAAAAAGTATAAACAAAACATATATATATATATATATATATAGCAAATTTGTTAAAATCTTATTAAAACATTGTTCAAATATTGTTACAATATTCAACCAGTGAGATGTATTCACCAAGTCAATATAATTTGTATTCAGCACATTCCATTCAGCACATTAAATGATGGGGATATATCCTAGCACACATCACAGTGATAGAGAAACCATATGCATAAAAAATAACATTAAAAATTATATTAAAAATTATTATAATAATATATGTGCCTAAAACATCTGACTATATAAACATCTAAATATAAATAAATAAATAAATCTATATATATGGGTGTAGGCAGGGTTGCACCCTTTGGACACATATCTTGAAAGTAGTTGTACCCCTATCGGGAGCTCAAAATTATCTTGTTGAATAAAACTTGGCATGTATACATTATGTGTTCAAGGATTTGTTCTCTTAGTTACTGCCGTAGAATAAGCCGGCCAGGATATGAGTGTGTTTGGTGATCTAGGATATCCTCCTGTTCTATACATGTATATATTATTTACATGATATGGACATTGTGCATCATATTACAGTATCTTCTTATTCAGGATAGATTTGCAATTAAACCATTCCTGCTGATTATAGACCTATTGTATGAACAATGGGCATTAGTTCATTTGTGTGACCAATGTCAATATCAGCATTATGGTTGCCCTCAAAAGGGCCAGTTGTATGTGTAAGATTAGATGTCCAGCGCATCCCCTCCCCTTACATTAGATGTAAAGAGCCACCCTACCATCAAAAGAGCCGTCCCCCCTCTCCCTTACATCACAGTGCACCCCCCTTTCCTTATGCTGTTGCTGGGAAGAAGCTGGATGCATTGCTTGAAAGCAGAAAGTAAGGGTTTGGAGGAAGACTGGAGAGGTGCGAGAGGGCAGCATGAAATGGTCTGGAGGGCCGCATTCGGCCTGCGGGCCTTGTGTTTGCCACCTCTGACCTAGAGAATAAAATGGCAGTCATTGCAATACTTTTTGTCACACCGTATTTGAGCAGCAGTCTTAGAAGGGCACTTTTTTTGGAAAAAAATCACTTTTTTTAAGGAGAACGGCGGGAGGGGGACCCCTTAACCATTTTGCAGGTTAAGGACCTTGCCCCTTTTTGCGATTCGGCACTGCGTCCTTTTAACTGACAATTGCGCGGTTGTGCTACATGGCTCCTAAACAAAATTGGCGTCCTTTTTTTCCCACAAATAGAGCTTTCTTTTGGTGGTATCTGATCACCTCTGCGTTTTTTATTTTTTGCGCTATAAACAAAAATGTAGCGACAATTTTGAAAAAAATGCAATATTTTTTACTTTTTGCTATAATAAATATCCTCAAAATATTAAAAAAAAACGTTTTTTTCCTCAGTTTAGGCCGATACATATTCTTCTACATATTTGTGCTTAAAAAAAAAAATCGCAATAAGCGTTTATCGATTGGTTTGCGCAAAATGTATAGTGTTTACAAAATTGGGGGTAGATTTATGGCGATCAGCGATTTTTTTCGTGACTGCGAATTTTTTTTCGTGATTGCGACATTATGGTGGACACATCTGACAATTTTGACACATTTTTGGGACCATTGTCATTTTCACAGCAAAAAATGCTATAAAAATGCACTGATTACTGTGAAAATGACAATTGCCGTTTGAGAGTTAACCACTAGGGGGCGCTGAAGGGGTTAAGCGTGACCTCATCTGTGTTTTTAACTGTAGGGGGGCGGGGCTGGACGTTTGACGTCATTGATCCCCCTTTCCTATATCAGGGAACAGACGATCAATGACAGCGCCACTGTGAAGAGCGGGGAAAGTGTACACACACCCCCCCCCCTGTTCTTCAGCTCCTGTGACCGATCGCGGGACTCCGGTGGCGATTGGGACTGCGGGCCCCCTGACCCACGGCTGAGCATTTAACACGTACAGGTACGTGATTGTCCCCAGCCATGCCATTCTGCCAGCGTTTATCAGCGTTAGGCGGTCCTTAAGTGGTTAATTGTAACCACATTGCTACACTTAGAGGCGCCTCTCTTCTCTTTTATACTCTGGAGCTCCTGCTGGATTTTTCTTCTAATCCCCTTGTGGAGGCCTCCATTTGTGGATGGACATTTTATTTAAATGTTTTGGTGCCGTGACCCGGATACGAACCCCGATGGATGGACATTTTATGGTTACACAACCTATCACATCACTTATGAATGAATGGTTGTGGAACGAATCATCTGAGGTTCCATTATTTATTATGGGGTAATATGCTTTGATATACAAGTGCTTTGGATTACAAGCATACTTCCGGAACGAATTATGCTCGTAATCCAAGGTTTTACTGTACTTGCTCTTTGCTGCCTGCTTAACCGGAGCCTTCTGGTGTATATATTTTCCCAACAGTTTGTTTTAAGACATTCCCTTCAAAAACAAATCTATTTTTTATACTTTGGCCTGTCCACATGTGTTGTACAAAAATTGCTTTAAAATGATCTTCAGATCTCCAAGTGCTGTTCAATTCGAGTCCCTGATAAAGTTTTTCATGGTCAAAATAGTCAATGTCAGATATGATAAACTTCAAAAGCATTGTCTATTTTATCACCTTTCATCGCTCTAATTCCTTTTATAGTCTGTCAGTGAGCAATTGGAAAGTTATAAATCTTTAAATGGCACAAGAGTGGTGCAATATTTAGACGTTTACCAGTAAAACCCCTGAGACAAATGAGAGTTTTAGCAGAGGCACGTTCACTTTGTTGGATTTTTTTGTTAAAGCTGAACTCCAGGCAGCCGGTTAAATATGCTGAAAAAATATATAGACATGTGTGTTTTTATTTTTACCCGCCAAAGGATTTGTCATCAAGGTTGGGCTGTATTGCCCTTCCCCACACATACAGTGGGGATCGGAAGTTTGGGCACCCCAGGTAAAAATTTGTATTAATGTGCAAGGAAAGATGGAAAAGCCAAGGAAAAATCTCCAAAATGCATCAAATTACAGATTAGACATTCTTATAATATGTCAAACAAAAGTTAGATTTTATTTCCATCATTTACACTTTTCAAAATTACAGAAAACAAAAAAATGGCGTCTGCAAAAGTTTGGGCACCCTGCCGAGTTAATATCTTGTACTGCCCCCTTTGGCAAGTATCACAGCTTGTAAACGCTTTTTGTAGCCAGCCAAGAGTCTTTCAATTCTTGTTTGAGGTATCTTTGCCCATTCTTCCTTACAAAAGTCTTCCAGTTCTTTGAGATGTCTGGGCTGTCTGTCACGCACTGCTCTTTTAAGGTCTATCCATAGATTTTCAATTATGTTGAGGTCAGGAGATTGTGAAGGCCATGGCAAAACCTTCAGTTTACGCCTCTTGATGTAATCCCCCGTGGATTTTGAGGTGTGTTTAGGATCATTATCCATTTGTAGAAGCCATCCTCTCTTTAACTTCAGCTTTTTCACAGATGGCATCAAGTTACCATCCAAAATTTGCTGAAATTTTATTGAATCCAATTTTCCTTCTACTCGTGAAATGTTCCCTGTGCCACTGCCTGCAATACAACCCCAAAGCATGATTGATCCACCCCCATGCTTAACAGTTGAACAGAGGTTTTCATTAAATTCTGTGCCTTTTCTTCTCCAAACGTACCTTTGCTCATTCCGGCCAAAAAGTTATATTTTAACCTCATCGGTCCACAGAACTCGTTTCGAAAATGTATCAAGCTTTTCTATATGTTCATTTGCAAAGTTCAAACGCTGATTTTTGTGGTGAGGACGTAGAAGAGGTTTTCTTCTGATGACTCTTCCATGAAGACCATATTTGTACAATTATCTCTTTATAGTGGAATAGTGTACCACAACTCCAGTGTCTGCCAGATCTTTCTGGAGGGATCGTGCAGTCAAACGTGGGTTTTCGATTGCTTTTCTCACAATCCTGGGAGCTGTTCTGTCTGATATTTTTCTTGGTCTTCCAGATCTTGCTTTAACTGCCACTGTTCCTGATGACTGCCATTTCTTAATGACATTCCGAACAGAGGATATTGACATCTGAAAACACTTTGCTATCTTCTTATAGCCTTCTCCAGCTTTGTGAGCATCAACTATTTTCAGTTTCCGTTTTCTAGACAACTGCTTAGAAGAACCCATGGTGCTGATTGTTGGGGCAAGGTCAGATGAGTCTGGGCATTTAAAACCTTTGAGATTGACATCACCTGCTCTTCCCAGACGATGATTGAGAACAATCCATGACACTGGCAGGTCTCAGCTTTGCAAAGGGGGCAGTGCATGCTATAAATTCTGCAGGGTGCCCAAACTTTTGCAGACGCAATTTTTTTTGTTTTCTGTAATTTTGAAAGTACAAATGATAGAAATAAAATCTAACTTTTGTTGACATATTATAAGAACGTGTAATCTGTTTTGATGCGTGTTGGAGAAATCAGTGTAAAATTTAACCAATAAAAGTGATCACAAAATGGGAAAATATGAATCAAAGCAATGTGGGAAGCATAAAGATGCCAGCATTTTCATGCTTCCCACATTGCTTTTATTCATATTTTACCATTTTTTGATCACTTTCCATCCACCCAGCTGTGCCAGTGAGAGCTCTATTCTTTCTATTCACAGTCACTGAGAGACTCTAAGGCCGCGTACACATGATCGGTCAAAACCGATGAAACCAGACTGAAGGTCCGTTTCATCGGTCCAAACCGATCGTGTGTGGGCCCCATCGGTCAGTTATCCTTCAGTCAAAAAAAAGAGAACTTGCTTTAAAATTTAAGTGATGGACGCCTAACCGATAGGTCAAAACCGTTAGTATGCAAAAGCATCGGCTAAAAAGCCGCGCATGCTCAGAATCAAGTCGACGCATGCTTGGAAGCATTGAACTTTTTTCAGCACGTCATTGTGCTTTACTTCACCGCGTTCTGACACGATTGTTTTTTTTAACCGATGGTGTGTAGGCACATCAGACCATCAGTCAGCTTCATTGGTTAACCGATGAAAACGGTCCTTCGGACCGTCCTCTTCGGATGGACTGATCGTGTGTACGCGGCATTACTATCACCATATAGCATCACTTGTTACAACTTTCGATTGTGTCATGCACAACTTATCTGTAGGCTGTAGTATGGCCGAAGACAAGGAGAGAGGCGCCTCTAAGTGTAGATGTTATTAAACAATTTAATGATTAAAAAGAGTACAGGCCACTCACATTTTATAAGTTAAAAATTGGCATTGTACATATTCTTTAACGGTGATCATCACTTGTAATCCTTCGACTGCTGGGCACTGCGCTGTAAAGCTGTCCTTCACTGCTGTAAAGGTGGTAAAGCCGGCGGCGAAGGTGGAGATAGCTGGTGAGCCAGGCAGATGAAGTGAAGATATTCCAGCAGCAGGATGATACTGGTGACGTTGCTGTATTGTGCGACGCGTTTCCTGAGCGTTCGAGCTGCTGTGGTGTGGCAGTCGCGCTCCTCTTTCAAGCTAGACTGGCTCACCAGCTATCTCCACCTTCGCCGCCGGTTTTACAACCTTTACAGCAGTGAAGGACAGCTCTACAGCGCAGTGCCCAGCAGTTGAAGGATTACAAGTGATGATCACCGTTAAAGAATATGTACAATGCCAATTTTTAACTTCTAAAATGTGAGTGGCCTGTACTCTTTTTAATCATTAAATTGTTTAATAACATCTACACTTAGAGGCGCCTCTCTCCTTGTCTTTTACCACAGTCTCGGAACACGGTTTCTATTCTACAACGATGGCAGCCCTAAGGATATAGGTGTGACCCCGACTATAACTTTTATCCACCCATCCCTGGGACTTTATTCACCTCGCCCCCCCCCTCTCCCCCCCCCCTCTTCCTCTTTGGACATTGGATTTGCCATATGATTTAATATTTCTCACAAATTTGTAGTTTATGTATCAATCTAATTGATACTTAACATATATATATATTTGTATTTAGTTTTAATATTTAAAATATATGCATGTATCTACTCAACCAATCATAACCGTCAACACACTCATGTTCGTTTAGCTAATGGTATCAGGGAACTACTGTACTTATTTTTTGCGCATTTCTCTCCTTGTACACTGTAGTATGGCCGAGCTCCTCTTCCTCTTGTCAGTCAGGTGACCTGACGTATTTTCGGGTCCCGTGTGGTACAGGAAATTCAGTTTCCTGTTCCCGGCCGGACTGAAAGGAAGTGAGCACTCAGTGTGCACTTCCTGTCAGTCCAGCCGGGAACATGAAACTGAATCTCCTGTACCGCGCGGTACTCGGCCGGACTGACAGGAGGAAAGAAGAGGAGCCTGGCCACGCTACAGCCTGGGAAGGGGAAGTTGGGGGCCCACGCAATTGTTTGTTTTGCCTGTCCTGTAGCGACGGGCCTGCCTGTGGGTTTGGTGAACTTTCATAAAGTGCACCATATGTGCAATATGTAATAAAAGTCTACAGCTCAGTGCAGCCAATCCACAGGAAATGCACTAGTGCACGGCGTTGCACCCGTGGTCCGGGTAAAAGTTTATTTATATTTAGCTCGAATGGGTATATTCCTGTTTTAAAGCCCAACTCGGAGTAGATAAGAAATAACCCTTGCTGTGCCCGTACCGCAACAGTAAAAAGCAAATTGTGTCTAGGGGAGAGGAGAAACCATTATACTTACTTGAGCTTCCACTCCCCAAGCAGGCAGTGCTCCCCAAAGATCTAGTGGTGGACTCTCCCTCTGAGTTTTCATGACCAGAGCAGAGTTATAGACCAGGGGTCTCCAAAATTTCTAAGCAAAGGGCCACTTTACTGTTCTTCAGGCTTTAGGAGGGCCCGGCATCAGTTGGAGTAAACCTTGCCCCATCTTCGGTATTGGTGAGAGGAATTGTGCCCCATCACTTGTGTCATTGGGAGGAATTATGCCCCAGTCGTGTCTTTGGTAGGAATTGTGCTCCATCATTGGGCCCCATTGATGATGTCATTGGGAGGAATTGTGCCCCATCTTTGGTGTCTTTGGTAGGAATTGTGCCCCATCATTGGGCCTCAATGTGGATGTCATTGGGTGGAATTGTGCCCCATCTTTGGTGTCATTGGGCACAATTGTTGGTGTCATTATGACTAACTGTGTACCATTGTTGGTGTCAGTGAATAAAATAGTTCCCCAAGGGCCAGATAAAAGCAAGCAAAGGGCCACATCCGGCCCCCGGGCCGCAGTTTGGAGACCACTGCTATAGATCCTGCTCTGATCTTGATGATGGTAGGACCCTAGACCGGTGGAACGTGGGGATGCCACAGCTGTTGGGAACAGTCTAAGGCCTCGTACACGCGATCAGTCCATCCGATGAGAACGGTCCGATGGACAGTAGTCTTAGGTTAACCGATGAAGCTGACTGATGGTTTGATGTGCCTACACACCATCGGTTAAAAAAACGATCGTGTCAGAACGTGGTGACGTAAAACACAACGACGTGCTGGAAAAAATGAAGTTCAATGTTTCCAAGCATGCGTCGACTTGATTCTGAGCATGCGGGGGTTTTAAATGAAGTTGGCTTTTTTTTAACCAAAGGTTAAATAACTTATGGGGCCCACACACGATCGGTTCTGACCGATGAAAACGGTCCATCAGACCGTTGTCCTCTGGCTATCCTATCGTGTGTACGAGGCCTAACTGTGCATGGGGGCGGAGGATCGGGTAAGTAAATCATCTCCTATTGATCCCCTAGACCAGGGGTGTCAAACTTAATTTCATTGTAGGCCGCATCAGCATTATGATTGCCCTCAAAAGGGCCGGTTGTATCTGTAAGATTAGAAGTCCAGCGCATCCCCTCCCCCTACATTAGATGTCAAAAGCCACCCCACCATCAGAAATTGGGTCCCCAACTCTCCCTTACATCACAGTGCACCCCCTTACCTTATACTGCTGCTGGGAAGAAGCTGGATGCATTGCTTCAAAGCAGAAAGTAAGGGTCTGGAGTAGGACCAGGGGAGGGCTGGAGCTCTCCTGCAGCTGCAGAAGAGGTGCGAGGGCCACATAAATAGGCCTGGAGGGCCGGATTTGGCCCGCGGGCCTTGTGTTTGCCACCCATGCCCTAGACCTAAACAAACAATTAGCTTTTTAATTTCTTATTTGCTGAGAGTTGAGCTTTAAGTACACAGGAAATAAGGAATTATTTAAAATACATTTGACAAGGAATTGTTTTGTTCCACTTTCCATTTACATTATCTTAACATCTCTAAATGGAAACAGGTGGAATACACGAGTCCCTTTCTGTTCAAAACACGCAGAAAAAAGTATTTTTCTATTAAAAAAAGAAAAAGTGACAGATTGAAACCAATTAAGATGATTAACAGGAAAACATCGATGCATGGAGAAATGGCGATGTCTGCGACAAACAAAGCGCTTTTACTGACGCCATTGTGTAAGACGTAAGTGTTTAATTACAATGTGACAACAGGAGGTGAATTGGGAAATAATCTAAATACAACTAATGCAACATCACAATGAAATAGTGAATGATTAGAAAGCTGACAAGCTTCTTTTTGTTCAATTTGGAAAACACAGATGTGCTTATTGCAGTTTGTGTTATGAAGTGTTTCATTTTAAAGGGAAACTAATTTCAGACATTATCTTTACCTAATAGAGCTAAGTAAAAGAAATATATGTACCAAAACCTATTTAATAGTCAATGCTGACAGGCTTTTGTTTGCATGAGATGGGTGTGTTGCTTTAACTCTTTTAATCAATTCAGTCCCGGAAGATTTGGCTGCCCAATGACCGGGCCATTTTTTGCGATTTTGGCACTGCGTCGCTTTAACTGACAATTGCGCGGTCGTGCGACGTTGCAACAAAACAAAATTGACGTCCTTTTTTTTCACTAATAGAGATTTCTTTTGGTGGTATTTGATCACCTCTGTGGTTTTTATTTTTAGCACTCTAAACCAAAAAGAGCGACAATTTTGAAAATAAAAAACAATATTTTTTACTTTTTGCTATAATAAATATCCCCCAAAAATATATAGAATTTTTTTTCCCTCAGCTTAGGCCGATACGTATCCCTCAACATATTTTTGGTAAAAATAAAATCGCAATAAGCGTATACTGATTAGTTTGCGCAAAAGTTATAACATCTACAAAATAGAGCATAGATTTATAGCAGTTTTTTATTAATTAATGGTGGCGATTATCGATTTTTATCGTGACTACGACATTATGTCAGACACTTTTGACGCTATTTTGGGACCATTGTCATTAAAACAGAGATCGGTGCTATAAAAATGCACTGAGGGGTTCAACACTAAGGAGGGATGAAGGGGTTAAGTGTGTCCTAGGGAGTGATTCTAACTGTGGAGGGAGGGCTACAAGTGACACGACAGTGATCACTGCTTATGATGTTAATGATCTCTGTAACAAACAGGACTCCGGGTTCTAATCCAGCAACTACAGGAAAACTTGTCCTCTTGTATTATAGATAAAGTGTCATCCCCAGGTGAAGTTTATTCTTTGGTCTTGTGAAGCCCCCTCTGGTACAGACCTTCCTTTATAGATCTTCTTTTTCTTAGGGAGCCCCCTTTTCAGCTTATGCTGCTGTCCTTTTATTTAGAAAATTTGGGTAGCCATTCCCACATGGGCTTTACCTTGACCTTCGTTAAATGCCTTAGCGAATGTAGCCTAAGGCCTTGTACACACGACCGTTTTCCTCGACAAAATCCATCAAGAAACTTGGTGGCAGAGCTTTTTTGACGAGGAAAACGGTCGTGTGTATGTTTTTTGTCAAGAAAACTGGCGTGAAACTCGACGAGAAAAAAAGAGAACAAGTTCTCTTTTTTTCCGCCGGGAGTCTCAATTTCCTCGTCGTGTTTCTCGTCAGGCTGGTTTACGACGAGAAACACGTTGGTGTGTATCCTTAGAAACCCGCGCATTCTCAGAATAAAGTATGAAATGGGAGCGCACCTTCGGTAAAAGTAGCGCTCGTAATGGAGATAGCACATTCGTCACGCTGTAACAGACTGAAAAGCGCAAATCGTCTCTCACCAAACTTTTACTAACACGCAGTAAAATGAGATTAGCAAAAGCAGCCCCAAGGGTTGTGCCAGTGGAATCGAACTTCCCCTTTATAGCGCCGTCGTACGTGTTGTACGTCACCGCGTTTGAGAACAACGTGATTTTGTCTTGACAGTGTGTAGGCAAAGAAAGCTTGACAAGATTCTCGACAAGCCTGACAAGGAAATCGTCCAGGAAAAAGATGTTTCTTTTACGATGAGTTTCTCGGTTGTGTGTACGAGGCCTAATGCCGCGTACACACGATTTTGTTTCAGCATGAAAAAAACAACATTTGAAAAAATGTAATTTGAAATGATTGTGTGTGGGCTTCACATCATTTTTCAGGTTCTGAAAACGACTATTTTTTTTTTTATCAACATGCTGCATTTTTTAACAACGTTTTAAACAATGTAGTTTTTTCGGATTGTAAAAAATGATCGTGTGTGGGCTAAAACTACGTGAAATATCCGCGCATGCTCAGAAGCAAGTTATGAGACGGGAGCGCTCGTTCTGGTAAAACTACCGTTCATAATGGAGTAAGCACATTCATCACGCTGTAACAGACAGAAAATCGCAAATCGTCTTTTACTAACACGTAATCACGTAACACGTAAGCGCGGTGACGTACAACACGTAAAGAGGAAGTTCAATGCGGATGACGCCACCCTTGGGCTGTTGTACGTCACCGCGCTTTGCTAGAGCATTTTTTTTAAATGATGGTGTGTGGGCAACGTCATTTTAATGATGAAGTTGGAAAAAACAAAGTTTTTTCTACATGCCAAAAAACGAGAGCAAAAGTTGAGGAGAAATCATCCAATGGCCACACCTGTTCTGGGAATAACTGTCGTAGTGAGGAATTCTCCCTGCTTTGTGAGATTCCCTCTTACTTGCTTTTGTGCCCCTGTGAAAGGAATAGAAAGGAAATTTCCCCAGTGGTACTCAGAGAACCAAAAATAAACTAGCAGGGATTTTAGGGCTCATTCACAACAGTGCATTGTGGGAACAGGCAAAAAATCTCGCTTCCCTGCAAGCACAAAAATGCACTGTCCCTTTGCATATGTGTGGCATGTACACCCATGCATCTTGTAAATTTACACCTGTTTGTGCTTGCCAAAATGCATGGTACTGCAGTACCATACCGCTTGGTGCGGCATGAATTTGAAAATTTCCCAGGCACCATTTTTCTGTGTTTCTCGTGCATAGGGCAACCCATTAAATAGGCTGTCCTAAAAGCGATGTTCAGGAATGCACGGAAATCTGCAAAAAAGCGTGAGCATGTGCGAGATATGCAAAGCTGAAATCCAGGAAGTCATACAGTCTGGCTTCATGATGCCCACACTTAAGATGGCCACGGTCTATTTCTAGATTATAAACTTAAATCTAAATGCTGTAACAACCTAACAAAACGGACCTTAGTTTACAGACTAACTTTACTAGAATACATTAAGCTTGTGTATTACAGGGGTATTTATATTTAAAAAGTGAAATTGTGGGTGCAACTCCCCTTTAAATGCTTATATGCTAATGCTGGGTTCTGTATATAATGAAAGGTACTTGCTAGAATGACTGTGCAGAAATATGGCATTAGAACAGACTGTTACCCTCCGTCCTTGGAAATGTTCCTTTTGCAGTCTGTTAATCATAGACAGTTAATCTCCACATTTTCTGCACCAACGTATTTTAAAGTCTGGGTCATGGCCAGGCTGATAAGGTGTTCCGAAATAACAGAAATTAATGTCTCTTGTAATTGTTACTATATTCCCTGTGCAAATTCTTAAGTGAATGAGTTAAAATGGAAAAAGTTTATGCTTCAGAAGTCGACATGGCAACTGGCCAGGACTAGAGCTTAAAAGCCTCCCATTGAACAAAGACCTTAGGTCCTTGGTACATTTACTAGGTCCAGACCCTCCATGCTCAGTAATCTCTCTGCTTTCTAATCTTCACTTTTACTTTGTTACTTTTCTCTTTTAAATAAACTTTGCTGTGAGCAGAGGTTGTTGAATTCCTTATCAACACAATTTGGGAAAAGCGCCTAGACTTTCAAGGCTTCGGCTTGCGCTTCGCATATAAATGTCCCCCACTGTATTTAACGAAGGTCCAGGAAAGCATCGACTATCCCAATAAAAGAAAGCCACCCACGAAGATTGACAACCCCTTTAATTCAGTTCCTTTAAAACATGGCATATCTAGCAGAATTTCCTAGGTGTCGTTCAGCTAATTGGACAGCTCGGCTCTCCCAGGTTTGACGCCGTCTACGCATGGCTTAGATGCATCACGTCTTTTTTTTTTTTTTTTCCAATAAATACTTGAAGTGTTTGAAAGGCTAGTTTATTTCCCTGGAGTTTCAATTTTCCTTGTGTAGGGTTCCAGACATGTACAATTGCAATTTTATAGCATTCTTTGTTATATAGACATTTCCCAATTAAGATAAGGTCTGCAACCTGTAACTTTCAGCAGGAAAATAGCTCTTTGTTAGTTTAAGAGCAGTTAATGGTAAAGATTGCGGCAGGCACTGTCAGGTCGTGATGCCCACTGTGTGCTCCTCTGACCTTCACATAAGTAACAAGGAAGACTTTGAAATCATGGGAGAAAGGGAAGGAAATTAAATGGCAGTTTGAAAAGAAACAGAACGGCAGTCATGGGATTCTAGAGTGTTTGTTTGTTTTAAAGGCCAATTTCACTTAAAACTGATATTTAAATTCTGGGTGGACAATGAAGGGTTGAGCCACCTCCACCTTCTTATGATTCTGTGTTACTCAAAAAGGGGAGATTACAGCGGTTTTTGTCTCCATCCCCTACCAAGGGACCATAATGAAGGTGTCACCGTCATAGCTGGCAGATTATTAGGTTTTATTGAACTATATAAATCCATTAGGAGGGCGTAACTTCATCATTTTGCTTTCAGTTAGAGCTGAACTCGGGGAAAATATACAAGACTCCGATGAATGCAGCTCTGTAGTCATTCATATATCAATATACTGTATAGTAGGGTTGTCTCGATACCACTTTTTTAGGACCGAGTACATTTTTCATGTACTCGCCGATACCGAATACCGATACTTTTTTTAAAATGTGTCCCCAGAAATGCAGCCATGTCCCCCCAGAAATGCAGCCATGTCCCCCCAGAAATGCAGCCACGTCTCCCCCATATATGCAGTCACGTCTCCCCCATATATGCAGTCACGTCTCCCCCATATATGCAGTCACGTCTCCCCCATATATGCAGTCACATCTCCCCCATATATGCAGCCACGTCTTCCTCATAAATGCAGCCATGTCTCCCCCATAAATGCAGCCAGGTCTCCCCCATGAATTCAGCCAGGTCTCCCCCCTGAATTCAGCCAGGTCTCCCCCATAAATGCAGCCATTCAGAATGGGGCTGGCCGTAAGTTACATTCAAGTCGTTTTCATTGACTATTTGCGACGTGATTTGGAGCATGCGCACTGGGATACGTCCACGGCCGACACATGCGCAGTTCGTTCGGCGCGTCATTTATGTGGGGTCAACGTTCATTTCAATACAACACGCCCCCTACATGCCTAATTTGAATTACGCGCACTTACGCCGGCCAATTTACGCTACGCCGCCGCAACTTACGGAGCAAGTGCTTTGTGAATACAGCACTTGCCTGTAAAAGTTGCGGCGACGTAACGTAAATAAGATACGCTACGCCCGCACAAAGATACGTGCTCCTATGAGAATCTGGCCCCTTTTTTCTACTGCAGCTTATCTAATGTTATGCTCTTTGCCTAGGACATAATAATATTGCCAAGGTTCCTGGCTTCTCCTAGAAGCTCAAGGATACGTAATCATACAAGCATTAATCACTATGGGGGAACTCTAGCAAGCCTTATAATGCATTAATAGTATCTATAGGGGAACTCTAGCCTTTTAATGAGCACTGTATTTCCTAAAATTCTAACTCAGTTTGCATGCAGGATTCAGGCCAAAGCAGTGTGCAGTACCGCATTTGGCCTGAGGTGGGGGGCACCGGAGCCGAACGGCGCCGATCGTTGCCGTTCAGAAATACGCGGAAAAGACCCGAGGACAGCTTGGCTGACCTTGGCAAACTTCAAAAAGGCTTGGGATGGAAGTCTTTCCCAGGTTTGCCGAGGTCAGCCAACTGTCTTCGGGCATTTCCGGTCTTTTCTGAGGCTCTCCAGCGCCCCCCCACATCTGGCCACATGTGGTATTGCATGAAATTGAAGTCAATGCGGAACAAATTATTTTAGTTCCTATTGACTTCAATGGGGAAACTCAGTTTGATATGCGAGTACTTTGTATTACGAGCATTCTCCTGGAACGGATTATGCACGTAATCCGAGGTTCCACTGTATATACATCACACACATATACAGTGGGTAAAATAAGTATTGCACACGTCACTATTTTTCTAGGTAATATATTATTCTAAAGGAGCTATTGACATGAAATCTTCACCACATGTTGGTAACAACCCATGCAATCCATACATACAAAGACACCAAAACAAATATGTTAAGAAATTAAGTTCTGTGTAATAAAATGGATTGACACAGGGAAAAAGTATTCAACATGCTAATTGAAATGTATTTAATACTTCGTACAAAATCCTTTGTTGGTAATGACAGTTTCAAGATGCCTCCTGTATGGAGAAACTAGTCACATGCGTAGCTCAGGTGTGATTTTGGCCCATTCTTCCACACAAATCTTGAAGGTTCCGTGGACCTCTTCTATAAACTCTGATCTTCAGTTCTTTCCGTAGATTTTCTATTGGATTCAAGTCAGGTGATTGGCTGGGCCATTCTGCCATCTTTATTTTCTTTCTTTGAAACCAATTGAGTTTTTCCTTGGCTTTGTGTTTGGTATCATCGTCTTGCTAAAATGTCCTCCCTCGTTTCATCTTCATCATCCTGGTAGATGGTGGCAGATTTTTATCAAGAATGTCTTGGTACATCCTTCCTTCAATGACATGAAGTTTGCCAGAACCGTATGTTGAAAAACTGCCCCGCCCACATCTTGATGTTCCCACCTCCAAACTTCACAGTTGGTATAGGGGGTGTTTTTTGGGGCGATGTGCCATTTGACCTCCAAACATGGTGTGTATTATGGCATCCAAAGAGTTCAATTTTGGCCTTATCTGACCAGACGATATTCTCCCCGTATTTCACAGGATTGTCTAAATGTTGTGCAGCAAACTTTAAACAAGCTTCAACATTCTTTTTCTTAACCGCTTTCCGACCAGCCGCCGCAGTTATACGGCGGCAGGTCGGCTCTCCTGCGCGAGAGCCTGTAGCTCTACGTCGCCACTTTCGACGGCCACTAGGGGTCGCGTGCACGCCGCCGGCGGCCCGCACGGGCGCCCCCGCTCTCCCCCGAGTCCCGTGCGCGTGCCCGGTGGGCACGATCGCCGCCGGGCACGATCGCCGCCGGGCACATGCGATCGCTCGTTACAGAGCGGGGAACGGGAGCTCTGTGTGTAAACACACAGCTTTTGTTCCTGTCAGCGGGGGAAACGCTGATTTCCCCTAGTGAGGCCACCCCCCCATACAGTTAGAACACACCCAGCAACACACTTAACCCCTTCCCCGCCCCCTAGTGTTAACCCCTTCACTGCCAATGGCATTTTTATAGTAATCCAATGCATTTTTATAGCATTGATCGCTAAAAAAATGCCAATGGTCCCAAAAATGTGTCAAAAGTGTCCGAAGTGTCCGCCATAAGGTCGCAGTACTGAAAAAAAACGCTGATCGCCGCCATTACTAGTAAAAAAAAATAATAATAATAAAAATGCCATAAAACGACCCCTATTTTGTAAACGCTATAATTTTTGCGCAAACCAATCAATAAACGCTAATTGCTATTTTTTATCGAAAAATATGTAGAAGAATACGCATCGGCCTAAACTGAGGAAAAAAACGTTTTTTTATATATTTTTGGGGATATTTATTACAGAAAAAAGTAAAAAATATTGCATTTGTTTCAAAATAGTCGCTCTATTTTTGTTTATAGCGCAAAAAATAAAAACCGCAGAGATGATCAAATACCACCAAAAGAAAGCTCTATTTGTGGGGAAAAAAAGGACGCCAATTTTGTTTGGGAGCCACGTTGCACGACCGCGCAATCGTCAGTTAAAGCGACGCAGTGCCGAATCGCAAAAAGTGCTCTGGTCGTTGGGCAGCAATATGGTCCGGGGCTGAAGTGGTTAAGCAATGTAGTCTTGCGTGGTGAGTGTGCATACAGGTTGTGATGGTTGAGTGCATCAATTATTGTTTTCTTTGAAACAATTGTACCTGCTAATTCCAGGTCTTTCTGAAGCTCTCCACAAGTGGTCCTTGGCTCTTGGACAACTCTTCTGATAATTCAGGCAGCAAACCCCAATCCACGTAATTTTTAGCCCCTGGTTCACACCCTTTTATTCAAATGTCTTATATCCTTTTATCCACCACCGTGACTTGAGATAGTAGAGTGCAGCCTTTCACCACCTTATGGACATACATTCACCAGCTACAGTTGCCCAAAAACCAACCAGTTTGTGCTAAAACAGCATAAGATCCAATACGAATAAATTGATGGACAAACGGAAATCTCCTAGTATATCCTCCTTCGGCTTTGAGAGACTTATGCTTGTCCATCCATTCATCCGTATTGGGTCACCAGATGAACCCACCACCATGTTTACCTGTTATTCGGATAGTGACAAGACACTCACTGAATTACAGATAGACATGGGGACAGGGTCACCCAGTGACATCACTGGATGACCCAGTGATGTCACCAGTTGTGTTCGGTGGGCTGCAGGATTTTTGTTTTCATGCAAGTCGGTGGCCTGCATTTATCATGATTTATGTTGGATATACTTTGGAGGGACATTTTGTTTTTTGATTTGTCAAAAACTGTCTTTGTGTTTTTTTTTTTGTTTAACTCATTTGTGAATAAGTAGAGATATTATGTACCCCATACTCATTCACATGGGAGGTGTTGGGATCTGGGGGCGCCCTTGTTAAAGGGGTTTTCAGATTCCGATAAGTCACCCCCCCTTACACCCCCACAACCACTGGGCCAGGGTTGTGAGGAAGAGGTCCTTGTCCTCATTAACATGGTGCTTTAGGAGGCTCGTCCCTCCCTTTCCTGGCCTGCTGGGCTACATGCTCGGATAAGGGTCTGGTATTCATTTTGGGGGGACCCTATGCCATTTAAAAACACATGTGGGCATGGGGTTCCTCTCAAATTACAAACCAGAGAGAAGGGCCTGATATGTATTTGGGGGGGGGGGGGGGGCACGCAGTTTTTTTTTCTTTTAATACTGGCACTTGTTTGTTTATATTCTGCTGACAGCGGGGAATGCCATTAATTGATAAGGACACAGTGTTCTCCTGCTCCTTAACAACCAGCATGAAATGAACTGAATACTAAAGATACAAAACGAATTCTGAAAAAATCGGGTCCATTAATGAATCTATCCAAAACAAATTCTTCAGTTATTGAAAGCAGTCTTGTGACTTCTATTAGCATACCTCCCAACATTTTGAGATGGGAATGAGGGACACCTACCAGCAAATGTATGTATGCATAGGACACGCCCCCTGACCCACCCCCTTAAAGGAGAATTAACCCCAAAAAAAGGTTAATTTTTACTACAAGTACTCCTTTATATTGGCTTTTAGAATGTACAAATCCAGCAATTTAGATGAAAGATTTAGCACTGGGAAACACTTTTTGAAAGATAAAAAGTGCATTTTATATGCAACTATATGGATCAGACCAAAATTAGGGACAAAATGAGGAGGAAAGGGGGACAGAGGGACATTGCTCCAAATCAGGTACAGTCCCTCGAAATTAGGGACAGTTGGGAGCTATGTATTAGTGTCTGGTTAAACCTTGTAGGATAAGTTTTTTCATTCTCCCCTGTTTGTCCTATGAGGATGCAGAACCCCTGACCCTCTGTTTGGCTGCTGATTGGCCTTGTGCTGATCACATGCACTCTCCCAAGAAAAAAAAAACTCTCTAGCAATACACACCAAACTGAGCATGTGCAGCTTGCCCCCAAGGCTCTGTTCTATTGGGAGATGGTTTGGGGGCTGTGGAAAAGGGGGAGGATCAGAACATATAGGATAAAACAGCTTTTTTAGATAATGCTCAGGATTAACCCCTTATGTTCAACAGTGAGTATAACAAGCATGCTTTACTGCATATACAGACTGATTTTTACTGTTGTGGGCTTAGTAACATTTTAAGAATCATTTGAAACAATGGCAACCATGAAAATAACACTTTAACATGAAAATTCCAATCACACCATTACTTTGTCATCCGACCGCCACATTGTGAGAATGCAATGAAATGCTAATAGGCTTATTAAGCAGAAATGTGAGCCTATCGCACGGCAGAAAATCAATTATTTGTAAAAAAAAATTACGTGCAAAGTGTGCTATTTTCAATATGACATTTTCTCACTGTACATCTTTATGTAAGCAAGACGGATTCTCACGTACATCTGCCGCGCGGTATCTCATAAATGAGTAATTGTGTTAAAAATTCACATAAATCAGTATTCGGGGGGGAAAGTAGGCCATGTTTTGTAAACATTATAATCAGAATATGTATTTATTGCCAGGAAGAGGGGGGGGGGGGGTTGTAACGCACTGTTCTCCGTACAGATAGACATCAATTTTAGTTGCAAAGAAATACGATTGCATTTGAAATATTTAAGCAGTTTGGAGCCGCAGCTGTTTCCATTGGCTTTTCCCACTTTTAAGAGCAATTTCAGACAAGCATCAAAAGCATTTAGCAGTCTGCTAATGCAAACAACTGTGCCGGAGTCATCAAACATACTCTGTCTCTAAGGTTGGGATCACACAATAGCAGGATGCTGAAGAGCATTATAACTTAAGGGAAGACTTTTTTTTTTAGATCTGTATCCAAAAGGACAGAAAAATGTTGGCTTTAGATATACTTTAGGCGCTTCAAACCCTGAGAATTTGGCTGCCCAATGGCGGGGCCATTTTTTTGCGACATGGCACTGCGTCGCTTTAACTGAAAATTGCGGGGTCGTGCGACGTGGCTCCCAAACAAAATTTACGTCCTTTTTTCCCCTCAAATAGAGCTTTCTTTTGGTGGTATTTGATCACCTCTGCAGTTTTTATTTTTTTGCGCTATAAATAAAAAAAGAGCGACAAGTTTGAAAAAAACTCTATGGGGTTGATTTACGAAAGGTAAATCCACTTTGCTCTACAAGTTCACTTGAAAGTTCAGTCGCTGTAGATCTGAGGGGGACATGCAAGGAAAATAAACAGTATTTTAGCTTGCACATGATTGGATGATAAAATCAGCAGAGCTTCCACTCATTTCAGATCTACCCCTCAGATTTACAGTGACTGCACTTTCAGTGCACTTGTAGTGCAAAGTGGATTTGCCTTTCGTAAATAAACCCCAATATCTGTTACTTTTTCCTATAGTAAATATCCCAATTAAAAAAAAAAAAAAAAAGTTTTTGTTCTTAGTTTAGGCCTATATGTATTCTTCTACATATCTTAGGTAAAAAAAAAAAATTACAATAAGCGTATATTGATTGGTTTGCGTGAAAGTTATAGCGTCTACAAAATATGGGAAAGAGTAATGGCATTTATACAGCGTTTTTTTTTTTTTACTAGTAATGGCGGTGATCTGCGATTTTTTTGGGGTATTTCGACGTTGCAGCGGACAGGTCGGACACTTTTGACACATTTTTGGGACCATTGACATTTACAGAGCGATCAGTGCTATAAAAATGCACTGATTACTATGTAAAGGTCACTGGCAGAGAAGGGGTTAACACTAGGGGGCAATCAAGGGGTTAACTGTGTTCCCTATTTTGTGTTCTAACTGTGGGGGGATGGGGACTGACTATAGGAGATGACAGATCGTGTTTTTTACTTTGTAGAAAGCCACAATCTGTCTTGTGTCCTCAGACAGCACAGGGATTTGCACACACAACCCCGTGCTTCCGCTCGTGCGCACAATCATGTATGGCCTCCATGGGAAGTATGGAAATTCTTTTTTTTTTCTTGAATGATACTTAGGTAGACAGGGCCGATCCTAGGGTCACAGGCGCCAGGGTGCAGAAATTTTGTCATTTTACTAACTCCTCCCCTTTATATCTCATACATCACATCTGTAGATGGACTAGGCGCAGGAATAGGCAGGGGCTGTGTATCCTATGCAATCTATCATGCCATAAAACATCTAGAGCAGGGGCAGCCCAGAGCATGTGTAAAGGGATGCTGGGGATGCCATACACCAGCACACAGCACACTGAACACTGTGACACACCTCAGTTCTCTCTCTGTGCAGCCCGAGATAGAGATGGGAGGGGGAGGCATTCCAACTGGAGTTGGTGGAGACAGTGCGGGATCCAAGACTCTCAGTGTTAGGAATTGCTTGCTGCACATCAGCACTCAGCAGCCACTGAGCTCCCCCGAGCACTGCCAGGCTGGACAGGCTGCCCTATTCTCACACATCAGTTCTGGACGGACACAAATAAGGAGAGAAGGAGGGAGGGGAAAACTCTGGCACTTCGGCGCCCCCACCTCTGCAGGCACCTGGGTGCAATGCACCCTGTGCACCCTGCCTAGGATCGGCCCTGTAGGTGGATACAGCATCACTCCCCTCGCCCCCCTCGCCAGACACATTCATTGGAGCGCTGGGCTTTGCAGGGGACAGGAGTTTCCGGCTCAGGCTCTCAGTGGCTCCTGGAGAGGCTGACCAGGGTACCAGTCCAGGCATGTGGTTGCGATCTTGCCTGAGCCTGGACTGGCTTTGTGATGTCAGCAGACAGCGTGCTTCTGCCCGCTGTCTACTAAAGACGGGTCACAGGAGAACAAACTGCACTCATGTGATCCATAGCCAAACAAGCGCACCAGTGAAATAGGGCCCATCATTTTTTTTTTCTTATTTCTTCTTTTTTCACATATCTTTGAATATGATCTTTACCTACCCAGAAACAATAGGAGGGGAGGAGGCCTTCTGTAATGGGGGTTTTAGGTTTAGAGAAGGTTCAGTTGGCTCGGTGTCATCAATCCCGCGGATGCTGCCAATTAGAAGACGTGGAGTGGCATATAGTAAATTAAACTCTCTAGTACTGACCCATTTCAAGAGCGTTAACGCCGGTAGTGAAATAATTTGTTGCTAGTTCAGGAAGAGAATGGGCTAATTTATTGCGGTGGGGCACCTGGAATCCGCGTCTCATAAATAACGACATCTAGAAGAAATCTCCGCTGAAGCCTGATTTCTGGCACTACCACCAGAAAAATCCCAGTTCATCTAAGGCATGTATTTACTGTGTGACACGTGTCATAGGCATTGCGGAATTTACAGCTCATTTAGACATCAAAATGTAGCACACTTACAAAGGAATTTTATACCATATTACTCCTGTTATTATTATACATCTTAATGTCAATGGAGATATAAACTGTGGCTTTTTAAGTGCTTTTTAAGTGCTTATTTATGTGAATGCGGAAAATAAGCTCTTAAAGGTCATTCCCATTCAAACCGCTAAATACAGAGGTGAGCGACAGGTACAAGGTTGTTATCGGTATATACATAACAAACACACACCGGTAAATAGGGGGTGGATTTGCTAGAGGGAAATTAGACTGAGCACTTTGCAAGTGCAGTTGTGCTCATTTTCCCTAGAGCTAAGTAAATGTGGTGAAGCTGTACTGATTTCCATCAGGACCCGAGGATAAGGGGGGTACCACCAGTCCTCCTGTATGGGGCCCAGCTCAGTAGGGGGGCCCAGGCCAGTAGGGGGCCCAGGCAGCAGGGTACATCATATTTAGACAGGGAGGGTGATCGGCCACTTTATCACACTGGAGCGCGCCCGCAAGCTATCCCCCTTTGGGAGAGCGCTTCCCAGAACGGGGGTTAGCTCTTGCAGGGAAGAGCCGAGACAGCCGCTGAGGGACTTCAGAAGACCAGGATCAGGACCACTCTGTGCAAAAGGAGCTGCACAGTGAAGGTACCGAATTTGCCGGTGTATAAGGTGACTGGGCGTATAAGACGACCCCCTAATTTTCCAGCTAAAATGTTGGTTTTGGGATATACTCGCCGTATAAGACGACCCCTTACTGTGCCATTTGCCTCACCTCACTGTGCCATTGCCTCACCTCACTGTGCCATTGCCTCACATCACTTTGCCATTGCCTCACCTCACTGTGCCATTGCCTTACCTCACCTCACTGTGCCATTGCCTCACCTCACTGTGCCATTGCCTCACATCACTTTGCCATTGCCTCACATCACTGTGCCATTGCCTCACCTCACTGTGCCATTGCCTTACCTCACCTCACTGTGCCATTGCCTCACCTCACTGTGCCATTGCCTCACCTCACTGTGCCATTGCCTCGCCTCACTGTGCCATTGCCTCGCCTCACTGTGCCATTGCCTCGCCTCACTGTGCCACTGCCTCGCCTCACTGTGCCATTGCCTCACCATTGCCTCACTGTGCCATTGCCTCACCTCACATCGCCGATCTTCATTACTTGTACTCCCGCAAATACCCCTGATGCCTAAATAGAATACATCCCACCCCCCCCGCCGCCGCATCGAAAGCCGCCGCATCGAAAGCCGCGCCGCATGGGTTAAACAGCGTGCGGGAACATCACAGTTTTCATTTGAATAGCTGTAATGTTCCCGAATCCAGCTACATGCTGCAGCCTGGATGATAGTTTGAAGCTGGCATACAGCCATCTACGGCCGAGTAGAGAGGGGGACAGAGATTGTCCCTGGCAACAAGACCACTGAGTGACTGATCTGGCAGAATAAAGCAAGAAAACAGAGTCAAGAGACTGCAAGGCATCCTGCTTGAAACTAGACGCATCAAAAGTAAAGGTGGGAAAGCCTTTGGGATCCTGAAAGCCCAGCAAGAAATGAGGTTGGAAGAGGTCAATAAGCCATTGGGCCTTCCGAGTCACGTTGTCGGCTGAATGCATTGAGAAGAGGAGTAAAAATTTTAAGTTTGATCCTTCAACTGATCGGATATCTTTGCCACTCATCCTTCCTGAGTCCCTCTGTGAACAGTGTTTGGTTTAACCCTAAGCTATAGCTGACCAAATAGGTGTACACTTATTGTGGTCGCTATCCATCTGGTAAGCCTCTTCAACTAAACCTACGGTGGTGGACCATTAAGATTTCACTTTCACTCAGTCACCTTATTGATCCCTGTGGACTTTATATCACCTCTAAGGACACTTCAAGTGCACCTATGGTGTCTAATATCTAGCTTATATTATTCGCCTTTTCATTTATGTTTAAGCGCTACATATTTTCTTTGTATATACTGTGTTTGCTAAATTGATCATTTAGTTATGTTTGCTGCTGTATTGTTTTAGTAGCGCGGTGAGTGTACATACTTAGGTATATACCAATTTTTTTCCCGCTGCGTATAGACACTCCCCCTTGCTCGGGTTTGGATGGGTGATCGTGATCACTATTCAAATGAATGCTGTGATGTTCTCCGTGCGGCGGCGGCGGCTTTCAGCGGCTAGGTATGGGGGACATGGCTGGAGGGACATGGCTAGAGGGGCATGGCTGGAGGGACATGGCTGCATATGTGGGGGACATGGCTGGAGGGACATGGCTGCATATGTGAGGGACATGGCTAGAGGGACATGGCTACATATGTGGGGGACATGGCTAGAGGGACATGGCTGCATATGTGGGGGACATGGCTGGAGGGACATGGCTGCATATGTGGGGGACATGGCTGGAGGGACATGGCTGGAGGGACATGGCTGCATATGTGGGAGACATGGCTGGAGGGACATGGCTGCATATGTGGGGGACATGGCTAGAGGGACATGGCTGGAGGGACATGGCTGCATATGTGGGGGACATGGCTGAAGGGACATGGCTGCATATGTGGGGGACATACCTGGAGGGACATGGCTAGAGGGACATGGCTAGATGGACATGGCTGCGGGGACATGGCTGGATATGTGGAGGACATGGCTCCGGGGACATGGCTGCATATGTGGGGGACATGGCTGCGGGGACATGGCTGCATATGTGGGGGACATGGCTGGAGGGACATGGCTGCATATGTGGGGGACATGGCTGGAGGGACATGGCTGCATATGTGGGGGACATGGCGGCATATGTGGGAGACATGGCTGCATTTGTGGGGGACATGGCTGCATTTGTGGGGGACATGGCTGCATTTGTGGGAGACACGGCTGCATTTGTGGGGGACACGGCTGCATTTGTGAGGGACATGGCTGCATTTGTGGGGGACATGGCTGCATTTGTGGGAGACATGGCTGCATTTGTGGGGGACATGGCTGCATTTGTGGGGGACATGGCTGCATTTGGGGACACATTTTAAAAAAGTATCGGTATTCGGTACCGGCGACTACTTGAAAAAAAGTATCCGTACTTGTACTCGGTCCTAAAAAAGTGGTATCGGGACAACCCTAATAAAAATGAAACAATATGGGGTGGAGGATGCGGGGAAGAGTACCACTCACGTACTCCTATAGGGTAAAGTTCCATCTAAACATAAACAACTACAGAGAATAAATACAGAAGTAGAAAAGTGGTGTTAATAAAATCTTTATATTCCCATCCAGAGGATGCCGGTTTAGAACTCGCCGTTAGATGTTTCCGCCTGCACATCTGTGCCTTAATGAAAGCGGAAATATTTTTCCTCCGTGGTATCGGTGTTTATTGAAAGCTCTCGGTGTGATGTCTGCCACACAGACAAGAAAGGGAGACGAAGAATAAAAACGTATCACAGATCAGCCGCGGCGCCTCGCGAAAAAATGCCGTGCGCATCTGTTCGTGACTGGGCGCTGCAGCTGCGATTAAGCGCATGAAAGCAGCCACAAGCTTTAGAAAAACCCGAGCAGAATGGTGTCATTGTATTACAAACGCCATTCGCAGAAAACGACTGTCACACCATTATAGAGAGATGCTCGGATCCCGCTATTGTTATTCTTCATCATTAACTGCAGCCGTTCTAGTTTTCTGCTGGAAAACTGATGACAAAGGGGGGAAAAAAAATATGAAAGAATGTAAGAAATATTTTTTTACTTCTAATGGTCCTTTATACACAAGGCCTTTTCCTTCCGTTGGATTATTATGACAAGGCTTTGTAGGTGTTCATTAGATGAGAAGTAGAAAGGGATGTGTTAGTGATTGTTACTGTGAACTGAAAATAAGTTAATTGGTTAAAGGAAAACTTCCGCCAGACAGCTAAGTACTGCTACTGAAATACGACTGTGGTTATCTGATTTTAAAACGGACCCAAACTCAAAAAGTAAAAGTTTCTTATAGGTAACGTCTAGAAATGTTAACTGTAACCTAATAAATGCCACCTGAAGAAATATAAGTGTTCCTTCTTTGCCTTGAGCCTCATAGTTGCATTTCTGCAGCGTGAGATCATCTAAGGCAACGATCTCCAAATGGTGTCCTTTATCCAGCCCTTGGGGCACTATTCTATCAAGTGACACCAACAATGGGGCATCATTACTGTTGCTGACACCCACAGCGGGGCATTCTTCCTCCCATTGACACTATTAAAAGGGCACAGTTCCTCCCACTGGCACCAGCGATGGGGCCACATTCCTTCCATTGATACCAAGAATGGGGCAATATTCCTCCCACTTATACCAATAATAGGACAGAATTCCTTCCATTGACACCAACAGTGGGGAAGAATGGCTTCTGTTGACACCAACAATGGGGCCGAATTCCTACCATTAACACCAATGATGGGGCCGAATTCCTTCCATTGACACCAATGATGGGGCTGAATTCCTACCATTGATACCAATGATGGGGCCGAATTCTTACCATTGACACCCATGATGGGACAGAATTGCTACCATTGACACCAATGATGGGGCTGAATTGCTACCATTGACACCAATGATGGGGCTGAATTCCTACCATTGACACCAATGATGGGGCTGAATTCATACCATTGATACCAATGATGGGGCTGAATTCCTACCATTGATACCAATGATGGGGCTGAATTCCTACCATTGACACCAATGATGGGACAGAATTCCTTCCATTGACACCAATGATGGGGCTGAATTCCTACCATTGACACCAATGATGGGACAGAATTCCTACCATTGACTAAAATGATGGGGCTGAATTCCTACCACTGACACCAATGATGGAACAAAATTCCTTCCATTGATACCAGCGGTGGGGCAAAATTCCTTCTATTGTCACCAACAATGAAGCAGAATTCCTTCCACTGACACCAACAATAGGGCAAAATTCCTTTCACGGACACCAACAATGGAGCACTATTCCTCCCACTGACGCAAATGAAAGGGCACAATTTCTCCCACTGACACCCACATTGTGGCACTATTCTTCCCACTGACACCACAGATTGTTTAGATTGTTTACTTCCACTGGACATTGCCCTAGTCCAGCCCCCACCCCCCCCCCCCCCCAAGTCTGAAGAACAGTAAATTGGTCTTTTGTTGAAAAAGTTTGTAGACCCCTGATCTAAGGCACTGCTCCCTCTGACTTTTAGTCTCAGGAGATTTGGGGTGGAATCAGAGGTGTATTTAGGTTTTGTGCTGCCCTAGGCCTGACTTAACTCGTGCACCCCCTAATTTAAATATGACCCACCCCTTCCTGTCACAGCCACACCCTGTGTTGTTTAAGACCCGCCCTAAAATTTTCGCGTGAGGACACTAGTTCTGAGGGCCTGGGGGGGGCAATGGATTCCCTTAATTTACTTTGATTTCCTCTTTCTTCTTGGTTGCCCATAGAGCAGGAAGTGAAGGGAAATCTTCGCAATGGGACAGGGATTGTAAAAAATAAACAGGGGCTATAACCCTCCCTTACCCAAAATGAAAAAAAAAGTGTTGCCTATAGTTCTACTTTAAGTAGATGGTGCAGCAGAAACTTATAGCACAGTGAGGAAGGTTTGTGGTCCAGGATGATTAAACAGTCAAAATTGGAAGCGCCCCCCCCACACACACACACAGTTGCGGAATGCCATTAACCGCCCCCGCGAACTCTTCAAGATGGTCACCCAGACCATGGAACCAGAATGCATTGAAGCCCCCAGTTCGGACACACAAGAATTTTGCAATGAACTATCGGATTACTTCATTAATAAAATTGAGGCAATCCGTGAAAGCATTCAGCAAAACAATTCCCCCCTCAGCCCCCCCTGCAGCCTCTCACACAGCACCCATAGTAATTCTTCTATATCAGGTAAGTTTACCCTGGAACCCATCTCCATCGAGACCACTAAAAATGTCATTGCCACTCTGCGTAATGGCACAGCGCCAAATGACATTATCCCCACAAAACTGCTGAAGGAATGCGCCTACATCCTGGCTCCTCCCATCACGCAGTTTATCAACCAGTCTTTCTTGGAGGGCATAGTGCCCTCACAGTTGAAAGAGGGTATAATCCAACCCATCCTGAAGAAACCCTCCCTGGACCCCAAGGACCCACTCCACCACCGTCCCATAACAAGCCTCAACGTACTCTCTAAGATAATGGAGAAAGTAGTGGTACAACAGCTGCAACAGCATCTAGATACCTACAAGCTACTTGATCCATTGCAATCAGGCTTCCGTCCCGGACACGGGACGGAAACAGCATTGCTGAAAGTATGGGACGATGTTCTCAGGGCCGCAGACGAAGGAGAATCTTGTCTTCTAGTTCTGTTGGACCTAAGTGCCGCTTTCGACACTGTAGACCACAAACTGTTACTGACTCGGCTTGCTGAAGTAGCCAGAGTCGCAGAAAGCGATTTATCTTGGTTCTCCTCTTTTCTGGAAAACCGATCGCAAACAGTAAAGTTAGGACCTTTTACGTCTGAAAAACGCACAGTAACATGCGGAGTCCCTCAAGGATCGCCTCTGTCACCAGTGCTGTTTAACATCTATCTTCGTCCTCTTTTTGAGATTATCAGCAGCCAAAAACTGCTCTATCACTCATATGCAGATGACACGCAACTCTATTTCCGCATCTGCAACAGACAGGATCACCACCTCAATCTAGAGACATGTCTCTCTTTGATAGAGGACTGGATGACAAAGAGTTATCTTAAACTCAATGGAGCGAAAACAGAACTTCTTCTGTTTCACGCCAAGCGCAGGAATCAACTTTCAACAGTGTGGACCCCCCCCGCCTATTTTGGGCAAGCTCATCACCCCTAGCGCCAAAGTCAAAAGCCTAGGGGTCATTTTTGACTCCTTTATGACAATGGACGCACAAATAGGGTCAGTAGTCAGCGGATCTCACCATCTACTGCGCCTACTACGTAGACTCACTCCGTTCATCCCTAAAGAAGACTTAGCGGTCATGGTGGGAGCAATTGTAAACTCCAGGCTGGATTATGCAAATGCCCTTTACCTCGGCCTCCCCAAGTACCAAATCGCTCGTCTGCTAGTCGTTCAGAATACGGCCGCCAGACTTGTGACTGGGAAAAAACCCTGGGAATCCATCTCACCTTCACTGAGAGCCCTTCATTGGCTGCCAGTCAAAGACAGAATTGCTTTTAAAGCTCTCTGTCTTACGCATAGATGTGTCCATGGGAATGCCCCCCTTTATTTATGCGAAATAATAAAAGCGCATAATCCCAATCGCGTTTTGCGATCCACGAATCAGAACCTGCTCCAGGTTCCGAAAGCCAACTGCAAGTCCAAAGGAGAAAGAAGATTTGCGATCCAAGGTCCCAGACTATGGAACGCTTTACCAACCAGCATTCGGTTGGAGGAGAACCACCTAGCATTTAGGAAAAAGGTCAAGACTTTTCTCTTTTGATATCAAAGGAGACAGGAACAACAAGCGCCCAGAGGCGATTCAGTTCGCATGTGCCGCGCTATATAAGTTTTCATTCATTCATTCAATGCTGGCCGCGCGCATACCAGAAGCAGCGTGGCCGCTTTGTGGGGGTGCTAGACTCATTTACCTAACAGTGTAGCGCAAGCCTGCGGGTACTCTTTTTGTGCTGCCCCCCTGCAAAGTGCTGCCCTAGGCCTGGGCCTTGTTGGCCTAGGCCAGGATACAGCTCTGGGTGGAATAGGGTGATATTTCTGTTCTCCCTGCTGGAGAGGAAGCTCCAGCAAGGATCTCTCTGCTTCTGTTTCATTCATTATGAGGATCTGTGCTTCCCACACTTTTAATGCTGCTTCTTGATAAATTTTGCACTAGTCACCATGTTATCAGTCAAGAGAGAGCAGCTCTAACATAAGGTATCAAAGCCCTGCTTCTTCGCCAATGTTTTCCCTTTGTCCGATAGATACAATACTGTTATGCGCACTGTTATCCTTGCTGGAGAGGAAACTATACCTGAGAACCTGCAATGCAAGGATCTTCCTGCTTCTGTTTCATTCATCCTGAGGAGCTGTGCTTCCTCCACCTCTCATGCTGCCTAGTAATCATTATTCCACCGGACATCAGATCACCAGTCATCAGGGGGGGGGGGGGGCAGCTCTAATATGAGAAAGCAAAGCCCCACTTTTACTGAGATAGCTGCCCCCACACAAAGACATGGTGCAGCACAAGTCAATGTAGGCCAGCAATTAGTAAAAGGTCAGCTGCAGAGAGACCACAGGTAATACTGGTGATTTGTTCTTTCCCCCATTTGCCAGCTTCCAGAGTAAAGTTTATTTTTAAAGGGAAACTCTAACCAGAATAATCAAGGAGAAATTATCTGACCAGCATGGGTAAAGTAGGTAAATTACATTCTTTTCGAACAGCTCTCATCTTAATTTCTACTGAAGTAAAGAAATTACTTGAAAGTAACAATCTACGAGACTCCCTATACCAATGTTTCTCAACTTTTTTCAGCGGTAGCCCCCTTTTAAAGAATGCAAAATCTCAGAACACGCCAGTCTTTAAAAAGTGTTTATCAATCTGAAACCTTGACTTCGCATCAGAAGCCCTTCTTTACATCAGAGGTTCCCCCTTCACAGCAGGAATCTTCTACACACCAGAGGCCCCTCATCGTGCCAGAGGTCCCCCCTTTATTTCAGAGTTCCTCTTTTATGTCTGAGGCATCCCATCACATCTGAGGACCCCTATACATGAGAGCTCCACATCACAACAGAGACCCCCATCACCATATAGTCCCTCATCACAGAGTCCCAAAATGCACAGTTCCCCTATCATGGAGCCTCCCAGTCAGCCAGCCCCCTCTTTACATCACAGCCCTACCTTTTGGCAAGAGGCGGAAGAAGTTTGGGGGAGGTGGACTTCCGTCTTCCCTTGAATGGTGGGTGGTGGCTCTGCATGTCACCTGCCAAGGATACGAGTCATGGGTTGCCTTGGTGTGAGCTAGCAGACCGTCATCACAATCAGGGCTGGACTGGGACAAGAATTTGGCCCTGGACTTCATCCAGACTGCCCACTTTGACAGGTCTCTCCCGTGGTGGCTGGACAACTACTAACCCCCCCCCCCCCTCAGCCTCCCACCCCCCTCTCCCCCTTCACTAGCCACTACCCGTTTTACTTTATTAGAGTAGAATGGCTGGGTAAAGCATCAGTTTGTGCCCCCCCCCATGGGACAAGATTAGGCAGAAGTGAGAAACTCCCAGGCCATAGCTGTTGAGTCCCCTCCCTCGTGCTCCTTCTGGTACCCCCATGATCCTCTGTCGTCATCCCTGCTCCTCTAGCCCTCCCCCTCCTTCTCTGTTCCCCCCCAGGTGAGCGCTGCGGGGAGGGAGAGGAGGTGAGGGCTGCGGAGTGGGGCGGTCCGCTGTCACTGAAGCCGGTCCACTGAACCATCGGCCCACCGGGAAACTCCCGGTAGTCCCAATAGCCAGTCCATCCCTGACCAATGGAATGAAATGATGCCATACGCCCTGGCTCTAGAGCGTTATTTGTTGTTATGGTCTTGGTGGCCACCTCACCTGCACCATGGCAACTCATGATGCCGATCCAGAGAAAACTGGGTGCCATGCTCATAGCACCCAGAGGAACCCAGATGGCACCTATGTTGATAAACACTACCTTAGACCTGCAACATACTCCTTGATTTCCCTTCGATTTTCTTCGAAAGAGAGAGAGAGAGAGGGGTCCAAGGAATGTAATAAACTCATATTTTTCAAGACATGGAACAGAGAGTTGGAGGCACAAAGGAGAGCGTTAGTCACACGGTGCTCTCTTCTCCGTGCCTTGGTTATCTCAGCTTGATTGGTTTGTGTGGAGAAGCTCCTGGAAATAATTGCTTATTCACACTGTTCTGGTCCTATTGGCACCAAGGGCAATGAGGGGATTTAGCAATGAACCCTTGTCCCTATTAAACACATCCTTCTAACCATGCCATCCCCATGCTGATAACTCTTTGTAGCGTCTGATGCATTTTTTACTTGCTGCCTGAAACCTCTTTACAATGTGAAGTAATAATATGTAGAAAAAAGGATTGCCTAGGCCTGATAGCTGCTGTTCTAACTCTGCCCATTGATCACAGTGGATATTTCTTAAGTCAGTGTGAATAAATGTTGCTGAATGCAATATGCTGCAGCCAGTGGCGTAGGGTAGGTTGTCAGTGCCTGGGGCGAGGCAAGTAATTTGCGCCCCCCTGACCCATGGACTTACCTATTTTCAGCTAGCTCCAATCTGGTCATATGATCCACTGTGTGAGACAGCAGTGGCGGTAGGGAAGAGGAGAGTGTGCTTGATAATGACTGATAAAGCCTGGAGTGGTGACATTATGCATATGTTCCATCTGTTGATGGTGCTACCTCCTCTCCACACTTGTGACAGCACCCCTCTAAATTTTGCACCCGGGGCGGTGGCCCCCCTGGCACGCCCCACTCTACGCCACTGGCTGCAGCAATATAAGTTACTCAGCTGCAGCTGAGTGACTCTGCTTAGCCTGAGAGAAGCACCCTCACAGATAGCAAACAATCGTTCTGCAGGTTTGAAAATGACTTGCTAAGCTATTGCTAGACTTTCCGGGCTTCACAAGTGTGTTGCACAATTGCATGACTCCAGATCAACTTTCTCTACAAACATTCTGCAAGTCTGCTGTAAGTTCTGGTTCAGTTATGTTGTGCAATAGTCCTCCCACCAGGGGGTTCAGTGGCTGAATTTTCATTTTCGAAGAGCCATTGGACAAAGTAGGAATCCCATTTTTAACCACTTAAGACCCGGACCATTATGCAGGTTAAGGATCTTGCCCCTTTTTGCGATTCGGAACTGCTTTGTTTTAACTGACCATTGCGCGGTCGTGGGACATGGCTCCCAAACAAAATTGGCGTCCTTTTTTTCGCACAAATAGAGCTTTCTTTTAGTGGTATTTGATCACCTCTGCGGTTTTTATTTTTTGCGCTATAAACAAAAATAGAAAAAAAAATAATAATAATAAAAAAAATAGAGCGACGATATGCAATATTTTTTACATTTTGCTATAATAAATACCCCCAAAAAATATATAAAAAAATATTATGTTTAGACCGATACGTATTTTTCCACCTATTTTTGGTAAAAAAAAATCACAATAAATGTTTATCGATTGGTTTGCGCAAAATGTATAGCGTTTACAAAATAGGGGATAGTTTTATTGCATTTTTATTAATCATTTTTTTTTTACTACTAATGGGGGTGATCAGCGATTTTTTTCGTGACCGCGAAATTATGGCGGACACATTGGACAATTTTGACACATTTTTGGGACCATTGTCATTTTCACAGCAAAAAGTGCTATAAAAATGCACTGGTCACTGTAAAAATGACAATTGCAGTAAACCACTAGGGGGCACTGTAGGGGTTAAGTGTGACCTCATGTATGTTTCTAACTGTAGGGGGGCAGGGCTGGACATGTGACGTCACTGATCGTCTTTCCCTATAGCAGGGAACAGACGATCGCTGACACTGCCACAATGAAGAACAGGGAAGGTGTGTTTACACACGGTTCTCCCCGATATTCAGCTCCGGTAACCAATCGCGGGACACCGGCGGCGATCGGGTCCGCGGGCACGGTCACTGAGCTTTGGACCAGGTCGCGGCGCGCTCGTGACCCCACGGCTGGGCTTAAAGAGACACGTACAGGTACGTAATTGTGCCCAGCCATGCCATTCTGCTGACGTATATAGGCGTGAAGGGGTCCTTAATTGGTTAGAGAGTAACTAACTCCAAATATCCTGACCACCCATCTGGGCCCCATTGCACATAGTGGCCGTGATGCCCTGTGCTAATGGTTCAGCAGTTCATAAACAGCCCCAGAATGAGTATCCATTATAATGCTTGCAATGGCAATGCTTATTGGTCGGTACAGCCACGTGATCGTGTTGACCAATGGGAAGTGCTTCTGAAGCTCCTTGTTTCTATAAGGTGTAAGAAGCATATCTCATTGGTCAGACTGGACATGTGGTTTGCCTGGCCAATAAGCAATTTCCATTGCGAGCATACTCACTCTAGGGTCCTGTATTACAGTGAACATACTGCTACACGGCACAGGGCATCACTACCGCTATTTGCAATGTGGTCTGGATGGGTGGCCAAGATATTTAGAATTGTTTACCTTTTTAAAGATGTGATTCCTACTTTCTCCATTAGCTCATCTATCACGTCTTTTACCCTTTGGTACCATTTGCCCATCTGTTTTAGATTGTAAGCTCTCGCAAAAAGGGCCACAGGACTCTTTAATAAATAAAATAAAATAAGTGACAATATAGGTACTCACAAAAGAAATACATTCAAGTGCATGTGGTCCAATGCTGAGTTGTGTCACATCCATCATAGGAGGCCGGCCAGCGGCCATGCCGGGTAAGCGGGTGATACCCATTCTGTGTAAACCAGTGGCTCTCCTCTCCCCATGCACTGGCAAGTCTGCACTGTGAGGATGAGCTGATGGGCACTGATAAGGCTGCATTGATGGGCTCAGATAAGGCTGAGCTGATGGGCACTGATCAGGATGCATTGAATGATGGGCACTGATCAGGTTGCATTGATGGGCACTGACCAGTCTGCATTGATGGGCACTGATGAGGCTGCATTGATGGGCGTTCGTAACATTGAGCTGATGGACACCAATGAGGCTGCATTCATGGGCACTGGTTAAGCTGCATTTATGGCCACTGGTGAGGCTGCATTGGTGGGCATTGGTTTGGCTGCATTAATGGGCAGTGATCAGGCTGCATTGATGGGCACTGGTGACGCTGAATTGATGGGCACTGATCAGCCAGCTCAAGTGAGCCCTCAGCCCAGACTCGGTGTGCTATCATCTACCGTCAGCACTGGAACAGGCTACAGTCCAGCCCAGCCAGGCACCAACCAGCAACTTTACACCCCATGATGCCGGGCATGGGCTGGACTTACTTTAAAATGTGGGAGGGAGTTATCAAATTTACCGGGCTGAAGCCCCTGGTCTTTTTCCCACCTAGCAACACCCCTGCATGTAACAATTCCCATCACGCCACCAGATATGTGTCCATCAGCTAGTTTGCAGCTTACATGTTTCAAGGGCGATGCCCTTTTTTTTTTAGCTAAAAGGCTTTTAGCTCTGAGGGAGAGGGCATCACCCTTAAAATGTGTAAGTCCTTGCTGATGGACACGTGTCTGGGGATGTGATGGGAATTATTACATGCACTTGACCAGGCCTCTAACAAAATCTGGGCGCCAGGTCGCAATTGCGACAAGAAATTCTGACCTGGCGCCTGGGGAAGCTTAGGGCTGCAGAAGGCCGCAAAGCCGTGGCCTCAATTACCGGCCGGCGTGGGCCGGCCAGTAATTGACGCCGCGACTTTGCGGCCTTCACAGAAGGAAGCTGAGGCCTGCAGAAGGAATCTAGGAGTGGCCATCTTGTGGTGGCCATTGGCATTACAGGTTACATTACATTATATTACAAGTAGCAAAAAACAACAGTTCTAATGTGTTTTTTCACTGCCATCTCCTTCCTCTAATTAAAGCCCCCAAACATGATATATATTTTTTATTCTATCACCCTAGAGCAGAGGTCTCCAAACTGCGGCCCGAGGGCCAGATGTGGCCCTTTGCTAGCCTTTATCCGGCCCTTGGGGCACAATTCCTCCCACTGACATGAGGCAATATTCCTCCCATTGACACCAACAATGGGGCACTATATTATCCACTGATACCAATGATGGGATACTATTCCTCCTACTAATACGGGGAATACTCCTCTTCCTATTGACCACCAACCCTGAGGCCATATATGTTCTCACTGATGCCGGGCCTGTGACTTGTTTTTCCCTTTCCCCAATCCGGCCCTCCTAAAGTCTAAAGGGCAATAAAGTGGCCCTTTCTTTGTAAAGTTTGGAGACCCCTGCCCTAGAGAATAAAATGGCGGTCGTGGCAATACTTTCTGTCACACTGTATTTGCACAGCTGTCTTACAAGCGCACTTTTTGGGGGAAAAAATACACTTTTTCTAATTAAAAAATAAGACAACAGTAAAGTTAGCCCAATTTAGTTTTACATTGTGAAAGATAACGTTACGCCGAGTAAATTGATAAACAACATGTCACGCTTCAAAATTGCATCCGCTCGTGGAATAGCGACAAACTTTTACCCTTTAAAATCTCCATAGGCGACATTTAAAAAAATTCTACAGGTTGCATGTTTTGAGTTACAGAGGAGGTCTAGAGCTAGAATTATTGCTCTCACTCTACCAATCACGGCCATACCTCACATGTGTGGTTTGAATACCGTTTACATGTGAATGAATGAATGAATGAAAACTTATAAATATAGCGCAGCACATGCGAACTGAATCGCCTCTGGGCGTGCGCTACTGCGGCGATACCTCACATGTGTGGTTTGAATACCGTTTACATATGTGGGCGCTACTCGCGCTACTGCGCGCAAGCTTGGCGGGACGGGGTGCGTTTTTTGGCTCCTTACTTTTTTAGCTGGCTTCTAAATTCCATGAAAATGTGTCAAACCCTGCACTTGACTGTACTTCCTTTATGAGTATATTCTCACTTATCTTATTTATTAAAGAATCCTATGTCAATGCACTAGGCTGGTGCGCCTCCTTCTTATGCTTGTTTTTTGATTTGGTTTTGATTTGATGTAGGATTTGTACTGCGCCGAATGCGTTCCCATAGAAACACGTCTAGGCGCACGTCTTTGGAGTGTGGGAGGAAACCGGGGTACCCGGAGGGAACCCATGCAGACACAGGGAGGACATGCAACCTCCAGGCAGATGGTGTCATGGTCGGGATTCGAACCAGTGGCCCTTTTGCTGCCAGGTGAGGGAGCTAACCACTGCACCATTGTGCTGCCCTCTAGTACTGGTTTTCAGCAAAAAGAAGAGGGAAGCAAGACTGGTTTTACAATTTTAGTTGGCCTGGTTATCAAGGACAGCTGACTGCGGGCATTGCCTAGCTCTTGGATGAGGCACGAGACATTTATGGCAGACCAAGCTGACCAGGTGACTTATTTGTGGCAGGCACCTTGGCACTATGAGCTGCATAGCAGGCATGGATTCAGATTGCCAGGGTGCAGACTATTGTACTGGACGGTCCTCAAGCAGACAAGTTGAATGAATGAATGAAAACTTATATAACGCAGCACATGCAAACTTAATCGCCTCTGGGCGCTTGACGGCCAAACCAATTTCAGAATTTCCATCACCATTTACAAGCAAAGACCCTCCTGTGTAAGGGCTTCGCTCTGGAGACAGATTATCTATAGGCTCATTATGACAATCAAATATTACTTTTAACAGAAGCACCTCTTTTTTTTTTGAATGTTCAATTTTCTGGTAAATTCTGAAGGGAAAATGCCCTTTGATTGGAATTTCTCAGCTTATAAAGGCGTAAAAGACCCTTATTCATAAAGGGTCACACACTCATTTCATGTAATAAAACCCCAGACTATGTAAATGTGCCGTCCCTTGTCAGACAATGCGAGTTTCTCCTTCTCAGAGTAGCGGTGCCTCAGTGCGAAACGTTCCGGCGCTATTGATAGGTCCCCAATATGAAAATGGATGTTCGCGGTTTTCTAATCTACAGTTAGCAGCCCGCTGCCAGCTTATCCATGTGACAGGTAAAATTGTCTGCGGAGCTGCAAAGTGGGGCTGTCATTTGGACGGGCTGGACAGTAATGTGAACCGACGATGGAGGTTATTTAAAAATGGACTGTTCAGTCACAGCTGAAAGCTTCTCTTAACTAAAGAGCATTTCTTAATAAGCTGCGGATATCTCTTCTAGGCTGCACCCGGAACTCTTACAGACCCTAATTTGGCTTTCAAAGTCATTTACTGCTCGCAAATAAACTGACTTTTTTTTGTTTTTCATTATAATTGGAATTCTGTAAATACTTGCAGACAAAAATATCTCTTTATAGTTCTACCTGCTACAGTCTAGAGTCTTTCCACGCACGCGATCTTCAACCACTTCAGCCCCAGAGGGTCTTTCCCCCCCTTCCTGCCAGGCGAAATTTTCTGGATTTTGACTGGATGTTAGTGAGCATAGCAGAATTTACAGGGAGTGCAGAATTATTAGGCAAGTTGTATTTTTGAGGATTAATTTTATTATTGAACAACAACCATGTTCTCAATGAACCCAAAAAACTCATTAATATCAAAGCTGAATATTTGTGGAAGTAGTTTTTAGTTTGTTTTTAGTTTTAGCTATTTTAGGGGGATATCTGTGTGTGCAGGTGACTATTACTGTGCATAATTATTAGGCAACTTAACAAAAAACAAATATATACCCATTTCAATTATTTATTTTTACCAGTGAAACCAATATAACATCTCAACATTCACAAATATACATTTCTGACATTCAAAAACAAAACAAAAACAAATCAGTGACCAATATAGCCACCTTTCTTTGCAAGGACACTCATGCAGCCTGCCATCCATGGATTCTGTCAGTGTTTTGATCTGTTCACCATCAACATTGCGTGCAGCAGCAACCACAGCCTCCCAGACACTGTTCAGAGAGGTGTACTGTTTTCCCTCCTTGTAAATCTCACATTTGATGATGGACCACAGGTTCTCAATGGGGTTCAGATCAGGTGAACAAGGAGGCCATGTCATTAGTTTTTCTTCTTTTATACCCTTTCTTGCCAGCCACGCTGTGGAGTACTTGGACGCGTGTGATGGAGCATTGTCCTGCATGAAAATCATGTTTTTCTTGAAGGATGCAGACTTCTTCCTGTACCACTGTTTGAAGAAGGTGTCTTCCAGAAACTGGCAGTAGGACTGGGAGTTGAGCTTGACTCCATCCTCAACCCGAAAAGGCCCCACAAGCTCATCTTTGATGGTACCAGCCCAAACCAGTACTCCACCTCCACCTTGCTGGCGTCTGAGTCGGACTGGAGCTCTCTGCCCTTTACCAATCCAGCCACGGGCCCATCCATCTGGCCCATCAAGACTCACTCTCATTTCATCAGTCCATAAAACCTTAGAAAAATCAGTCTTGAGATATTTCTTGGCCCAGTCTTGACGTTTCAGCTTGTGTGTCTTGTTCAGTGGTGGTCGTCTTTCAGCCTTTCTTACCTTGGCCATGTCTCTGAGTATTGCACACCTTGTGCTTTTGGGCACTCCAGTGATGTTGCAGCTCTGAAATATGGCCAAACTGGTGGCAAGTGGCATCTTGGCAGCTGCACGCTTGACTTTTCTCAGTTCATGGCCAGTTAATTTGAGCCTTGGTTTTTCCACACGCTTCTTGTGACCCTGTTGACTATTTTGAATGAAACGCTTGATTGTTCGATGATCACGCTTCAGAAGCTTTGCAATTTTAAGAGTGCTGCATCCCTCTGCAAGATATCTCACTATTTTTGACTTTTCTGAGCCTGTCAAGTCCTTTTTTTGACCCATTTTGCCAAAGGAAAGGAAGTTGCCTAATAATTATGCACAGTAATAGTCACCTGCACACACAGATATCCCCCTAAAATAGCTAAAACTAAAAACAAACTAAAAACTACTTCCTAAAATATTCAGCTTTGATATTAATGAGTTTTTTGGGTTCATTGAGAACATGGTTGTTGTTCAATAATAAAATTAATCCTCAAAAATACAACTTGCCTAATAATTCTGCACTCCCTGTAGTGTAAGGAATACACAGGAAAAAATGCATGTTGACAATGGGAGTGTAAAGGTGGGCAGGGAGTCTACTGACATCACAACTCCACTCACAGAGCTCCAGACAACAGACCCACCCACAGAATCTGCAGTTTTTCAGGTCTCATAACAGACAGAGGGGAGACATTTGACAGGTGAGGATACATGCAGGAGGCATCTATATCCTTATAGATCAGCACTATGGCAGGAGTTTAGAAAGGATAAGAGTGGGTTTACGTCCACTTTAACCGATTCAGCCCCGGACCATTTTGGTGGTCAAAGACCGGCCAACTTTTTGCGATTCGGCACTGCGTCGCTTTAACTGACAATTGCGCGGTCGTGCGCCGTGGCTCCCAAACAAAATTGGCGTCCTTTTTCCCCCCACAAATAGAGGTTTCTTTTGGTGGTATTTGATCACCTCTGCGGTTTTTATTTTTTGCGCTATAAACAAAAATAGAGCGACAATTTTGAAAAAAAATGCAATATTTTTTACTTTTTGCTGTAATAAATATTCCCCAAAATATATATATAAAACAAATCCTCAGTTTAGGCCGATACGTATTCTTCTGCTTATTTTTGGTAAAAAAAAAAAAATGCAATAAGCGTTTATCGGTTGGTTTGCGCAAAATTTACAGAATAGGGGATAGTTTTATGGCATTTTTATTATTCTTTTTTTTTTACCAGATCTGCGATTTTTTTTATTGGGACTGCGACATTATAGCGGACACATCAGACACTTTTGTGACATTTTTGGAACCAATCACATTCATACAGTGAACAGTGCTATAAATATGCATTGATAACTGTATAAATGTGACTGGCAGGGAAGGGGTTAACCACTAGGGGGTGAGGAAGGGTTTAAATGTGTAGCCGAGTTTGTGTTCTAACTGTAGGGGGAGGGGGGGGTGACTGGGGGAAGGTGACCGATTGTGTCCCTATGTACAAGGGACACAGCATTGGTCTCCTCTCTCCCTGACAGGACGTGGTTTTTTTTTGATGTCACAATGTACAGCAGTGGTCTCCAAAGTGCGGCCACGGATCCCGGGAGCTCAATGTTCTCGGAAGGCCCGTGATGGTGGTCGGCAAGGGAAGAACAGGGTAATGCCTTTGTAAACAAGGCATTCCTCTATTCAACCTAGTGACACTGTCACTGATGACCGTTCCCCATGATCCGGAACAGTCATCAGTGATGTGTCACGTGTAGCCACGCCCCCTTATAGTAAGAATCACTCCCTAGGGAACACTTAAACCCTGCAGCACCACCTTTACTGTCAGTGTCCTTTTTACAGTAATCAGTGCATTTTTATAGCACTGAACGCTGTAAAAATGACAATGATCCCAAAAGTGTCCGATGTGTCCGCCATAATGTTGCAGTCACAATAAAGATCGCAGTCACAATAAAAAAATTATTAATGAAAATGCTATAAAACTGTCCCCTATTTTGTAGGCGCTATAACTTTAAGGCCTCGTACACACGATTAAATATATTTATTCAAAACGGTCTGTCCGACCGATTTGAACAAATCTGTCTGCTGGCATTTTGGTTTGCTCGCGTGTACACACGAGCAAACCAAAATCCCCGCCAGCAGACAGCGCGCTGACATGTTGGTGACGTGGCGGTGACGTTGATGCTGGCACGTCACCGCACCAGGAAGTAAAACACTTCCGCGCATGCGTTGAAATCATTCGGCGCGTGTGCGAGAAGACATGTCTGCTGGTTAGCATACTAACCAGCAGACATGTCGGGCGGACGGGTTCCCAGCCGACAGTTTTCAAAGCATGCTTTGAAATCTGTCGGGTGGCCAAATCCGTCGGCTCGCCCGTACACACGGTCGAATCTGTTTGCTGGGACGGTCGGGCCGACCGTTTCCAGCAGACAGATTTGATCGTGTGTACGAGGCCTTAGGCAAACCAATCAATAAGTTCTTATTGTAATTTTTTTACCAAAAATATGTAGAAGAATACGTATCGGCCTAAACTGTGGAAAAAAGTATTTTTATATATATATATATATATATATATATATAGTCGTGATGTCAGTAGATATATATATATATATATATAGAGTCGTGATGTCAGTAGACTCCCCGCCCACCTTTACACTCCCCTTGTCAACATGCATTTTTTCCTGTGTATTTCTTACACTGAATTCTGCTATGCTCACTAACCAGTCAAAATCCAGAAAAGTAACCACATGACTTCAGAAAAGGAGTGGGGGTGGGAATTAATACATAATGCCTGTCTCCAGGCTAGTGCATGAGATATGTAAATAACCTGTCACTCACAGCAAGGGGGCGGAACGGACTAAGATTTTTCTCTGTAAATCTGTTTTATTTCACTGAACAATAAAAGAGGATTGCTTAGAGCTGGATTAACTCTGTGTGGCAAGACTGGGCACAGATGATAGGAAATCTTATACCGTACATTGTGACATCAAAAAAAAAAAAGAAAAATTTGGGTTTACATCCATTTTAATGCAAGGAGTTTTATGTGTTTTTTTTTTGTCATTTTTGTCCATGACCCATATGTTTGTTATGCTTGAAGGGTTTTCGCCTTCCTCTGGATCAACTGTGGGTATATAATTGGGTATATGGGATTGTATGATATTATTATTTTTATTTTTTTGGTTGAACTGGATGTACTTGTTTGAAAAAAAGAATACATGTTGGGACGTTTGAAGGGGCAGTGGCTAAAATTAGACCACTGTCTCCATCCCTAATGGTTGTATATGGATGGGAGGGGGAAGGGAAAAAGGTGGGAATGGGGAAGGACAGAATGTAAAAATGTAACCACGTAATAACAGCATAGCATAGGTTAGTAATATGTGTACCATAGTCTATGTACCTAATGCTTGTAAAGAAGGCATACATAAGGGGAACGGGAAAAGAGGGGGGGGGTTACGGAAAAGAAGGGGAATTGTGGGATTTTTACTTGAATCACAACACCGGATTAAATGAATCAGTTAATAGAGTACAAAAACATTTTTGGATACAATAGAGAATAACAGGAAGTGAACATACATCACAGTACATGATATACATAAAATAGTAGGCATGATTGGTAAATCAAGAATTACATAATATAACATAATAATACCTATAGTGTAACATAGTATGCATCCCTGTATCCAAATAAATATGTAAACATTATAAAATAGAAAAAATGGGTATGTAGACCCAGTTATCAACGCATGTGTCAACTGTGGTCATAGTTAGCCAAGTAAGAATAAATGATTCATAATTTTCCGAGATAGAGGTAGCATGGTGTAATGAAATTGCTGTGACATATCATCAGTGAGGAGCTTGACGCGTTTCGTGGATAACTTCCACTCATCAGGAGCAAGTAAAGCCTGGGTAAATCTGTAAATATAGTAGAAAATGTCACTAAATGGTAATTCAGTGGTTATAACAGAAAGAGGAGGGGGCATAAGGTAAGGTCCCAACACTCTTACCTCGGAGTAGATAGGTAGATAGGAATACTAAATGGTAGCTGGCGATATTGGCGTCTAGGGGCGTTGTGGAGAGTAGGATCCCCCTGGATGTACTTGTGTCTTTTTTCAGCCTGACTAACTATGTAACTATGTAAATGTGGCCATTTAAAAGAAAAATACTTACCTATTTTTTCTCTGTCCTTTGTGTCTTTCCAGCTCCCAGCACAGCCCAATACGGCATTACAGGACGAGCAGAAATCCTCTTCTCCTGTTGGTACCTCGTGTTGACGCTCTCTTCTTTCACGAGCATAATCTACCTGAAAAACGTCATTATACAATAAACACACAGAATCATACAAAAGGCTTTAAAGATGTCTGTGAAGGTGCTTATATTGACCGGATGCGATCTGGTGCGGTCTCTTTGAAGCGGCGCTGGATGTAAAGCAGCCGCGAATACATGTGGGGGATGGCCGGCTTCTTTAGAAATGTTCATTTTTTGTAAATACTTTAATTCTTTTTTTTTTTTTTTTCTTTTTTTTTTTCTGATTAGCTGCATTCCCTTGTGACGCAGTACACATTGTCCCCCCTTTTTTTAAGAAAAACAAAAATGAAAAAGTCTAACTGTAACAGCTCTGAAATTACTTTTAGAGGCAATTAATTAGTTGTGACTTCACATTTGTAATTTACAACTTTTTGGAAAAAAAAAAAAAAAAAGTTTGACGGCGATAGGTGTGGGCTGCGGTTTACAAACGTAAAAAAAAAAGAAAAGAGAAACCCCCTAAAACTTAAACAGGACCAGAGAATCATTGCACAGGAAAATACTATTATTTAACGTTCTGAGGCTTGCAGTCTCTTGCCTTTTTTTTTTTTTTTTTTTTTTGTGCGAAATAACATCTTGAACTCATGCATATGAAACAGTTTCCAGTAAAATATTGCCTTCAAAAGATTACAACCGTTTCATTTAGCTAGATCAACTGCAAGTTTAATATGTTGGATCAGTATTATAAAAAACATTTTTTTTTTCAAAGAACAAAAAAAAACATTTTCCGTTTATACTTGTATGTTTCGCATGGGTGTGCCTTCATAAAGTTTTATTTGTTTTGTTCTTTTTGTTGTTTTCTTTTTATTATTCAGATGGGTTTTACTAGCTTAAGGGGGTTCAGTCTATATATATATAAAATTGTTGAAATGTACAGAGAATATTTTTAGGAGTTCATCTCAAGCAGCCACCCAAGTGTGAAAGACTTCTATGTGTGCTAATAAAAAAAAAATGTCCATTCCTCTGCCAATGTTCAAATGCAGTGTTCTTTAAACCCATACAGAGTACACAAATTCCATGATTCTGACGCAAATGCGGCTTTTGTAGGCAGAAAAACAAAGATTAAAAAATGGCGCGATATCAGGGGATCGTTTTGAGGTTGGGGTAGAACTGTGTGCCTCCTATCTGCATTGTCTATAGCACAGGTGTCAAACACAAGGCCCGCGGGCCGAATCCGGCCCTCCAGGCCATTTCATGTGGCGCTCGCACGCACATCTCCTGCAGCTGCAGGAGAGCTCCAGCCCTCCTCTAGTCCTCCTTCAGACCCCTACTTTATGCTTATAAGCAATGCATCCAGCTTCTTCCCAGCAGCAGCATAAGGAAAGGAGGGTAAACTGTGATGTAAGGGAGGGTGGGGGACTCAGCTTCTGATGGTGGGGTGGCTCTTGACATCTAAAGTAAGGGGAGGGGATGCGCTGGACATCTAATCTTACAGAGGACAATCATAATGCTGATGCGGCCCACGATAAAATTGAGTTTGACGCCCCTGGTCTATAGGGCACACTGGGGTTAGATTGTAAGTGATTAAAATGGGTGTGCATCATAAAAAAAAGGTTTCCAGCATAGGTTCCACAAGAACAAGAGGACACCAAAAACAAGGAATACACCGAACTTCCAGGAACTTCCAGGAGCTCGGCTTCTGTTTCTGGGCCACCATGGTGTTTTGGTGCTCCTTTCTCGATTTTTGGCTACATCCTTCGTATGAAGAGCAGAACTTCGAAAACACCACACTTGAGAATTTTGATGGTGCCTTAAGCCTCATACACACAATCGGACTTCCAACGGACTTCTCCGTGGATTTTGCTCAAAAGCACACACGGCAGGACAACAAACACTAATGTAGTGACGTAATGGATGGACTATTTACCGCCACCCTTAGGGCAACTTCTGCTATTGTTGTCTGATCTTTAGCATTGGTTTGGAGCATGTGTGTTTGTACTTTGGACTTTTAGTCCAATGGACTTGTGTACACACGATCGGATTAAGACCCGGTTCACACTGGGGCGATGTGTCAGGCGGCTCAGCCACCTGACGGGTCGCTTCCCATGTAATGCAATGGGAGCGTTCTAATCGGAGCGACGCAAGTCACTCCGACTTAGAAAAATACTCCCTGTACGACTTCAGGGGCGGCTCGGGGCGACTTGTGCCTTGTTTCCACTGAGCGGATCGGTTCGGGTGAGTAAATTTGGAGCGGTTAGAATGGGACCGGTCTATTCGCGTGAGCGTTTCCACTGCAAACCGTACCGTCAGGGACCATTCAGGGTTTAGAAAAAATTCCATCAATCAGTGAGATGTATTTGTAGGTCCGCCCTAATGGAACCGTTCTATTCTCTCTGGACCCTCATCTGAAGCAGGACCCTTGCTGGTGCGGTACGGTTCGCTTTTATGGCACACTTTTATAATGGAAACACCCAAAATAGTGTACAGTACCGAACCGTACCGAACCGATCCGCTCAGTGGAAACGAGGCATTCCATTGACTTCTATACAGAAGTCGTCTTGCAAATCGCCTCTGGAGTCGTCCCCAGGACGACTTCCAGAGCCGCCCCCCGAGTCGTGCCACCTTAGTGTGAACCGACTCTAACCAACGTAGGACATTTGTCTGTTTTCATAGCGAACATGTGTCCAACGAAAAAGTGAAAAAGTTTGTCCGATGGAGCGTACACGCGGTCGGATTGTCTGATCAAACAGGTCCGTCGGACATTTGTTGTCAAAAAGTCGGATCGTGTGTACAGGCCTTAAGAGGAGATTTGTTGTGACAGAAATATGAAAGTTACCATTGCCAATCATTTTTTTTTTTTTATAAGAAAAAGTTTCTGGGTCATCAACCTTTATTGTACGGCATTTTAAGTGACTTTCCGCTTGCATCACTCTTGTTCTTGGTCAGTTGCTCCAAAATGTCACCAATGGAAAACGATATTTCTGCCATGACAGATGCCCTTAAAAAAAGGATAGTTGAACATCTGGAAATTTTTTGTAATTTCTTTTTTAGTATATGCCAGATATGCATTTGCCCTGGGCCACCAACCTACAGGGGTGACACATTTTAGAAATAAAAATGCCCATCTGGAGTTCCAATGAGTAACTCAAGACTGAGGAAAGAATGATCTCATATAGTTTTTGCTGCCCCATAACAGCCAATCACAATTACAAAGGATAATCTGATCTGAATTCTATGGATAATGTATATAAAAGCCTTGTATGCGTTGTCTTGGAAAGCAGAGTTTCGGGTAGAATTCTCCATTAACTGCAGTTTTTTTCTTTTCTTCCAATTACTGGGTGAATAAAAAGGTCCCTAGGGGACAAAATGTAGTATGTTGGGATTGTTCCAAAGTATGGTACATTAGTTTAGCATTACCATAGGTGTACATAGCCTATTGCATTAGGGTGTGCACCCCAAATGTATTAAAACAGTGTCAGTAAAACAGTGGACTTATTAGTAGAGCAGTGGTTGGTGTCAGTAGGGCCGTGGACAGTGTCAGTAGCTTTTTATCTTTATTATTTAAATTTTTAATTTTTTTATTTTATTTCGGAGGCATTGGTGCAATATAAGCAGGGCGAATCTGCACTCAAGCGGTGATTAGGGTGTGCCTAGGCACACACCCTGCGCACGCCTATGAACATTACATTAGTGTTTTGGATCACTTAAAGGAACTCTAAAGTCAGATTTTTTTTTTAAATAACAAACATGTTAGGCCGCGTACAAACGACCGAGGAACTCGTCGGGCGAAACTGTGGTTTTCCTCGGCGAGTTCCTTGTTCGGCTGTCGAGGAACTCGACGAGCATATTTCTCCATTCCCATCGAGGAAAAAGAGAACTTGCTCTCATTTTGGCTCGTTGAGTTTCTTGACAGTTTCCTCGCCCAAAAATGTACACACGACCGGTTTCCTCAGCAAAACACGTCTCCCAACAAGTTTCTTGCTGGATTCTGCTGAGGAAAGCGGTCGTGTGTACGAGGCCTCATACTTACCTGCACAGAGTGTCCCCGAACGCTGTCTTCTGGGGTCTTTCGGCGGCTGTCTCAGCTCCTCCTCGCAAAAGCTTTCTACCTTCATGCGAGCGAGCTTGCATGGTGGAAAGCTTTTGCGAGTGCGCTCCCGTGATAGAGCGGCGGCCATAGCCAGCGACTGTATCACTCGGCTCCGCCCCCGGCGCGACGCGTCATCTGCTGTGATTGACATCAGTGCCAGCCAATGGCTGCGCTGCTATCAATCCGCCCAGCCTAGCCAATCAACGGCCAGGCTGGGAACCGAAGAGGATGACAAGCAACCGCCCGGGAATTTCGAACCGACCGGTAAGTAAAACGGGGGCCCGGGGGGGGGGGAGTGGTGCTGTCAGATGTTTTTTTTACCTTAATGCATAGGATGCATTAAGGTAAATAAACTTTTACCTTTACAACCCCTTTAAAGAAGAAGTCTCACTTGGATGTTCTGTTCTTCAGGGGACAAAGTATTACACTTTTTTCTGTGGAAATTCCAATCGTCTGGGGGCCACATTGGACTTTTTTCTATCAGTGTTTAGAAATAGAACATGTTTTTTTTTTCCAATGGAAAAAAAAAACAATAGGAAATTCCTATCGTCTGTGTGCAACTCAGACGGAGAAAAAACCCACGCATGCTCACAATCAAGTCGACGCATGCTCAGAAGCATTGAACTTCATTTTTCTCGGCTCGTCGTAGTGTTTTACGTCACCGCGTTTGGACGCTCGGAATTTAGTCTGATATTGTGTATGCAAGACAGCTTGAACGGAATTCCAACAAAATGTTTTATCTGATTTTAGCCCATTGGAAATTCCGATCGTGTGTACGGGGCATTAGTCAAGCTGTGAGATCGGACAAGGTGCCCCCCCTCCCTCCACAGCTGTCCAATCAAAAAGCTAGCAAGGAGTTGGCTTATTTGACAGATGGCCCTTTTACCTGTTTCCAAGAACCTAAAGCGGTAGTAAACCGCAGTTGATGGAAAAAAAAATCCCTTGCAAGGCAATGTCATAATGTGCTAGTATGCGTCCAATACCCCCAATAATGCAGGGGGAGGGGGGGGCGTCAGCTAAAATATTCCATTCAAGCAGACAAGTGCTTAAAGATAGAGAAAAGTGATATCTGTCAAAGCAGTAATCTCCCTGTTATCTGTGTATGGACAGCCGTGGGGAAGAGGGTGCCTTGTCCGACCTCGAAGCTTGCCTTAATCGAGAATTATGTTTTTTTTTTGTAGAATTGTACTTACCTAGCTGGATGCAGCATCAGTCCAATGCTGCATCTGTCCCCCGCCGGCTCTAACACTGAGAATCGAGCGATCAAACACTGCAGATCGTTCAGTTCTCAAGCCCCCCCAGAGGGGGCCGGAGTGGCCGGCTCAGGCTCTCAACGGCTTGCTGAGAGGCTGAGCCAGGTTTTCAGTCCAGGCATGTGGGCGGATCCAGACTTCACTTTCGCAATCTTGCGCAAGCCTGGACCGACTCTGTGATGTCAGCCGACAGCGGGCTTCCACTGCCTGCTGAAAATGGATCACAGGAGTGCAGAACGAACTGCACTGCAGACGAGCTTTGGCTGTACTTCTCCTTTAAGCCAGTCATAGGTGTAGTGATTTTCTTTCTGTGGTTTGCAGGAAAGCAATTTGTTGATGCCTCCCGCCGGAGCTATTGTATTCCCCCGAAGGGGGGAGGGTCAAGGGGAGCCATCCCTGCTGGGAGAATACACAGTTATTATTGCTAATGGCTAAAGCTCCTGGCAATAATTACATAAACAATGCAACAGGCTGGCTGTATTGATTGATCAGCTTGGATACAATCAGCCTGCCCGTACATGGTTTGAATCTCATCCGGCTCCTGCTGAACTGGCCAAGATATAAACCATGTACACTATATTGTCAAAAGTATTGGGATATCTGCCTTTACACGCACATGAACTTTAATGGCATCCCAGTCTTAGTCCGTAGGGTTCAATATTGAGTTGGCCCACCTTTTGCAGTTATAACAGCTTCAACTCTTCTGAGAAGGCTGTCCACAAGGTTTAGGAGTGTCTATGGGAATGATTGACCATTCTTCCAGAAGCAAATTTGTGAGGTCAGGCTCACAAATGATTTGGTTTGCAGTCTCTGCTCTAATTCATCCCAAAGGTGTTTTATCGGGTTGAGGTCAGGACTCTATGCAGGCCAGTCAAGTTCCTTCACCCCAAACTCGCTCATCCATGTCTTTATGGATCTTGCTTTGTGCACTGGTCCAAATCATTTGGTGGAGGGGGAATTATGATGTGGGGGTTGTTTTTCACAGGTTGGGCTTGGCCCCTTAGTTCCAGTGAAGGGCACTGCTAGGGCATCAGCATATAAAGCAGATGATGCAGTGCTAATAAAGTCCATATCAATGAAACACCATCCTTGAGGTAATGAAGTGCTGATACAATGAGGACATACAAGTGATTCTGTGGGTGCGATGAACCTCCACCAGTAATAAGCAATGGCTGCTCAGTGCTCACCTCCCCTGATTGAGGACTCTGTCCCCGGACCAAGTCTGTCCCTGGTTTTGTCCCCACATTGGATGTAATAAGGGGCAGGGGCAATTTCAAAGACAATCAGTGCAGAATTAAAATAAAAAAAAATTGAATTACACACCGCCACTCCTACTAGCATAGGGGGTGTATTTTCCCATTATCTGTGCCCCTTTCTGATGATCATGTGCTGGTCGGAGTGGAGGGAATATTTCTCCAGTTTCGGGTGCATGCTCACTCAGCTCCACTCGTGTGTTGTTCTGCCTTGGCTCAAATCCTGGCCAGCCACCTGCCTATCTCCTTGCCTTCCCTGGCGGAGTGATCTTCCTCCGCTCCCCATCCAGTAGTAGCCGGGGTCCAAAGAGTAAGACTGTGAGGTGGGCGGCGACGGGCATAGAGTCGCTGATTGTTGCACCATTGCTAGTAAAGAAAAATATGCCCCCGGATTTCATTTTAAAAATCTGGTCACCTTAATATAGGACCCTTTGATTATAGAGGGTCACATGCACATTCACCAGCGGGGACTTAAATGGGGATCCAAATACAATCAGGAACCAAAGGAGAAGCTTGTTACGCAGATCTTTTCTACCTCTTCATGACTCCGTGTCTAGCCTGCTTAGTGCATCCATCAGCATACCAAGACATTTTGGACAATTTCATGCTTCCAACTTTGTGGAAACAGTTCGAGGATGTCCCCTTCCTGTTCCAACAGGACTGCACACCAGTGCACAAAGCACGGACCATAAAGACATGGATGAGTGAGTTTGGGGTGGATGAACTTCACTTGAACCCTATGGACTAAAGCAGGGGTCTCCAAACTTTTCAAACAAAGGGCCACTTTATTGTCCTTCAGACTTTAGGAGGGTCGAATTGTGGCCAGCGGGGGCAGAAAATGTCCCAGGCCCAGCACCGTTGAGAATAAATGTGGCCTCAGGGTTGGTGGTCAATAGGAGGAGGAGTAGGGCTTCTATCAGTAGGAGGAATAGTATCCCATCATTGATATCAGTAGAAAAAATAGTGCCCCCTTGTTGGTGTCAGTGGAAGGAATAGTGCTTCATATCAGTTGGAGGAATAGTGCCCCAAGGGCCTCATAAAGGCTAGCAAAAGGCCACATCTGGCCCTCGGGCCACAGTTTTGAGACCCCTGGACTAAAGCCTCGTACACATGGTTCTATTGTTGGAAGGGGATTGAAAATCTTACCCTTAGTATGCTCCTTTTGCCAATTGTTGTCCAATTTTCTGACAACAAATGTTGGATGATAGGCTAGTACATTTTCAGCGGAGAACGGCTCCATGTCTGATTTTCAGGTGATCAATACACAAATCCCTCACACAAAAGTCAAAAGTACAAACACTCATTCTCAGAATCAATGCTCACCAAGCACGAAATTAGCAGAAGGGGCCCAAAGAGCTGAAATTACCCCTAGTAGGTCAGTACGTTCGTGTTTGCGGCACAACAATTTGTGTAACGTTAGTATGCAAGACAAGATCCTGGCACACGCCTTTTGACAAAAATCAGACGCTCGGCCAACAATTGTGCCGTGTGTACGAGGTTTAAGACTGGGATGCCATTAAAGTTCATGTGCGTGTAAAGGCAGGTGTCCCACGACTTTTGACAATATAGGGCCAGATTCATGTAGCCCGCCGTATCTTTAGGCGGGCGTAGCGTATATTGTTTACGCTACGCCATCGTAAATTAGCGAGGCAAATGCTGTATTCACCAAGCTAAGTTACGGCGGCGTAGCGTAAATGGGCCGCTGTAAGCCCGGGTAATTCAAATGTGAATGAGGTGGGCGTGGTTTATGGTTATGTGTTGTGACCCCACGTCACATGCGCCGACCGTGGACGTATCCCAGTGCGCATGCTCCAAATTATGACGCTACAACGCATTCACGGACGAGTTACGCAAACGACGTAAAATCTGAGAAATTCGACGCGGTCCCGACGTCCATACTTAACATAGGATGCGCCATCTTTTTGGTGGTTTATCTTTACGCCGGAAAACGCCTTACGTAAACGGCGTAAATTCACTGTGTCGGCCGGGCGTCCGTTCGTGGATAGGCGTATTTCGCTGATTTACATATTCTAGGCATACATCAGCGGGAACGCCCCTAGCGGCCATCTTTAAAATGCAGTTAAGATACGACGGCGTAATACAATTACGCCGCTCATATCTTAGCTCAAACCTGGCGTATCTTGTTTTCTGAATACAGAAAAAAGATATGCCGGCGCTGTTTAGAAGTTACGCGGCCGTAACTAATGCTGAATCTGGCCTATAGTGTAGTTCTCCCCTGTAAAACAAAACATATTAATAAAAATAGAAATCAGACTTCTTCAGTTATCAAAAACTTTTCAGTACTTGCACTTTGGAAACCGATCCTAATATGTGATCAATATGCCAATTTCAAGCTCCCCGTATAGGAGGCTCGCGTTATTCAGCAAAACTTTGTTTACAATTGCGGGGAAAGCCATGCTTTTCCTATTGGCTTTTGTCCCACCATATTAGCCAACAACCATGAATCAAAATGTGCCACACCTTACTCTTCCAAAGCCTCCCCAAGACTACAAGCCACACCAAGTTTTTGAACTGATGCCTCTGTGACCAGCAAAAAAAGTATCGTTTTATAAAATGTAGGCGTTTTTGCAAACAGGCAGCCTTAAGAAACCTCCACTGTGAAATCAATGGAGCACACCTTTTTTTTTTTGCTTTGAAGATTCCAATTTCCATTTTTTTTTTAACCTAACTTTATACACACTAGCCATTTTTCAATCACAATTTTTGATCCAGGCCTATGAAAAACATCCTGCTTATCTGCCGCCCTATCATCATTTATTTGTGATTTTATTTATGCTTTCTTTGTTTTTTTAAAAACCGTACCATGCTGCCGTTTTGATCTGTTTGGTTGTTTCTAACATTTCCTCCTGTTAAAAGCAGATTAAAACTCATTTGTTTCGTTATAATCATGGGAAAAGCATCTAGAAGCAAAAAAAAAAAACATCAAAAAGAATAGAAACGGAAGTATTGCTTTGAAAAAAAGTATAACAAATGGATAAAATAACAGTAAAGTAAATCCACGTTTATGTATTATTCTCCCTGTTTTGTTGAAGCAATTAAAAAAAAAGCTTGTGTGCGCATACTGTTGCGGGAATGATGAAACGTTCTGTTTGATGAACCGGAGGAAAGGCAGATAGGGGGACAGGACTCTAGCGCCCTCTAGAGTTTAGCACCTATGCTACTATTCTTCCTAAAAATAAAAAATAAAAATGGCCTTGTTCAACAGTGTCTATCACTGAGCTTCTTGGTATAAAAAACACCCACTCCATGTTTTTTCCGAACCCTGATTATAGCACAATTCTCATGTGTGTTTTGTGATTTCAGAGCTATTTCTCTTCAAAAAAAAAACAAAAAAAAAAAAGTATTATTCAAAATTCTTTTAAAAAAAATAAAATAATGTTGTGCAAACGAGAATGTGACAATCCATTTTATCATCCATCCAATACTTCATGGAATCTGTATTGTTTTGCACTTGATTTTGTACTGAATTTGTGAAACTAGCTAAAATAGTCAAGAAAAAAGTGGATATATTTGGAAATGGGTCTACTCAGCGGAAAATAAAAACTGGTAAAAACCATTCTTATGTTTACTGACTCTGTTTGTGTCGCTTCTGTCTACGCCAGTGATTATCAACCGGAGTTCCTCCAGAGGTTGCCAGGGGTTGATTCAGCATTGGGTAATTTCTGCCTCTCAGATAAGTTCCCAGTGACACTGTTGATCTTTAAGGAGGTAATTCTTCCCAATGTTGATATATAAAGAAAATTGTGCACAGAGAACTAAGTGAGCTGCCAACACTTTGACTAGACCAATGGTTCTTAACCTGGGTTCGATCGAACCCCAGGGGTTCAGTGAGTCAGTCTCGCGGGTTCGGCGGAGGTCAAGACACACACCTATACACACTGAATGAATGAATGAAAAACGTATATAGCGCGGCACATGCAAACTAAATTGCCTCTGGGCGCTTGTTGTTCCTGTCTTCTTTGATATCAAAAGAGATGAGTCTTGATCTTTCTCCTGAAGGCTAAGTGATTCTCCTCCAACCGAATTCTGGTTGGTAAAGCGTTCCAAAGTCTGGGGCCTTGGACCGTGAATCTTCTTTCTCTGGCGTAGCGTGTGGGGGACGGGTGTACTGGGCGCAACATTTAGGGGGACGCCAGTGTGGACTGTGTCACTCTTTTAATTTGCATTCACTGTGTCACTGTGTCTGTGCACCGGACCAGCCGCCATGTTCAGTCTCGACAATGGCAAGCCGGCATGCTGTGATTCGGTGAATAGGTCATGTGGCCTGGCCTGAGCTGGCCTGTCTGTGATCACAGTGGGTGGCGCATGCGCTTGGAGTCTCCCGCCTCTGCCTCGATGTCACTCCGATGCCATCGTCATCTCCTCCGCGGTCCAGATCACTTCACCGACCGTGGCAGTGGCACAGCAGGCAGCGGCGGCACTGCGGCGCATATCGTGGACAAACAGGATTCGGAAAAGCACGTGAGACTGAGAGACTCAGACGAGTCATGTTGCTTGCCCGGCCACTGGCAGTGTGTCTGGGACTAGGGGAGAGCGGCCTGAGCACCGGAGGTCCAGGACGCCTAGTAGGGCATGTGGACTGGAGACTGATAAACATTGTGGCTGATTCTTGAACGGTAGTGGCTTATTAAGTAAATGATATATAACTTCATATATATGATATATAACTTGTATACCAAACCTAGAAATCTAGAAAGGATTTTAAAGGTGGACAACATACAAAAAAATTATAATAAAAAAAAAAGATATTGAGTACAGTGCTATGAGGCTCATTCCTATGTTTTAAATTTGAAAAAATCATATTTAAATTTTTCCAATTAAGAAGGGTTCGGTGAATACGCATATGAAACTGGTGGGGTTCAGTACCTCTAACCAGGGTAATAACCACTGCACTAGACACAAGTGTATACAAAAGAAAAACAAATAGTGTAACGCTCAAAAATATATGAATGTGAACATTATTTCAAGGTAAAAAAATATGAAAATGAAAATCATATACCAAATATAATATATTAGTCCATCTTAACTACTTTTCTTCTTCTAAGTGGACGTTCAGGAACGTCCCTCAGAAGGAGAAGGGATCGCACACGCCCGTCCGTGTAGTGGTGCTGACGTGGCAGAATTGGTTATATGCAGAGCACACCACCATTCTGCCTGGGCTAGTAAGCACAGACTTCATCTTAGTGAAATAATCCATCTTTAAGCTAAAAGATTCACTCACTATGCATTCGGTCTGCCATTCATTCAATAACAAAACACCACCAGTTCGCCATCGCTACCATCATCTGGCTGCCCAGCTAATCACGGCTCCTTTTATTCCCACAAACAGGAAGTGCTCACTGTAGCAGCTAATCACCTTCCCCATTGGAGTGGTCATCACAACACAGCAAGCACCATATAAGGACATCCCTCTAACAGGATGTCCTATACAATGAATACAATACATGAAAAGAATACATACAATGAATACAATGCTGGCTAAAGTCTTATGGGTGTGTCTGGGCAGGGAATGCATGTATGCCTTGTAGCAAACAAAGCCGTATTGTTTTTAAAACATGGACGCCCTCCCCCGACTCCAAAAACGCTCACAAGCTCCCATATTACCGCTGATAGGAATCCTTATTTTGTGCCATATTATAGAATAACACATATTTAGATTATACTATTATTGTAGGTGGAATGGAGGCTATCTACAGGCGTGCGCTACGAATCCCGACCATGCTGATCAGATACAGCAGAGGCAAGAGCGCACATCTGCCTATAACCACTAACGTTCTTGCGGAGTGAGCATATCCCCTCCTCAATGATCGTCCATGCTAATGCACAGAGGGGCCCTCGCTGGTGGACATATGCCCACGCCGCAAACATCACACTCCAGCCTCAAGACATTTTCTACTACCAGACGGGATTCATACAGTCTCAGACTGCCCCAGTCAGCTCTTTTAGAGCGAGTTGCGGAAGTATTAATACTGGGTGACACTATGACAATACATATTAAATACATCTTGAAATTTCCACAACAGCGCGATCCCGATGCGCTCGTGTCACCTGGACATGGCACATCTTCGATCGGCAGGAGGGCTCTTTCGAAAATCGTATTTAAGAATTTTTGTCTGAATTCCGCACCATTAGTGGGCTACAGCAACTGTAGCAAATGCACAACATTTATTAAAATATTAAATTCACATATAGCGCCATGTCCATTGTAGAGTTTTTTACACATTATTTTATCCAATGATCCACATGGGGACTCAACACAATTTTCTTATTCAGAAGCACATGTGAATGAATATCAATGTCATAGAACCCAATCGCTTTCAAATCAAAAGTGTGCAAAGTCTGCTGGAACCAAATAGGTGTGAAACATCTTTTCTGAAAGGGGCCACAAAGGAGCGATGATGGGCTGAGAAAAAACATAAAATCCCTGCCAGAGGACATCATCACCAAACACACAGCCCCATAATATTCCATGTTTCAAAAAGTCTGCTTTCCTATGTTTATCAATCAGGTAATGATATAGTGTTGCCCTGAAGACCATAAAAGCAGTCTGGGCACCCAATCAATCATGAAGTACGCCAAATCATCTAGCGTTGCCAAACAGTTTTCCACAGCAGACTCCTCCATAGAAAGTGTAGTAGGTGGGTATAGTCACCCTAGGACGGGATGTTTGGTATTGGAAGGATCACCAGGTGAAGAAAAGGAAACTAAAGCAACCACCACATCCAAGGACTGGAAAACTGCAAAATATTATAGCATTGATTTTGGGATTAACCACTTCAGCCCCGGACCATATTGCTGGTCAATGACCGGGCCACTTTTTGCGATTCGCACTGTGTCGCTTTAACTGACAATTGCGCGGTTATGCGACGTGGCTCCCAAACAAAGTTGGCGTCCTTTTTCCCCCACAAATAGAGCTTTCTTTTTGTGGTATTTGATCACCTCTGCGGTTTTTAGTTTTTGCTCTATAAACAAAAATAGAGCGTACATTTTTTTTAAAAAAATAATATTTTTAACTTTTTGCTATAATAAATATCCTCAAAAATATATAAAAAAAAACTTATTTTTTTCCTCAGTTTAGGCCGATACGTATTCTTCTACATATTTTTCGTAAAAAAAAATATGCAATAAGCGTTTATTGATTGGTTTGCGCAAAAGTTATAGCGTCTACAAAATAGGGGATAGTTTTATGGCATTTTTATTAATATTATTATTATCTTTTTTACTAGTAATGGCGGCAATCAGTGATTTTTATCGGTACTGCGACATTATTGCGGACACTTCGGACACATTTTTGGGACCATTGGCATTTTTATAGCGATCAGTGCTATAAAAAAGCATTGATTACTATAAAAATGCCACTGGGGGAGAGGAAGGGGTTAATCATGTTCCCTTGGTGTGTTCTAACTGAAGGGATGGGACTGACATGGGGAAATGACAAATCGCTGTTCATACATTGTATGAACAGACGAACAGTAATTTCTTCCCCTGACAGGACCGGAAGCTGTGTGTTTACCCCTAGTGGCTGATTCGTGAGGTGACGTAGATATACGTGTCCTCACGCAGAGAAGCCAAACGGTTATACGGCGGCTGATCGCAAGTACTTAAGGAGGGTTTTTTTTTTGTTTGTTTCAAAATATTTTTTTAGCCAATTTGATACAAGTTAACGACTTTTGTAATATTATGACTTCTTATTTAGGGTCCTTTCACTGTTCGTCCGTTTTTTAATACGTCCGTTTACGGACTGCAATGCTTTACAATGGAATAGCGTACGTTAGCGGATGAGCATCCGCTAACGTCCGTTAACATCCGTCTCCGTTAAGCTCCGTTTTTTTAAACGGAAGAAAACCCTATTTTTTTTTTCGTCCAAAAAAACGGAACGGACAAAAAACGGATGTTAGCGGACGATCCGTTAACATCCGATCTGCTAACATCCGCTTTTTCATCAAAATATGTAAAGAAAAATAAAGTTCTAACAAAAAAAAAAACGGATAAAAAAATTGATAAAATAAACGGATGAAAAATGGATGAAAAATGGATGAAAAATGGATGAAAAATGGATGAAAAACGGATCAACTGATGATAAAAAACTGATCCAAAAAAACGGTCCGCACGTGTGAAAGAGCCCTAATTATTTCTTCTGCTGGGAAATCTCCTTAAACAAAGTATGGCAAGAGTGGAATGATTAAAAAAACGTCCTTGCTTGATTTGATTTGATTTTTTTATTATCTGTAAAGCGACAAAATACAGTTCATGAACTGCGCCTAAGCGATAGACAGACTAAATACATGTACTGACATTCAAAATAGGCAAAGTAGATCACCTGCAAAACAAATTAATAATCGTCTCTTACGGCCCATACACACGGTAGGACATCCAACAAAATTTCCCTTGGATTTTTGTCCTAATTGATTTGTCCGGTCACACCCATAGCATACACACAGTCAGACTTTTCTGCAAACGTTTCTAAAACTTTCCCATCATCACATGGTTTTTCTGCTCTTTTCTGCTCTTTTCCGCCACCCTTTGGTTAACTTCTGCTATTGTTGGTTGATTTTAACATTGGTTCTGAGCATGCGTATTTGCACTTTGCACAAAAGTTGGTTGGATTGCTGTACACACGGTCACACAAAGCACCATCAGACTTTTGTTGCTGAAAAGTTGGTCCGTTCGCAGACCCAACTGTTTGTCAGATGAAACCTGAAAAAGTTGGTCCGATGGAGCGTACACACGATCAGACAAATTTGAAAAGTTGCAGATTTTGAAGTTGATTGGCCAAAAGTCTGACCGTGTGTATGGGGCTTTACCAAACTTTTACTAACACGCAGTAACATGAGATTAGCAAAAGCAGCCCCAAGGGTGGCGCCAGTGGAACGAACTTCCCTTTTATAGTGCCGACGTACGTGATAAACGTCACCGCGTTTGAGAACAACGAGATTTTGTCTTGACAGTGTGTATGCAAAGAAAGCTTGTCAAGATTCTTGACAAACCTGACAAGGAACTCGTCGAGGAAAACAATGTTTCATTTACGACGAGTTCCTCGGTCTGTGTAATCCAAAAGTATTTAAATAGGAGAATATAGTAATACAAACATTGTTTTTGGAGTATTTTGATCCAGTAAAACTCACCACTGGAATCAAACGGCAGAAAAATAAGCACCCTAAACGGTGCCGAACACAGGAGGCAGTGATTGTTAGACGGACTGAAATGATATCAAAAACTTGTTTATAAAATCAAAATCAATTCATGGTGTCAGCATCTCCAGAAGACAACAAGTGGCTGGGACAACCTGTAAACCTGATTTAGTCTTGTAAACGCCGAATCTGAAAAACAGCCAAGGTCCTCAAGTGGTTAAACAGTTCCTAACTCAACATAACAGTTCTCTTAGCTGTACTACAACTTCTTGTTGTAGTTCTTCAGCCCCTAGAGCTCCTGGTCTCTCACTAGACCCGCTGATTCACTGACTCTGAATCTCTGAGCTCCTCAAGGCTTTTGCGGTGGTATCTCCCTCAAGCGGCATGTTCCTCCAATACTCATAAGATTCCATCTCACAAGCTTTATGGTATTCACAATAATTTGCTTTGGCCCACCAGGTCACCCAGCACCCGGGTTGTAAATAACAAATACAGACAGCTATCAAGTGTCTAAAAGCTCCAGTGTAAACAAAGATATCTCCCATAGAGTAGTAAATATTAAAAGACTAGGGTATTTATTAAAGATAGTTGGACTCTTACATCAAATAGTAATAAAATCGCATAGAGATAAAAAGCAGGCGTTCGCGCGACTTCTCACTTCACTCCTAGTATGCGTCTACGTCATTCTCTGGCCACACCCTACGCATTACGTCACGACATGTGACTTCATCAGGGAACTGGCAGAACCGTCAATTTGGTTGGACTGCAAGCCGCAGTCCCAACCCTACGCTGCCTTCTTACTTCTGGATAGGCCCCCACACAGCCTGGCAGTCTGATGCCCCCAGGATAGGCCAAAATCGACACATGTCTACTGAGACGGCGGTCTGGGTGGCACACAAGAACCTGGATCACCTGACCTTCCCTGAATATATAGGCTCTCCCAGTAGGCCAAAGGATTCAACAAAACCCCTGCCATTTGGCTGAGATACCCCACATACCCATAACCTGACCTTGAGTTGTCCTTCTCAATCTAATACCTCCAAGTTTCCGGACACCTAGTGGTAGAAGAAGAAAGTACAACCAGGCCAAACTTAGGGAGAAATCAATAGATCCATAACAACTAACTACTGTAGCTACTCCTGACAAGGAATTTGGTGAGGGACCCCCCTGACTATACCCCAGGGCAATACATATGATTTTACATTTTGGCCATAGATACGCTTTAACAAATATGACTGTTATTGGTTACAGCTCCATATTATATATTTTAGCTGTGGGCTTATTCAGTAAGGCAGAGCAAAAAGTAATGAGCCGTAACAAGAAGTCATTGGAATTTCCTCCTATCAAAGACAAATCATTGAATAATGGTCTGCACGTTGCCATTTGCCTTTATGAAATAACCTGAATTGAAGCTTCTTTGCACAGAGCAAGTATTAGCATATCAGCACCTTGGACAGCACAGTTGACTGTTGTAAAGGGAAATTGTAAAGTATAGCAAGTTATTTTCACTGATTATATTTTTTAAAAGCAGAGTTCAAGCTTGTTTTTTCTTTTTCCAAAAAAAAAAAAAAAACAACAACCCTGTGATGATCGCAACTAATCTAATACATAATGTAATTTGTAATAAGTGTAGGTTTTCTAATAAATGTTCTTTTTTTTTTATATAACCCACTTTGCTTTCCTCAGTGAGGGTACTCCCATCTTTAGTGTGGGCATCTGAAGCCCACGCATTGTTCCTTTTGCGATATGGTGCTGCTGGCTACCCAGCATGCGCATATTGTATAAAGTGCAGCGCACTCATTGTGTTGTGGAAGATGCCCATTGACTCCTGGGATTGATGACACTCATATCCCAGGAGCCAATGGCGTACCTTGCAGTGGCGTGGTACAGCAGAAGCTTCATAAATAAGGTAAAAAGATAACAGGAAAAAAAAAAGGGTTCAAAGAGTAATTTTTAAGTAATCACGAACGCGGGGGTGCAAAGTTTAAAAAGTAGGTGGAACTCTGCTTTCAGATAAGTTTTGGCCTGATACTAATTCGTTTTAGTAAATTCTTTCACCTTAAAAGGGAAAATTGGTAGTTAAAGCGAAGCAGTGTCGAATCGCAAAAAGTGCTCTGGTCTTTGACCAGCAATATGGTCCGGGGGTTAAGTGGTTAAGGTGACCAGATTTTTAAAATGAAATCCGGGGACATATTTTTTTCTTTACTAGTAGAACATGTGAGCGGAGCTGAATGGGCATGCGCCCGAAACTGAAGAAATATTCCCTCCCCTCCGACCAGCACATGATCATCAGAAAGGGGCACAGATAATGGAAAAAATACAACCCCCCTAAGCTAGTAGGCACGGCGGAGCGGTGGAGTGTAATTCAAATTTTATTATTTTAATTCTGCACCGATTGTCTTTGAAATTGCCCCTGCCCCCTATTAAATCCAATCTGGGGACAAAACCAGGGACAGACTTGGTCCGGGGACAGTGTCCTCAATCAGGGGACTGTCGCCTGAAACTGGGGATGTCTGGTCACCGATGCTGTATCCTGGCCTAGGCCAACAAGGCCCAGGCCTAGGGCAGCACGGACAGTGTCCCCGCCAGCTTGCACTACACTGTTAGGCAAATTAGTTTAGCGCCCCCATAAATCGGCCGCACTGCTTCCAGTATGTATTTTTTACCATCCCTGCATAGATTTCCCTTCACTTCCTGTCCCATAGCCAAACAGGAAGGGAGAGGAAATCTATGCAAATTAAGGGAATCCATTGTCCCCCCCCCCCCCCAGGCCATCAGAACTAGTGTCCCCACTTGAAAATTTCAGGGTGGGTCTTAAACGGCAAGGGGTGTGGCCTTGACAGGAAGGGGTGGGTCATATTTAAATTAGGGGGTGCACGAGTTTAGTCAGGCCTAGGGCAGCACAAAACCTTAATACATCTTTGCTGGTCACCCTAACCTATGTCCAACAGGATTTCATAATCAGAAATATAGAAACTAGAATAGACAAGGGGTTTCTTAACCTCTTTCAACCTTCGACCTGCCGTCATGTACTTACATAAAATCTCTGAGCTCCTTGTTAAATCCTAATATCCTTACAAACGACTGCAGAAGGGGGTCTTTAACCTCCACACAATATACAGGACATGCCGGAGGCGCTGGATCCGGAGGGGGTAGGGGGGGTTGCCTTTAACAAGTGCAGCAATCAGAATGCCCCATAGGACTCTTTCCGCTCAAAACCCAAAATCTATTTCTCACCCGGAGCGCGATATATGAAGCTGACATCCTAACACCCAGGAGAACGGCTCCTGTTTTATCTCCTTCAGTCTTTGTAAAGTCTAAGCTGCTTGTTAATCATCTTCTCATTCATCCGTACTACCAAGAACCTGCCAAGACTTATATGACACCAGGCTCCTGAAAGATATAATCAGGTTTAAAGCGCTGGATTATTTATTAAATTTGACAAGAGAACAAGCAGTAAAAAGGGGAAAAAAAAATCAAATAATGATGTGGATTCTTTATTCTGGGTCTTAAAAAAAGGCATTTTTAGAGCATGAGTCATATCCTGTTGCATTATTAATAAAGAAGATGACTTATACTGACAATATATATTATACTTACAGCAGAGTAAAACAAGGTGATACATATATTTTAGTTGAGCTCAAAGGTACACTCTCATCAAATGTGAATATGCTGCATTGAAATTCAGGGGACGCAGCCTAAGTGGCGCCAATTTCCATTCTGACTTTTGCCTTCTGAACCTACATCTGAGTTCACATGGGTGAGTTCACACGGGATAAAAATATCCAGCTGATCTAAATTTTAACCGCCCAAGAAAGGCCTACCCACAAAATAGCAGGGTGGGCGCTCAGGTTCGTACACATTGCCAAAGCTGCCATGCTTTACACGGTGCTGCAAATTAAAGCAGTAGTCATTTTTAGCTCCACATACACTATATTACCAAAAGTATTGGGACGCCTGCCTTTACACACACGCATGAACTCTAATGGCATCCCAGTTTTAGTCGGTAGGGTTCAATATACAGTCAGGTGACCAGATTTTTTAAATTAAATGGGACATCTTTTTTTTTTACTAGTAATGGCGGCAATTAGCGACTCTCTGCCCGTCGTCGCCCCCCGCCTCACAGCCTGTCAAGTCTCACTCTCCGGGTCCCAGATACTACTGAGTGGGGAGCGGAGGAAGATCACTCCACCAGCAAAGAGACAGGCAGGCGGCTGGCTGGGACTTGAGCCAAGGCAGAAGAACATGCGAGCGGAGCTGAATGGGCATGCACCCGAAATTGAAGAAATATTCTCTCCGCTCCGACCAGCACATGATCATCAGAAAGGGGCACAGATAATGGAAAAAATACACCCCCCTAAGCTAGTAGGAGAGACGGAGCAGGTAGGGGGGGTGCAATTCAAATTTTTTTTTATTATTCTGCACTGACTGTCTTTGAAATTGCCCCAGCCCTTTGTTTTTTCACCACGTCATTGTGTTCTACGTCACCGCGTTCTGGCCTGATCGGATTTTTGGCCCGATGGTGTGTACGCACATCAGACCATCAGACCACTTCAGCGTGGTCCGATGAAAATGGTCCGTCAGACCATTCAAATTGGACCGGTCTGATCGTGTGTACGTGGCCTAAAATATAAGGATATGTTAAATAACATCTTAGGGGCCAAACCTGGAACAATTGGGGATTGTGTAACACACGTGATCACTGCATGTTAGTGATAGAAAGGTTGGGAAGGTGAATGTGAGGATGTGAATAAAACAAGAAAGAGGGAGGGAGAGGGGATAGAAGGGAATGGAGGAGGGAGGGGGAAGTTTGGCGATGGGTATGGGGGGGGGGAGAGTAGAGGAGATGGCAAAGGAAGAGGGAGGGGGAGAAGGGGGAGGGAAGGGGAGGGGAGAGGGGGGAGAAGCGGAAGGGAGAGGGGGAGGGGGAAAGGGGAAGGAAGAAAAAGGGGGTGAAAAAAAGGGAAAAGGAGAAGAGTGGGAAGAGAACAGAGAGATGATGAGAGAAGTCAGAATAATAATAAAGATAATAAGGATAAAACAATATACCTTGATGACATAAGAAGAGATAGTAGGTAAGGGGGTCCCGGGAACAGGAGCCCAAATATAGCACATATTGAAGTGCATGTGAACTGAGTAAAAAATGGGGGGATGAGTATGTATGAAGATGGAGGGGACCACTCATGGTCCCAAGGCAGAATCAGGGTAATGGTGCTAGCCAGTAGTGCCTAGTGAAGAAAAGGAGAGAAGGGGTGTGTGAATGGTTGTAGAGTGTATCGACAGAATGTCCAGGTAAGCTGAAGGTAAAGAAGTAAATCTGACCCCCCCCCCTCCCCTCCTCCTTTTTCTTTCCTCTCTACTTCACTTGTTATCACTTTAACCCCTGTTTAATATAAAACTAAACACGGAGAGGTTCCTACTCATTGACGGTATTCCTACTTGCTCAGAATGTAATGTGAATGTCGTCTTGATCTCTTTTCACGTATGACTCTGTACAGTATCATATTACGGCGATGGCTGGACTGTCTATACACCCTTCTGTACTCGTTTTCTGATGACATGTATGTTTATGTTGTGATGCTGGAATTTCTCCACATGTGTTTTTTCAATAAAATATATACTTGAAAAAAAAGAAGTAAAGCTGAGGAAGGATTTAATGTAGGCTAGATGAAGCCACAGCGATCCCGAGAACCAGCGTTGGTAACGCTGAGAACAAGCTGTGCCGCAGCCTCGCCGGGAGGAGCCGTGCGCATGACGTCAGTGTGAGTAAAAGGAAAGATGTCTATACTTACCTACATTGAGCACTCTTGCTTGCAGAACTCCAGCTGGCACACTGTATTGTGGATCTGACAAAAAGCACTCAGATTTAGAGAAACAGCCATTATAGCCAGGAACACAAGACCCCTCTTAGTATGTAGCAAAAAATTCAGTGTACCAACTTAATCATGCCTCTGGCTACTGATCTAAGCACCACCTCTTCACGCACTGCCTTCCAACCTGGCTGCAGATGTCCCTTTCGCTAGTCCTCCTGGCTAACTTCTTCACAGTCCTCCCAGACTGATACTCTTTCCACAGTCCTCCCAGACTGATACTCTTTCCACAGTCCTCCCAGACTGATACTCTTTCCACAGTCCTCCCAGACTGATACTCTTTCCACAGTCCTCCTAGACTGATACTCTTTCCACAGTCCTCCCAGACTGATACTCTTTCCACAGTCCTCCCAGACTGATACTCTTTCCACAGTCCTCCCAGACTGATACTCTTTCCACAGTCCTCCCAGACTGATCCTCCCAGACTGATCGCTCACCAGTCCACCCAGCTGACTTCCCAAGAGATCTCCCAGACGTGCAGTTCCATTCCCCTTACCTTAAGATAGCCCAATTTAAAAAAAAATAATAATAATAAAAAAGCAAAAAGATCGACTTGGAGGGTCGTAGCTCGGTGACCAGGGGTCACAGAGACCCCAAATTTTCCTTGACCGGGCTGTGCTGATGTCACTCATGCTCATACTGTATGCATCTTCTCTCTCTCTCTCATCCCCCCTTTCTTTCTCTCATCCTTCCTCCCTTACCCCTCTTCTCTCTCTCATCCCCTTTTTCTATCTCTCTCATCATCCCTCTCTTTATTTAATTCAATTTGTTATAACAAAAAAAGTTGTTATTTTTTTTATAAAAAATCCTCAGCACCAGGCCCATGATGTTTTTAATCTGGCCCTGCCTGTGCCTCCAGGAAGAGGTTCCTCCATATGTTGTGGGGGATCCTTCCAACACCCAAGCCCCAGGCCTGAGGTCACTCCCCCCCAGATTACGGGGCACCCACAAGGGTCACGACAGCCTCCTCAACACCCCATCTCTATCTTCCCCCCGACTGCCTTTTCTGGCATGACTCATGCCTATTTATGAGGTGCCTACCCCCTTCCAGACCCTTTTTTCTGGGATTGGCCGAGGACCTCATAAATATGCCAAGCAGCTCCTTCTAGTCTCCACCCAGTACATCTGGAAGCTTCTCCGGGGTTCCAGAAACAGGGGGAGGGACCAGAGGAACTGCTTGCTGAGTCACCCAGCCCCACTGAGTCACTCAGCCCTGACCCATGAGGCCTGAGTGCTGCAGGGGGCAGAGGAGATTGATACTCACAGAAGTGTCAGTTTCTTTTGAAACTGCCAATGATATCTCTTGATCAAAGTGGCGAATTTACTTCTCTTCCGGTTTGGCTACGATTCAAAAAATGAAGTCACTTTAACAAAAACAGTACTTAATGTATTCAATGAGCTTTTCAGAACAAAACTATTAAGCAATATTCTATAAACTGGTTGCAATAATCTCCAACCAAACTGCTAAACCAAAAATGGTATTTAATCTATTATTTTATGTACATATTATGCCCTTCCTCGTCAGGCAGTGGAGTAGCCACATTGACGAACAATCTTTTGTTTCAGCTTTTAATTATTTGGTCCACTAAACACTCATTTCCCCTCTTTTGAAGAGCTCACACACCACTAGTATATAATTTGCTTTAGTGAGATATCCAGTAACTGCATCGTGTAACGCTGTACAGGGAGATAAATTGTGTGTGACAATTGTAATAAGAGATGTATGGACTGGTTTCTGCTCAGACAATTGTTCTTCACAATGCAGAGTGGAGTTGTGCAGACTGTTAAATTAAAACACCAGCCAAACCTGGTTCTCTAGCTTTAGACAGAGCGGGGAACCGTTAAAACCACTATCAAGTTTCATCATTGCCTGTGTCCCCATTGGGGAGAATTATCCGTATCTCCCGTACAAATGACAGTTGTCGGGCAACTAAATGGCAGTTGTTAGAAAGTTAAAACTGAAGCTTAATACAGTGGGGAAAATAATTATTTAATCCCCTGCAGACTTTGTAAGTTTTCCCACTTACAAAGAACTGAAGGGTCTTTATGTTTTTATTAAAGATACATTTTAAATAAAAGAGACAGAATAGCAACCAGAAATCCAGAGAAAAAAAAACACACTACAAATGTTGTAACTTGAGTTGCAGTTCAATGAGTAAAATACGTATTTGATTCCCTACCAACCAACAATAATTCTGGCTACAGTAGGTGCTCATGTGGTAGACAGATTAGTCCTGTCAATTTAGGAAGGTGCTCCTAACGACAACTCGTTATGTGTATAAAAGACACCTGTGCACAGAATTACTTTCTTCCATTCAAACTTCACCATCATGGGCAACATCAAAGAGCTGTCAAAGGATGTCGGGACAAGATTGTAGACCAGCACAAGGCTGGAATGGGCTACAAGACCACCAGCATGAAGCTGTCATGGATATGTAGTATGTCTGGCAGCTTACCTCCTCTCCATGTGTTCATTAGAGGCCAGGCTTCCTAAACTGGCTGACTTTTATCATCTCTCCTCCCTGTATGGCTCCACCCCAGGCCATCCCAGGAACTCTATATTAATTAGTGCACTAGCTTTGCTGTTCAACTTTGTTTGTTAGCTTTGTGTTCCTGCTTGCCGTGTGTTACGTTAATCTCTCTGTGTACCGATTTTGGCTTGTCCCCGACTACTCCTGTTTGCCTGTTACCCTGACCCTTGGCCTGTCCTTTGGTTATCCTCATCTGCCAGTTGCCCGACCTCGGCTTACCCTTCACGATCCCTTCTGTTCTGATTGGCTGCTTCCCCTCTGTCCCTACAGAGCGTGACCTGGTGGACTCCGGGGGCCGCGACCTGGGTTCAGTTGCAGTGAAGGCCATTCTCACCACTAGAGGCGCTGGTGAAACCTGCTGGACCTTAGACTCTGCACCCTGGGGAATCTTGGGCTCACGCTTCCTGTCCATCCGCAGCAGTCCGCTATAGGGTTCACTACCTTGCAGTGCACCCCTGACTGCAACAGGGTGCATTTGTCATCTGGCCACAGGTGACCTGACAGCAACTGTTGGAGCAATTACTTGCAAATTTGAAGAAATACAAAATAACCATCAATCGCCCTCGGTCTGGAGCTACATGCAAGATTTCGACTCATGGGGTAAGGATGATCAGAAGAAAAGTGAGGGATCAGCCCAGAGCCGCTTGTGAATGATCTAAAGGCAGTTGGGACCACAGTCACCAAAAAAAAACATTGGTAACACAATACACCGCCATAGATTGAAATCCTGCAGCACCCTCAAGGTCACCCTTCTCAAGAAGACAAAGGTACAGGTCCATCTGAAGTTTGCCAATGAACATCTTAATGATTCAGAGAAGAATTGGGAGGAAGCGCTGTGGTCAGATGAGACCAAAATTAGGCTCTTTGGCTCTTTTAACTCGACTCGCCTTGTTTGAAGGAAGAAAAATGCTGACTATGACCCTAAGAACACCATCCCTACAGTCAAGCACGGAAGTGGAAACATAATGCTTTGGGGCTGTTTCTTCTGCTAAAGGTACAGGCCGACTTTTCCGCATTCAGGGGCTTTGAGGGGCCAATGGACGGGGCCATTTATTGTAAAATCTTGGATGAGAACCTTCTTCAATATGCAGGTAAAGGACCAGGCCCATTTTTGCGATTCGGCACTGCGTCGCTTTAACTGAGAATTGCGCGGTCATGCGACGTGGCTCCCAAACAAAGTTGGCGTTCCTTTTTTCCCACAAATAGAGCTTTCTTTTGGTGGTATTTGATCACCTCTGCGGTTTTTATTTTTTGCGCTATAAACAAAAATAGAGCGACGATTTTGAAAAAAATTCTATATTTTTTACTTTTTGCTATAATAAATATCACCAAAAATATATAAAAAAAACTTTTTTTAGGCCGATACGTATTCTTCAACCTATTTTTGGTAAAAAAAATCGCAATAAGCATTTATCGATTGGTTTGCGCAAAAATTTATAGTGTTTACAAAATAGAGGATAGTTTTATTGCATTTTTATAAAAAAATATTTTTTTTACTACTAATGGCAGCGATCAGCGATTTTTTTCGTGACTGCGACATTATGGCGGACACACTGTAGGGGGCGGGGCTGGACGTGTGACATCATTTATCACCTTTCCCTATATCAGGGAACACACGATCAATGACAGTGCCACTGTGAAGAACAGGGAAGGTGTGTTTCCCCGTTCTTTAGCTCCTGTGACCGATCGCGGGACTCCGGCGGCAATTGGGTCCGCGGGTCCCGCGGCCAAGAAGCTTCGGACCAGGTTGCGCGCGCCACGGCACGCGCACGACCCATGGCTTGGCACTTAAAGAGGACGTACAGGTACGTGCTTGTGCTCAGCTGTGCCATTCCGCCAACGTATATCGGTGTTAAGCGGTCCTTAAGTGGTTAAGGTCATGGAGTGGCCTAGTCAGTCTCCAGACCTTAATCCTATAGAATTTTTTTTGGAGGGAGCTGAAACTTTGAGTTGCCAAGAAACCTTCAGGATTTAGAGAAAATCTGTAAAGAAGCGTGATCCAAAATCCCTCCTGAGATGTGTGCAAACCTGACAACCAACTACAAGAAACGTCTTACCTCTGTGTTTGCCGACAAGGGTTTCTCCAACAAGTCATGTTTTGCTTGGGGATCAAATACTTATTTTACTCACTGAACTGCAACTCAGTTTTTAACTTTTGTATCATGTGATATTTCTGTATTTGTGATAATATTCTGTCTCTATCATTTAAAATACACCTATGATAATAAAAAAATTATAGACACTTCGGGCCAGATTCAGGTAGATGGGCGAATCTTTATTTTGGAGTAACGTTTCTCATTTACGTTACTCCGCCGAAACTTTAGGAGCAAGTACTGTATTCACAAAGCACTTGCTCCTAAAGTTGCGGCAGCGTAGCGAAAATGAGCCGGCGGAATTCAAATTGGGCGGGTAGGGGGCGTGTATTATTTAAACTAGGCGCGATCTCGCGGCGAACGTACTGCGCATGCGTCGACTGTCAGTGCGCATGCTCCAAATTGTGTCAGTGAACGTCAATGACGTCAATCCCCATTCACGGACGTTTTACGCAAACGACGCAAATTTTTTTAAATTCGACGCAATGACGACGGCCATACTTAACATAGGATACTCCACTAGGGGGCTGGTTTTTCTTTACGCCGCGTATCTCTTACGGAAACGTCGGAAAGTCACTGCGTCGGGCCCGAATACGATCGTGAATTGCCGATTCTCGCTGATTAACATATTCTCGGCGTTAATCAGCGGGATCGCCCCGAGCGCCATTTTTAAAATTTCAGTTCCGATACGACGGCGAAATACAATTACGCCGCTCGTATAGGAACTCCAACCCGGCGTTTCTTGTTTTCTGCTTACAGAAAACAGAAACGCCGGCTCAAAGTGAGAGTTAGGCTGGAGTATCACTGATACTCCAGCCTAACTTTACCTGAATCTGGCCCTTCATTTCTTTGTGGGCAAACTTACAGAACCTACAGGGGATCAAATAATTATTTACCCCACTGTATTTTTCCTTTACTGATTCCTCCCTCCCCCACTTACATATATTTTTTATGACTTGTGTGTTGTTTTGTATTCTCTTGTCTTTGAACAAAAAAAAATGTATCCACAAAAAAAGAAGGAAAATGCATTAGGTTATAATTTTTCTGCAGTTTGCTGACATCTAGTGGTGGATTCTGGCCACTACAACTTGTATACTAATGTGATTTTGGTATCTTCTTTTGTCCTCCCCTCCTATTTAGTGCTAGTTAGTTTAGTCCTAGCTAGACCCTCCCTTCTTCATTCATGGTCCCTTGGGTCAGTGTTAAACTTCACATTCACTGAGGTGTTTGTAAATGCTTTTTTATTAGCAGGATAAAAGCAACTTCAAAAATCCACTTTAGCTGCGTTTGTGCAAGCACCTTTAGGTGTGTCAAGTGCTTTGACATTTGTTTATTTCATTGGTCAGCATATTCATTTATTCTGGCCATTGAAATTAAAAAATGCTCAAGCGCTAAATGTGCCTGGCTGTTAACCCATTACAACCACTTTTATCTACAGGTAAGTCTAGATTGAGGCTTACCTGTAGGTGATCGAAATATCTCCCAAACCTCCATGGTTTAGGAGATATTTACAAATGAGTTGGTGTTGATATCTACGGCGCATGTGCCGTAGACAACGGTGCAGGCGCACTTTAGAAACCATTAGAAACGGCAAGCGTGGTGTTTCTAAAAGAGATCATGGCGTGACTGGTGGCTCCCGCATGAATGCGCGGAAGTGACGTCATCGCAGCTCAGGCCAATCACAGCACCGGAGCCGTGATACCCGGAAGGAAGATGGACGCTGTGTGGAAGAGGGGACAGCGGTGACATTGCAGGCTTTGGTTTCAGGTAAGTGACACATAATGGGCTACTATGCGATGCATAGTAGTCCATTATGCTTTACCTTTGCAGGGAAACAAAGAGGAAGTAAAGCCTATCAGGGTCTACTTCCCCTTTAAGCTGCATTCACACCTTGTCGTTTTGAATATCTGGCAGATTTGTTGTGATTCTGCCTGCGATTTTAAAGCGCTGAGGTGTGAATGACAAATCGCAGAACACACATTTGAGATGCCATTTATTTGAATGGCACCTAAAATCGCGGTGCACCGCAGGGAGCTTGTCACCCAAAAAAAGGTTCAGAAGTTACTTTTGGCTCTGGTCATGAAGGCGGTAAAATCTTCTGGAGTTTAAGTAGTTAAGAAGTGTATTTATATAAAAAAAAATTGCATAGCAATTTACCCAGTGACCATGCGTATACATTTGTTCTGTGTGAATTGAGCCAAAAACTAATTTAAAATAAAAAATACTGCATTTGGCCACTAGATGGTGCTAAGTATCGTAGGAAGTTTCAATTATACTCAGAGCCATCTAGTGGCCAAATGTGGTATTTTAAATCAATGAAAAACGTTCAGCAGGCACAGGAAATATTAGTTTGCCCTATTTGCACAGAACACGCAGTTTCACTGGGTGAATTGCTATGTCAGTCTTTTATCAATGCACCCTTTGATGTACGTGCCCCACCACCAACGTTTTTTTCCCCTAAATTTTACAACATAGTAGAAAAAAAAAAACATTGGACTCAAGCTTTGAAATATTCTATTGAGTTAGTGTAGATTGCTAACCTGCGCTTTTTCCAAGTGACACACCCCACTAAATCCATGCAATTCCCTCCTCATTTGCAGTTATTGTTTATGACAGGCTCACCATTCCACGTAAGATCTTAATAAGGATTTATAAAGAGGAAAAATCAAACTGTCTGCTAGTCATTCTTTAACCTTAATTTTTCTACATGGCGGGTCCTCTCTGTAACCTTTTCAGCTGCTGGCTGTCACAGAGAAATATGGAACCTTTTAAACGGAAGAAGACAAGCTACATCACATTCCAAAGAGAAATATAGACAGATGCTTTATAAAATCTGCGAGTGCGAGTTCTGAATGTTGTAGATTAAAAGAGGAATACATTAGATTGCTGTTTACTAGTACGAGCTTTGCAATGTTTATAACTGTCTCTATGTGTTTTTGTGTTTAAGTGCATTGGGGGGCCCATAGGAGTCAATGGTGGCACATCGAAATGCAAATAACATACATTTTAATGAGTTTGCAACATGTATTAACAAGCATTGGTCAATGGCTGTGTAGACCTCTTTTTTTGGGGGGGGCTATGAGAAATAAACCCCCCCCCCTTACACAGGGTATTGTGCTAAACCTGCGGGTAAGAGAACCATAATCTTTGCTAAGTAGAAGAGTGGGATTGATAATAAAGTTGTCAGTGCCTCCTCCTAGGACAGGACCCCTGTGAACAGAGGAGATCCCCTTCCTGCAAAATCTAATCAAATTAACTGGCACCAGAGAAACTACTGCAACCAGCATATGATATTAAACATAATGATGCACACCAGTAGATCTATAATGCAAGTTTTATATGAGAAGAGATTAATAATAGTACATACAGTACATTCAATGTGCAAACAGGTATTATCAGCAAAGGGGCCAAAAAAAAAAATCCTGGTGGAATTGTGCACATGTAGTTCTTAATAAAGATACCTTCAGATTAATGTTGCAGCAAAGTCCAGTTGCATGGACCCCGTCCTGAGGATGATTGCAATATGGTGTACATCTTGATGCCGAAGACCTGAAGACAAGATCAGCAATGATGGGGAGATCCTCCAACGCTTGTCTAATCAGCCTGGAACGCAGCTTCTCACCAGTAGAAACAGTGGTATAAAACTGAAACATAGAGTCAGGCCCCATACACACGGCAGAGATTCTCGGCAGAAACCAGCGAGAAGCTCGCTGGGATCCTCATTCTGCCGAGAACCTTGGCCGTGTGTACGGTTTCGGCGAGCATCCCATCGGGAAAGCCGTCGAGCCAAAATAGAGAGCAGGTTCTCTATTTGCTCGATGGCCCATCGAGAACCATGGTTCGGCGCCTTTCCCGACGGCTTGGTCGACGATTTCGACGGCCGGGCGAGACCCTCGACGGGCGGAACGATGTGTTTGGCCCGTCGAGGTTCTCGTACGTGTGTACGCGGCCTCAGCCTATCCACTCTATGTCTTAGTCCCTAACTTCTAAGCCATCATGCAACCGGACCTTGTTATGTCTATCTTAACTATGCACGTAAATAATTAATATAAGCTATAAAAACCTTTTTGTCTATATAAAAATTAAAGCAAATGATTGGGGTGTGGAAAAGAGAAAGGATTACATTTATTGATAACGAGAAGACACTTGTATTATTCCAATATTTACATCCATAACGTAAAGGATATTACTTGTCAAAACAGAGGATACTGCTGAATACCGATACAACATACATGATATTAATACGAATATGGCTATAGAGGATTCAACAATACGCAATGCTAAGTTGTAGAGAGAGAGCGAGAGACAGTAAATAGCCAGAAGTGGCCATTGGATGTCAAACCTGGATCTAGCCCAAGGGTGACTAGTCTTGTCTCTGCTTCCTCCTGTAGTTTTCTTCAGGCAGCCTGTAGTGGGTGGAGTGTACTGGGTCCCTCCCACCAGTCACTGCTCCTCTTTCTCCTTGTGCAGGGTGACTAGTCTTGCCTCGTATCCTCCTGTAGTTTTCAACAGCCAGTCTGCAGTGTGTAGAGTCTACTGGGTCCCTCCAGCAAGTCACTGCTGCTTTTTTTTCATTTGTGCAGGGTGCAGGGTGACTAGACTTGTCTCTGCCCCCTCCTGCAGGCATCCTGTAATGGGTGGAGTCTACTGGCCCCCTCCACTAGTCACTGCTACTCTTTCTCCTTGTGCAGGCTGACTAGTCTTGTTTATGCCCCGTCCTGTAGTTTTCTACAGGCAGTCAGCAGTGGGTGGAGTTTACTGGGTCCCTCCCACCGGTCACTGCAGCTTTTTTCCATTTGTGCAGGGTGCAGGCTGACTAGTCTTGTCCCTGACCCCTCTTGTAGATTTCTACAGACAGTCTGCAGTAGTTGGAGTCTACTGGGTCCCTCCCACCAGTCACTGCTGCTCTTTCTCTGTGTGCAGGGTGACTGGTCTTGTCTCTGCCCCTCCTGTAGTTTTCTACAGACAGTCTGCAGTGGGCGGAGTCTATTGGGTCCTTTCCACTGGTCACTGCTGCTTTTTCCATTTGTGCAGGGTGACTGGTCTTGTCTCTGCCCCCTTCTGTAGGCATCCTGTAGTAGGTGGAGTCTACTGGGTCCCTCCCACCAGTCACTGCTGCTCTTTTTCCTTGTGCAGGGTGACTGGTCTTGTCTCTGTCTCCTCCTGTAGTTTTCTACAGACAGTCTGCAGTGGGTGTTATCTACTGAGTCCCTCCCACCGGTCACTGCTGCACTCTTTCCTTGTGCTAGATGACTAGTCTTGTCTCTGCCCCCTCCTATAGTTTTCTGCAGGCAGGTGGTAGTGGATGAAGTCTACTGGGTCCCTTCCACTGGTCACTGCTGCTTTTTTCATTTGTGCAGGGTGACTAGTCTTGTCTCTGCCCCCTCCTGCAAGCATCATGTAGTGGGTGGAGTCTACTGGGTCCCTCCCACCAGTCACTGCTGCTCTTTCTCTGTGTGCAGGGTGACAGGTCTTGTCTCTGCCCCCTCCTGTAGTTTTCTACAGTCTGCAGTGGGCGGAGTCTATTGGGCCCTTTCCACTGGTCACTGCTGCTTTTTCCATTTGTGCAGGGTGACTGGTCTTGTCTCTGCCCCCTCCTGCAGGCATCATGTAGTGGGTGGAGTCTAACGGGTCCCTCCCACCAGTCACTGCTGCTCTTTCTCTTTGTGCAGGGTGACTGGTCTTGTCCCTGCCCCTCCTATAGTTTTCTGCAGGCAGGCAGCCTGTAGTGGTGGGTGGAGCTTGCTGGGTCCCTCCCACAGCTCTGCTCTCTGAACAGCCCAGCGATGTAATCTGGGTTTACAAAAGCATTTCATGCACACAAAGTGTATTTATATATTTGTGGATATTGAGAAATATATTTAAATGAATGTTTTTGTGCCCTGAGTTCAGCGTTAAGCTTACCGCAGTCCCAGCATAATGGAATGAATCGTTTTGAGTTTGGTAATAGGTTTACCACTTGATGATTTGGCAAACTGTCTGGGAAACCTAAAGGGTAAGCATTGTGTTAATACACAGGCATGAATCGGTCCCAGCGAGGTGTGATCCATTAATCATCTATTTTCCCTTGCCCCGGGCCACTGTGAGTCAGTACTTAAGAAAAGGTAATTTTCTCACTTCCCTGCGAGGAGAGCGCTGCCTGGCTGGAGAGGTACCGGGATTCTGCCGAGGCTAAGTTACTTACAAATCCTAATGATAAGCTGAAAAGCTTTTTTATTAATTCCATGGTATTAACTTTGATCATCGTTTATCAGATAAATAACATAAGAAATTAGCTCTTTAATTTTGCATGCAGGGAGAAAAGGATTTGCAACTTAATTGAATTCTGACTTGTGAATTCTAAATCAGGTGAGCAAACCTCAGTGGGGTATCGAAAAAAACAGGGGAAAAAAATAATAATAACTGATACCTTTCAGCTCAAAAGCTCAGCTGGACGACGGTAATCATCTCTAGCATCATTTATTTTCTGTCCTGATGTGCTATCATAGCGATCTTATACATTCTATGGGCTCCATTAGCTGGAATAAGCTGGTTTGTTAAAGTGTTACTAAACCCACAAGAGTAAAATAAGTCTGTATATGCAGTAAAGCATGCTTGTTATACTCACTGTGGAACCTAAGGGTCTCCACATTGTGTAAAAAGGCTGGTTGATCCTGTCTTTTCTGATCCTCCCATTCTTCCACTGTCCCCAATCCATCTCCCGATAAGACAGAGTCTTTGGAGTCACTCTGTACATGCTCAGTATTGTTTGTATTCTCGAGAGGATGCATGTGATCAGCATAGGGCCAATCAGCACTGTTCAGACAGAGGCTCAGAGGCAGGGGCGTCGGAACGCACTGGCTGGGGGGGGCTGGAGCCCCGTATGTGCCCCCAAAAAGCCCAGAGTCTCAATAATCCCCAATAGCATTATTAGCCCTGAGCTATTTCCACGGGCAACGGGGAATGATCTTGCGTTTATGTGTAAATGGCCAGGCAGCGGAGCGAGCGGCTCTCACGTCATCCTGGCTCAACTCTCTCCCTGATGCGTGCAGCCTGCTGTTAAGTGGTCAGTATGAGCTGTCTAGGCAGGTAAGGCTGAGCTGAGCTGCAGAGGTCACATGTCACGGGGGTCTTTGTATGTGTCAAGGCCCAGGGGGGATTAGTATATATGTGTCACCATGGAGGATCAGTCTATATGTGTCACCATGGGGGATCAGTGAGGGGTCTGGTAGGTCAGTTTAGTGGTCAGCATGGATGGGTGACCCAGGCAGCATCCAATAAGTGAGCCTACCCCCACGCCAAGTAGTAAATTCCCCAACACCCCCCCCCCCCCCCGCAGTGACATCATCACTGTGCATAGTCTCCACAGAGAGCAGAGCTTTGGGAGGGGCCCAGCAGACTTCATCCACTACAGGGTGACCATAGTAATCTACAAGAGGGGGTGAAAACAAGACCAGTCCCCCTGCACAAAGAGAAAGATCAGCAGTGACTGGTGGGAGGGACCAAAAAAGCTCCACCCACTACTCGCTGCCTGAAGAAAATTACAAGAGAGAGTTGCAGCGACCAGTGGAAGGAACCCAGGGTGTTGACAAGGTCAGCCTCCCTGCTCAAGGAGAGAGAGTTGCAGCGACCAGTGGAAGGGACCCAGGGCAGAGACTAGGTCAGTCTTCCTTCACAAGGAGAAAGAGCAGCAGCGACCAGTGGAAGGGACCCAGGGCAGAGACTAGGCCAGTCTTCCTGCACAAGGAGAAAGAGCAGCAGCGACCAGTGGAAGGGACCCAGGGCAGAGACAAGGCCAGTCTTCCTGCACAAGGAGAAAGAGCAGCAGCGACCATTGGAAGGGACCCAGGGCAGAGACTAGGCCAGTCTTCCTTCACAAGGAGAAAGAGCAGCAGCGACCAGTGGAAGGGACCCAGGGCAGAGACTAGGCCAGTCTTCCTTCACAAGGAGAAAGAGCAGCAGCGACCAGTGGAAGGGATCCAGGGCAGAGACTAGGCCAGTCTTCCTTCACAAGGAGAAAGAGCAGCAGCGACCAGTGGAAGGGACCCAGGGCAGAGACTAGGCCAGTCTTCCTTCACAAGGAGAAAGAGCAGCAGCGACCAGTGGAAGGGACCCAGGGCAGAGACAAGGCCAGTCTTCCTGCACAAGGAGAAAGAGCAGCAGCGACCAGTGGAAGGGACCCAGGGCAGAGACAAGGCCAGTCTTCCTGCACAAGGAGAAAGAGCAGCAGCGACCAGTGGAAGGGACCCAGGGCAGAGATAAGGCCAGCCTCCATGCAGGAGAGAGAGCACCAGTGACTGGCTGGAGGGACCGAAGAGGCTCCACCCACTACAGGCTGCCTACAGAAATCTAGAAGAGGGGATCATGTCTGTCAATGTCTGTGAATGTCAGTGTGTTACAATTCCTCAGGGGATGTGTAGTTCTGCAACAGCTGGAGGGCCGTAGTTTGAGGATCCCTGGGCTAAAGCAACAAGTCCTGTTAATAAAACTTTCCTGCTGCTGTAAAAGGTGGGGGAGGGGAATGAAGCAAATGGACAAAACACAAGTTTTCTCTAATCTTGCAAAAACTAGTCTCTTTTCAAATTGAAAAAGTTTAAGTGAGGAGCCGACAAATGAGTAGTAGCGAAAAAAAAAACTTGAAATGCGCTAACTTTTCCAAGGTCAAGAAAACATTTTAAAATGCCATCAAATCACCAGGCAGAATTATTACACAGTTAACGCTCTTAACCTCTCAGCCAGCCTGAAATACTAATGGGCATCATGTTTTTCGTCGCTCGTGTGGTTTTCCCACAATGCACATTATCTATCATATAACAAGGTCATAAAGTTAGGGCTGAGTTTTATCCAGCCGCTCTTTCAACAGCGGTATAATGAAAGGGAATTTAATTGCACAAAATGGCAGGTTCAGTAGGTTAGATTGTCTAAATTTAACAAAAAATGTAGAAGCAGAAACAAAAAAAAAATCACAGGCTGGTTGAAAGTCTTGTTGACTTTATTTGTTCCGATTTTTTATTCTTTTTGGAGAAGTATTTTTTAATTCTTAAGTGCCGTAAAGAAAACAAAGACTTCAAGTCCTCAAAGTTTTGAAAGTGCTCATGTATAGGGAGGCCCGGAACGGAAAGACAGAAAGGAAGAGTTGGAAAGGAGAGTCAACAAAGGGTTAAGTTGGGGAAAGGGGAGGATTCAGGAGAAAAAGCATTAGAAGGTGGGAGGAGCTGTACAAAAGGTGGAGGCGGGGACTTTCCCAGGAGCAGTTGGGGAGAAAAGACAGAAGGAGGCAGTTTCCCACCCACCCTTTGTGTGTTCTTTGTTTGTTTTTTTCTTATTTCAGGATCAATGGATTTCGGGTTGTCATGACAGCGGTGTTACGGTGGTGTCTTTGGTCTTTGATGGTGGCATAAAACAGATGTGATGGAAGTGGTGGGAGGCTCATCTGTGGTATGGGCCTGTAACGGTATGGCCCGTGTGACCCAGAGGCTCTTAAAGGATGTGGGTACTTCTGTTTCAGCTTCACCAATGACTCCTGTGTCTAGGGTCATCCTATGTCCACTAGGGGCATAGGATGACTGAGAAATTATATCTTGAATTACATGAGATGGGACAGTAATGATAATTCACAATGTATTGCAGGATATCTTGAAATATTACAGGTGGTTAATTCTGAACCCAACCGGTCAATAGGACAGTGATTTATTCAATGTGGAACATAGGTAATTAAGTATGCTACTGTCATGTAAATTAACCTTAGTTTGGCTTCTAAAGACCTGTTCATTGTGTGATGCTAATTAACACTGTTTTGTGTGAATTTCTATTGATGATACATGTGGAATGTGAATTAGCACCCTCTAAAGGTCAGATGTCTGACTTATGTTTACTAAAGGAATGTGTATTGAATAGCAGGTGAGATAAGCTGAAGTCATAATGTCTGCCTTGATAGCTATAGTAATTAACTCATGTAGATTCGGTGCCAGAAAGTCTACCCAAGATAATGTGTATTAGAGTCATCGTACCAATTGTATGATGTTGTGGGTGGAATGTGTCACTGTCCCTTTGATTAATGCAGCATGCTTTCTGGTGTATATAAAGAGCCTGAGTTTGTCATTAAAGTCTATTCATTTTGAACCAGAGAACAGAGCTGTGTCTCGTTTGTCTGGGGAATTCTTATGGGTCCTGTCTGCTGGATTGTTGATTGTTGAGAAGCTGTCGTGGGTTGGTGGAATGGAATATCGTAAACGGCGTTAACCCCTAACAGTTACAGTGCCCCTCTGGGATATTCCAGTGGAACGGTGTCTGCTGGAATACGGTATTGGTTGCACTGCAGGTAAGGGGTTGTCTTCAAGCTGGTGATATGACTGGAGGCCTGGTATGGTAAAAGGTCCCGCAGTGTAGTGGTGGAAAAGGTGAAGTTTGGGGTGTCGTCAAAGACCAATAGGCTGTGTGTTTAAAAGTTGTCGTTACAAAAGTTTATTTGGAAATGATTAACCACGTAAGACCCAGACCTTTAGTCAGCTAAAGGACCCGGCCAGGTTTTGCGATTCGGCACTGCATCGCTTTAACAGACAATTGCGCGGTCGTGCGACGTGACTCCCAAACAAAATTGGTGTCCTTTTTTTCCCACAAATAGAGCTTTCTTTTGGTGGTATTTAATCACCTCTGAGGTTTTTTTTTTTTGCGCTATAAACAAAAATAGAGCGACAATTTTGAAAAAAAATCAATATATTTTACTTTTTGCTTTAATAAATATCCCCCAAAAATATATAAAAAAAAATATTTTTTCCTCAGTTTAGGTCGATACGTATTTTTCTACCTATTTTTGGTAAAAAAAAAATCGCAATAAGCATTTATCTGTTGGTTTGCGCAAAATCTATAGCATTTACAAAATAAGGGATAGTTTTATTGCATTTTTATAAAAAACTTTTTTTTTACTACTAATGGCGGCGATCATCGATTTTTTTCGTGACTGCGACATTATGGCGGACACTTCGGCCAATTTTGACACATTTTTGGGACAATTGTCATTTTCACAGCAAAAAATGCATTTAAAATGCATTGGGGCAGATTCACATAGATGTAATCTTCCGCTGCGTAATCGAAATACGCTACGCTGCCGTCTATCACCAGACTCTACGCCGAATTCAGGTAGTTTTTTTGCGCGTACGCTATTGTATCGTATTTTTTTTCCGCCGCGCAATCGAAATACGTGAGTAGGGGGCGTGAAGCATTTAAATTAAGCGCGTCCCCGCGACGATCGAACTGCGCATGCTCTGTTCAGGAATTTCCCGCCGTGCATTGCGCGAAATCACGTCGTGACGTCATTCGTTGTTTGAGTAGCGGCGTTTACGAACATTCCTATTCCCGGACGACTTACGTTAAAAATAATAAAAGAAATCGAAAAACGTTGAAATTCGACGCGGGAACGACGGCCATACTTAACATGGGCTGTCTAATATTAGACCAGCAAAAAGCTGGTATAGTGAAACGGAAAAAAAAGATGACTAAAGGTGCCGTAAGAGATTGCGTTTGAAGAGCGAAATTTTGTGGATTCCAGGCAAAAGCTCATTAGCATACCATGAAGGTGAAAAACAACAGGAAGTCCGCCCAGTGGCCGCAATTTTCAGGCAGCGTAGATCTGAAGGCGTACTAACACGTAATAAAGTCGAAATTTAGCACGCAGGTGTCTTTTCATGGTTTGAGGATTTCGACTAGCGTAAAAACGCTCGTAAATCGAAATTACTCCTGTCTAACAACATTTACACAGGCGTAATCGCTTTGTGAATCTAGGCCATTGTTTCCTGTGAAAATGACATTTGCAGTTTGGGAGTTAACCACAAGGGGGCGCTGTAGGGTTATGTGTGACCTAATGTGTGTTTACAACTGTAGGGGGGTGTGGCTGTAGGTGTGACGTCATCGATTGTGTATCCCTATTAAAGGGATCATACGATCAATGACGCCGCCACAGTGAAGAACGGGGAAGCCGTGTTAGTTTATCTTCACTCTTGCCGTCGGGCACGAATACAAGCTTGCGATCCAATTTTGCATCCCTTCCCCCAGGCCTATGTGTTGTAAGATAGATTTCAGAAATCCCCAATCAACTCTATCAAATGCTTTCTCAGCATCTGTCGCTACTAGTACTAGTGGATTTTGATACATTTTTGATAGATAGATCATGCTTAGCACTCTTTGTGTGTTTTCCCTCCCTTCTCTTCCAGGAGTGAACCCTACCTGGTTGGGATGTATTAGGGGGGGATGTAAGCTACTAGTCTATTGGTCAATATTTTCGAGAAAATCTTCAGGTCTACATTCAGCAAGGAGATTGTACGATAGCTAGTACATTGCGCGGGGTCTTTCAGGAGACTTTAGTACTTCAGAGTTACAAGCGTGGATGGATGGATGAAATTGAATTGAAAACCTGCATACAGTGCCATGAAAAAGTATTCATACCCCCTATTTCTTTCAACAATGTTTTTTTCTTGCCAGGCCTCCAAAAAGCCAGATTTGTGGAGTGTACAACTTTGTAGAATCACCATTCACACCGATTAAAGATGCGTCTTTTTGGGGATGTCTCTACCAGCTTTGCACATCTAGAGAGGGACATTTTTACCAATTCTTCTTAGCTAAATAGCTCAAGCTCTGTCAGGTTGGATGGAGAGCGTCTGTGAACAGCAATTTTCAAGCCACAGATTCTCAATGTGATTTAAGTCTGGACTTTGACTGGGCCATTCTAACACATGAATAGGCTTGGATCTAAACCATTCCATTGTAGCTCTGGCTGTATGTTTAGGGTTGTTGTCCTGCTGGAAGGTGAACCTCTGCCCCAGTCTCAAGTCTTTTTCAGACTCTCAAGCCCTGTACACACGAACCGATATCTAATGGAATGGGACTGTGTGTGTTTACTGCCTGCCACATTCCACTGCACCTATCCAACAAGTCTGCTGGCAATCTTGGCGCTAGAAAGAGACATTTGTAGGCTGGCAGAATCTCTTATCTACATTTCTAAGTGTGAATATGGGAAGCGGAGTCGACGCGTAGTAGATAGAAATATAACATTCGCCAGCTTTCCAGATTCTGGGATGGGTGTCAGACTTCATTGCAAAACTGGCATTAGATCAGATTAAAATGACAGCGTGCCTAATGGGTCACTCAATTACGACTTGAAGAGCTTTACTGCTAAAACACTGGTGACAGTTTCTCTAAACAAGACCCGTGCTTAATATTATTTTCAAGAAAGCCACTGCTCCAAAAAAATACATTGAAAGAAGTAATTTTGCAAATTAAGGGGACAATTAAGGTTTGGTATACTAGGACCTGAAGATGCCAGGGACAGCCTATTAGTTTTATTATAAGATCAAAAAAAAATTCCCCATCACTAGCCTCCTTATATCAGAGTGTCGCCATCACCAGCCTCCTTATATCAGAGTGTCCCCATCACCAGCCTCCTTATATCAGAGGTTCCCCATCACCAGCCTCCTTACATCAGAGTGTCCCCATCACCAGCCTCCTTACATCAGAGTGTCACCATCAACAGCCTCCTTACATCAGAGTGTCCCAACCACCAGCCCCCTTACATCAGTGCCCCCATCATCAGTCTCCTTACATCAGAGTGTCCCCATCACCAGACCCTTACATCAATGTCTCCATCACCAGTCTCCTTACATCAGAGTGTCCCCATCACCAGCTTCCTTCATCAGAGTGTCCCCATCACCAGCCTCCTTACATTAGAGTGTCCCCATTACCAGCCCCCTTCATCAGAGTGTCCCCATCACCAGCCTCCTTACAGCAGAGTGTCCCCATTACCAGCCCCCTTATATCAGAGTGCCCCCTCCCATGTATACTCACAGTTTCGAATGCAGCTTCTCTTCTTCCTCTCTCCAGTTAAGTGATAAGTGACAAGTGATAAGGAGAGAGGAAGGAAAGTCTGCCAGTTGTCTATCTCCCCTGCAGGCTGGAGGGAGCAGATAGCATAATTCTCTCTCCAGCAAGAGTCAGGAGCTCCTTCTTCTGACAGGAGTGAAATTGCCATAACTCACTGTCAGAGAGGAGTGGTTCCAGGACTGCACTTGACCGGCCCACTGAGCCACCGGTGACGCGTCATACTCCGCTCCCCATCACAGAATGCTGCGCAAGTGCTGTGGCGGCCAACTGCGCATGTGCGATGGGTTCCAAACGCAATTGTGATGCGTTCCAATGGATTTACGACAGTACACACCAGAGAAGCCGTCATTCAGGGCGACGTGGACTTAGGGGAAAGTGGACAGTCGGCCTCACGTTCTCGCTACGCTCGGATGGCTCGCTCCGCTCACTCGGACGCCTGGCTCTTTCTTTAACATCCTCCAATCCACGGGGATGTTAAGGAAAGAGCCTGGATGCCGAACGAGGTGTCGCTGGTGTGCACTGTCGTAAATCCTTTGGAACGCATCGCGCATGCGTAGTTGGCCACCACCGCACTTCCGCAGCATTCTGTGATGGGGAGCGGAGTATGGCGCTGCACCGGCCCACCGGGAAACTACGGATATTCTCGATGGCCAGTACATGCCTGCCACATGCTGTTACCTTACAGCGGTGGACATCCACACATTACATTGCACAGAAGTCAGGAAATCACCCGCTAGCAGCACTGCAAGCCAGAGAGTGATCACCAGCACCAGCAGCTTATTGTTTGACACTGTTATTATACAGTCATCTATCCATCCTGCACTTTTTTTTATTGGACATTACTTATTTTTAGTAATTTATTGCGCTTATGCATGTGTAGCGCCTGGTTACTTTTCAGAACCGGTGCTAGTGTAAATTTAGAGGGGGTCAAAGAGTTAGGTGACTCTGACCAGGTTAATTTGTTTAAATTTGGAGCCTCTGTCCCAGCTTTGGCTGTGCTGTGGGTTCATGCTGTTGTTTCTGGGGTGCTGATCACACCCCAGGCTGACGGGTGGCAGCAGTGGAGTCAAGGTTTTGGATACTTTCCTCGCTGTGCATGCTGGGAGGGGTATTTAGGGGGCAGACACCATCTTCTTGGGTCTTATCCTCATGTGCGCCCATGTTGTTTCGGGCCGGGTGTGCGCGCTGCGCAGAGATCCTGGTTCTGGGACCACATTGGCCCGGAGCATCTGATCTGCCGCTTGGGGCCCAGTAATTGACTGGGTCCTCAATCTGATGAGGTCCTGAGCTGTCCGTCCTGTCAGAGGAAGCTGTTCGGTGGAGAGTCTGCCTGAGGAGTGCCAAGAGAGAGGCTGGCGTTCCAATAGGAAAACCTATCAGTCGGTAACCTAACCAAAACTATCTGAAGGAGATCTGGGTGTTGAATCTAATAGAGAGGATTCTGGACCACCATTTTCTTCAATCATTGAGAGGGTCTGTGGCAGAGACTTAACCCCAGGTTCGAGTGACACTCTCGCTGCCAGGCTGGTGAAAGAGGCCTGTCCAGGTGCACTGTACCCATTCCGGCTGGAGTGGCGAAATAGAAGTGGTCGTTGGAAGCAGGGCTGTTTGCCATCTACATACACCTGAATCTGTTGTTCTCCGTTTCTGCTATTTCTTCATTCTTCACCAAGTTCAACTGTTTGTTGGGTAAATAAAAGCACAGAAAAAACACCTGTCGTGTGGACATTACATTTACTACAACTCTCATCAAGTACCCTAGACGGCAGAGTTACAGAGGTAACATGCCACCCAAAACAAACCAGCAGCTCCTTCGGGGGTAGTGCTACATATACTGTATGTAATTATTTATTTCTACAAGATGACCATGTGACACCTTTACGCTTTTGTATGATCTGTTATGCATTTATAGGAATTTGCAGCTTTCAGTGCACTACTTACTGAGCATTTCTTCACTTTATTTTAACACCATACGGATATCATAATTTTTTGGAAGTATTATTTATTGAGCATTTGATTATTTATTGAGCTATTTTTTAGAATTTTGTTATTTATTGAATAAATGTTCATTGCCTCTGCTAAGTGTACATGTCACTAAGCACTATTGCACTTTATTTTCATTCACAGCGCAGCACTATTTTTACGTTTATACTCTCAAACCAAGTTTTTACTGTATTTCATACATTCCTGGAAGAATTCACGGTCTTACAACCTTTAACGAGTCTGGTAAGTTCAAGATCAGGTAGGGGCCAAGGCAATCAATAGAAGCTTCTGAAGGTTTTGCTCCGGTGGGAGGAAGATAAGCTTGCTTCAGAGTGGCCTGGGTGGAGACCATCACCGACAGGTGGATACTGGATATCATTACATAGTTACACAAGTAGGTTGGAAAAAGTCCATCTAGTTTCAGTGGCATCTCCAGCTTTCATATTTAGGGGGGGGGGGGGAACAGGGACAAAAGTAGGGGGGCCAACTATAAAATGCAATTATTTATATATATATATCCTGGGGTCCTTTACTACAATCCCACAATGAGACCTTTCACATGTTCTGCAGTGAGCTTCCCTTCCTGGGGCCCCCCAGGGTGGCAGAAAACAAGAGATATATGTCTCCAGCACACCAAGAAAATATAAAGGTCCAAAGCAGTGGGAGAACTATCAGGGTTGCAAAGGTTGTCTTTCCACCGGGCCCTGGTGTTCTGCCACTGTGGGGTTCCCCAGCTGTCCTGTCCCTGCTATTGACAGCGCTGGTCTGGCATCTGTCTCCTTGGCAGCGGTGGCAGTCTCCCCCACAGTGCTCATGGAGTCCTTCCTACAACTCGCTCTGTGCCAATGAGGATGCAGGGGAAGGAGCAGATCAGGCGGCTGTGTGAGCGCTCACATTCTGCAGTGTCAGTGAGCAGAGGGAGGGGGGAGGAATCCCCGCAGAAGCTTACTGGGGACACTCTCCCCCTCAGGAGAGACTGTGTTACTCCAGCGGCGGCCCGAACAAAATACAAAAAAACAAATACATTTGGTGGGGCACAGCATATTGTTGGGGGGGGGTCAGGGTCCCCTCTGCCCCCCCCCCCCTAGAGACGCCATTGTCTAGTTTAACCAATAGAAAAATAAACCTCTATAAACACAATACTATACCATCACAGTTGATCCAGAGGGAGGCAAAAAAAAACACTATGAAGCAAAATTCAATTTGCTAGAGTGGGGGGGGGGGGGGGTGAAATTGCCTTCTGATCCCACCAGAAGGCAATCAGATGTTCCTTAAATATATTCTCTGGTGTTATTACCTATAAATGTTAGCACTCAGTTATATTTTGTGCATTTAGAAATACATATGGTGGTCAAATCTGTTTTCCTCCAGGTGCAAAGGTGTTCGTTTGTCCTTTGTAATGACCTTAACCACTTCGGCCCCGAGGTATTTGGCTGCCCAACGACCGGGCCATTTTTAGAGATTCGGCACTGCGTCGCTTTAACTGACAATTGCTCTCCGGCGCCCCCCTACCTATGGCCACATGCGATATTGCATGCCAATGAAGTCAACGCAAAACTAATTATTATTGTTTTTATTGACGTCTATGGGGAAACTTGTTTCAATATGCGAGTACTGTGCATTACCCCCCTCCAATACTTACCTGAACCCCCTCCATAACTCACAACTTTTTAAAATGGGAATGAGGGACACCTATTGGCAAAGGAATGTAGTCATAGGACACACACCCCGCCACGCCCCTTAAAAGGAGAATTATGCAAAAAAAAAAATCTTTTTTTTTTACCACTACTATTCCTTTATATTGGCTTTGGAAAGTTACAAATGCAGCAATTTAGAAATTGGATGAAAAGTCTAGCTCTGGGAAACAGTTTTTGAAAGATAAAAAGTGAATTTTATATACAACCAAATAGATCCGACCAAAATTAAGGACAAATGAGGAGGAAAGAGGGACAGAGGGACATTGCTTCAAATTAGGGACAGTCCCTTGAAATCAGGGACAGTTGGGAGCTATGCCTATCTCTGTCCACGAGTGACTCAGCCGTCCGAGACTCTCCCTCCTGATTGGCTGAGATACAGCAGCCGCACCCAGGGCTGGACTGGGACAGAAATTTGTCCCTGGACTTCATCCAGACTAGCCCACTTTGACAGGTCTCTCCCCTAGTGGCCGGACAACTCCCGCACCCCTCCCCCCCCCCGGCCACCCAAACCCCCTTCACTAGCCACTAGCCATTCTACTTTATTAGAGTAGAACGGCTGGTACTGGTACCCCTAGGCAGTACCAGTGGGAAAGCTAAACATTATTTCACCCGGGGCAAAGGAGAAACTTAGGCAAGGGAGAAAGGGAGAAACTCCCAGGCCATAGCTGTTGAGTCAGCTGTCTGTCCCCTCCCTCATGCTCCTCTGTCATCGTTCCTGCCCCTCTGGTCCTCCCCCTGCTTCTTTGTTTCCCCCAGATGAGCGCTGCGGGGAGGGAGAGGAGGTGAGCTCTGTGGGAAGGCAGAGACAGCGTTGCAGAGGGGGGCGGTGGTCCTCTGTCACTGCATCTGGCCCACTGAGCCATCGGCCCACTGGGAAACTCCCTGTAGTCCCAATGGTCAGTCCATCCCTGGCCGCATCATTGGCTCCCTGCTGTTGTCAATCAATTCCAATCAGGAGAGTGAGGGGGTGGGGACGAACCAGGGCTCATTGCCTGAATGGACTCACCAGTGTGACTCAGCTCAGGTGCCCCCATAGCAAGCTGCTTGCTGTGGGGGGCACTCAATAGGAGGGAGGGGCCAGGAGAGCCAAAGAAGGACCCAAGAAGAGAAGGATCCGGGCTGCTCTGTGCAATTCCACTGCACAGAGCAGGTAAGTATGACATGTTTGTTATTTTTATGAAAAAAAAAAAAAGAGACTTTCCAATCACTTACATTTTTTCATTTCTACATTCTGCGTTCCCACTTTAAGACCTCTACATTTTCAGTTCATCCCCAGCACAGAAATAGATTCCACGGTGAATGTGTTTTGGATCACAGACCTGAGCGTTTCCTGCGTCCCCTTCATGTTAATGAGCCGGTTTATTGCCGAAGTCTGGAGTTTATAGGAACCGCAGGAGGTAGCAATGCTTCATTAGGATTTGAAAGCTGTAAAATTTGAAAGGATAGTTCCATTCTTTATGATCTCGAATTATGTAACCGAGAAAGGCGTCGGCATGTAACTTATACAATCCCAAAGTAACTCAGAATGTTTTCATTTTCACACTTTGCAAAGACCATCTGGGATGATTCTGTAGGAGGGATATCAATATCAGGAGGAGTACAAATGAATAGATAAGAAGAGAAAGCCTGACCATACGCGGAATGAGAACTAATCAATCATAGATGCGATTGTTTCCAATGATCCTTCACTCAAAAAAGAGATACAACATAGAAAAGATCGATTTGGTAGGCTGATGAATCGTTCCTCCCTCCGATCGTTTACATACAAATGATCAGTTACTGCAATCTCTTTCTGAAAGATAGAATCTGCAATAGAGGTGGATTGATTGCACTATGGCCTGCAGGTTGTTTTCAATTCATGACCCCCCATGGCCAGTTTAATGGGATCATACATAATGGCAGAGCTTTTTTTCTCAGAAAATAGGTGCAGGAACTCAACCACGACCCCGTTCAGATTTCACAAACAGTAGAAGGGTCTTACAGGGGCATTAAATACCAGAATTGCACTAATACAGAGTGCAGAGTTCAGGGGGGGTTACACACAGAGTGCAGAGCTGTCACTTGTAAACACAGAAACCAGACTTCTGTGTTTACAAGTGATTGTGGTGAGCAGGCACCAAAGGGTCTGAGCCAAAGGTGGTGGAACTGAGTTCCCCCAGAAAAAAAGCCCTGCATAATGGTCAATGTACACAGACATGTGTGTTCCACTAATGCCATGGATTAGTGGAGAATTCCTCAAGGGTTTGAAATGTGGTTTCTGAATTTCATGTTGAGTTTGAAAGGAGTTGAAGCATTTCAACGCCTTCCATTTAAGTCTATGGTAACGCGTCACAACGGCGCCAGCATGCGTTTGTGGTGCGGTCCTAACGCCCAAAAAAACACATGTGAACAATGCTGCAAACGCACATAGGGGGCCAGATTCACGTAGAATCCGCGGCGGCGTATTTACAAACTTACTGGAGCAAGTGCCGTATTCTCCAAGCACTTGCTCCTTAATTTGCAGCGGCATATTGTAAATGGCCCGGCGTATGGCTGCGTAATTCAAAGGGGGTGGCTTGTATTTAAATTAAGCGCGCCCCCGCGCCGATCGAACTGCGCATGCGCCGGCCGTAAAAATAGCCCAGTGCGCATTCTCCAGCTCATGACGGAAAACGTCAATGAAGCCGACGTGGGCGTCATTGACGTAAAGCCCTATTCGCGAACGACTTAGTAAAACGACGTAGACGACGGAAAAAGACGACGCTGTCCCGACGCCATACTTAACATGGCATACGGCGGACTGACGTAAGGTTACCCCTCATATAGCAGGGGTAACCTTACGCTTACGGAAACGACGTAAACGACGACGAGGCGGCGCAAAAACGTTCGGGAATCGGCGTATCAGGCTCATTTGCATAGTCAAATGAGAATACAACGTAAACGCTACCTAGCAGCCAGAGAAGAATTACATCTAAGATCCGACGGTGTAAGTGTCTTACACCTGTCGGATCTACGCCGTATCTATGCGTAAGTGATTCTAGGAATCACACGCATAGATACCTGGGCCAAAGATACACCGTCGGATCTCTTTTGACAATCTGGCCCTCTGTGTTTTTTGGGAGCGTTTTTAACACTCATTAAATGCACCTATTAACACGCATTAACAGGCTGCACTGATGGGCACTGATAGGCGCCATTGATGAGCAATAATGGGTGGAACTTATAGGCGGCACTTATAAGCGGCATTGTTGTGCCCTGATAGGTGGCAGTGATAGGCAGTACTCATGGGCACTAATAGAAAGCACTGATGACCACTGATAGGCAGCACTGATGAGCACCAATTGGCGGCAGAGGCGGCTCTAGGCTTTGTGAGGCTTTAGGCAAAACTTGACATGGGTCCCACTCTCTTCCATGATGGGAAAAATAATTCAAGGACAAGAGCCTCTTCCCCACAACCCTGGCCAGTGGTTGTGGGGGTCTGCGGGCTTATCGGAATCTAGATGCCCCCTTTAACAAGGTGGCCCCCAGATCCTGCTCTTTAATAACTAAGGGGCAGGGGCCATCCAGTGATGTCACCTTGTGACGTCATTAACTGAGGGCATGCTGGGTCATTGACATCAAAAGGGATGGTGTCACCGATATTCCCTGGTTGTTAGGGATGCTGGCGGCCCTGCTTCTGAGTCAGAACTGTCCCTCAAAACTGGGGTAATGCATAGGGTAAGTTAGGCGGGCGCGAGGCCCCTGTGAGTGCAAGGTCTTAGGCGCCGTACACACGGCCGAGGTTCTCGCTGAAAACCAGCGAGAACCTCGCTGGAATGCACATTCCAGCGAGGACCTCGGCCGTGTGTACGGTCTCGGCGAGCTTCCCGTCGGGAAGCCCGTCGAGCCGAAATAGAGAGCACGCTCTCTATTTCCTCGACGGCCCGCCTGGAAGAATGGCTGGTTGCCATTCCCGACGGGCGGGTCGCCGAATTCGACGGCCGGGAGAGAACCTCGACGGGCGGAACGATGTGTTCCGCCCGTCGAGGTTCTCTGCCGTGTGTACGGCGCCTTAGGCGACCACCTAATTTGCCTAATTAAAGAGCCGCCTCTGATTGGCGGCATTGATGATCAGTGCATTGATAGGGGGCATTAATGAGCACTGATAGGCAGCACTGATAGACACTAATTGGCGGCAATGATGAGCACTGCACTGATAGGGGATATTTATGAGCACTAATAGGCAGCACTGATAGATGGCACGGATGGGCACTGATAGGCAGCATTGATGAGCACTGATAGGCTGCACTAATGGGCGGCACTCATAGGTTGCATTGATGGGCACCGATAGGGGGCACTGATGAGCACTAATAGGTGGCACTGATGGGCAGCACGTATAGGTGGCACTGATGGGCACTAATAGGCAGTACTGGTGGTCCCTGATGGGGCGGCACTGATAATCAGAGTCCCACTTACCAATGTAAACAATGTACTGACCCTCTTGTTGGTTAACAGCTCTCCTTTCCTCACACAGACACAGTGTGGGAGGAAAGGACTGCCAACAACTGGCAAGTCTGTTTACATGTCATCGCCCCTAGTGTTAACCTGTTCCCTGCCAGTGACATTTATACAGTAAACAGTGCATTTTTATAGCTCTGATCGCTGTATAAGTGTCAATGGTCCCAAAAAAGTGTCAAAAGTGTCCGATCTCTTCGCCGCAATGTTGCATTCCCACTAAAAATCACTGATCGCCGACATTACTAGTAAAAAAATATAATAATAAAAATAAATCTATCCCTATTTTGTAGACGCTACAACTTTTGCGCAAACCAAGCAATAAACACTTATTGTGATTTTTTTTTTTTTTTTTTTTACCAAAAATATGTAGAAGAAAATATATGAGCCTAAACTGATGAAGACATTTTTTTTTTTTTTTTGGGGATATTTATTAAATATTTAGTAAAAAGTAAAAAATGTTGTGTTTTTTTTTCAAAATTGTCGCTCTTTTTTTGTTTATAGCACAAAAAGTAAAAACCAGGGAGATGATCAAATAGCAACAAAAGAAAGCTCTATTTGTGGGGGAAAAAGGGACATAATTTTGTTTGGGTACAGCATCGCACAACCACGCAATTGTAAGTTAAAGCAACGCAGTGCAGTATCGCAAAAAAATAGCCTGGTCATTAAAGGAGTTGTAAAGGTAAAAAATGTTTTCCCTAAATAGCTTCCTTTACCTTAGTGCAGTCCTCCTTCACTTACCTCATCCATCCATTTTGCTTTTAAATGTCCTTATTTCTTCTGAGAAATCCTCACTTCCTTTTCTTCTGTCTGTAACTCCACACAGTAATGTGAGGCTTTCTTCCTGGTGTGGAAAAAGCCTCTTGAGGGGGGAGGGGGCAAGCAGGAGGGTCAGGACACTCTCTACTTTGCAGATAGAGAAAGGAGCTGTGTGTTAGTGGGCGTCCTGACACTCCTACTCGCCCCCTCCCCCCTCAAGAGGCTTTTTCCACACCAGGGAGAAAGCCTTGCATTACTGTGTGGAGTTACAGACAGAAGAACAGGAAGTGAGGATTTCTAAGAAGCTATAAGGACATTTAAAAGCAAAATGTAAGGATGAGGTAAGTGAAGGAGGACTGCACTAAGGTAAAGGAAGCTATTTAGGGAATTTTTTTTTTTAACCTTTACAACCCCTTTAAGGGGGCAAATCTTCCGTTCCTTAAGTGGTTAAAGAACACGACATACATGGATATGGAAAATGATTATAGACACTGACATACACACACCAACACAGGTTGAACTGGATGGACTATTGTCTTTATTCAATCTTACCAACTATATAACTATATGAAACTATGTCTTGGGGTGTTTTTATTATGTATTGTTTAATCAGTAAATTATTTCCCACTGTGCACCTCCCTAGCTAGTTAGAAATGAATGGATTGCACAGCCTTTTCTCTTTTTGCTGTGTACAGTAAACACATGACAGGTCTTCAGCTATGTTGTCTAAATCTCTCAAGTTTTACTGCATCACAGCGAGAAATCGCATAACCTCCAGCAAAGCTTGCTCTTATCCGAAATGTGTGTGCTAAGTGAATTATATAATAACAAGACCCAAACAGTCTTAATACTAACAAGTCTGAAAAAGTGTTATTTTTCTTGCAATACAAATAATCATCCAGTGCAGTAAAACAGATCTCAAAATTTGTTGTGCTCCACCACCTCCAACAGGACTGTACACACCAGTGGAATTTCCGTTGGAAAAAAATCGCATGGTTTTTCCGACGGAATTTCGCTCAAGCTGTTTTGCATACACACGGTCGAACCAAATTCTGACTGTCAAAAACGCAGTGACGTACAACACATCCGACGGCAGTATAAAACGAAAGTTCAATTCCAACGGCACCATCCTTCGGGCTACTGTTCCTGATCTCTGGGAGTTCTGGACCAGATTGGGCTCCCAATTATATGTACTCCTCAAGCTACAAATTTTCTTTTCCACGGAGTTGATGTCTGCCCTGGGGTCCAAAGGCTTTGCACATTCCAGCAGTTTCTCCAGCATTGCCTTCCTCTTTCTTTTGTTATGACCCAGAATAAACTGATATTTTTGTTTCAAAAAAATACTTGCCTATGTGCTTTTCTTCAAATATGACAGTTTGGTTGTGGGTAGGCAGGTACATTTCAAAAATACAATGTCAAATTAACAAGGGACACCAACCAACCTCCTTGAGGTTAAAAAAATAGAAGATTATAATGTTCTTGTGGTAACTTGACACACAATATATATATATATATATATATACACAGTGCCTTGCGAAAGTTTTCGGCCCCCTTGAACTTTGCGACCTTTTGCCACATTTCAGGCTTCAAACATAAAGATATAAAACTGTAATTTTTTTGTGAAGAATCAACAACAAGTGGGACACAATCATGAAGTGGAACGAAATTTATTGGATATTTCAAACTTTTTTAACAAATAAAAAACTAAAAAATTGGGCGTGCAAAATTATTCAGCCCCTTTACTTTCAGTGCAGCAAACTCTCTCCATAAGTTCAGTGAGGATCTCTGAATGATCCAATGTTGACCTAAATGACTAATGATGATAAATAGAATCCACCTGTATGTAATCAAGTCTCCGTATAAATGCACCTGCACTGTGATAGTTTTAGAGGTCTGTTTAAAGCGCAGAGAGCATCATGAAGAACAAGGAACACACCAGGCAGGCCCGAGATACTGTTGTGGCAAAGTTTAAAGCCGGATTTGGATACAAAAAGATTTCCCAAGCTTTAAACATCCCAAGGAGCACTGTGCAAGCGATAATATTGAAAAGGAAGGAGTATCAGACTTGATTACACACAGGTGGATTCTATTTATCAGCATAAAATCACAGTGAATAACTCTGCTTTTGTCTCTCACATATACACATGTGCACTACAGTTAGGTTCTTAGCAGGTTTAGCTGTATATACATGTAGGTTTAATATATATATATATATATATATATATATATATATATATATTAGCGACCTAGGACAGGTTCTAGCTGGCCAGCTACACGTGCAACGCTGTATCCAAATTAAATGTGCGTCCTTTTTTTCCTACAAGCAGAGCTTTCTTTTGGAATTATTTGATCACCTCTGTGGTTTTTATTTTTTGCACTATAAACAAAAAAAGAGCAACGATTATGTAAAAAAATAAATAAAAAATATGGGGTTTATTTACAAAAGGCAGATCCACTTTGCATTATAAGTCCAAACTACAAGTGCAAAGTGCACTTGAAATTGCACTGAAAGTGCACTTGGAAGTGCAGTCGCTGTAGATGTGAGGGGGTAGATCTGAAATGAGGGGAAGCTCCGCTGATTTTATTATCCAATCATGTGCAAGCTAAAATGCTGTTTTTTTATTTTCCTTGCATGTCCCCCTCTGATCTACTTTCAGTGCACTGTCAAGTGTAGTTTGCACTCGTAGTGCAAAGTGGATTTGCCTTTAGTAAATACACCCCCCCCCCCCCCATTGTGTAAGTCCCGCTGTGTAAGTCTATGGAGTGTGGCTCTATAGACACACAGGTCGAGGGCCGGGAAGAGCCAAGATCCCCAGCCGGGATCAGAACCACTCTGCGCAATACCACTGCACAAAGCAGGTGAGTATAATATGCTTGTTATATTAATTTAAAAAAACCTAACTTTAGTAACAATTTAAAGTGGTATTAAAGGTTCAGCTTTGTGCAGTGGTTTTGCACAGATCAGTAGCTTACGTCATTTGCGTAATCGTGTGTCAGGCGTAAAGTTACCCCTGCTATATGAGGCGCAGCCAATGTTAACCACTTAAGCCCCGGACCAATATGCTGCTAAATGACCCAAGGGGTTTTTGCAATTCGGCACTGCGTCACTTTAACAGACAATTGCGCGGTCGTGCGACGTGGCTCCCAAACAAAATTTGCGTCCTTTTATTCCCACAAATGGAGCTTTCTTTTGGTGGTATTTGATCGTCTCTGCGTTTTTTTTTTCCGCTATATACAATAAACAAAAAATCTATATTTTTAACTTTTTGTTATAAGAATAATCAAATAAACTAAATTTTAGTCAAACATTTAGGCCAAAATGTATTTAGCCACATGTCTTTAGTAAAAAAAAATCGCAATAAAAAAAAATAGCTAACTAGCGGGAACAGCGACACTAATACAGCGATCAGAAAAATGATCGCTTAGTGACACTGGCCATAGGGAGTGAAAGGGTTAACCAGGGCGGTGATCAAGGCTGTCACACTGCCTGTCACACTGACAATAAATGCAGTGATCAGTACATATATGATCACTGCAATCAGTGACACTGTGACAGGGGAGTGGGGAGGTGATCGTAAGGGGTTAACGTGCCTGCGTGTCCTGGTGTCAGTGTAATGTTGTGCAGACTTACAGTGTGATGTCTTCTCTCCTCAGCGGCGGTTGAAAAAAACGCCGAGAGCAGAGATCACATCACTTCCTTCTTCCTGTGTTTACTCAGGAGGAGAAAGTGACACTGCAGGGAGCGCGCGCATTGGCTGGGAGCGATCCAGAGGGGGCGGACAAAAACGAACCGCCGCCCCCTCAGCAGGGATCGCTCGTACAGCAAACCGGACCGCCGCATCGGGGGGGTTCCCGATCGGACCCCTGACCCACATCAATGAAGCCACGTATATATACGTTAATGCGCCTGTCCGTGCCATTCTGCCGACGTAAATGTACATGCGGCGGTCCTTAAGTGGTTAGGTATGGACGTCGGGACAGCGTCGTTTCCGTAAGCCGATTCAGAATGGGGCTGGGTGTAAGTTACGTTCACATCGTTTTCAATGACTATTTGCGATGTGATTTGGAGCATGCGCACTGGGATACGTTCACGGCCTGCGCATGCGCAGTTCGGAAAAAGCGTCAATTGCGCGGGTCACAATTCATTTACATGGATCACGCCCCCTACCTGCCTATTTTAAATTAGGCGCTCTTACGCCGGCCCATTTATGCTACGCCGCCGTAACTTTGGGCGCAACTTCTTTGTGAATACGGCACCTGCCTCTCAAAGTTACGGCAGCGTAGCGTAAACAAGATACGCTACGCCCGCACAAAGTTACAGCGGGCTATCTGAATCTGGCCCAGAATGTTTTTACCTTCATACATAGAATGCATGACGGTAAAATAAAATCCTTCAGCCTTTACCACCACTTTAACGGTACCAAAAACTGGAAGCGATTAAACTCAGTATTTGGAGAGGTCTCTTTTACGTTTTCGCCATTGATTACATCCCAAACCAGCGTGCGGCTTCGAGATACTATGCAAATGTGTCCACATGAGAACTTTGTTTTAATCACATGAAGCACATTTAGTAGGACCTTTGCTGGCCAGCAAATCTGGGCCCTGAAGTCTAGTATTTTATGTGCGCGGTGAATTACCCCTGTGTTGTGCCCCTCCCTTGCTAGTTATAAACTGATTGAGCGGCCTCCTGTTTTTCACTCTCAGCCCCTCTTACTTTCAGTCTACAAAGTGTATCTACCTAATTAATTTTAAACTGAGCCTTGTTAACTCAGCTCTGTGTTATCAGTGGTTTGTCCATGGAGACTAATTAAATGTGTGATTACTTCTAGTTGCAAAGATAATGATAACATTTTGGACAATGGCTCCTCATTAGTTGTTTCCTTTGGTTGTGTGTGCATTACTAAATTTTGCGCAGTAGTTTACCAACTTTCTCAAATATTTCTGGAAGCTGGAGTGGTAATTACACAATACTGCGCTTATGGGCCAGATTCAGGAACAGTTAGGCTGGCGGATCCAGTGATCCGCCAGCCTAACTGTGACTTTAAGCCGGCGTTTCTGTTTTCTGTAACCAGAAAACAAGAAACGCCGGGTTGGAGTTCCGATGCGAGCAGCGTAACTGAGTTTCGCCATCGCATCGTTACTTCAACTTAAAAATGGCGCCGGGGGCGTTCCCGCCAATTTACGCTCAAAAAATATGTTAATGAGCGGAAATCGGCAATTCACGATCGAATTCCGGCGCGACGCAATGACGATACGACGTTTCCGGACGGGATACGCGGCGCATAGATATACCTACATGGGGTTGGAGTATCCTATGTTAGGTATAGGCGTCGTCATCGCGTCGGGAAAAAAAAAAAAAACGTCGCTTGCGTAAAACGTTCATGAATGGGAATGTGACGTCATTGACGTTCATTCACAGAATTTGGAGCATGCGCACGGGGATGTTTTGACACTCGACGCATGCGCAGTACGTTGGCGGCGGGATCGCGCTTAGTTAGAATACTACACGCCCCGTACCCGCCCAATTTGAATTCCGCCGGCTCATTTGCGCTGCGCTGCCGCAACTTTAGGAGCAAGTGCTTCGTGAATAACAGCACTTGCTCCTAAAATTTCTGCAGCGTAACGCAAATGAGAAGCGTTACTCTGGAGCAAAGATGCTCCAATCTACCTGAATCTGGCCCTATGTGTTTTTTTGATGCACAGTGTTGACCATAATAATAACTATAGAGGAACCTCGGATTGCGAGTAACGCGGTTAACGAGCGTTTCGCAATACAAGCACGGTATTTCATAAAATCCTAACTCAGTTTGCGAGTGTTGTTTTACAAAACAAGCAGGATTCAGGCTAAAAGTAGTGTGTAGTACCGTGTTTGGCCGGAGTTGGGGGTGCTCCGGCGCAGTTCGAAAACGGCCGGGGCAGTTCCGCTGACTTCGGCAAACCTTTCGGCTCGAGAACGGAGTTATTCCGAGGTTTACCAAAGTCACCCAAACTGTCCTCTGGCCTTTCCAGACGTTTCAGAGGTTTTCCAGTGCCCCCCGCCTCTGGCCACATGCGGTATTGCATGCTATTGAAGTCAATGCGGAACAAATTATTTTCATTTCCATTGACTTCAATAGGGAAACTCGCTTTGATATGTGAGTAGTTTGGATTACAAGCATTCTACTGAAACGGATTATGCTCGTAATCCGAGGTTTTACTGTAATAAATTTGAATCTGATTGCAAACAATGCAAACTGAGTCTATAGCAGTGATGGCAAACCTTGGCACTCCAGCTGTTTTGGAACTACATTTCCCATGATGCTGCAGATTGCATGAGCATCATGGGAAATGTAGTTCCAAAACAGCTGGGGTGCCAAAGTTCGCCATCACTGGTCTATAGGGTAAAGTGGTGATCACTCTTAACCACTTGCCGGCCGGCTCACGCCGATACACGTTGGCAGAATGGCACACCTGTGTCAGTCCACGATAGCAGGATAGCAGGCGCACGCCACGGGAGCGTCCTCATGGGTTCCGCGGACTCGATGTCTGCTGGTGGCACGCGATTGAGGCAGAACGGGGAGATGCCTAGGTAAACAACGCATTTCCCTGTTCTGCCTAGCAACATGACAGGGATCTACTGCTCCCTGTCATCGGGAATAGTGATCTCTGTCATGTCACTGGTAGCCCATCCGTCCTACAGTTAGAACACTGTGAGGAAACACAGTTAACCCCCTTGATTGCCCCCTAGTGTTTAACCCCTTCCCTGCCAGTGTCATTTACACAGTAATCAGTGGCTATTTTTAGCTCTGATCGCTGTATAAATATCAATGGTCCCAAAATAGTGTTAAAAGTGTCCGATCTGTCAGCTGCAATGTCACAGTCCCAATAAAAATCACAGATCACCACCATTACTGAAAAAAGTTATAATAAAAATGGCATAAATCTATTCCCTAGTTTGTAGGCGCTATGGCCCGGATTCAAATACATCGGCGCATATTTATGCCGCCTTAGCGCATCTTCTTTACGCTACACAGGAGCAACGCAGAGAGGCAAGCATGGAATTCACAATGCAAATGCTCCCAACATTGTGCCGACGTAGCGTATATTACTAGGTGTAAGTCAAAGTAGGTGGAAGTGGGCTGGAGGTGGGCGTGATACATTTAAATGAAGCGTGACCCCATGCAAATGATGGGCTGAGCTTCAGACAAGTACTTAAAATGAACTGCGCATGCGTCGTACCTTGGACGCATCCCAGTGCGCATGCTCACAATCACGTCGAAACAACTGGCTGAGATACGTCGAATCACTGCCTATGACGTGAATGTAACCTACGCCCAGCCCTATTCACATACAACATAAACAACGTAAAATTTGATGGCGTTCATTTCCTGGTCCATACCTTTGCATGAGTCGCGCCTCCAATATGGGGAATAACTTTACGCCGGACGTAAACCTTACGCAAATCGCTTAAAACATGCGCCGGGCGCAAGTACGTTCGTTAATCGGCGTATCTCCCTCATTTGCATATTTGCATCGAAAATCAATGGGAGTACCAAATGCGTCCAGCGTAACTATGCGCCCACTATACGCCGGCATAGGCAAGTTACGTTGGTCGGATGAAGACTGTTTTTAGGCGTATCTTAGTTCTGTGGGCACGGCACACAGATACGACTGCGCATATTTATACTTACACACGATCAGACAGGTCCGGACCGTTTTCATCGGACCACGCTGAAGTGGTCTGTTGGTCTGATGTGCGTACACACCATCGGACCAAAATCCCCTCGGACGCGGTGATGTAGAACACAACGACGTGATGGAAAAACAAAGTTCAATGCTTCCAAGCATGCATCGACTTGATTCTGAGCATGCGCGGGTTTTTAGTCCGATGATTTTGTGTACTAACCATCGAACCTGTCCGACGGACAGGTTTTCAGCAGACATTTTTTCAAGCAAGTTTTGAAACTTTGGTCCACTGAAAAACGGTCCGATAGGCCGTACACACGATCGAACATGTCCGCTGAAACTGGTGTGCGGACCAGTTTCAGCGGACATGTTCGATCGTGTGTACTCGGCCTTACGTGGCGTATATCGAGATACGTCATATAGTGCTTTGTGAATCCGGGCCTATAACTTTTGCACAAACCAATCAATATATACTTTTTGTGATTTTTTTTTTTGCAAAAATATGTAGAAGAATACGTATCGGCCTTAACTGATGATGACATTTTTTTTTTTTTTTTGTGGGATATTTATTAAAGGCAAAAAGTAAAAAATATAGGACCAGATCCACATACCTTTGCCACCAGCGCGGCATGGCCCATTTACACTACGCCGCTGTAAGTCACATCGGCGTATCCTTATCCTCAAAGAGTAACTTACGGCGGCGTAGCGTAAATGGGCCGGCGTACGCGGGTGTAATTCAAATTTACTATTTGGGGGCGTGTTTTATTATAATTATGAATGACCCGACGCAAACAACGCTTTTTTTTAACTGCGCATGCGCCGGCCGTGGACGTATCCCAGTGCGCATGCGCGAAATCACATTGCAAAACATCAATAAAAAACGACGTGAACGTAACTTACGCAAATCCCTATTCGCGAACGGTTTACGCAAACGACATGAACGACGGAAAAATCGACGCTGGCCCGATGTCCATACTAAACATTACCAACGCCTCTATACAGCAGGGGTAACTTTACGCCGGACCTACGCTTACGCAAACGACGTAAAAACACTGCGCCGGCCGTACGTACGCTCGTGAATCGGCGTATCTAGCTCATTTGCAAATTTTTCGCGGACACACAACGGAAGCGCCCGTAGCGTCCAGCATCTAAGATACGACGGTGTAAGAATCTTATGCCAGTCGTATCTTAGCGTAAGTCCGGCGTATCATGTTTTCTGGATAGAAAACAATAACACGCCGGCGGGAAATTCGAATTACGCCGGTGTATCTGTAGATACACCAGCGTAATTCCTTTGTGGATCTGGCCCATAGCTTTTTTTTCCAAAATCGTTTGTCTTTTTTTTTTTTATAGCGTAAAAAAAAAAAATGCAGAGGTTATCAAATACCACCAAAATAAAGCTCTATTTGTGGGGAAAAAAGGACGCCAATTTTGTTTGGGTACAGTGTCGCATGACGGAGCAATTGTCAGTTAAAGCGACGCAGTGCCTAATCGCCAAAAATACTATGGTTATTAAGGGGGTAAAATCTTCCGGGGCAATTTTTTTTCCTTCCACCTTCCCCCTACACCATTTTTTTTTCTTTAATTTGGCTATTGCCGGGAAATGGCGGCATTCTTTATATTTACATTCATCTGTCAGTGGGGAAGCCCACTGACAGATACGTCATGTTGTTAAGGACGCAGGCGGCTGGCTTTCCGGCCGTTGCTTAACAGCCAGCTAATTCTGCACACAAAATTCAGATTTTTCAACCGTTTCGAATTCTAATCGTTTTCTGAGAAGAAAAAAGAACAATACGCTCTTTTTTTGTTTATAGCACAAAAAATAAAAACCACAAAGGTGATCAAATACCACCAAAGGAAAGCTCTATTTGTAGGGAAAAAAGGACGCCAATTTTGTTTGGGTACAACATCGCACGACCACGCAATTGTCAGTTAAAGCGACGCAGTGCCGAAACGCAAAAAATGGCCTGCCCATTAAGGGGGCAAATCCTTCCGGGGCTGAAGTGGTTAAACAAAGCAAATAAACTTCAAATAAACTTGCGGCATTAGTCTTTTTTCCCCCATGGAAAGCAGGGCTCATCATTACCTACCTGTATATGTTGTTTTGAATCATTTAAAACATTTTCCTTTTTTTAAGACCATAAAATATTTTTTTGCGTGCCATAAGGCAGCGCACAGAGGAGGAAGCGTAAAGGTTACAAAATGTTACATAAACATAAAAGCAAATTGTTCATTTGTATAGGCGGCATTGCTTATGTTGAGTTAACAGTAAAGCGAGGAATCGTCTCGGATGATTCTATTGTGCGGCGCGCCTATTCATACACTGGAGATGATTTCATGAGCTGTAATGCTGCAGTTCACGCCGCCAAGTGAACTGTATAATAGATATGGCATTAACATGAACAGTATGCCTAACCAAGGGCAGAAGATTAGGAGTAACAAAATATGTATACAAATGTAACAATTCCATTATATTTCTGCATTATTTGCAAGCCATTGTGATATGAATGTGAGCGCTCCCAGCACAGAACAGTGGAGCCGCCTGATGTATAAATGTGTAGGAAATACATGTATAGAATGTTTACCTTCTTAGTTCACCCTAAAGAAATCAACTGGATGAAACGCGTTGGAAAGATTGGGGCCATGTGATGTCATACTAGGAAGTGATGAGGACTCCTGAAAAATATACAAGCTTTATCAGCCTTTCTGGACCTTTATCAGTGATATTAGCAACCCCTAGCAGACTCTCAGATGTCACTCTATAACAGTGGTCTCTAAACTGCGGCCCGGGGCCAGTTGTGGCCCTTTGCTTGCTTTTATCTAGTCCTCTGGCACTATTTCCTCCACAAATACCTGTAATGAGGCTTAATTCCTCCCAGTGACACCAATGAATGGGACATAATTCCTCCCAATGACACCAATGGTGGGGCACAATTTTTCCCAATGATACAATTAATGTTGCCCAATGGCACCGATGATGGGGCACAATTCCTGCCAGTGACACCAAATATAGGGAACATTTCTCAGTGACATCAACGACAGGGAACAATTCCTCCTATTGACACCGATGATGGGGAATTATTTCTCCCACGGACACCAATGATGAGGCACTATTCCTCCCACTGACACCAATGATGAGGCACTATTACTCCCACTGACACCTATGATTGGGAATTATTCCTCCCACTGACGCCAATGATGGGGAATTATTCTTCCCACTGACACCAATGACGAGGCACTATTCCTCCCACTGACACCAATGACGAGGCACTATTCCTCCCACTCACACCAATGATGAGGCACTATTACTCCCACCGACACCAATGATGGGGAATTATTCCTCCCACTGACACCAATGATAAGGCACTATTGGCAGCAATTGATTGGGGAACAGTAGCGCCAATTTATGGACACAGTGGCAGCATTTAATGGCCACACTGGCAGCAATTGATGGGGCACAGTAGCGCCAATTTATGGACACACTGGCAGCACTTGATGGGGCACAGTAGCGCCAATTCATGGACACAGTGGCAGCAACTGATGGACACACTGGAAGCAATTGATGGGGCACAGTAGCGCCAATTGATGGGCACAGTGGCAGCAATTGATGGGCACAGTGGCAGCAATTGATGGGCACAGTGGCAGCAATTGATGGGTACAGTAGCTGTATTTGGTGGCACAGTGGCGGCAATTGATGGGCACAGTGGCGGCAATATATGGGCACAGTGGCTGCGTTTGATGGGCACAGTGGCTGCGTTTGATGGCACAGTGGTGGCATTTGATGGGCACAGTGGCTGAGTTTGATGGGCACAGTGGCGGAAATTGATGGCACAGTGGCGGCAATTGATGGGCACAGCAACTGCGCTTGACGGGCACAGTGGCTGCGTTTGATGGGCACAGTGGCTGATTTTGATGGGGGTTTTTTTTTCAGTTTGTTTGATCCCCCAAAAAATTTGGAGCACCAGCCGCCACTGGGGCTGATATCATGTCAGATTCAGGTACTTACATTGTATTGATGAATACAGAGCTGCATTAATTTGTGTCTTTTCTATCTGTATGGAGTTCATCTTTAATTACTATAACAGGGTCACCAAATATAAACTAGACCAGGAGTGCGTCTGGAACGCATGTTCGCTCCCCCGGCTATGTAATCTGCATGAATCTTCTTGCTACCTCTGATTTATTTGATGAGATAGTTACTGGCTGCCTGGTTTGGGCAGCAGAGGCCGGGATGAAGTAGCCCAGCTACAAGGCTTTGATGTGAGCTAGTGCTACAGTCTCGAAAGGTTACACATTAAAATTTAATAACAAAACTAATGAGGCATTTCAGCACGGCGTTGGATGCCGATCCTCAGATAAAATCATTGTTAGAGAGCGATACAGAAATTAGTATAGCGCTGGAGCCCGAGCCGCTGCGAAAGCGAAAATATTTTTTTTTTACGCATTCTGGAATTTTCATCATAAAATAAACTGTCTTAATTTAGATTTTGCTTTCAACTCATCCCATCTGCTGAGGCAAAGGAAAACGTATGCTCTCCGTTGAGCCGGAGAACATTTCTTGAAACACAGACGGGAACGTCAATATTCTTTAGATGAAATATTCACTCCGTCTCGGGTTTTAAGCAAAAGGAAAAACAGTGACGCAGATTGTGTTGCAGAACAATATGGAAGCTAGCGGGCAGCGAGGAGCGCAATTCCGGAACAAAAATGGGGCCGTGATCTTCTTACATTGTAATTTACTGGTGATTAATGTATTTCAAGTTTGTGGGAATATCTCAAGGTGTATTTTACAGGTTGAAGAATCAACTTACTGTGAGATTTTGGTGGTTTTCTGGACTATGTTATCTTATGTAAACCCATTCACTGTGTAGGCAGGTGCAGTTAGTTCCTCTAGGGCAGGGCTCAAAATTTCAAGTTCTGAGCTACTAGCCAAGCCTCAAGGGTTACTTGCCACCAGTTGCCACACCCAACCCCTATGATGCCCCGCCTCTAAACACGCCCTCATAAATTATCTCATGAAATGACACTTACCGTATTTATCGGTGTATAACGCACGCTTTTTTTTTTCCTTGAAAATCAGGGGAAAATCGTGGGTGTGCGTTATACGCCGATCCCCGCTTCCCGCGCTGTGTTTGAATTGAGCCGCCGACATATACCGAGCGCAGTACACTCGGGTATACTCGGCCAGGCTCGGCTCCGCTCGCGGCCACGTCCTGTGCATTTTGTACGTCCTTTACACGAGAGCCGATCGTGGCCGAGCGTGCCCGAGTGTACTGCGCTCGGTATATGTAGGCGGAGCAGGGATCGGCTGAAGAACACAGCGGGGAGGACACCACGATGGCCGCAGAAGGACGCCGGACCGCCGAGAAGGACGCCGGACCGCCGATTAACGCCGGGCAAGACACCGATGAGGGGCATCTAAACTGTAAGTATTTTCTTTTTTTCAGGATTGGGGGTGCGCGCTATACGCCGGAGCGCGTTATAGCAAGATAAATACGGTAAATGTTTTATGCAGAAATAAGTTATAAAAATAAATATTAACAACAACTTTATCCATGCCCATCAGTGCAGGCTACCCGTGTCTATCAATGCAACCTCACCTGTGCCCATCAATGCAAACCTCACCCGTGTCCACCATGCAGCCTGCCCCTGTCCACCATGCAGCCTGCCCGTGTCCACCATGCAGCCTGCCCCTGTCCACCATGCAGCCTGCCCGTGTCCACCATGCAGCCTGCCCGTGTCCACCATGCAGCCTGCCCCTGTCCACCATGCAGCCTGCCCGTGTCCACCATGCAGCCTGCCCGTGTCCACCATGCAGCCTGCCCGTGTCCACCATGCAGCCTGCCCGTGTCCACCAATGCAGCCTGCCCGTGTCCACCAATGCAGCCTGCCCCTGTCCACCAATGCAGCCTGCCACTGTCCACCAATGCAGCCTGCCCCTGTCCACCAGTACAGCCTGCCCGTGTCCACCATGCAGCCTGCCCGTGTCCACCAATGCAGCCTGCCCATGTCCACCAATGCAGCCTGCCCATGTCCACCAGTGCAGCCTGCCCGTGTCCACCATGCTGTCTTTCTGTGCCCATCATGCTGCCTATCTGTGCCCATCATGCTGCCTATCTGTGTCCTACATGCTGCCTATCTGTGCCCAACTGCACATCATGCTACCTATCTGTGTCCTTCATGCTGCCTTTCTGTGTCCTTCATGCTGCTTATCTGTGCCCATCATGCTGCCTATCTGTGTCCTTTTTGCTGCTTATCTGTGCCCATCATGCTGCCTCTCTGTGTCCTTCATGCTGCCTTTCTGTGTCCTTCATGCTGCTTATCTGTGCCCATCATGCTGCCTATCTGTGTCCTTTTTGCTGCTTATCTGTGCCCATCATGCTGCCTCTCTGTGTCCTTCATGCTGCCTATCTGTGCCCATCATGCTGCCTATATGTGTCCTTCATGCAGGGGAACAGAGGAGAGGAAGTGGATTACCAGGTGGGTGATGAGAGCGCCGAGGTATATCACAGCTTTCATTTCAATTGCTGTGTGTTCCCGCCGCTCGGCGTCACATATTTCCCGCCCCCTGGCCGGGGAACTTTGATACACGTCACTCATGATTGGATGGGTGATTTTTCTATCAAAGTCCTGGGACCAGGCGGCCAGGCTGTGTGTGACAGAAATTGCGGTGAACTGCTATTGAAATGAAAGTCACTAGTGATAATCTCCGCGCTCGGATGATCCGGCCACCTGCATGCTGGCGGCGCTCATCCCCTCCCACAGCTTCCCAGGCATCCCTTCCTCGCCAGCCCTCAAAATCCACTCGCAAAATGCAGACAAGTGTTTTTTCTGCTAGAATCTTTTTCCGTCTGGAAAATAGAGAACCTGCTCTGAAACTTTTGCTGGCAGAAATTCTGACAGAAAAAGTCAGATAGAGCATACACACGGTCGGAATTCCCGTCCAAAGGCTCACATCTGACTTTTTCTGATGGGAAAACCGATCATGTGTACACGGCATTACTCATCGTCCCCATGTTCTAATGAGCACTTAGCCCTTACAGTACAGGAAGGGGCACTACAAGCAGAGGCGGCTCTTTAATTAGGCGGTCGTCTGTGGCCTTACACTCACAGGGGCCTCGCAGCCGCCTAACTTACCCAATGCATTACCCCAGTTTTGAGGGACAGGGGACCTTAACGCTGATGTGCCCAGGCAGCGTTTAGAGCCTTGACCCAGGAACGAGGCCGCCAGCGTCCCTAACAATCAGTGAATATCGGTGACACCACCCCTTGTGACGTCAATGACCCAGCATGCCCTCAGTCAATGACGTCACAAGGGGCGGGTTCACTAGGTGACATCCCCATCCCTTAGTTATTAAAGTGCAGGATCTGGGGACCACCTTGTTAAAGGGGGCTTTCAGATTCTGATAAGCCCCCCCCCCTGAATGCAAACCCCCACAACCACCGTCCAGGGTTGTGGAGAAGAGGCTCTTGTGCTTGAATTATCTTTCCCATCATGGGTGTGAGTGGGGCCCCATGTCAACCTGCCTCTGACCACAAGTTTAATTTTAAACCCTAACCAAACAGAAGTGTATTAACCCACTGAAACCAATCAGATCCTTCTTTGATCGGATGACGGTAAACTGAAATCTGGTTGGTCGTTATGGCTTATTACACTTTATGCCTCGTTGCTGCTTTATTGAATACACTTCTGTCTTGAGATGTCTTTGTCTGGCATAATTGAATTACAGCTAATTCTCAGTCTGACACGGTGCATGTTTAGTATTCCGCCCGTACAGTACAGGACTCTCCAGGAGCGTTTATGCAGAGCTCAGACTGGGAATCATGCCGTTTCAGTATGATGAATGAGAATGATTTAACACCTTTCAGAAAAAGGTACCGCAAATTGGGTTTAAAGATCTCTCCTTTCTGTAATTAGATTATAAAGGATTGACATCTTGGAGAGCTTTTATCTGGTTTATATACAAAGGACTTTATTTAATAGCCCAAAGTGTCCAAAGAGCAACAACCCACAGCAACCAAATCAAAAATCCTCTGCCGATGTTCTTCTGATCGCTTTAGGTTGCTGGGACTTGTGGTGGTCTACAGGACATTTATGTCATGTTTAATATTCAAATATTTATTGGTTGAACCTTTTTCAACCAGACATAGGGCCAGATTCAGGTAGAGTTAGGCCGGCGTATCAGTTATACGCCGGCATAACTCACAGTTTGCGCCGGCGTATCTGTTTTCTGTATGCAGAAAACAAGATACGCCGGTTTGCAGCAAAGATCCGACAGGCGTAATTGTATTACACCGTCGTATCTTAAATGCAGTTTTAAAATGGCTGCCGGGGGCGTTCTCGCTAATTTACGCCGAGAATATGTAAATCAGTGAGATACGCCAATTCCTGAATGTACGCGGGCCCGACGCAGTCACTTTACCCAGTTTACGTAAGGGTTTTCCTGGCATAAAGATAAAGCTGCCCAAAACAGGCGCATCCTATGTTAAGTATGGACGTCGTGACCTCGTCCTATTGGACGTAAGTTACATCGTTTGCGTAAGTCGATTCAGAATGGGGCTGGAGTAAGTTACGTTTACGTTGCTTTCATTGACAAGTAGCAACGAGATTTGGAGCATGTGCACTGGGTTTTGTCTATGGCTGGCGCTTGCGCTGTACGTTCGGCGCCTAATTTAAATAGGAGACGCCCCCTACCCGCCTATTTTTAATTAGGCCGCCCAATTTACGATACGCCGCCGCAACTTAACACGCAAGTGCTTTGTGAATACAGCACTTGCATGTTAAGTTGCGGCGGCATAACGTAAACAAGAAAAGTTACGCCGCCGCAACTTTACGCGCGGCTTGATGAATCTGGCCCTAACTATGTAACTATGTAAAAGCAAACTCACCAATCCATGCAGGTCTCAAGTAAATGAGTGAGTGAATAACTTATATAGCACTACAAATGCGAACTAAATCGCCTCAAGGCGCTTGGCATCCATTTTTATCGTTATGTTTATCCATCAGAATAGGTGGGTCTTGAGTTTTTTTTCTGAAGGCCAGGTGATCAATTTCCGTTTAGATTTTAGTCGGTAATTCATTCCATAATCGCGGTCCTTGGACTACAAATCGTCGTTCTCCTTTGATCTTGTAGCGGGCTGTGGGAATTTGTAGTAGTTTTTGATTCGTTGATCAAAGAACACGATTGGAGTTTTGGTGTTTTATTTTCTCACTTAATTATTGGGGGGTCTTCCGTGTACCCATTTGTGCATCAGGCGAAGGGCCTTGAATGCGACTCGGTCCTTTACAGCCAGCCAATGGAGGGATCTGAGGGACGGGCTGATTGGTTCCCAGGGTTTTTTCCTGTAACCAGCCGTACCGCCATGTTTTGGAAGACGTGAAGATGAGCAATCTGGTATTTTGGGAGTCCGAGGTACAGGGAATTTGCATAATCTAACCTGGAGTTAATAATTGTTCCTACCACTACTGCTGTGTCTTCTTTCGGGATGAAGGGAACAACTCTTCGCAGGAGACGTAGAAGATGGTGGAATTCGCTAACTACTGATCCTATTTGTGCATCGCTTGTCATGTCAGAGCCAAAAAATGACCCAGGCTTTTGACTTTGGTGCTTGCAGTGATGGTTTGTCCCAGAATGGGTGGTGGTGTCCAGGTAGTCCTGGCTAGTTTCCTTTGTTTGCATGGAGTTGAAGGAGTTCTGTTTTTGCTCCATTGAGTTTGAGGTGACTCTCCGTCATCCAGTTGTCTATCTGACTAAGGCATTGTTCTAATATGGGGTATTGGTTCTTTTTTTCGCTGATACGAAAATAGAGTTCTGTGTCGTCCATGTAGGAATGATAGAGAAGGCCTTGGTTACTAATAATTTTGATTGAGCTTGATTTTGTTGAGAAATCACTTTGATAAACACCCCATAGCCAAGGCCATGGCCATCTTGAGTAAGGACAGATGATTCTTAAAGGGGTTGTAAAGGTACATTTTTTTCCCCCTAAATAGCTTCCTTTTCCTTAGTGCAGTTCTCCTTCACTTACCTCATCCTTCCATTTTGCTTTTAAATGTCCTTATTTCTTCTGAGAAATCCTCACTTCCTGTTCTTTTGTCTGTAACTCCACACAGTAATGCGAGGCTTTCTCCCTGGTGTGGAGTGTCGTGCTTGCCCCCTCCCTTGGACTACAGGAGAGTCAGGACACCCACTAACACACAGCTCCTTTCTCTATCTGCAACGTAGAGAGCGTCCTGACTCTTTTATTGATTGGTTTATGCCAGGGGTGGCCAACCAGTGGCCCGGGGGCCACATGTGGCCCGCGGAGCCCTCTGATGTGGCCCGCGACCTCCTGCTCTGGAATGGTGGGTTGGCAAGCCCAGATCGCAGGTTGCGACCCATTATACCACAGCACCAGTGTTGTGAATGAAGCTGGTGGTAGAGGAAGAAAGTGGCTGCGGAGCAGAGCCCCATAAACCGATGCGTCCTCTACAGCGTTGGCTTTTGCCATAGGCAGAGTCTATGGCAAAGTTCAGCTAACCCGCAGGATAGACACAGGTGCACTACGCTGCACCTGCGGTGTGGGTAAACCGCAGCACATTAGTGTGAAAGCAGTCTTGGGCCCTTTTCACACAATCAGCCCGACCAAATGGGACCCTCAATTCACCTCTATAGAGTGACAGATGTCTGTTAACCCTGTCTACCTCCAATCTGAAAAACAGAAGGGAATTCAGATCAGAGGGCCTACAGAGTAGCCGTGACCTGTCATCCGCCCTCTCCGCTCATTGTGGCCCTCGACTGGTTACCAAGTTGCTTAAGTGGCCCTCGCTCTTCAAAAGGTTGGGCACCCCTGGTTTATGCAAAAGTTATAGCGTTTACAAAATAGGGGATAGTTTTATGGCATTTTTATTAAATAGCTTTTTTACTAGTAATAGCGGCGATCAGCGATTTTTATCTTGACTGCGACATTATGGCGGACACATCGGACAGTTTTGACACTATTTTGGGACCATTGTCATTTATACAGCGATCAGTGCTATAAAAATTTACTGATTACTGTGTAAATGACACTGGCAGGGAAGTGGGTTAAACACTAGGGGGCGATGAAGGGGTTAAATGTGTCCTAAGGAGTGATTCTAACTGTGTGGGAATGGGCTACCAGTGACACAACTTCTGATGAAAGTGAGCAGTAGATCACTACCCTTTCACTAGGCTGAACAGGGAGATGCGTTGTTTACAAAGGCAATTCCCAGTTCTGCCGCTCCGTGACACGATTGCGCAGGACACCAGCGAACATCGAGTCCGCGGGTCCCACAGCCCCGGTCGCGGGGTGAGTACCCGCTAGTAGGGCCATCCTAATAGCATCATGAGCCTCTGGGCAAAGTAATGCTCTGGGGCCCCTACAATGGAGACAGTGCAGGTAAACAGAAATAAAGTAGGCTGGAGGTGGAGGGGTCAGAGTGCTGGGGGGATATCTGGGATGTAGAGCGGCAGCCTGGGCTGCCCCAGTTTTCGGGGCAGCCTGGGCTCAAGGATCAGATGCTTTGGGGAAAGGGCAGGGCCCCCCATGCAGCTGGGGCCCCTGGGCAGTGCCCAGGTGTGCCCTCTCATTAAGACAGCCCTGCCTGCTAGGCAGCAGATTCAAAGCAACGTATCTGTACGTTGCTTTGCCTGCCCGTGCCATTCTGGCGACTTATATCTACGTGAGGCAGCCGGCAAGTGGTTAAAAATAGTTCACGTTGATTGAGAGAGTTCAGTTCTGCTTTAATGATCATTAGACATGAAGATAATGGGCCAGATTCTCGTAGAATCCGCGGCGGCGTAGTGTAAGCCATTTACACTACGCCGTCGCAACTTACTAGAGCAAGTGCCGTATTCCCAAAGCACTTGCTCCGTAAGTTGAGGCGGCGTAGTGTAAATGGCCCGGCGTATCCCCGTGGAAATGAAAGGGGGTGGCTTGTATTTAAATTAAGCGCGTCCTTGCGTTGATCGAACTGCGCATGCGCCGGCCGGGAAAAAAGCCCAGTGCGCATGCTCCAGCTTACGTCGGAAAACGTTGATGAAACCGACGTGAAAACGACGTGATCGTCACTTACGCAATGCCCTATTAGCGAACGACTTAGTAAAACTACGTAAACAATGGAAAAAGACGATGCTGACCCGACGCCATACTTAACATGGCATACAACGGAACTTCGTAAGCCTACCCCTCATATAGCAGGGGTAGGTTTACGCTTACGTAAACGACGTAAACGACGACGAGGCGGCGTAAAAACATCTGGGAATCGGCGTATTAGGCTCATTTGCATAGGCAAATGAGAAATCAACGTAAAGGCCACCTAGTGGCCAGCGAAGGAATTACATCTAAGATCCGACGGTGTAAGTGTCTTACACATGTCGGATCTTCGCCGTATCTATGCGCAAATGATTCTATGAATCAGGCGCATAGATACCCGGGGGAAAAAACAGAGATACAACGGTGTTTCCTGCGATAAACCGTCGTATCTCTTTTGAGAATCTGGCCCATAGACTATGAGAGAATTGTCAGGGTTCATCTTGCAACATCCAGTGACTATCACTTTAAGTCAAGTTCATAAATAATATGATCTGAGCAATAAAAAAGTCATCTATCCTTCCAGTGCATTACGATCTTTGCTGACGCATGACTTCTTACATTTCAGAGCTTGTCTCTGAAAAAAACATGTCTGACATTTTCAAGCATCTGGTCAATTTTTCAATTTTTTTTTGTTAGAAGCTTAAACCAAGCCGGATTCAGATATACACTGCTTGAAAAAAAAAAAATAGAATAATAAATACAAAGATAAAATACAATTTAATGATGTGTTAATGGAAACATTATAGCACTATGAATGAGACATTTTCTGGGTTCGGTTCAGGGTGAATTCAGACAACTTTACAGAAATTTGAATGCCAAATTAATAGGAGACGGATGTTAGAAATGGGTAATGGCCATTAACTAGGTTATCAGGAGATTGTCAAACAAATGGTACTACCCTGGGAGATATGCACCAAAGCAAAATTCAGTTTGTTTTACATTTTTGGTGTCCAGCGTATGGGTGACCTCTATGAACCCCTGTACCCCCTTCCGAGCCACCGCTAACCCTACTCTGTCTTCCTATTCTTCCTGTTTCTATACCTATTTCATTTTATATTTTGTTCTCATGTTCTCTTAAAATTCTCCCTTTTTTTCACTTGAGATGGCTTGGCCCCGCCCCCTGATCTTTCCTTATTGGCTCACTGGCTGTGATTGACAGCAGCAGGAGACACAGGCCCGGATTCACATAGCACCTACGCCGACGTATCTCGCTATACGTCGCGTAAGTGTCAAGATGCGCCGTTGTATCAATGCGCCGTACTCACCTAAGATACGCCTAAAATCCGGCTTCAGTCCACCGATGTAACTTGCCTATGCGGGCGTATCTTGGGTGCATAGTTACGCTGGACGCCCCATTGCAAATATGCAAATGAGGGAGATACGTCGATTCACAAACCTAGATGCGCCGGTGGAAAAGATACGCGGTTTGCATAAGGCTTATGTCCGGCGTAAAGTTATTCCCCATATAGGAGGCGCAACTCGTGTAAAGGTATGGACCAGGGAACAGCGTAGTACTACGTGAATATGGCTGGGCGTAGGTTACGTTCACGTCGTAGGCAGTGATTCGACGTATCTTAGGCAGTTATTTCAACGTGGTTATACACATGCGCACGGGGATATGTCCAAGTTACAACGCATGCGCAATTCGTTTTAAGTACTTGGATGACGCTCAGCCCATCATTTGCATGTGGTCACGCTTCATTACCATGCATCACGCCCACTTCCAGCCCACTTCCACTTACTTTGACTTACGCCGGCTTACACCGACGAATATACGCTACGCCAGTGCAACGTTGGGCGCATTTTCTTTGTGAATTTCATACTTGCCTCTCAACGTTGCGCTGGCGTGCGCCGATGTACGTGAATTCGGGCTAATGGCTGCAGCAGGTTATGCACAAAATGACCCCATGCATGAATAACATGTGTCAATAAAGTGCAAGGCCTGGATTCACAAAGCACTTGCGCCGATGTATCTCCAGATACGCCGCGTAAGTGCAAATATGCGCCGTCGTATATGTGCGCCAAACCCACAAACGCCTAAAAACTGACTTCATTCGACCGACGTAACTTGTCTACGCCGGCGTAGAGTGGGCGCATATTTACGCTGGACGCATGTGGCGCTTCCATTGATTTATGATTTAAATATGCAAATGAGGGAAATACGGCGATTCACGGATGTACTTGCGTCCGGCGCATAATATACGCAGCTTGCGTAAGTCGTACGTCCGGCGTAAATTTATTCCCCATATATGAGGCGCAACCCATGCAAAGGTATGGACCGGGAAACACAAGCCGTCAAATTTTTACGCAGTTTACGGTGTACGTGAATAGGGCTGAGCGTAGGTTACGTTTACACCGTAGGCAGTGATTCAACGTATCTTTGATTCAACGTATCTTAGGCAGTTGTTTTTTCGAAGTGATTGTGAGCATGCGCACTGGGATGCGGCCACGCCATGACGCATGCGCAGTCCGTTCTAAGGGCCAGATTCTCAGAGGCGTTACGACGGAGTATCTCAGATACCCCTTCGTATCGCCTTTTTTTTGTCCTCGTATCTATGCGAGTGGTGCTTAGCATCACTTTTGCATAGATACGCTTCTACATCCGACAAGTGTAAAAGCATTACACTTTCGGATCGTAGGTGTAATGACAACTCCGGCCACTAGGTGGCCTTCACGTTGTTTTTTCATTTGCATATCCAAATGAGGCTAGTACAGCGATTCCCGAACGCTTTTACGCCGCCCCGTCGTCGTTTACGGACTCGTAAGGTTACCCCAGCTTCTATGTGGAGTAACCTTACGAAGTTCCGTCGGGTGCCGTCGGATGCCATGTTAAGTATGCGGTCGGGTCAGCGTCGGCTTTTTCCGTCGCTTCCGTCGTTTTACTAACTCGTTCGCGAATAGGGACTTGCGTTAATGACGCTCACGTCGTTTTGACGTCGGTTTCAACGACGCTTCCCGACGTGAGCTGGAGCATGCGCACTGGGCTTTTTCCCCGGCCGGCGCATGCGCAGTTCGTTCGACGCGGGGGCGCGCTTAATTTAAATATAAGCCGCCCCATTTGAATTGCGCGGGTTTACGCTTGGCGATTTACGAGACGCCGGTGAAAACTACGGAGCAAGTGCTTTGAGAATAAAGCACTTGCTCTAGTACGCAGCGGCGGCGTAGTGTAAATGGCTTACGCTACGCCGCCGAAAATATATGAGAATCTGGCCCTAAGTACCTTAGAAACCCAGCGTAGTTTTGAGAGCAAGTGCTTTGTGAATTATGTGCTTGCCTCTCTGCGCTGCGTCGGCGTAGCGTAAAGAATATACGCTACGGCGGCATATATATGCACCGATGTATGTGAATCCGGGTCCAAATGTGCAATTCAGTGCAATTAATGTGCAATAGTACACACAACCAAAAAACATATGGAGCAATGCAAATGTGCAATTCTATGCAATTAACGTGGAATAAAACAAAGAATATGCATATAGGAAAATGCACAGACGTGCGTTAAAGTGCAATATAAGTGCGAAAATACAAAGCTGATATCAAAAGTTCATGTGTAGCTTTACTGCTTTCCGACCGTGCGCCCCCGTGTCCCGTGCGCGTGCCCAGCTGGCAGGATCGCCACCGGGCACACGCAATTGCTCGTTACAGAGCGAGGACCGGGAGCTATGTGTGTAAACACACAGCTCCCCGTCCTGTCAGGGAGAGAAACGCTGATCTTCTGGTCATACAATGTATGAACGGAAGATCAGTGATTTCCCTCAGTCTGTCCACCCCCTCATACAGTTAGAACACACCCAGGAACACACTTAACCCCTTCCCCGCCCCCTAGTGTTAACCTCTTCACTGCCAGTGGCATTTTTATAGTAATCCAATGCATTTTTATAGCACTGATCGCTATAAAAATGCCAATAGTCCCAAAAATGTGTCAAAAGTGTCCGTAGTGTCCGCTATAATTTAACGCCACCATTACTAGTAAAAAAAAAAAAAATTAATAAAAATGCCATAAAACTACCCCCAGTTTGTAAACGCTAGAACTTTTGCGCAAACCAATCAATAAACGGCAATTGTGATTTATTTTTTACAAAAAATATGTAGAAGAATAAGTATCGGCCTAACCTGGGGAAAAAAAATGTTTTTTTTATATATTTTTGGGGGATATTTATTATAGCAAAAAGTAAAAAATATTGCATTTTTTTTTAAAATTGTCGCTCTATTTTTGTTTATAGCACAAAAAATAAAAAAAACGCAGAGATGATCAAATACCACCAAAAGAAAGCTCTATTTGTGAGAAAAAAAAGGACGCCAATTTTGTTTGGGAGCCACGTCGCACGACTGCGCAATTGTCAGTTAAAGCGACGCAGTGCCGAATCACAAAAAGTGCTCTGGTCATTGGGCAGCAATATGGTCCGGGGGTTAAGTGGTTAAAGGAACACTAAAGTCAAAACATTTTTTGGGGTAAAATAACAAACATTTTATACTTGCCTTCAGTGTGCAGCTCGTTTTGCACAGTAGAGGTATGACATGGGTTTGCCCATGACTAAGTCACGTGACGAGTGACGCAACGTGTGGGGGAGGAGCCTAAGTGACGCGATCAACGGACATCCATCCGTATGAGGAGATCATAGCACTGAGCGGCATCAGAGGCTGTTACTGTGTCGTATTTCTTCCAGGGATTCGTGAGTGCATAGCATACAGTGTAGTCCCTGTCCCCTCTCTTGTGTTACAATACTGCACCATGAGTACCCTCTCTGGCCCTCTTCTTTTTCTCTCATGAGTTGTGCCTTATCTGAAAGCATCAAGTGTCAGCCTTGGACAGTGACAGGACGAGTTGTGAGGGATCCAGCACACTGTGGGATTTTCTTTATTTGATTCAGCTTCCCGTATGAACTGTGTACTGTTTTTTTTTTCTGGTTTACTGTTCTTCTGCCTAATTTCTGGGATTGTTTTTTTCACTTTTATTGGCACTTTTATTGGCACTGTTAATATTTTTGGTACCTCATCCCTTTGTATGTTTATTTGATATCATTACATTATTCTCACACTGTGCACTGTGATAATAACAAAGGTTGATTTTAGCGCATATTGCTTTTTATAATCACATTTCATTGGTTTAGTACACTCATATATATATATATATATATATATATATATATATATATATATATATATATATATATATATATATATATATATGTGCGCAGCTTTATCATTTGATATTTTTTGTTGTTTCTTTCTTTTGTAATTTATCATATTAGCACTGTAGTACTTTCATATCTGTGTCCAATCACAGCCATCATGTGATGAAAATAGAGAGCCTGTTGCTAGGCAATCAGCTCTCCTCACATAGAAATTGTCAGTGAGGAGAGGAGAGCGGATCTCTGCAGCCGGCCGGTGATCAGTGAGTATGAGCTGTTTTTTTTACAGCTTTTTACACAGTGATCACCAGCCTAGTGTCCCCACACATTTAAACACACAAAGTCCCCAAAATAGTGTCCCCAAAACACATGTCCCTACACACTAAAAACACCTGCCCCCCACATATGTGACAGTAAAATCATGTGTCCCAATGATCACCTGCACACATATGTCTGTGATCACCTGCACACATCTGTACATGATCATCTGCGCACATCTCTCCGTGATCACACAAGCCAATTATTATTCACTTAACCACTTAAGACCCGGACCAAAATGCAGGTAAAGGACCTTGCCCCTTTTTGCGATTCGGCACTGCGTCGCTTTAACTGACAATTGCACGGTCGTGCGACGTGGCTCCCAAACAAAATTGGCGTCCTTTTTTCCCCACAAATAGAGCTTTCTTTTGGTGGTATTTGATCACCTCTGCGTTTTTTTTTTTTTTGCGCTATAAACAAAAATAGAGCGACAATTTAAAAACAAAATGCAATATTTTTTACTTTTTGCTATAATAAAAATCCCCCAAAAATATATAAAAAAACATTTTTTTTCCTCAGTTTAGGCCGATACGTATTCTTCTACCTATTTTTGGTAAAAAAAATCGCAATAAGCGTTTATCGGTTGGTTTTCGCAAAATTTATAGCGTTTACAAAATAAGGGATAGTTTTATTGCATTTTTATTAATTATTTTTTTTTACTACTAATAGCGGCGATCAGCAATTTTTTTCGTGACTGCGACAATATGGCGGACACTTCGGACAATTTTGACACATTTTTGGGACAATTGTCATTTTCACAGCAAAAAATGCATTTAAATTTGCATTGTTTACTGTGGAAATGACAGTTGCAGTTTGGGAGTTAACCACAGGGGGCGCTGTAGGGGATGCGTGCCTATGTGTTGTGTTTACAACTGTAGGGGGGTGTGGCTGTAGGTGTGACGTCAACGATCGCATCCCCCTATTACAGGGATGACGCGATCGATGCTGCGGCCACAGAGAAGCACGGGGAAGCCATGTGTACACACGGCTCTCCCCGTTCTTCCGCTCCAGGGACGGATCGCCGCACTGCAGCGGCGATCGGGTCCGCGAATCCTAAAATCAACGTATATATACGTTGATGTGCCCAGCCGTGCCATTCTGCCGACGTAAATGTGCAGTAGGCGGTCCTTAAGTGGTTAAAGAGGAAGTAACCCCCCCCCATAAATGGGAAAAAAATAACCTGCAAGAGCAAGGCATAATGAGCTAGTGTGCATACTAAGGCCCGGATATACAAAGCACTTACGCTGACGTATCTACAGATACGCCGCGTAAATATAAATGTGCACCATCGTATCTATGCGCCGGACCCACAAACTAAGTTACATGGAAAAATAGGCTTCTTCTGACCGAGGTAACTTTCCTACACTGGCGTATTGTGGGCGCATATTTACACTGGATGCATATGGAAGTTTCGATTCAGATATGCAAATTAGGGAGATGCGCCGATTCACGAACGTAAATGCTCCCGGCGCATGTTTCAAGCGATTTGCGTAAGGGTTATGTCCGGCGTAAAGTTATTCCTCATATAGGAGGCGCAACCCATGCAAAGGTATGGACCAGGGAACGGACGTCGGTAAATTTTACGTTGTGTACGCCATTTGCGTAGTACGTGCATAGGGCTGGGCATAGTTTACGTTCACGTCGTAGGCAGTGTTTCGACGTATCTTAGGCAGTTTTTTTGACGTGATTGTCAGCAGGCGCACTGGGATGCGTCCAAGAGACGACGCATGCGCAGTTCGTTTTTTGAAGCTCAGCCCATCATTTGCATGGGATCACGCTTCATTTTAATATATCACGCTCACTTCCACCTACTTTGACTTACGTTGGCTTACGCTGACAACTATGGGCCAGATTCAGGTAGATGGGAGCATCTTTGCTCTGGAGTAACGCTTCTCATTTACGTTACTCTGCCGAAATTTTAGGAGCAAGTGCTGTTATTCATGAAGCACTTGCTCCTAAAGTTGCGGCAGCGCATCGCAAATGAGCCAGCGGAATTCAAATTGGGCGGGTACGGGGCGTGTAGTATTCAAACTATGCGCGATCCCGCGGCGAACGTACTGCGCATGCGTCGAGTGTCAATGCATCCCAGTGCGCATGCTCCAAGTTCTGTCAGTGAATGTCAATGACGTCACGTCCCCATTCATGAATGTTTTACGCAAACGACGCGATTTTTTTTTTCCGACGCGATGACAACGGCTATACTTAACATAGGATACTCCACTAGGGGGCTGCTTTATCTTTACGTCGCGTATCGCTTTCGGAAACGTCGTAAAGTCACTGCGTCGCGCCCGAAAACGATCGTGAATTTCCGACTCCCGCTGATTAACATATTTTTTCAGCGTTAATCAGCGGGAACGCCCCCGGCGCCATTTTTAAGTTGAAGTAACGATGCGATGGCGAAATTCAATTACGCCGATCGCATCGGAACTCCAACCTGGCGTTTTTTGTTTTCTGGTTATAGAAAACAAAAACGCCGGCTTAAAGTGACAGTTAGGCTGGCGGATCACTGGATACTCCAGCCTAACTCTTCATGAATCTGGCCCTATATGCTACGCTAGCAGCCACCAAAGTCCTCCTCGTCCCCCTCCGCCACCGCCATGTCCCCTTGCATCCTCTTTCTGTTATCGCTGCTCCACGGGACCGGCAGACCGGGAATACGGCATTAACCCTGGTTATGCCATTAGTAAAAACTGCACTTTCAGTGCGCCTACGCCGTCGGTGCCTTTAATTACTGTAAATATCTCCTAAACCATGCAGATTTAGAAGATATTTCTTGCACCTACAGGTAAGCCTTAATCTAGGCTTACCTGTAGGTGCAAGATGTGTGGTTGGGTTTACAACCACTTTTACGGGATTTTCTTTTTACCAAAGACATGTAGCAGAATACATTTTGGCTTAAAGTGGATGTAAACCCAAAAATGTTTTTTTTTTTTTTTTTGATGTCACAATGTAGAGTATAATATTTCCTATCATCTGTGCCCAGTCTTGCCACACAGAGTTAATCCAGATCTGAGAAATCCTCTTTTAATGTTCAGTGAATATGAACAGCCTTCCAGATAAAAACCTGCCTAAATAAAAAGTCAGTTTTCTCTCTCTTGCTTTGAGTGAAAGGTCATTTACATATCTAGCTTGGAAATGTTTATCTTATGTTATGTTTATCATAACACGAGGTATAAAAAGTGAGAAATCTACCGCTCCCCCACATAACACATCCTGGTAATATACAATGAACTTTGGATCACCTCATGTTATGATAAACATGTCCAAGCTAGATTTGTAAATAACCTGTCACTGAAAGCAAAAACAGAGAAACAGACTTTATAATTTGGCAGGTTTTTATCTGGAATTCTGTTAATTTGCACTGAACATTAAAAGAGGATTACTCAGCGCTGGATTAACTCTGTGTAGCAAGACTGGGCACAAATGATAGGAAATCTTATACTCTACATTGTGACATCAAAAAAAAAAATTTGGGGGGGTTTACATCCACTTTAAATTTATGACAAAATTTGATTTCTTTTCAAATAGAAAGTAGAAATATCTTTTTTTTTTTTCAAATTTCCTCTATTTTTTTGCTTATATTGCAAAAAAAAAAACGGATTCGTGAATAAATGCCACCAAAAAAAAAGCTCTATTTGTGCGAACATAATGATAAAAATGTAATTTTGGTACAGCATTGCATGACCGCGCAATTGTCATTGAAAGTGCGAGAGCAGATGAAAGCTGAAAATTGGCCTGGGAAGCAAGGGAGTGAAAGTGCCCGGTATGGAAGTAGTGCAATTGTGTAGATTCTACTGAAACATTAATATTTTCTATTCTTTATTCTACGGCGTCAACACTGACCTTTCTAACTCTGCGGCCTTGGATTAAGGACCAACCATTGAAACCAGTTCCCTCATCCTTGGCTTTAAATGGTTAGTGACCTCAAACCAAGGTTTCATTTTTCTTGTAATGGAAAGTGGCATGATACAGTATAAAAGAAAAAAAAGTGTATAATTTTAATTGGTTGCTTGCTGGCTTCAATTAGATTAAAGTCAGCGGTGGTTTTCAATTTACGAGCAGCTATAACACATTACATTTATATCATGAAGGTAGAAATTACAAAGTGATTAAGGATAACTGCATGGACCCTGAAGAGAGCCAATGAAACAGCGTTTGGAGAGGGCTCTTCTCTGTGTGCTCTCAGTACTGCCGATCTTCCCAATGGGTATTATTATATAATACCGGTGTATAGTTAGTAATTATATCAGTGCATGTGCAGGCTCTGCTTTCTTTTAGTAGTGCTGCACAGTGGTTGTGCTCCACTTACCCTCTCTTTTGTTCAAGTCTACGGGTGTGGCCTGAAAAAGCAAACTTTCTATATAGCTAACTTTCTTAGTTTTGAATACAGTTGGGGAAAATTAGAAGCTTAGTCAGGTCTTTATTGCTCCAAATCACCAATACATACAACCAGTGGCGTAGCGTGGGGGGTGCGAGGGGGGCCACTGCCCGGGCGCAAAATTTAGAGGGGCGCTATCACGAGTGTGGAGAGGAGGGAGCGCCAACAACATAGGAACATATGCATAATGTCACCACTCCAGGCTTTACCAGTCACTATCAAGCATACTCTCCATTTCCCTACAGCCACCGCTGTCTCACACAGCAGATCATGTGACCAGACTGGAGCTAGCTGAAAATAGGAAAGTCTATGGGTCAGGGGGGCACAAATTACTTGCCTCGCCCCAGGGGCTGACAACCCACGCTACGCCACTGCATACAACAATGTCTCCAATCACCAAGAAGATGTAGAGGGTACTTGGCCAATGATAGTGCCATCAACTGTTCGTTACTAGAAAAAGCCAGCACACTATGTGCAAAAGCAATATATTTTACTGAAGTCCCATACAAAAGATGACCAATATTTTGGAGAAATAAAACATTGACCATGTTTTATATGGGATTTTCCTAAAATATGTTGCATGTGAACATGGTGTGTTGCTTTTTTTCTAATAACAGACAGTTGACGGCATCACCGTTGGCTGAGCACCAACTACATCTTCTTGACAATTGGAGACAATGGGGGGATTTACCAAAACTGGAGCACACAGAATCTGGTGCAGCTGTACATGGGAGCCAATCAGCATCTAGGTTTTATTGTCAAAGCTGGAACAAGCCGAAGTTGGAAGCTGATTGGTTTCTATGCACAGCTGCACCAGAATCTGCACTCTCCACTTTTGATAAATCTCCACCAGTGTGTTATAGAGAGGCCATTTAGAGCAATGAAGACCTGACAAGGGTTGTTATTTTCCCCATAATGTTTTCAAAATTAAGAAAATTATCTTTACAGAAGGAGTGTTTTCATTCATGTCAGACGCGACCCATAGACTTGTGCTCAAAGGGAGGAGCAGTGGAACACAGCCACCAACATTTTCAGGGCCGTCTTTAAGGCAGGGCAAAAGGGGAAGCTGCCCTGGGCCCTGTCATTGTTGTGGGGCTCAAAGCAGCTGCCTCATACTTGCCAACTATCCCAGGTTAAATTCCCTTGTCCCTTGAAGTTTTAGTCCCATGCCGTATCCTGTGTGAAGTAATGCTACTAATGCTGCCCAGCTCTGCCCTATTGTTGTGTACAGATGACTCACCTGCAGACCCTGTATTTACATGTAAATAACCATCATTCATATGTAAATAATCAGCAATCATATGTAAATAGCGGCGGCATTCATCCAATTCTGGGATGGGTGATCTGTCTATCAAAGTGCCCGGACAAGGGGAGGGGAACACAGCTATTGAATTGAAAGCTGTTATATTCCCTGCGCTTTGAACAACCAGGCGGCGGCGACAGCAGCGGCAGCAGCGGCGACTCTCCTCTCCTCTCTCTTCCCCTATATTCTCTCCTTGCTCGGCCCCCTGCTCATAGGCAGCCCACACTCGCCAGCCCTCAAAATGCACTCTTAAAATGCGAGCAGGCGAGTGTAAATTTTGAGGGCTGATAATATATTGACACATGTGAATAAGTTGCTCTTGTACATAAAACAATCAGTAGACATCTGCACACTGAAATATTTTGTTTCGTAATTTTGTTTTTGTCCGAAAAATACATTTATTTAGTTACTCCTGAAATTAATTTATATTTATTTTGATTTTCGAAAATATTTCGTCCGAAAATCTAAATTAAAGCGCTGACGCCAGTATGCTGGATCACATGGGAAAGAGTATATTTAGGGTGAACCTCCTCTTTAAGGTCGAATCTCTGATTGAAGGCTTATGGTTTCTGTCAAATGTTCTTAGAAGAAAAAAAAAAGAAGATTCTACAGAATCTTTAAAAAAAAAAAGATTTAGACTCTTCATGTCTCTCTATGTCGAATCTTCATGTCTCTCTATGTCGAATCTTTTCTCTCTATGTAGAATAATATTGGACTAATAGAGTTAAGGTTAGGCACAATGTTATGGTGTCTGTCGAATGTTCGAAGAAGAAGAAGAAGAAGAAGAAGAAAAAAAAAAGAAGATTCGACAGAAAAATAAATAAAAAATTTGACTCTTCATGTCTCTCTATGTCAAATCTTTTCTCTCTATGTCGAATTTTTTCTCTCTATGTCGAATCTTCATGTCTCTCTATGTCAAATCTTTTCTCTCTATGTCGAATCTTTTCTCTCTATGTCGAATCTTCATGTCTCTCTATGTCGAATCTTTTCTCTCTATGTCGAATCTTCATGTCTCTCTATGTCAAATCTTTTCTCTCTATGTCGAATCTTCATGTCTCTCTATGTCAAATCTTTTCTCTCTATGTCGAATTTTCATGTCTCTCTATGTCGAATTTTCATGTCTCTCTATGTCGAATTTTCATGTCTCTCTATGTCGAATTTTCATGTCTCTCTATGTCGAATCTTTTCTCTCTATGTCAAATCTTCATGTCTCTCTATGTCGAATCTTCATGTCTCTCTATGTCTAATCTTTTTTCTCTATGTCTAATATTTTCTCTCTATGTCAAATCTTTTCTCTAATTGGACTAATAGAGTTAAGGTTAGGCACATTCGACCGCAACGAAAACTAAAATAAAGCATTTGTTTGTGTTGGATCTTTCGGTTTTCATTTTCTGTGCTTTCGTTATCCTTTGTTAAAATGATAACGAAAATTCCTGAAATTCGGACGAAAATGCATTCGGACGAAAATAAATGCACATGTCTAACAATCAGTCCAAGTGACAGATGTGCATTGTGCCCAGTGTAAGTGTACTCTTTTCCCCATGGCTTTAAGAAAAATACAATGCACTCCCCAGAGGTTAATGAAAGAAGTCATATAGTGCCTTTCCATCAGTGTGTCATGCTTGTACTAATTGGTGGTCCTTGGTCCCTTTAAAGCAGGGGTGTCAAACTCAAATTCTTTAGGGGTCGCATTAGTAGTATGGTTGCCCTCAAAGGCCGGTTGTATGTGTAGGACTATGTGATGGGGATGGGATGGGGACGGATGGGGTGGCGTGGGGACGGGATGGGGTAGGATGGGGTGGGATGAGGTGGGATGGGGTGGGGTGGGATGGGGTAGGATGGGGATGGATGGGATGGGGTAGGATGGAGTGGAATAGGGTGGGGTGGGGTGGGGTGGGATGGGATGGAGTGGAGTAGGGTGGGATGAGATGAATGAGGGCGGGATGGGATGGTGACGGGATGACGGTGGATAGGATGGGGTCACCTACACTGATCTAACTTTGTTAACTGACACCTACGCTGACCTGACACCTACACTGACCTAACTGACACCTACACTGACTACTACAATGACTGACACCTACACTGACCCCCCCTTCCTGACACCTAAACAGACCCACCTGACTCCTACTTCCTGCACTACTCACACACACCACCCTCCACACAGCTTGGTGCAGATCCATCCTCCTCCTTACCTCTGCTCTTGTGGCTTCCCCTCCATCGCCATCCACCCGCTTGCTCCATGGTGTCCCCGCCGGGGCCAGGCCAGCGCCATCCACCCGCTCCACGATGTCCCTGCCGGGCGGGACCCGAAGGTCAGCTATCAGATCCTGGCTGCACCTCCATACTCCCATCTCCACGAGCCCCGCCCGCTGTACACACAGCGCCGCAACAGAGGGACAGACAGAGGAGTCCTGCCGCCATGTTCAGTGTTTCCCGCCGCACTGTGATTGGGTGTTTAGGGGTCATGTGCGGAGGCGGGACTTCAAGAGCAACCGTGATAGGCCAGCCCCACGTAGCACATGACCCCCATACGCCCAATCATAGGGTGCCTGAAGTAAAAGGATGTTTACTCGAGACAAAAGAGGTGGCGACCTGCCGATCGTTGCGCGGGCCACATGGCAAGGTCTGACGGGCCGGTTTTGGCCGCGGGCCTTGTGTTTGCCACCCCTGCTTTAAAGGATAAGTTGATGTTGTGGAACATTATATGTTCCACCTGTATCCAGGGTGGAACATCTAACATGTTACAACAGCTATAGCCTCCCCCCCTTCCACAGTGACAGTGGGCAGGCAACAATAGACCCTCCAGCACACTCCAGCGTCCATTGCCATTACATACATTCAGTCCCGGAGGTTCCGGAACTGCGTTCCCCCATGTTTCCACCGAAAATAAACCCTGAACATGGATCAGCTAAAAAGCCAAACATCCCCTATAGGTGAAATATTCCAAAATGCTGCTCCACTCCACAGAACATAGGCCTCCATATTGAACACCGCGTGACAGAATGACACATCCTTCTATTGTGTCCTCTGCCATTTTTATAGCCCAGGAAATGTGTTATAATAGATGATAATACCAATAGAGACTCTTTAGAATTGTGTCTGGATTGTAATTACTGAAAGCAGGGACACGACACAATGATTTTCTACATACAGCCTTCTCGTGGGTTTATCATATTAATGCCATGAATATAAATTGTTCACATGGGGAGACGACTGATTAGAAATTAATGTTATTGTCATTTACTTTTACACTGTCTTAAGATTAATTCTGTGTTATTTTAATGAATTGTATTATCATGATTTCCTTGTGATTTTGTTCTTCAAGGTTATATAAAGAGCAGTTGTGATTGTGATTGATGTTTATAACACACATTTTTATTTAATAAGACAAACAGCAATTATAATATAGATAGATAGATAGATAGATAGATAGATAGATAGATAGATAGATAGATAGATAGATAGATAGATAGATAGATAGATAGATACTGAGTACTGTGCAAAATTTTAGACAGGTGTGAAGAAATGCTGTAAAGTAAGAATGCTTTCAAATATATATATTTTACATGTTTATAAATTTACAAAATGCAAAGTGAGCAAACAGAAGAAAACTCTAAATCAAATCAATATTTGTTGTGACCACCCTTTTGCTTAAAACCAGCATAGATTTGCACACTTTGTACACTTGCGCAAAGTCAGGGTTTTTGTAGGATTAGAGTCAGCATATGATTCACCAATTATACCTAGTAGGTGCTAATGATCATCAATTTCATATAGAGGTTGAAACACAGTCATTAACTGAAACAGAAACAGCTGTGTAGGAGGCCTAAAACTGGGTGAGGAACGGCCAAACCCTGCTACTAAGTTGAGGTTACATAAGACAGTTTCATACACCATGGCAAGACTGAACACAGCAACAAGACACAAGGTCTGCATCAACAAGGTCTCTCCCAGGCAAAGATTGCAAAGCAGACTGGGGTTTCAAGATGCCCGGTGAAGAAGCACAAAGAAGTGGGCAACACTGAGGAATGTAGACGCAAACAGCCAAGGAAGCTTAATGCAGCAAATGAAAGACACATTAGGCATACTTCCCTTCGACATCTGAAGATTTCCAGCAGTGCCATGAGCACAGAACTGGGTGAGACAAGATACACCCAAATACTGTGTAGCCAGAAGTGATATTCATGGAAGAATTGTGGCCAAAAAGCCAAACCTCTGACATGAGAACAAGGCTAAGCGACTCAACTATGCAGGAAAACATAAGAACTGGGGTGCAGAAAAATGGCAGCAAGTGTTCTGAAATGATGGGTCAAAATTAGAAATATTTGGCTGTAGTCTAAAGAGGTTTCCCAGCGTGACCTCACCCATTTGAATAGGTTAGTTTCCCATGATGGTGAGGTTTGAATGGAAGAAAGAGATTCTGTGGACAGGTGTCTTTTTACACTGTCATGGATATGCAATAAAGTCTGGCAGCTTACCTGTCTCCATCTGTTCATTAGAGGCCTGACTCTGTTCTCTCCTTCCCTCCTTCCTGTATGGCCCCACCCAGGCCATCCCAGGAAGTCTATATTAACCGTTGCACTGCAGGTCTGCTTTGCTGTTCAACCTTGTTGTTAGCTTGTTCCTGTCTGCAGTGTGCTACGATTACGTTCCTGTGTACCGTTTTTGACTCATCCCTGACTTCTCCTGTTTGCCTGTGACCCTGACCTTTAGCCTGTCCCTCGGTTACCCTTGTCTGCCTGTTGCCCTGACCTCGGCTTACCCATCACTATCGCTTGTCTTGCTTGCTGCTTCCCCTCTCTCCCTGCGGAGCGTGACCTAGGGGATCCCAGGGGTCGCGACCTGGATCCAGCTGTGGCAAAGGCTATTCTCACCACTAGAGGCTCTGGTGAACACAAAGCTGGGTCTTAGACTCTGCGCCCTAGGGGATCTTGGGTTCAAGTTTCCTCTCTGATAGCAGCAGTCGGCTATAGGGTTCAATACCCTGTGGTGCATCCCTGACCCAAACGGGGTGCACTTGTCACCTGGCCACAGGTGACCTGACATACACATAACGAGTTGTCATTGGGAGCTCCTTCTTACATTGACAGGACTAATGTGTGTACCACATGAGCACCTACTGTAGCCAGCCTGTGGGAGACAGAATTATTGTTGGTTGGTAGGGGATGAAATACTTATTTTACTCACTGAACTGCAACTCATTTTCATGTTCTCCCTGTGCCTGTGTGTTAGAGAAATTAGATGCTAATCATTTATGCCTACTTGTAAAAGATTGCTTAAGAAGCTAGTTTTGTTTCTTAAAATGCATGTAAATCACAAAGATAGTTTTGTTTTTGAAATAAACGTAAATCACAAGCTAATTTTGTTTTTATCTAAGTTTGTAAGGCTAAGCTACACCTATTTCTAGGAAGTGACAATTAAAGGTTAAGCCCAGACACACACGTCAACCAATCATTGTCCAGAAGAGTCGAGACTTGTAATAGTATACAAATCCAAGTTATTCATTTGCGATTTAGACAAGCCCAGCGTCTATCAAGCTGACTGCTATGTAAGCAGCCCTATCGCCCAGGTCATAGCGGTCAGAACCAATAGGCAATTATCTGTTCTTTTGTTGTACCTTATCTCCTCGTATGAGAAAATAAACTTCTTAACTTGATCCGGAGTGCAGTATAAGGTGAATTCCCCTCACACTGCATAGGTTTCCACCGGGTACTCAGTTTTCCTCCCACCCTCCAAAGACATGTAAGTAGGTTAACTGGTTCCTGTCTAAATTGGCCTTAATATGTGTATGTTTGAGTGTGAGTTAGGGACCTTAGATTGTATCTTGTGTTTCTTCTGGATTTTTGGTTGATATTCTGTCTCTATCATTTAAAATACATCTATGATAAAATTTATAGAGCCTTCATTTCTTTGTAAGCGGGCAAACTTAAAAAAAATCAGCAGGGAATCACATAATTATTTGCCCCACTGTAGATAGATAGATAGATATACAGACAGACAGACAGACAGACAGATATTGGATCCATATACCGTATTTATCGGGGTATTGCGCACACCCGCGTATAGCGCCCACCCCCAACCTAGAAGGGAAAATCCTGAAAAAAAAAAGAATATACTTACAGTTTAGATGCCCCTCGTCGGTGTCTTGCCCGGCGTCCATCGGCGGCCTTGTCCGGTCCGGCGTCCATCTGCGGCCTCGGTGGTGTCCTCCTCGCTTTTCCCGCGCTTAGTTTTGAATCCCCGCTTCCCGCGCTTAGTTTCAACGCCGCCGACATATATCGAGCGCAGTACACCCGGGCACGCTCGGCCACACTCGGCTTCTCGCGCATAGAGGCTAGGAGCGTGACCGCGAGTCAAGCCGAGCCTGCCTGAATGTACTGCGTTAGGTATATGGTGTGGACTATCTCGGTACAAAATAGGTCAGGGTAAACAATATAATAAATAAGAAATGAATTTATTAAGTAAAACTGTTGCATTAAAAACAATAGTGTACATCAAAAGATTGGTCGACTCTCTACTAGTTTCGCGGGATGTCCGCTTCTTCAGGAGAACCAATCTGAAGGACAATAATGCAATAAAAAATAATGTAAAATACAGGTAATACAGTTCAGCAGTGAGTTAAAAATTGAATAGACATAGAGGTTTTACCCTATAGGGGATCACCTATTGGGCAGACTTGGCTCCGCGCCTGCTTCGTTACACTTTGGGTAAAACCTCTATGTCTATTCAATTTTTAACTCACTGCTGAACTGTATTACCTGTATTTTACATTATTTTTTATTGCATTATTGTCCTTCAGATTGGTTCTCCTGAAGAAGCGGACATCCCGCGAAACTAGTAGAGAATCGACCAATCTTTTGATGTACACTATTGTTTTTAATGCAACAGTTTTACTTAATAAATTCATTTCTTATTTATTATATTGTTTACCCTGACCTATTTTGTACCGAGATAGTCCACACCTCAACTGGGCGGGTATGTGTTGGGTCTAGCTTCAGCAACTATTCCCCCATTCCCACCCCCCCTCTTTTTCATCAATACTTGGATGATGGTACTCTATTACCCGATTAACTAGTCCTAAGTGAGGCCATACTCGCACTTTTGCGTTAGGTATATGTCGGCGGAGGCGTTAAAACTAAGCGCGGGTATCGGGGTATATCACGCACCCACGATTTTCCCCTTATTTTAAGGGGATAAAAGTGCGCGGTATACGCCGATAAATACGGTATATAAAATTAAAGCGATAAATAGATATATAAAGAGAGAGATAGATATTGTATCCACATATAACAAATTGGTTGATAGATAGAAAGATATTCGATATATATACATATATATATATATATATATATAACTGGATATATATAATTAGATACTGCATAGATAGATAGATATTGGATATTTGATTTATATAAATATAAATCAAATTACATAGAGCAATAAATAGATATATAAAGAGAGAGATAGATACTGTATCCACATATAACAAAATTGAATGATTGATAGAAAGATATTGGATCTATATATATATATATATATATATATATATAGAATTAGATATATAGAATTAGATGGATAGATAGATAATGTATGTGGATAGATTGGTGGATAGATGCAGACACATACATAGTTTATTCTTTGCTCAGAGACAGCATTTCAGTGTGGCCACAGATAATGTATGAGACCTTTCATAGCAGAATGTTACTCATCAGAAATAATAAATGTGGCGGGATGGTGGAGGAAGAGATCCTGGGGAAGATTATGCCTTAAGTGGTTTTCTTAAGCTGTCAACTTTGCTTTTATCACCAGCAATAATCCTGTGTACGGCCTGTGTGTATCTCTGGGTAGATGGCAGGTCCATGCTCTCACCTTGTAGACTGCAGACACACATGTACAAATCCCTTCTCCCAAATTTGGAGGAGCTGAGACCACATGGCAGGCTGGGGTCTCCAATAGGACCAGCAAGTCATTCAAGCAAACCAAGAATTCAAAGGAAGACCGGCATTTATTTTCATATTTTTTTTGTTAAATTGACTCAAAAGTGACAGTCACAATGTGATTTGAGGCTATTTCACATTTGAATGAACATATTTCATATACAGGTAGGTGCGCCCTCTGGTGGCTACCTGTATGCCAGACAATGTCAACTTGTCAAACTATGTCAATGTAGCTGAGTTAAAGCGGAGTTCCACTCAGGAAAACAACATTTGACCATATATTTAAAAAAAAAAAAAAAAAAAAAAAAGTGAAAAAAAAAAATACTCACCCGAATAACCTGTTGCTATGCGGAAGTCCGTAATCTGCCTCTTCCACACCGCAGTGTGTTTTCTTCTTCTTCTGCTTGTGAATGGGACGCGCTGCTTTCTGGGAACTGTGTGTGTTCTCAGAGAGCAGCCGCCCATTCACAAGCCAGCGTGAGACTCACGCAGGCGCAGTAGGAAATGGGCAGTGAAGCCGTACGGCTTCACTGCCTGTTTTCCATAGTGTGAATGGCGGCGCGGGACCCGGAGCGATCGTGGGATCGCATCGGGGGGGCCATCAGCGCGGGCAAGTAGGACAAGGTAAGTGTCCTTATTTAAAGTCAGCAGCTACACTGTTAGTAGCTGCTGACTTTAAAAAAAAAAAAATTGCGGCTGGAACACCCCTTTAAAGAATGAACTCAAACCTGCTTGGTGTAATGCATCACAACAAAACATACAGACATCAAGAGGAAATTAGGGCCTATTCAGGGTTATGTGATCTATTGCCCTTCTCATCTTGTGAGTGAGTGAGAAACTTGTATAGCGCAACACATGCGAACTGAATCGCATCAGGGCGCTTGGTATCCGTTTCCTACTATATTTTGCCTTCAGAATAGGTGGGTTTTGAGTTTTTTTCTGAAGGCCTGGCGATTCACTTCCATTCGGATGCTGGTTGGTAAATCATTCGACAGTCTAGGTCTTTGGACCGCAAATCTTCGATCTCCTTTGGTCTTGTATCTGGCCTTCGGTATCTGGAGTAGATTTTGGTTGGCAGAACGGAGAACGCGATTGTGGTTGTGACGTTAAAAGTTTTCGCATAGATATTGGGGCGCACTTCCTTGTAACACATTTGTGCATCAGGCATAGTGCCTTAAACGTAATTCTGTCTTTTACGGGCAACCAATGAAGGGATCTAAGGGAGGGGGAAATCGATTCCTAGGTTTTTTTACCTGTTACAAGTAATGCCGCCGTATTCTGGACGACTTGTAGACAAGCAATTTGGTACTTTGGTAGTCGTGATAGAGACTCATTAATTGATTTCCTGATACAATCTCAGGGCTACTTATTCTACCGATTGATTTAAAATTAATGAGATGAGACATGCAAACCAGACAGAGATTTCACATCCTCACCTTTCAGCTTACGACCAACAAGAGGAAGTGCCCGGGCCTTCCCATTTCTTTTATTTGCAAAATGACATCACAAGTACATGCATTTCATTGGTCAACCCATATAATTCACTTCACCCTCCCATTCCACGCCCCCTGTGACGTCTGTACTTGGCATTCAACCCTCATAGGTCAGTTCATATAGGCATAAAAAAGTCCATTGTCAGCTCTGCAAACAGTTCTCTTGGTCACGAGACACAAATTCCTTCAGTGAAATGGAGACAGGAAGAGGGGGAAGGGTCCTTGCAAAAGTCCATATCTGTTTCTTTTTACGAAGGGGATTGGAATGAGGAATTTAGGAGGGAGGGGGGACGGAGCTGCCTCCAACAATAGTCTATGTCCCCTGTATCTCCATCTCAAATGGCAACTTCCACAACCTAATATCTATTTCTTCACATCTTCAATGCTGGGCTCATAACTCCAAAATAATATCTGACAAATATTTTCAAGGAAAATATACACTTCATTTCAGTGGTTCTAATCATAACACAAGATAAAATTTTCATTTTAGCACGTCCATCACAGTCCGAGGTAAAGGGCGTTTGCATAGTCGAGTCTGGAGTAGATTATGGTTCCCACCACGACTGCTATGTCTTCTTTTGGGATAAAGGGAATAAGTCTACGTAGCAGGCGCAGATGGTGGGATCCGCCAACTACTGAACTTATTTGTGCATCCATTGTCATGTGGGAGTCAAAAGTGACTCCGAGACTTTTGACTTTGGTGCTCGGGGTGATCTTGATGACCAATGCACCCTGTGGTTGCCACACCCAAAAGTAAGTGAGAAATAAAGAGCCCAACAGAAATGTTAAAGTGACTGTAAATGATGACAAACTATTCAGCTTAAAGGGGTTGTAAAGGTTTGTGTTTTTTGCCTTATGCAGTAAGGTGAAAAAACACCTTGCAGTGTCCGCCTCCCCCCCCCCCCCGAGCCCCCATTTTACTTACCTAAACCCCGAATTTCTGTGGGCGTGATCCTGCGTGGCTCTCTCCATGGCTTCTTGGCTCTCGATGCTGTCAATCAAATCCCATGACACGGCTGACACAGGAGCGCGCCCGCAAGGTAACCCCCTCGGGAGAGAGCTTCCCAGAGGGGGTTAGCTATTGCGGGGAGGAGTCGTGAAAGCTGCCAAGGGACCCCAGAACAGGAGGATCGGGGTCACTCTGTGCAAAACGAACTGCACAGTGGAGGTAAGCATGACATCTTTGTTATTTAAAAAATTAATAAATGAAACTTTACAACCACTTTAAAATAAATGTGAAAGGCAAAATATTTGTGGAGAGAGAGAGAGAGAGAGAGAGAGAGAGATTCCCATTTTTATATACATGATCACATTCCCTCTGTTCTCAGCTGCATAGGAACTGGAGGATGGGATACAGCAGCACACTGAGCTTCCCAGTGAAAGGTTGCATGGGAGGGGGGGGGGGGGGGGGGGGGGTTCAGGACAAGTCTGATCATTGGATCACCTTTTTTTCTCTTGGTGTCAAGAAAACTTGTGACTATTACTATCCATGTACAAAACGCTTCTAGGTTGCACTTTGCAGAAAGTTACAGAGCTGTAGATTGAAAAGTAAAGGTCATTTTTGTAAAACATTCAATTACAATATGACTTGTGTGGCAATTGTATACACTGTATACATTTTTTCCTTTTTTTTTTAATTTGTTACTTTTTTTTGGAGTTACTCTTTAAAGGTTTTACCAGTGTCTTTAACTACTTGCCGACCAGCCGCCGTATAAGGCCACGTACACACGATCAGGCCGGTCCGATAAAACTGGTCTGGAGACCGGTTTCATCGGACCAATTCGATGGTGTGTACGGCCCATTGGACCGTTGTCTGTCAGATGAAAGTTTTAAAACTTGCTTTAAAATCTGTCCGACGGACACCTGTCTGTCGGACAGATTCGATGGTTAGTACGCCAAAGCATCGGACCAAAAACCCACGCATGCTCAGAATCAAGTCGACGCATGCTTGGAAGCATTGAACTTCCTTTTTTCATCACGTCGCTGTGTTCTACGTCACCGCGTTCTGGTCTGATTGGATTCTTGGTCCGATGGTGTGTACGCACATCAGACCATCAGACCACTTCAGCCCGGTCCGATGAAAACGGTCCGTCGGACCAGTTTCATCGGACCAGTCTGATCGTGTGTAAGTGGCCTTAGTGTTATACGGCGGCAGGTCGGCTCCCCTGCGCGAGATCACAAAGATCTACGTCATCTCGTGAATCAGCCAATAGGGGTGCGTGCGTGATCACCGCCGGGCACCCGCGATTGCTCGTTACAGAGCGAGAGTCCTGTCAGGGGAAGAAATGCCTGATCGCCTGTTCATACAATGTAAGAACAGCGATCTGTCATTTCCCCCAGTCAGTCCCACCCCCCCTTCAGTTAGAACACACCTAGGGAACATAATTAACCCCTTACTGGGCCCCTAGTGTTAACCCCTTCCCTGCCAGTGGCATTTTTATAGTAATCCATGCATTTTTTTAGCACTGATCGCTATAAAAATGCCAATGGTCCCAAAAATGTGTCAAAAAAGTGTCTGAAGCGTCCACCATAATGTCGCAGTACCGATAAAAATCGCTGATCGCCGCCATTACTAGTAAAAAAAAATCTCTGATAGCAGCAGTCGGCTATAGGGTTCACTACCCTGTGGTGCATCCCTGACCCCAACGGGGTGCACTTGTCACCTGGCCACAGGTGACCTGACATACACATAACGAGTTGTTGTTAGGGGCTCCTTCTTACATTGACAGGGCTAATCTGTGTACCACATGTATTTGTTTTTTTACGAAAAATATGTAGAAGAATACCTATCGGCCTAAACTGAGGAATAAAAATAGTTATAATTATATATTTTTAGGGGATATTTATTACAGCAAAAAGTAAAAAATATTATTTTTTCAAAATTGTCGCTATATTTTTGTTTATAGCGCAAAAAATAAAATCCGCAGAGGTGCTCAAATACCACCAAAAGAAATCTCTATTTGTGGGGAAAAAAGGACGCCAATGTTGTTTGGGAGCCACGTCGCACGACCGCGCAATTGTCAGTTAAAGCGACACAGTGCCGAATCGCAAAAAGTGGCCCGGTCATTGACCAGCAATATGGTCCGGGGCTGAAGTGGTTAAAATAGCCCCCCAAAGGTTTTCACATCAGCATCTATCACATGACCCGTATGGGTTGGTGCCGCAGTCTCAGTATTAGAACAGAAAACTTTCAATTTTCCGTTATTTTTTTATTTTTTTATAGCGTATAGATGGAATGTTAATGCAATTTGGGGTTTGTATTGTACTTTGCGTCCATGTTGAACATCCTCCACTGAAAAGCAGCATGGCATTTGATAAAATTAGAATTGATGAGATTAGAGTGTGATAAAGTAAACAGGCGTTACATCATAGTCATGCTGCAGATGGTGAGATATGAGTAATAAATACAACGCTATTTGTAGATCTGCCTCCTCTGGAACTTAATAAACACAAGAAATGACATCTATAAAGTATCATATGCATAACACGGCTTTAATATTTTCCAGACAAAACACGCCTTAAGATCCTATAAGAACGTTTCAGACGGAGTTTAACAGCTTAAATACCGGGAACTTTTACCCCCCCCTTCCTGCCCAGGCCTATTTTCAGCTTTCAGTGTTGAATGACAATTGCGCGGTCATGCAACAGTGTACTCAAAGTTTTATCATTTTTTTCCCCACAAATAGAGCTTTCTTTTGGTGGTATTTATACACTACTGGGTTTTTTATTTTTTGCTAAAAAATTTAAAAAATAAAAGTCTCTTAGTTTCTGTCCTTCACTGATGGGCACTGATAGGCTGCACTGATGGGCACTGATGAACGGCACTGATGAGCACTGATAGGTGGCACTGATGGGCACTGTTAGGTGGGCATTGATAGGTGGCACTGTTGGGCACTGATAGGCGGCACAAATGAGCACTGATAGGTGGCACTGATAGGCGTCACTGATGAGCACTGATAGGTGGCACTGATGGGCACTGATAGGCAGCACTGATGAGCACTAATGAGATGGCACTGAAGGGCACTGATTATGTGGCTCTGATGATGAGGCACTAATATGCCACATTGATGCACAATGATAGGCGGCACTGATAAGCCCTGATAGGTGGCACTGATAGGCGGCACTGATAAGCCCTGATAGGTGGCACTGATAGGCGGCACTGATAAGCCCTGATAGGTGGCACTGATAGGCGGCACTGATAAACACTGATAGGCAGCACTGATGAGCACTAATGAGATGGCACTGAAAGGCACTGATTATGTGGCTCTGATGATGAGGCACTAACATGCCACATTGATGCACAATGATAGGCGGCACTGATAAGCACTGATAGGTGGCACTGATAGGCAGCACTAATGGGTACTGATAGGCAGCACTGATGAAAAGTGAAAGGCAGCACTGATTGGTGTCACTGAAGGTTACAGACTGGCATCACTTGCTGGGCACTGTTGGGGCTGCCGCTGCACTGTAATCAGGGTACTGATGATCAGTGCCCCGATTAACTGCACAGTTCTCCCCTGCGAAGGAGATGCCACTGATCGCCCGATAAAAACTGCACTTCCGAGTTTACATGTGATCAGCTGTGATTGGCCACAGCAATCACATGGGTAAAGACTAAAGAGCCACATCATCAGCTCTTTATTGCGATCTGGGTTGCGCGTGCCCCAGAGAAGGGTAAAGAAGACGCCTCACTTCAGTTTTTATTATAATGATCAGTTCTCCAGAAGACAAAGTGCATGTAGTACTGAGGCCTCGTACACACGACTGAGGAACTCGTCGGACGAGACACATGGTTTTCCTCGACGAGGTTCCTTGTCAGGCTTGTCGAGAAACTTGACAAGCTGTCTTTGCGTACACACTGTCAGGACCAAATCTCCTCGTTCACAAACTCGGTGACTTCAACACATAGAAGGCAGGGGAAGTTCCATTTCACTGGCGCCACCCTTGGGGCTGCTTTTGCTAATCTCATGTTACTGCGTGTAAGTAAAAGTTTGGTGAGAGACGATTCGCGCTTTTCAGTCTGTTACAGCGTGAAGAATGTGCTATCTCCATTACGAACGCTACTTTTACCGAAGGTGCGCTACCGTCTCATACTTTATTCTGAGCATGCGCTGGTTTCTAAGCATACACACCAACGTGTTTCTCATAAACCAGCCTGACGAGAAACACGGCGAGGAAATTGAGACTCCCAACGAGGAAAAAGAGAACTCGTTCTCTTTTTTTTTCGTCGAGTTCCACGTCAGTTTTCTCAACGGAAAACATACACACGACCGTTTTCCTCTACAAAAAAGCTCTGCCACCGAGTTTCTTGATGGATTCTGTCGAGTTTCTCGGTCGTGTGTACGAGGCCTATGACCCCACGGAGGTTATTTTTTCGGGTCGGCGGTGGCAGTGGACATCGTGATTGATGATGGATCTACACTGGACATTGTTTTTGTTTTTTAATAAAGGAATTGTCAAAAAATGTCTGTTTTTATTTATTTTTGAAAAGAAAGGGCCTAAGACTAAGAATGGGATGCCATTACAGTTCATGTGCGTGTAAAGGCAGGCGTCCCAATACTTTTGGTAATATAGTGCAGGAATAAGCAATTAGCGGACCTCCAGCTGTTGCAAAACTACCCATCATGCCTCTGCCTCTAGGTGTCATGCTTGTGGCTGTCAGAGCCTTGCTATGCCTCATGGGACTTGTAGTTCTGCAACAGCTGGAGGTCCGCTAACTGCATATGCCTGATATAGTTTATATGCGGTGCAGTCTGAGGATTAGGGGGGAACCCCCACACTGTATTTTTTTTCTGATCGAAACTGCTGACATGTATGATTCAGATGCATTCCCATAGAAGGCAATAGGTGGGAATTCACATCTAAACTGCACTGCACTTTTCAATTTGCAGAAAATTCTCACTACCGCTGCACCGCATATAAACTATATCAGGCATATGCAGTTAGCGGACCTCCAGCTGTTGCAGAACTACAAGTCCCATGAGGCATAGCAAGGCTCTGACAGCCACAAGCATGACACCTAGAGGCAGAGGCATGATGGGTAGTTTTGCAACAGCTGGAGGTCCGCTAATTGCTTATTCCTGCACTATATTACCAAAAGTATTGGGACGCCTGCCTTTACACGCACATGAACTGTAATGGCATCCCATTCTTAGTCTGTAGGGTTTAATATTGAGTTGGCCCACCCTTTTCATCTATAACAGCTTCAACTCTTCTGGGAAGGCTTCCACAAGGTTTAGGAGTGTCTATGGGAATGTTTGACCATTCTTCCAGAAGCTCATTTGTGAGGTCAGACACTGATGTGGGGAGAGAAGGCCTGGCTCACAGTCTCCACTCTAATTCATCCTAAAGGTGTTCTCTCGGGTTGAGGTCAGGACTCTGTGCAGGCCAGTCAAGTTCCTCCACCCCAAACTCGCTCATCCATGTCTTTATGGACCTTGCTTTGTGCACTGGTCCAAATCATTTGGTGGAGGGGGGTTTATGGTGGGGCGTTGTTTTTCATAGGTTGGGCTTGGCCCCTTAGTTCCAGTGAGGGAAACAAACTCTAAGGCATCAGCATACCAAGACATTTTGGACAATTTCGTGCTCCCAACTTTGTGGGAACAGTTTGGGGATGATCTTCTGGAAGAATGGTCAAACATTCCCATAGACACTCCTAAACCTTGTGGACGGCCATCCCAGAAGAGTTGAAGCTGTTATAGCTGCAAAGGGTGGGCCAACTCAATATTGAACCCTACGGACTAAGACTGGGATGACATTAAAGTTCATGTGCGTGTAAAGGCAGGTGTCCCAAAACTTTTGACAATACGTGCAGCGGCAAAGGTGGGCTTTATATGCCTCACATATGCATCACTGTACAGCCAACGTTTCTGTATTGACACAGACACCCCAACACAAACAACATCAAACTGACAAAGACAACTCTAGGTACCCACTAGCAGCAAAAATAGCCAAACTTCTCTGAGGAAGAAGGTAATCCTTCGAAACGCGTCAGCCAGCAGTGGTTCGTACGTCCTCTCTTTAGGATCTGGAGACTGCTACCAGTAGTCAAATTGGCACAAGTCAAAGACTGTTACATTGTGGTTTTCTTTCCATACTTGTGAGTAGTCTTTAATACTTTCTATTTTAATAAATATATCAAAGGATAATCTCTAGGTACCCACTAACAGCGGGACCAGCTCCGGATCATGTGACTACTGAGATGGCCAATCGCAGTGGGGGTTTGATCCTTCCCTCGCCCCTCTTGGGTGTACAGATGAGGCCCCGGGGCTGAATGGGAAGAGATAACCACTTTTGGACCGATATACGTTGGCTGTTTGGAGAGGGATATCTCTGTTAACCCAGGTATCCTCTTCTTCAGCCGGTCCGGTTTCCGATAATGGTGGTCTCTGCAGCGGATTCGCCGCAAGATCTCTGTTATTGGCGGTGGGAGAGAGGTCCCCCTCCTGCCGCTTGCCCGTGCTCTCTGCCGCTTACCGGAGCCTTCGACAGTGGCAGCGGCGGAGGCGATCGTGTCCTTCTCATGGCTGGGTATGGAGATGAGTGAGGGGAAGATGGCCCCCACCCATCTCCATACGTCTCCATACCATAGCAGGGCAGAAGCGACGTCGAAATAGCTCTTAAAGGGCCATTTTTTTTTTTTTTTTTTTTTAATGACAAAAAAAAAGAAAAAATGTATTGCATCTTAGTGTAAATATGAGATGTGGGGTCTTTTTGACCCCAGACCTCATATTTTAGAGGACGGTGGACCTAAAATGCTTTTTTCTATTACAAGGGATGATAAAATTCCTTGTAATAGAAATAAAAGTGACACCATTTTTTTTAAAACAGTATAAAAAATAAAAATATAAGGTAAAATAAATAAGAAAAAAAAATGTAAACGCGCCCCGTCCCGCCAAGCTCGTGTGCAGAAGTGAACGCATACGTGAGTAGCGCCCCCATATGAAAACGGTGTTCAAACCACACATGTGAGGTATCGCCGCAATCGGTAGAGTGAGAGCAATAATTCTAGCCCTAGACCTCCTCTGTAACTCAAACATGCAACCTGTAGAATTCTCGTCGCCTATGGAGATTTTAAAGGGAAAAAGTTTGTCGCCATTCCACGAGCGGGAGCAATTTTGAAGCGTGACATGTTGGGTATCAATTTACTCGGCGTAACATTATCTTTCACAGTATAAAAAAAAATTGGACTAACCTTACTGTTGTTTTAATTTTTTTAATTAAAAAAAGTGTATTTTTTTCAACATAAGTGCGCTTATAAGTCCGCTGTGCAAATACGGTGTGACATAAAGTATTGCAACGACCGCCATTTTATTCTCTAGGGTGTTAGAAAAAAATGTATTATGTTTGGGGGTTCTAAGTAATTTTCTAGCAAAAAAAATAGTTTTTAACTTGTAAACAACAAATCTCAGAAAGAGGCTCGGTCCTTAACCACTTAAGACCCAGACCAATATGCAGGTAAAGGACCAGGCCACTTTTTGCGATTCGGCACTGCGTCGCTTTACCTGACAACATCGTGCGATGTGTCTCCCAAAAAAAAATTGGCGTCCTTTTTCCCCCATAAATAGAGCTTTCTTTTGGTGGTATTTGATCACCTCTGCGGTTTTTATTTTTTGCGCTATAAACAAAAATAGAGCGACAATTTTGAGAAAAATTCAATATTTTTTACATTTTGCTATAATAACCCCCCCCCCCTAAAATCATATAAAAAAAAAAAAAACGTTTTGTTTTTTCCCTCAGTTTAGGCCGATACGTATTCTTCTACCTTTTTTTGGTAAAAAAAATCGCAATAAGCGTTTATTAATTGGTTTGCGCAAAATGTATAGCGTTTACAAAATAGGGGATAGTTTTATTGCATTTTTATTAATATATTTTTTTTACTACTAATGGCGGCGATCAGCGATTTTTTTTGTGACTGCGACTTTATGGCGGACACTTCGGACAATTTTGACACATTTTTGGGACCATTGTCATTTTCACAGCAAAAAGTGTTTTAAAAATGCACTGATTACTGAGCAAATGACAATTGCAGTTTGGGAGTTAACCACATGGGGGCGCTGAAGGGGTTAAGTGTGACCTCATATGTGTTTCTAATTGTACGGGGGGCGGGGCTGGACGTGTGACGTCATTGATCGCCTTTCCCTATATCAGGGAACAGACGATCAGTGCCACTGCCACAATGAAGAACGGGGAAGGTGTGTTTACACAACTCTCCCCCGTTCTTCAGCTCCTGTGACTGATTGCGGGTCCCGTGTCCGCGGTCACAGCGCTTCGCACCGGGTCATGGCTGGGCACTTAAAGAGGACGTACAGGTACATGCTTGTGCCCAGCCGTGCCATTCTGACGACGTATATTTGCATTAGGCAGTCCTTAAGTGGTTAAAGGGTTGTAAAGATACAATTTTTTTTCCCCCAAATAGCTTCCCTTACCTTAGTGCAGTCCTCCTTCACTTACCTCATCCTTCCATTTTGCTTTTAAATGTCCTTATTTCTTCTGAGAAATCCTCACTTCTTGTTCTTCTGTCTGTAACTCCACACAGTAATGCGAGGCTTTCTCCCTGGTGTGGAGTGTCGTGCTCTCCCCCTCCCTTGGTCTACAGGAGAGTCAGGATGCTCTCTACGTTGCAGATAGAGAAAGGAGCTGTGTGTTAGTGGGCGTCCTGACTCTCCTGTAGTCCAAGGGAGGGGGCAAGCACGACACTCCACTAGGGTGCCCACGTGTCCCAGATTGCCCGGGACTGTCCCGCAATTGACATGTCTTTCCCAGGTCCCGGGCACCTTCATTCTGGGACAATGCAGTGTCCCGGAATGAAATGGAGGACACAGCCACCCCCTACTAACTAGTATCTACATTTCCGGAACTGGTTGCTACGGCCGGCTCTGCCTGGCATCTTGCAACCAGTGACAATTTACTCTCAGACAGGCCAGGAGCAAGGCCTGCGCCCATTGCAGCACTGCTGTCCCCATGCACCTCCTTCTCCGACACCCAGCGCAATCAGCAGGGACTGGTGTGATCTTCACTCTCCAGATAGTGACTCCACTCTTTTCCTTCTATGCACGCAGATCATACAGAGGGAGTGGCAGCAGCCCTGCATCTGGTGGGGGGGGGGGGGGGGTGTCCCTGAATGGCAGTTTGGAAATGTGGTCACCCTACACTCCACACCAGGGAAAGCCTTGCATTACTGTGTGGAGTTACAGACAGAAGAACAGGAAGTGAGGATTTCTCAGAAGAAATAAGGACATTTAAAAGCAAAATGGAAGGATGAGGTAAGTGAAGGAGGACTGCACTAAGGTAAAGGAAGCTATTTAGGAAAAAAAAATGTTGTACATTTACAACCCCTTTAAGTGGTTAAGCAGTAGTGTTGCTCACGAATATTCGCATTGCGAATATTCGCTACGAATATTGCATATTCGAGTATTCGCGAATAACTCGAATATTGCGGCGAATATTCGCTATGGCGAATATTCGTATTTTTTCAAATTTATTTTTAAAACAGACCACATCCTAGTGATCTCCATCGACGTCTAAAAGCATTGCTGGTATGATTAGAGACCCTGGGCCGAGTAGCTGATGCGATTCTTTTATGTTGCCGAATATTCGCATTGCGAATTTTCGGCAACATAAAAGAATCGCATCAGCTACTCGGCCCTTCTTTTGCATCAGAGCCAATCAGAATAACTCGAATATTCGGCAAAAGGAATATCGCGCAATATTCCTTTTGCCGAATATTTGAGTTATTCTGATTGGCTCTGATGCAAAAGAAGGGCGGAGAAGATAATCGCGCAATAGGAATATTGCGCGATTATCTTCTCCGCCCTTCTTTTGCCCCCTTATTCTCCTTTCTTTTAAGTAGAGTTAGTGTAGAGTTAGTGTTTAGTGCATATTAGTTTAGTAATACAGGAAATGATCTCCGTTTATGAGAATTTCGCAATCATTTTCACATTAGCGAAACTTTGCAAACATTTTTTGGGATAAAATATCACGAATATTCTTCTATATATTCGCGCAATATCGCGAAATCGAATATGGCGTATTCCACTCAACACTATTAAGCAGCGATAATGTTAGTAATGTAACATAACATCATATATTAGGGAAAAGCCTCTTCATGGTCTTTGAAGAAATATACCCTGTGAATACAATGTTGGTAGGTAGGAGTGTTTGTGTGCTGGATAGGACCCAGCTGCGGAGAAGCCCACACGTCTGTCGCTAGTATCAATCAAGATTTGGAGAGAGATATTCTATTGATAAATGTGATGTTGGAGAAAACACGGCCTGATTGCGACGGGTTGAATAGCGATCGCCTTGCAGAGAAGCAGAGGCCGCATTATCTGGCCAGGCTGGGAGATGCAGTCTGGCTTTTTTTTTTTTTGTTCGGCATAACAATATTCCCACAGATAAGTGATGTTACTTTGTATCTTTAGGATAATGGAAAGAATGGGCCCGGCGATGTTCTATTGTACCATCTGCCTTGATTTTCTTTGCTCGAGGTTGTGTACATCTTTAGAATATTGTCGAGATAATGTAACAGTAGATCTCTGTAAGCAGATACAACATGTTCTTTTGACGCTGCTTTTTATAATAATCACATCCCACTGGAGAAAGACAGAGCACAGAGTCTGTTAAAAGGCAGAAAAAGGGGGGTAAAAATAGGGCAGAATAGCCCCCTCGCCAGTGTGCTTCAACATCCAAATTTTAGAAAGGTGAGGTTAAAGGGGTTGTAAAGGTTCGTCTTATATTTTCTAAATTGGTTCCTTTAAGCTCGTGCATTGTTGGTTCACTTAGGCCGCGTACACACGAGGGGATATGTCCGCTGAAAACGGTCCGATGGACCGTTTCAGCAGACATCTCCGCTCGTGTGTATGGGCTAGCGGACAGATTTCTCCACCCGACAGATTTCAAAGCAAGCTTTGAAATCTATCCGGTGGGAATCTGTCCGCCCGACATGTCTGCTGGTTAGTACACTTACCAGCAGACATGTCGGCCCCCACCGCCGCCGCGCCGCTGCCGAATGGATTCGGCGCATGCGCGGAAGTGTTTTACTTCCTGGTGCGGTGACGTGGCGGTGACGCGGCGGCGTCAACGTCACCGCCGCGTCACCACTACGTCACCGCGCCGTCCGGCGGCGGGGAATTTGATCCGATGGTGTGTACACGCCATCGGATCAAACTCCCGATCGGACATATCCGATGGAAATGGTCCGCGGACCGCTTTCATCGGATATATCCGATCGTGTGTATGGGGCCTTACCTTTTCCTTCCATTTCCCTTCTAAATATTTTTTTGTTTGAATTTCTCACTTCCTGTTTCTCCTCAGTAAGCTTTCCACCATCATCCGAGCGGTGGAAAGTCATTTAGAACAGCTTACTGAACACCTTACTGAGGAGAAACAGGAAGTGAGAAATTCAGACAAAGAAAACCAAGAAAAAAAAACATTTAGAAGGGAAATTGAAGGAAAAGGTAAGTGAACCAACAATGCACTAGCTTAAAGGAACCTATTTAGAAAATAAAAAACAATTTAAAAGGGGTTGTAAAGGTAAATGTGTTTTTACCTTAACCACTTAAGACCAGGCCAAAATGCAGGTAAAGAACCTTGCCCCTTTTTGTGATTCGGCACTACGTCATTTTAACTGACAATTGCGCGGTCGTGCGACGTGGTTTCCAATCAAAATTGACGTCCTTTTTTCCATACAAATAGAGCTTTCTTTTGGTGGTATTTGATCACCTCTGCGGTTTTTATTTTTTGCGCTATAAACAAAAATAGAGTGACAATTTTGAAAAAAATGCAATATTTTTTACTTTTTGCTGTAATAAATATCCCCCCAAAATATATATAATTTATTTTTTTCCTCAGTTTAGGCCGATACGTATTCTTCTACCTATTTTTGTTAAAAAAAGCGCAATAAACGTTTATCGGTTGGTTTACGCAAAATTTATAGCGTTTACAAAATAAGGGATAGTTTTATTGCATTTTTATTAATTTGTTTTTTTTTACTACTAATAGCGGCGATTAGCGATTTTTTTCATGACTGCGACATTATGGCGGACACTTCGGACAATTTTGACACATTTTTGGGACAATTGTCATTTTCACAGCAAAAAATGCATTTAAATTGAATTGTTTACTGTGAAAATGACAGTTGCAGTTTGGGAGTAAACCCCAAGGGGGCGCTGTAGGATTTGTGTGTTCCCTGCGTGTGTTTACAACTGTAGGGGGGTGTGGCTGTAGGTGTGACGTCATCGATCACGTCCCCCTATAACAGGGATGACGTGATCGATGTTGCGGCCACAGTGAAGCACGGGGAAGCCGTGTTTCCACACGGCTCTCCCCGTTCTTCAGCTCCGGGGACCGATCGCCGCACTCCAGCGGCGATCGGGTCCGCGAGTCCCGCGGTCCCGGTCCCAGAGCTTCGGACCGGGTCACGGGAGAGTGCAGCGGGCACGCGCCCGTGACCCACGGCTGGGTACTAGAACCAACGTATATATACGTTGATGTGCCCAGCCGTGCCATTCTGCTGACGTAAATGTTCAGTAGGCGGTCCTTAAGTGGTTAATGCATCCTATGCATTAAGGTGAAAAAAATCAGACGGAACCGCCCCCCGAACACCCATTTTACTTACCTGACCCCTCGAAAATCCCGCGCTCGTCCATGTGATCCTCTTCGGTTCCCAGCCTGGCCGTTGATTGGCTAGGCTGGACAGATTGATAGCAGCGCAGCCATTGGCTGGCGCTGCTGTCAATCACAGCGGATGACGCGGCACGCCGGGGGAAGGGCCGAGTGATACAGTCGGCGGCTATGCCGCTGTATCACGGGAGCATGCTCGCAAAAGCTTTCCACCATGTGAGCTTGCTTGGAGGTGGAAAGCTTTTGCGAGGAGGAGCCGACACAGCCGCCGAGGCACCCCAGGAGACCAGGATCAAGGCTACTCTGTGCAAAACGAGCTGCACAGTGGAGGTAAGTATAACATGTTTGTTATTTAAAAAAAAAAAAGTTTGCCTTTAGTGACCCTTTAAAGCTGATCTTCGGGCACAAAATATTGAATTTAAAGTGTTAAACCCACAACAGTAAAATAAGTCTGTATATGCAGTAAAGCATGCTTGTTATACTCACTGTGGAACCTAAGGGGTTAATATTCCACCTTGTGCAAAAAAGGCTGTTTGATCCTGTCTTCTCTGATCCTCCCCTTCTTCCACTGACTTCAAAACAGGTCCGGATAAAACAGAGTCGGGCTGCACATGCTCAGTTTGGTGTGTATTGCTAGAGAGTTTTTTTTTTCTTGGGCATGTGATCAGCACAGCACTGTCCAGACAGAGGGTCAGGAGTCCTGCATTCTGATAGGACAGCTCAGAGCAGATTGAAAACTCCTCCTACAAGTTTTAACCAGGAACTGATAAAAGTCTGATAAAAGTCACACAACTGTTATATACTGCTGATAAGAAAAGGTATTTAGCAGTTTATATATATACAAAAATATTTGCATTTTTAGGTTCTGTGTAATGTGGGAGACCAGATATAGTGAATGCAGAGTCCGGGGTTTAGTAACACTTTAAATATATTCCTTAAAGGGGTTGTAAAGGTTCGTTTTTTTATTTTCTAAATTGGTTCCTTTAAGCTAGTGCATTGTTGGTTCACTTACCTTTTCCTTTGATTTCCCTTCTAAATGTTTTTTTTCTTTGTTTGAAATTCTCACTTCCTGTTTCTCCTCAGTACACTTTCCACCATCAGCCGAGCGGTGGTTAGTCAGCCAGACCAGCTTACTGAACAGCTTGCTGAGGAGGAACAGGAAGTGAGAATTTCAGACAAAGAAAACAAAGAAAAAAAAACATTTAGAAGGGAAATGGAAGGAAAAGGTAAGTGAACCAACAATGCACTAGCTTAAAGGAACCTATTTAGAAAATAAAAAACAAACCTTTACAACCCCTTTAAAGGAACCAATTTAGAAAATAGACCTTTAAAACCCCTTTAATAGCCACAAAGGATATAGCCCACTTTGTATTCAACAGACGTCTTTGCCACCCCAGCTATAACCTTGTAGATGTGTCAGTGACATCATTACTACATACATACAAATCCTGTGCAGAGATCAGAGCTGTGGGAGGGACCGGGCAGGCCCCACCCTCTACAGGCTCACTGTAGAAAACTATAGCATGGTGTGGAGACAAGACCAGTCAGGCCGCGTACACAAGGAGGGACATGTCCGCTGAAACTGTCCGACAGACCATTTCCAGCGGACATGTCTCCTCCGGATTTTCATCCGACGGAGTGTACACACCATCGGATCAAAATCCTCGCCGGCAGACAGCGCGGTGAAGTGGCGGTGATGTTGACGCCGCCACGTCACCGCACCAGGAAGTAAAAAACTTCCATGCATGCGTCGCATCCATTCGATGCTTGTGCGGGCAGATATGTCCGCTGGTTAGTGTTTTAAAAGTGCTTTAAAATTTGTCCGTCGGTCAGACATGTCCGCTAGCCCATACACACGATCAATGGAGGGCTGGCAGCCTTAGGCCTGGGGGACAAGTCCAGTCAAGTGGCCCATTTTTCATGATCACAAGAGTCCGCACAGAGGCCCCCCTTACATCAGAGGCCCCTCTTACATCAGAGTTCGCACAGAGGCCCCCCTTACATCAGAGCCCGCACAGAGGCCCCCCTTACATCAGAGCCCACACAGAGGCCCCCCTTACATCAGAGCCCGCACAGAGGCCCCCCTTACATCAGAGGCCCCTCTTACATCAGAGTCCGCACAGAGGCCCCCCTTACATCAGAGCCCGCACAGAGGCCCCCCTTACATCACAGCCCACACAGAGGCCCCCCCTTACATCAGAGGCCCCCCCTTACATCAGAGGCCCCCCTTACATCAGAGTCCTCGTGTCTGTGCAGAGAGAGAAGGGGATGTCAGCACTGGTGTGCGCTGAGGCTGAGCTATGTGTGAGACGAGACATAGCTCAGCTCTGCAGCCATCTATCTCGGAGCTGACACAGGCACGGCTGCACAGTGGGATGTGAGCGGCGGCCATGACCCGTGTTAACAGAGCTCCAGCAGGCATATTCCTGCTCAAAAACAGCATTTGGTAGTGGCGGCCGGTGATTGTGCTTAGTTTCACCCGCCGGGAGGAGATTTCCACCCTGCCCCCCCTGCCAGCCCTCCCCTTCACACAATCGGATTTGTCCGCTGAACTGGTGCATCTCTTGCCCTGCCCCGGGAGCTGACAACCCACGCTACGCCACTGCTGGCATATTCGCCCGTCACTACCTACTATATCCAAACAAAACAAAAAATTGGCTTTTCACATTCAGTAAATACAGTAAACTGATTATAAAAAAAGTTTACTGGCAATCTCTTTTTCCGAAAATTCTCCTTTTAGCAAGTTAATCAAAGCATTTATTACAGATGGTATTTTCATGGTTATTGCTAAACTCCAGCTACCAAGGAAGATCACGGATGCCCTACTTGAAAATGTACAGAGATTTACAAAATAATCGGCTTGTTTTTGTATGGCTTTCCAGATGCCGGTTCATGATTAGGCTCTGGGAAAGCATTTGCTCAGAAGGGTTCATTAAACATATTAGCGTTTGGCCAGGACGGAGTCTTAAAATGCAAAAAAAAGAAAAAAAAAGAAAAGTAGCTTAGATAGGTTGGCGGAAAAGCAGACATTATTCCTCCTACAATGCATTCGTTGTCAGGGCCTTGTTGTCTTGCCTACACACATTAAGGTTTTTGTTTTTTTTCTCCCGTTGATTACATGCAAGTCCTCAACTCAAGATAACTTTTTTTCAAAACAAGCCCCGGAGGTAAAAGGTTAATTACCCCCAAAATCGTTGCAAAATATGTGATAGGAAGCAGGAGGCAATTAGAGAGAAGAGAGCAGAAGAGGAAGGGGGTGGTGGTGGTAGGCCGAACACAAAAGGCATACTGTATATGATGTGTCATGGATGCTTGGAAAAGATCCAACAGAGGCAGGAAAACATAGAAAAAAAATAGAAATGCTACAGAGACACAGAAGAAGACGTGTTACAAAGGGTGAGCGAAACACATCTCCGACTCAAAAGAAAGAGATAATGAATGTGTGGCGTCGGACAATAGCACAATAGAAATTAGCATTGCCTTTTATCTCCCTTATAAAACGATTCATTACCCCGTTAAATAGGGAATTGTGAAGCGATGAAGGACGCCACTTCACTCGGCGAGGCGACGGACACATGCGGCTGCGTCGGCGATAGGTCTCGTCGTTTGAAAGCACTCTCTGTTCGCCTTGTTTACTTTGCTTCTCCTCACTTTGGACGTGGTGCTTTGAGCTGTGTCCAAACAGTAAATGCTTTTCTGTTTGTGCGCGGTTTTTACGATGAAGTGGCGGCGGAAGCGCTAAGGCTCCACGCCAGCCTTTTCGAGAGGACTGAGTGTGCCCTTATCGCTAGTTTTTTTATACTTTCTGCAAATTGTCATCTGCTTGAAAGTAAAAATGTCAACAATGTTCCAAGAGGTTTGGCATTTTGTTCATTATTGCGCTGGGGAGTTTTGCATTTGCATGCGTTTGCACGTACATACATGCAGCGCTGTATCCTGGCCTAGCCCAACAGGCCCAAGGCCTAGGGCAGCACGTAAAGAGTCCTGTTATTGTAGCACCAGTCTTATGGGGTAGACTGGGCTGAGAGGCAAATAAGTCTAGCGCCCCCATAAAGTGGCCACACAGCTTCTGGGAATGCGGGCGGCCGACATTCCGCAACTGTAGGAGGGGGTGCTGCTTCAAATTTTGACTGTCCTATCATCCTGAACCACAAACCTTCCTCACTGTGCTATATGTTTTCATCTGCACCATTGGCCTGGCTATATCTTCTACGTCCTTGTAATAGAACGTCCCGCTCTCCGCTTGAGTGCTTGAGATAATCCAGCTGACCTCAACACACAACGAGACGAGACTTGTCTGTGTGCTAAAACATAGAGTGTTTAATAGAACCAAGAATACACCCTTATTTACAGTTTAAGGAGGAGGTAACTAGAACATAAATTAACATGAGCTAATTAACTAATCATTTAACCCAGATGAGGTGACTCCGAGATATCATAAGTGTAAACACAAGACACCTCCACAATAGCTGGGTCAATTAGCATCTAACAGTATGGGTCCCAACGTGATGAATGAATCACTCACTCACTTACAATTAACCCGTTGAGTTCAGAATCAATCAGATTTGTCTGCTGGGATATATTGGTTTGATCGTGTACACACGATCAAACCAAAATCCCCGCCGGCAGACAGCGCGGTGACGTGGCGGTGACGTTGACGCCGCCACGTCACCGTCACCAGGAAGTAAAACACTTCCGCACATGTGTCGATTCCATTCGACGCATGCGCGGGCAGATATGTCTGCTGCTTAGTGTACTAACCAGCAGACATGTCGGACGGATGGGTTCCCAGCAGACAGATTTTAAAGCATGCTTTAAAATTTGTCTGCTGGAAAAACCTGTCTGTCCGCCCGTACACACGATCGAATTTGTCTGCTGAAACGGTCCGTCGGACCGTTTCCAGCAGATAGATTCGATCGTGTGTACGCGGCCTGACAGATATCCTGGAATATATTGTGGATAATAATTAAATAATCCCATCTCAGGTAGCCCAAGATATCATTTCTAAGTCATCCTATGCCTCTAGTGGACATACAAGCATAGTAAAGACAGCCCCACCTACAACATGTTTCATCCAATGTGGCTTAGTCTTAACCACTTAAGACCTTGACCATTATGCAGCTAAAGGACCTTGCCCCTTTTTGCGATTCAGCACTGCGTCGCTTTAACTGACAATTGCGCGTTCGTGCGACGTGGCTCCCAAACAAAATTGGCTTCCTTCTTTTCCCACAAATAGAGCTTTCTTTTGGTTGTATTTGATCACCTCTGCGGTTTTTATTTTTTGCGCTATAAACAAAAATAGAGCGACAATTTTGAAAAAAAACGCAATATTTTTTACTTTTTGCTATAATAAATATCCCCAAAAAAAGATATAAAAAAAACGTTTTTTTTCCCCCCCTCAGTTTAGGCCGATACGTATTCTTCTACCTATTTTTGGTAAAAAAAAAAAAAAATCGCAATAAGCGTCTAACGATTGGTTTGCGCAAAATTTGTAGCGTTTACAAAATAGGGGATAGTTTTATTACATTTTTATTAATATTTTTGTTTTTTTTACTACTAATGGCGGCAAACAGTAATTTTTTTTGTGACTGCGACATTATGGTGGACACATCGGACGCTTTTGACACATTTTTGGGACCATTGTGTTTTTCACAGCAAAAAGTGCTATAAAAAGCAGTTGAAGGGGTTATGTGTGACCTCATATGTGTTTCTAACTGTAGGGGGGCGGGGCTGGAGGTGTGACATCATTGATCACCTTTCCCTATATCAGGGAACAGACGATCAATGACAGTGCAACTGTGAAGAACGGGGAAGGTGTGTTTACACACAGCTCTCCCCGTTCTTCAGCTCCTGTGACCGATCGCGGGACACCGGCTGCGATCAGGTCGGCGGGTACCTAGGCCGCAGTCACGGAGCTTCGTGACCCACAGCTGGGCACTTAAAGGGGACGTACAGGTACAGGTACGTGCCTGTGCCCTTCTGCCGACGTATATCGGCGTTAGGTGGTACTTAAGTGGTTAAAGAGTAAAGGTAGCCCTCTTCCCTACTACAGGCTGCTTGCAGAAAACTACAGGAGGGGGCGGAGACAAGACCAGTCACCCTGCACAAGGAGGGAGAACAGCAGTGAGCGGTCTTTATTACAGGAAGCTCCTGCACAGAGGGGAAGTCTCACACTGGATTACTGCACAGATCTGAAAGAAATACATAGAGAAGGAGGAAGAATACACACGACTCTTGTGTCTAGATAATATTTGTTTAGCCCAGGGTTCAGTTTTTAAAATATTAACTCTTAGAAATCACATGTTAAAGCTTGAGATATGAGATTAGATGTACAACTAAAGTGATTTCACTCGTACCTTATGTACCATACGTTCATTTTAAAAAGGCAAACATTACTGTAGGAGGTAGAAGATGGAGCACATATTAATAAATATGACAGCATTAGCTGTTCCCTGACACCAACATAACAAGCGGGAGGAATTATGCCGTGACTCACATAATAACTCTGCAGATGTTTGTCTTCTCGTATCTTCTGCCGTCAGAGTCACACACTAGAAAATGTAGCAGATTCGTGCAAGAAGAATAAAACTTTCCTGGAGGTTCACATACACAAACCTAGAAATGGCAAATAGTCTTGTAAATTACATGAATGAAGAAGTGTATATCCTTCCCGACTCTGAATAAGGTTTCCATCAAATTTTATGATCCATAAATTCACTTAGATTGGGTTTCCTTATAATAATTGTATGCTCTAGAACCCTGCATTGAAGGAAGTACATTAGTTAATATTACCCATCTCTACTACTGATGTAGCAAGGTCCCAGGTCCCCTTTGGTCTAATGAGAACCTCCAGAGTTAGGGACAGCTGACATCCTTCTATGTAGAGTGGGTTCCGAGGCATGGTGGGTGTAATGCAAGGTAGATTAATGGGCGCCAGACACTTCTTGAATGCAAAGAGATTTATTGTCTCTTAACCGGTTAACGCCCACCCACTGTATATATACGTCCTATTTTTAACCACTTGCCCACCGGGCCTGTTTTTCAGATTAGGTGTTTACGAGACTAAAACTGTTTTTTTTGCTAGAAAATTTCTTAAACCCCCCAAACATTATATATTTTTTTTTCTAACACCCTAGAGAATAAAATGGCAGTCATTGCAATACTTTTTGTCACACCGTATTTGCGCAGCGGTCTTACAAGCGCACTTTTTTTGAAAAAAAAAAAACACTTTTTTGAATAAAAAAATAAGACAACAATAAATTTGGCCCAATTTTTTTATATATTGTGATAGATAATGTTACGCCGAGTAAAATGATACCCATCATGTCACACTTAAAAATTGCGCCCGCTCGTGGCATGGCGTCAAACTTTTACCCTTAAAAATCTCGATAGGCAACGTTTAAAAAATTCTACAGGTTGCATTTTTTGAGATACAGAGGAGGTCTAGGGCTAGAATTATTGCTCTCGCTCTAACGATCACAGGGATACCTCACTTGTGTGGTTTGAACACCGTTTTCATATGCGGGCGCTACCCGCGTATGCGTTCGCTTCTGTGCGCGAGCTCGTCCGGACGGGGCGTTTTACATTTTTTTTTTTTCTTATTTATTTTTAATTATTGTTTATTTTTTATTTCAAATAAATTATAAAAAAAAAATTATCACTTATATCCTATTACAAGGAATGTACTGTAAACTATCCCTTGTAATGAAAAAAGCATGACAGGTCCTCTTAAATATGAGATCTGGGCTCAAAAGACCTCAGATCTCATATTTAGGCTTTAAATGCAAAAAAAGCAAAATGTTTGTAAACTTTAAGACCTGGGCGGGACTGACGTTTTGACGTCACTTCCGCCCAGCAGAGCTGTGGGGGACGGGTGGGGGCGATTTTTCCCTCACTCGTATCCCAACACAGCCAGCAAGAGGACCCGATCGCCTCCGCCGTTACCGACGGCTCCGGTAAGCGGCGGAGGGCGCGGGAGAGCGGCGGGAGGGGGGGGCCTCTCCCGCCACCGATAACGGCGATCTTGCGGCGAATCCGCCGCTGGGACCGCCATTATCGTGTACAGCACTGCCCACGGAAAAGATGGATAGCTCGGTTGTGGCAGCAGCTGCTGCCGTTACCGAGATATCCATCTTTAAAATCATGACGTATTTTTCCTATGACACCGTGGGCAAGTGGTTAAAGATGGATATCTCGGTAACGGCAGCAGCTGCTGCCACAACCGAGATATCCATCTCTTCAGTGGGCGGGCCTGCACACGATAACGGCGGTCTCCGCGGCGGATTCGCCGCGAGATTGCCGTTATCGATGGCGGGAGAGGGCCCCCGCCGCTCTCCTGCGCCCTCCGCCACTTACCGTAGCCGTCGGCAGCGGCGGAGGCGATCAGGTCTGCTCAGCTGCTGTGTGGGGATGCAAGTGAGGACAACATGGCACCCACCCGTCCCCATAGCTCTGCTGGGCGGAAGTGACGTCAAAACGTCAGTCCCCAGACAATTTTTTTTGTTTACATTTTTTCAAAAGACACTTTTTTTTTTTTTCATTTAAGCCTAAATATGAGATATGTGGTCTTTTTGACCCCAGATCTCATATTTAAGAGGACCGATCATGCTTTTTTCTATTACAAGAGATGTTTACATTCCTTGTAATAGGAATAAAAGTGATCATTTTTTATTTTTTTTATTTCAGTGTTAAAAATTATAAAATAAATAAAAATAAATCCGAAAACCAAAACATTTTTTTTTAAAAAAAAAAGCGCCCCGTCCCGACGAGCTCGTGCGCAGAAGCGAACGCATACCCGAGTACCGAGTAGCGTAGTGATCAAACCACACAAGTGAGGTATCGCCGCGATCGTTAGAGCGAGAGCAATAATTCTAGCCCTAGACCTCCCCTGTAACTCAAAATTGCAACCTATAGAATTTTTTAAACGTCGCCTATCGAGATTTTTTAGGGTAAAAGTTTGACGCCATGCCACGAGCGGGCGAAATTTTTAAGCGTGACATGTTGGGTATCATTTTACTCGGCGTAACATTATCTTTCACAATATGTAAACAAATTGGGCCAAATTTATTGTTGTCTTATTTTTTAATTCAAAAAAAGTGATTTTTTTCCCAAAAAAGTGAATTTTTTCCCAAAAAAGTGAATTTTTTCCCAAAAAAGTGAATTTTTTCCCAAAAAAGTGCGCTTGTAAGACCGCTGCGCAAATACGGTGTGACAAAAAGTATTGCAATGGCTGCCATTTTATTCTCTAAGGTGTTAGAAAAAAAAAAACTATACAATATTTGGGGGTTTTAAGTAATTTTATAGCAAAAAAAAATGTTTTAGTCTCGTAAACACTGAATCTGAAAAACAGGCTCGGGGCTTAAGTGGTTTAAACAGAACTGTGGGAGAGAGGGTTTAGGCCCAGGACACCCTTTAGTAGTTGCAATGTTAACCACTTAAGGACCTGCTCATGCAGATATATGTCCTTTTTTTAACCACTTTAGCCCCGGACCATATTGCTGTCCAAAGACCAGAGCACTTTTTGTGATTCGGCACTGCGTCGCTTTAATTGACAATTGCGCGGTCGTGCAACGTGACTCCCAAACAAAATTGGCGTCCTTTTTTTCCCACAAATAGAGATTTCTTTTGGTGGTATTTGATCATCTCTGCGGTTTTTATTTTTTGCGCTATAAACAAAAATAGAACATTTTTTTTCCTCAGTTTAGGCCGATACGTATTCTTCTACATATTTTTCGTAAAAAAAAATCGCAATTAGCGTTTATTGATTGGTTTGCGCAAAATTTATAGCGTTTACAAAAAAGGGGGTAGTTTTATGGCATTTTTATTAATATTTTTTTTTTTACTAGTAATGGCGGCGATCAGCGCTTTTTTTTCGGTACTGCGATATTATGGCGGACACAAATCGGACACTTTTGACACATTTTTGGGACCATTGGCATTTTTATAGCGATCAATGCTATAAAAATGCATTGGATTACTATAAAAATGCCATTGGCAGTGAAGGGGTTAACACTAGGGGGCAGGGAAGGGGTTAAGTGTGTTCCTATTTGTGTTATAACTGTATGGGGGGGGGGTGGACTCACTAGGGGGAATCACTGATCTTCCGTTCATACATTGTATGAACGGAAGATCAGCGTTTCCCCCGCTGACAGGAATGAGCGCTGTGTGTTCACACTCACAGCTCTCGTTCCCCGCTCTGTAACGAACGAACGCGCGTGCCCGGCGGCGATCGCTCCTGCCGGGCACGCGCGCGGGACTCGGGGGCGAGCGGGGGGCGCGTGCCGACGTAGAGCTACGGGCTCTCGCCGAGGAGAGCCGACCTGCCGCCGTAGAACCACGGCGGCTGGTCGGCTAGTGGTTAAAGGTGGATATCTTGGTAATGGCAGTAGCTGCTGCCACAACCGAGATATCCACTTTTTTTTTTTTTTTTACTTTCTCCCGACTCGAGATATCCATCTTTAGTGTGAGCGGTCCTGTAAACTATAACGGTGGTCTCCGGCAGATTCGCTCCCCCTCCTGCCGCTCTCTCCCGTACCCTCTGCCGCTTAGAGCCGTCGGTAGCAGCGGAGGCGATCGGGTCTTCTCTTCTGCTGTGTGGTGAATGCGAGTGAGGGCAACCCCACCCCATACCCCCTGGAAAGTACCTCTCACCCCTGACTATCGATCCTGGCCCCAACGGTAGCACCGATCTACCCAATCTGGGAGTCTACCAGCCTGGATCCTGCTGCCGATCGGCAGGCCATCTTACTATACCCAGCCCCAAATCTCAACACTATTACAACTTGATCCAGGGTTCGCCCGATCGCCTATCAAGGGGTCAGGAAGGAATTTTTTTTCCCTGTCGCTGCATATTGGCATATTGGCGTAGCACGGTTAGGGTTTTTTTGCCTTCCTCTGGACCAAGCCAGGATAGAGGATTCAGTTAATCCTTGACAATCCTTCCCCCCCCCTGGTGTTTGGCGACCATGGTTAATCTGCAATACTCGGCAGAGGCCATTTGGGTTCTGAGGCGATTTGCCGCAATACTACCAGCCATCACCAAAAAAGCCCTTCAAACTGAGCGCCTATTGAGGATCGATCGAAGATCAATTGTCAAAGGTCTCAGCTGTTTGCCCCAACCTAAGCACATATCATGTGCTTTGATCAACACTAGATCGGCAGTAAAACACCGATTAGAAATCTACGATTTCATCCTACAACACGATCTAGACTGCCTCTTTATTACAGAGAGCTGGCTTACAGCCGACTGTAACACCATTCTAGGAGAACTGGTGCCAGAAAACTATCGTATTATAACCGAAAACAGAATAGGGCAAAGAGGAGGAGGCCTGGCGGTGATCCATAAGACGCATCTTGCGATCACAAAATCAGTCCTTCAAAACCCTCTTCCATTCATGGAAACCCTTACTCTACAACTGCAAGCAAACTCCCAGGAGACAGTCCGGATTCTACTCTGCTATAGGCCACCCGGCCCAAAATCGCAGCTTCTCCCTTCATTGACGGACTTTATCTCCACCTATACCCTGAACAACAAACACCTTTTGCTGCTCGGGGATTTCAACCTCTGGGCCAACTCCCTGCAAGACCCCTTTGCCGACGCCTGCATTGACCACCTGGAAGGATTAGGGCTTCAGAAATTAGTATGTGGGCCCACACATACGTCAGGTCACACACTCGATCTTATTTTCAGACACGATCTGGAAATAAAAATCTTGGGAAATGAACCATTGCCATGGACAGACCACCATGCAATTAAATTCATTATTCCCGAATTCCCCCCCTTAATAAAAACATCAAACCCAGTGACAAGACACTGGACTAGATGTCAGAAGAAGCTCCACTCGGAACTCTTCAAAGCCACGTTAAGGAAAAAAATAAAAACAATTCAGCCGCATCAAACGGCTGAGGAAACACTGGAGGCCATAAACACAGCCCTATTACAGTCAGCCGACTTAATAGCGCAGAAACGTAAAACCCACATCCGGAAAAATAACGCAGGCTGGTTCAACAACCAGCTGGCGTTACGGAAGCAAGAGCGCAGAAGGGCAGAAGCCGCCTGGAAGAGAAGTCCATCAGATGGGAACCTCTCTATCTACAAGGAAATAACCAGAAAATACCACAAGGAAATTTTCGATGCCAAGAAAAATCATTTTTCTGAGGCCATCAACAACGCCCTCAACCGCCCCCGCGAGCTCTTCAAGCTGGTCACTCAGACCATGAATCCAGGATGTCTTGAAGCCCCCAATTCGGACACACAAGAATTTTGCAATGAATTGTCGGATTACTTCATTAATAAAATTGAGGGAATCCGGCAAAGCATTCAGCAGAACAACTCCCCCCGTAGCCCCCCCAGTAATTATTCACACAACACCGGCAGTAACTCACCACAACCAGGTAAGTTCACGCTGGAACCCGTCTCTACTCATGACATTAAAAATATCATCGGCACTCTGCGTAACAGCACTGCGCCGAATGATATCATTCCCACTAAACTGCTGAAGGAATGCGCCGACTTCCTGGCACCTCCGATCACGCAGCTTATTAACCAATCCTTCAGGAAGGGCATAGTGCCCTCCCAGTTGAAGGAGGGTATAATTCGACCTATCTTGAAGAAGGATCCACTCCACCGTCGTCCCATAACAGGCCTAAACTCTCTTTCTAAGGTCCATGGAGAAAGTAGTGGTACAACAGCTGCAACAGCATCTAGATACCCATAACCTACTTGATCCATATCAATCTGGGTTTCCGGCCCGGACACGGGACAGAAACCGCATTGCTCAAGATATGGGACGACGCTCTCGAGGCCGCAGACGAAGGAGAATCTTGTCTCCTGGTTCTGTTGGACCTAAGCGCAGCCTTCAACACAGTAGACCACAAGCTTCTATTGACTCGGCTAGCTGAAGTAGCCAGAGTCGCAGAAGGCGATTTATCTTGGTTCTCCTCTTTCTTGGAAAACCGTTCGCAAATAGTGAAGTTAGGACCTTTCACTTCTGAGAAACGCACATTATCGTGCGGAGTCCCGCAAGGATCCCCTCTGTCGCCGGTGTTATTCAACATCTATCTTCGCCCTCTTTTTGAAATCATCAGCAGCCAAAAACTGCTCTATCACTCATATGCAGACGACACGCAACTGTATTTCCGCATTTGCAATAAAAAGGATCACCACCCCAATCTAGAAACATGCCTCTCTTTGATAGAGGACTGGATGACAAAGAGTTATCTTAAACTCAACGGAGTGAAAACAGAACTTCTCCTGTTTCACGCCAAGCGTAGGAACCAACCAGCAACAACTTGGACCCACCCGCCCATTCTGGGAAAAATCATCACCCCTAGCGCCAAAGTCAAAAGTCTCGGGGTCATCTTTGAGTCCTACATGACAATGGACGCACAAATAGGGTCAGTAGTCAGCGGATCTCACCATCTGCTGCGCCTACTACGCAGACTTATTCCTTTCATTCCTAAAGAAGACATAGCGGTCGTGGTGGGAACAATTGTTAACTCCAGACTGGACTATGCAAATGCCCTTTACCTCGGACTCCAGAAGTACCAAATCGCTCGTCTGCAGGTCGTTCAAAACACGGCCGCCAGAATTGTGACTGGGAAAAAACCCTGGGAATCAATCTCACCTTCACTGAGAACCCTTCACTGGTTGCCAGTGAAAGACAGAATTGCTTTTAAAGCACTCTGTCTAACGCATAGATGTATCCATGGGAATGCTCCCCAATATCTGTGCGAAAAAATAAAAGTTCATAATCCCAATCGCATCTTGCGATCCACCAACCAAAATCTACTCCAGATACCGAAAGCCAACTACAGGTCCAAAGGAGATAGAAGATTCGCTTTCCAAGCGCCCAGACTATGGAACGCTTTACCAACCAGCATTCGGTTGGAGGAGAACCACTTAGCATTCAGGAGAAAGATCAAGACTCATCTCTTTTGATTCCAAAGGAGACAGGAACAACAAGCGCCCAGAGGCGATTCAGTTCGCATGTGCCGCGCTATATAAGTTTTCATTCATTCATTCATTCATTCATTCAAGATGGCCCCCACCCGTCCCCATAGCATAGCAGGGCGGAAGTGATGTCAAAACCTCACTTCCGCCCATGCTTCTTAAAGCAATATTTTCTAAATGTAATTTTTTTCAAATGACAACATTTTTATTTTTTTTAGCATTTTAGTGTAAATATGAGATGTGAGGTCTTTTTGACCCCAGATCTCATATTTAAGAGGACCTGTCATGCTTTTTTCTATTAAAAGGGATGTTTACATTCCTTGTAATAGGAATAAAAGTGATCCATTTTTTTTCTTTTTTTTAAAAAAAAGAAAATAAATAAGAAAACAAAAAAATAATTTTTAAAGCGCCCTGTCCCGACAAGCTCGCGCGCAGAAGCGAACGCATACGTGACTAGCGCCTGCATATGAAAACGGTGTTCAAACCACACAAGTGAGGTATCACTGTGATCGTTAGAGCGAGAGCAATAATTCTAGTCCTAGACCTCCTATGCAACCTATGGAATTTTTTAAACGTATGGAGATTTTTAAGGGTAAAAGTTTGTCGTCATTCCACGAGCGGGCGCAATTTTTAAGCGTGACATGTTGGTTATCATTTTACTCGGTGTAGCATTATCTTTCACAAAATATAAAAAAATTGGGCTAACTTTACTGTTGTCTTATTTTTTCATTAAAAAATTTGGTGTGACCGCCCTTTGGCTTCAAATGCCAAGCCACAATTATTACACTTGCACACTTTATACACTTGCAAAAAGTCAGGGATTTTGTAGGATTAACCAATTATATCAAGCAGGTGCTTATAATCATCAATTTCATATCTACAGTAAAACCTTGGTTTGAGAGTAACTTGGTATGAGAGCGTTTTGGGAGATCATCAAAATGTTTTAATAAATGTTGCCTTGATATACAAGCAATGTCTTGATATAAGAGCAGTGTCATGTCACAACTGAGTATATTGCGCACTGGTATACGTTCACGGATGGCGCATCAAACACATTTGAATTAGGCGGGCTTACGCCGGCCCATTTACGCTACGCCGCCGTAACTTAGGACGCAAGTGCTTTGTGAATACGGCACTTGCCTCTCTAATTTGCGGCGGCATAGCGTAAAGAAGATACGCTACGTCCGCACAAAGATACGCCGATCTTTGTGGATCTGGCCCTATAACTTTTGTGCAAAACAATCAATATACGCTTATTGCGATTTTTTTTTTTTTTTTTTTACCAAAAATATGTAGAAGAATACCTATCGGCCTAAACTGTGGAAAAAATAAATACATTTTATATATATTTTTTGGGATATTTATTATTGCAAAAAGTAAAAAAAAAAATTGCATTTTTTTTTCAAAATTGTCGCTCTATTTCTGTTTATATCGCAACAAATAAAAACCACAGAGGTGCTCAAATACCACCAAAAGAAAGCTCTATTTGTTGAAATAAAGGACGTCAATTTTGTTTGGAAGCCACGTCGCAGGGCCACGCAATTGTCAGTTAAAGCAACGCAGTGCTGAATCGCAAAAAGGGGCAAGGTCCTTTAGCAAAAAAATGGTCCGGGGTGGGTTGTAAAGGATTTTTTTTCCCCTAAATAGCTTCCTTTACCTTAGTGCAGTCCTCCTTCACTTACCTCATCCTTCCATTTTGCTTTTAAATGTCCTTATTTCTTCTGAGAAATCCTCACTTCCTGTTCTTCTGTCTGTTACTCACCACCATAATGCAAGGCTTTCTCCCTGGTGTGGAGAAAGCCTCTTGAGGGGGAGGGGGTGAGCAGGAGTGTCAGGACACTCTCTACTTTGCAGATAGAGAAAGGAGCTGTGTGTTAGTGGGCATCCTGACACGCCTGCTCACCCCCCCCCCTCAAGAGGCTTTCTCCACACCAGGGAGAAAGCCTTGCATTACTGTGTGGAGTTACAGACAGAAGAACAAGAAGTGAGGATTTCTCAGAAGAAAAAAAGGACATTTAAAAGCAAAATGGAAGGATGAGGTAAGTGAAGGAGGACTGCGCTAAGGTAAAGGAAGATATTTAGGGGGAAAACACATTTCTTTACAACCCCTTTAAGTGGTTAATTTCAGCACCAAGGTCAGCTACTGATAATGGGAAGCGGTGGACGGCTCTGTCCATGGTGCTGACAGGAAAGTATGTAGCTGAAGCCCTGCCTTCCCTTCATAATAGAACATCACCTGGATTTCATAAAATCTAATATAACAATCAGGTTGGTGAGTAATGGTACTCAGGATCGGCTCTGTGAATCATTACTGAATCATCTTCGAGTCAATAAGTCTTCAGTGAGGAGTCATGGTTGCTAAGAGGTAAACAATGACTTTCCCATGAAGTAAGAAAACCTACGACTCTCCCTTCCTAGTGTAAGCAGAGATGTACAATTTCTGGACATTTTGAAGCCAAAGGAAAGAAAAGTTTTTTTCCCATAATTTGTTTTTCAGTTAAAAAAAAAAGTTTGAAGTAGTTGTACACATTGAAAGTCGCTTTGTTACATTGGAAAGGTGAAATGTGGTGTATATTAACCACTTCAGCCCCAGAAGAATTTACCCCCTTCCTGGCCAGAGCACTTTTTGCGTTACGGCGCTGCGTCGCTTTAACTGACAATTGCGCGGTCGTGCGACGTGGCTCCCAAACAAAATTCCCTACTGTGAAACACGGTGGTGGGGATGTGTGAGCTACAAAGGCGCAGGAAATTTGGTCAAAATTGATGGCAAGATGAATGCAGAATGTTATCAAAAAATACTGGAGGAACGTTTCATTCATCAGCCAGGAAGCTGCGCATGGGACGTACTTGGACATTCCAACATGACAATGATCCAAAACACAAGGCCAAGTCCACCTGTCATTGGCTACAGCAGAATACAGTGAAGGTTCTGGAGTGTCCATCTCAGTCTCCTGACCTCAATATCATTGAGCCACTCTGGGGAGATCTCAAACGTGCCGTTCATGGAAGGCAGCCCAAGAATTTACAGGAACTGGAGGCTTTTTGCCAAGAGGAATGGGCAACTTTACCATCTGAGAAAGAGCCTCATCCACAAATACCACAAAAGATTTCAAGCCGTCATTGATGTTAACTGCTTGCCGACCGCACGCCGGTCGGCTCTCCTGGGCGAGAGCCAGTAGCTCTACGTCGCCAGTTTAGTGGTCACTAGGGGGCGCGTGCGCGCCGCGGCAGCCGGCGCGTGCGCCCCCGAGTCCCGTGCGTGTGCCCGGCGGGCACGTTTGTCGCCGGGCACACACGATCGCTCGTTACAGAGTTTGGACCGGGAGCTATGTGTGTAAACTGTCCTGTCAGCGGGGGAAATGCTGATCTGTTGTTCATACAATGTATGAACAGAAGATCAGTGATTTCCCCTAGTGAGTCCACCCCCCCCCCATACAGTTAGAACACAAATAGGAACACACTTAACCCCTTCCCTGCCCCCTAGTGTTAACCCTTCACTGCCAATGGCAATTTTATAGTAATCCAATGCATTTTTATAGCATTGATCGCTAAAAAAAATGCCAATGGTCCCAAAAATTTGTCAAAAGTGTCCGAAGTGTCCACCATAATGTCGCAGTACTGAAAAAAAACGCTGATCGCCGCAATTACTAGTAAAAAAATAAATAATACAAATGCCATAAAACTACCCCCTATTTTGTAAACGCTATAACTTTTGCGCAAACCAATCAATAAACGCTTATTGAGATTTTTTCCCCCGAAAAATATGTAGAAGAATACGTATCGGCCTAAAATGAGGAAAAAAATAGTTTTTTTTATATATTTTTGGGGGATATTTATTATAGCAAAAAATAAAAAATATTTCATTTTTTTCAAAATTGTCGCTCTATTTTTGTTTATAGCGCAAAAAATAAAAACCGCAGAGATGATCAAATAACACCAAAAGAAAGCTCTATTTGTGGGGAAAAAAAGGACGCCAATTTTGTTTGGGAGCCACGTCGCACGACCGCGCAATTGTCATTTAAAGCAACACTGTGCCGAATCACAAAAAGTGCTCTGGTCATTGGGCAGCAATATGGTCTGGGGGTTAAGTGGTTAAAGGGAGCAATACCTGGTATTAAAGTGGTTGTATAGGATCGTTTTTTTTTCTTTTAATAACAAACATGTTATACTTACCTCCAGGGCCGGCGCTACCAATAGGCAAGTTAGGCGGTGGCCTAGAGCGCACATCAGTAGGGGGGCGCTGCGCTGGCTGCAGGGGACAGCGTGGAGTGAGTTTGCGGACGGACTGCCTAAGGCTGCATTCACACCTAGGCGTCAGCGATTTTGGGCAACAAAGTTTAGGCGTTTTGTATCGGCGATTTGCGGCGACAAAACGCGTCGTTTAAAAATCCCGCTTTTTGTATAGCCATTGTCGGCTATGCGGAACGCCAAAGCCGCCCGATACGCGCATTGGAAAAGGGTCCGGGACTTTTTTCAAAATCAGCGTTCGACGTTCTATCGGCGTACGGCGTTAGGAGATGTGAACGGTCTCCATAGACAATAATGCAAATTCGACGGTACGGCGTATTGTAGCGTCGCACTTCAGGCGACAAAATGCCTAGGTGTGAATGGAGCCTAAGGCTGCATTCACACCTACGCAACAAGTAACGCCGCGTACACGGCTTACTTTGCCGCGATTCGATTAACTTTTTTTTTTTTTTTTTTTTAACAAATTCTTTCCATTGCTGTCTATGGCCGAACGCCAATGCCGCCTGAAAAAAAGGGTCCGGGACTTTTTTTTTCAGGCGGCAGGCGCACAGCGTTTCGGCGTTCGATGTGAACCATCTCATAGACAGCAATGGAAATTCGCCCCTCAAGCGTGTCGAGCGTCGGGCGTTTTGTCGCCTAGGTGTGAATGCAGCCTAAGGGGACACAGAGAACACCCGCCCCCGCCACCACCCCATAAGAAGCTTGCCGTTCAATTGGGACCGCTGCTGGAGAGGGGGGGAGGAGTGAGTGGGGGGCGGGGGAAGGAGTGAGTGGGGGGCGGGGGAAGGAGTGAGTGCGGGGCGGGGCGAAGAACATGTGCAGGTGACAACAACCTGCCCAGGTTTCCTCTCCTCTCCCCTGTGACTTCTTCTCCGCTCTCATCTAGCAGGTAGAAGACAGAATGTCCGAGCAGAGAGCTGTTCAACTTTTCAAGTTAAAAAGTTTGTGATTGGTTGCTAGGGGCGGTCCTAGCAACCAATCGTCTGTCTGTTAAATGGAAAGTTGAACAGGTCCCGCCCTCTGCTCCAGCATGCCACACCCTCTGGATTCTACCTGCCGCGCACAGCCGCCTAAGGCGCTCGGCCACTGGTTATTCTGCTCTCCTGCACTGTACAGAGCTTGCATCTAGCAGAGCCTGCTTCCTTCTCTCTCGCTCTCTGACACCCCCCTCTTCTCTCTCTGACAGCCCCCCTTCTCTCTCTGACAGCCCCCCTTCTCTCTCCGACAGCCCCCCCTTCTCTCTCTGACAGCCCCCCCCTTCTCTCTCTGACAGCCCCCCCCTTCTCTCTCTGACAGCCCCCTCCCTTCTCTCTCTGACAGAGAACGAGCTGTCTTTCCGATGTAGCAGTTAGAGGGTTGAATCAAACCATTTAACACTGCCAAAGGGGGTGGAGTCAGGGGCGGACCCAGTGGGGGCGAAAAAATAAGGTTTTCGCCTAGGGTGTCAAAAATCCTTGCTCCAGCCCTGGGGGACAGTGACTTGTGGACAGAGACAGGGACTTGTATACAGGGGGGCAGGGACAGGGACTTGTATACAGGGGGGGCAGGGACAGGGACTTGTATACAGGGGGGGGCAGTGACTTGTGGATAGGGACTTGTATACAGGGGGGACAGGGACTTGTGGACAGAGACAGGGACTTGTATACAGGGGGGGCAGGGACAGGGACTTGTGGACAGGGACTTGTATACAGGGGGGGACATGGACTTGTGGACAGGGACTTGTGGACAGGGACTTGTATACAGGGAGGGGGGACAGTGACTTGTGGATAGGAACTTGTATACAGGGGGGGGGGCAGGGACTTGTGGACAGAGACAGGGACTTGTATACAGGGGGGCAGGGACAGGGACTTGTGGACAGGGACTTGTATACAGGGGGGGCAGTGACTTGTGGACAGGGGGGGCAGGGACTTGTGGATAGGGGACTTGTGGACAGGGACTTGTATACAGGGGGGGACAGGGACTTGTGGACAGGGGACTTGTGGACAGGGGGGGACAGGGACTTGTGGACAGGGACTTGTGGACAGGGACTTGTATACAGGGGGGCAGGGACAGGGACTTGTATACAGGGGGCAGGGACTGGTGGACAGGGACTTGTAGACAGGGACAGGGGACAGGGACTTGTGGACGGGAGACAGGGACTTGGGGACAGGGACTGGGGGGACTTGTATACAGGGAGGGGGTGCTGTGGAGGAGACTTGTATACAGGGAGGGGGGGCTGTGGAGGAGACTTGTATACAGGGAGGGGGGGCTGTGGAGGAGACTGGTATACAGGAAGGGGGGCTGTGGAGGGGACTAAAAATAATGGTGTTAGCGCAAGTGGTAAAGCATAACTTGGGATGTATAATATTGAATAAGCACACAGTGCACAAAGTGTGCTAAATCAGTGATCTCTGTGACAAAGCAAAAAAGAAAAAACACAACAGTCCAACAAGGGTGCTAAGTCCAAACCAAGTGCACTATAGTCCTTAATGTGAACAGTGTGAAGGAGGGATGTCCACTAGTTGCAGAAAGGTGAGGAAAGGAAAGAGCCCCACCACACGGCACGTCTAGTCTCACAGAACTCTCACCTCCGGCCAGACATAACCAGCATGTAGGATATCCTTGGTGTAGGCAGTCTCCCCCAGTGATGTTGTTTATGGATCGATAAATGGAACGATGGGTGTCTAAGTACTCAGGTATATTCACAGGACACAGATAAGGAGAATCCGGGAAAAGACAAAGGAAGCCTCCAATAGTGCATTAACTTGATAACCAGGGAGTTTTAATAAAAAAATGTACTTACAACAAATAAAGATAAAATTTGCATCAAACAGCGGGATCGTAGCGCTTGCAGCACGTCACTCATCTGCCCGTCCTTCCCTTCCCTACGCGTTACGACACAGGGTCACGTGTCTTCATCTGGGGAATGCTATTGGTTATGGACGGGTATATCGTATTTATACGCAAACCGGAAGTTTCGTATCGGCCATTTTTTCGTAGCCCGCCGCTTATAAGGACAGTGTACTTGAGCTGTTTTTAGTTGCGCATAGATTCCGCAATAAAAAACTTTTTTCAGCGTCACTTTCAGTAGTGGCCTTGCTGTATATGCTATGCATTATAGGATATTAAAATATTAAAAAATTAAAAAACTTTTACAGAAAATTAGTATACAGCCACATCATATCTCTGTAAAACCGGAAGGTTAACATCGGCCATTTTTCTGTAGCCCGCCGCATTTAGGAACAATGCACTGTAGCTGATCTCATTTCAAAATAAATTGAACATGTCTATGGGCTTCTTGCAGCGGGACTTATTGTTATGTATATTTAGTGGTTTTGGGACACAGCCCAACAAACAAAAATGGGTTGATTAACCTATATGTTTCTCACATTATTCCATGTATAGGTGCCTCGCCATCTAGTGTTTATATTTGGGTATTGCCACAAATTGTCCAGATCATGGATATAGTGCCTCAGAAAAATACTGGGTGATCGGGCATCTGAGTGTCGTGTTCACATGAAACAATTAGTATTTCAGAACACTTTTTTGAAAAGAACAACAAAGACATAATATGCGATTTACAATGGTCGATTACCTCTTCCTCCTATGCACAAGAGGGACAGCACAAACCATTACATTGCACATAGCCGAAATATTTCCCTTAGATACGTACAACTCAAAAAATTGAAAACAATTCTAAAAATTATTTAAAAAACAATTGAGATCGAAGTCTACGTTCATCCCTCCAGGAACTAGAGTTTTCATCTTATGGATCCATTGTGACTCTTTTTGACTTATAGTCCTTATTTTATGGCTTCCCCTCCAATTTTTTGTGTATTTATCAATACCCCAAAACTCCAAGCAAGTGGGGTCTTTATTGTGTACTTTCTTAAAATGTCTTGACACATTGTGTTTGGTGGATCCTTTAATGATATTTTTCACGTGTTCCTTTACCCGGACTTTCAGGGCTCTCTTTGTTCTACCAATGTACTGTAGATTACAGCTACACTGCAGGACATAGACCACCCCCTCGGTATAGCATCCAATACATTCCTTAATATCAAAGGTCTCTCCTGTATTGGTGGCTATAAATTGCGTCCGTTTCTTTTGGGGTTTTTTTGTTTTTTCACATGCAAAACAGCCTCTGCAAGGGAAGAAACCTTTTCCTGTGAAAAATACAAAAGGGGGTTTCGGTGGGGGGTCCACAACAGACTTGACCACTAGATCTTTAAATGTGGGCGCCTTTTTATACAAAATCTGTGGTTTCTCCGGGAGTATTTGGCACAGATCTTTGTCGCTCTGTAGGATATACCAGTATTTCTTAATGATCTTTTCCACATCCTTGTGCTGAGAATTATAATTCAAGATCAGAGCGGGAGCTTTTTGTTCTCTTTGTATTGGAGCCTTTGGTAGTAACATTTTAGATCTCTCTAGTGCGCCCACCTCTTTGATTTGCTTGGAAATGGATAGTTCATCATATCCCTTGCTGGTGAACCGTGACCCAATCAATTGGGCTTGATTCATATAGTCATCTACCTTTGTGCAATTCCTCTTCATTCTGACCAGTTGGCCCCTTGGGATATTAAATAGCCAAGGTTTATGGTGACAGCTATCGGTGGATATGTAACTATTAGTGTCCACATTTTTGAAGAAGGTTTTCGTAGTGATCTTATCCCCTTCTATACTGATATTTAGATCAAGAAAATCGACCGATTTTTCATCGATCTTCCATACCAGTTTGATATTTTGCTCATTGGTGTTCAGTTTGTTCAGGAAGTTTTCAAGTGATTCCTTACTTCCATTCCAAATGATAATGAGGTCATCAATGTACCTCTTATATAGAGTGAGCTCAGCAGGTAAATCTTCATATACCGCTGACTCCTCCCACCTTGCCATAAACGCATTGGCTACGCTAGGGGCAAATTTAGCTCCCATCGCGATGCCAATGGTTTGTTTGTAATATGCTTGGTCGTACCAGAAATAATTGTACTTCAAGCATATATCCAGGCACTTAATGAGGTATTTCCGTTGTGAGCATATGAGGTCACTAAAATTTCTCAATAACCATTTGGTGGCATGACATGCGTCATGATGTTTAACAATCGTATATAACGATGACACATCTGCAGTCGCAAGGATTGTTCTGCCTTCCATCACTGGTATTGAGTCCAATAGCTGTAAGATATGTTTCGTATCTTTTAGGAAAGCGTTGGTTTTTTGAACCGCTGGTTGCATGAAGTGGTCTATATATTGACCCAATCTTGAAGTCAATGAGTCTATTCCGTTGACGATTGGTCTACCTGGAGGATTCTCTTTTGACTTGTGTATTTTGGGGATGGTGTAGATTACCGGTACCCTGCATGATTCGGGGATAAGGTATCTTGCCTCCTTTTTATTTAGGATCCCCTTCTTTATTCCCAGACAGATGACTCTTTGCACTTCCTTCTTATATTTCAAAAGTGGATTTCCAAGCAATTTACAATAGGTGTCTGTGTCTTGTAATTGTCTGTCCAATTCGTCTTTGTATTGTTGTTTGGACTGGACCACCACTGCCCCCCCTTTATCCGCTGGACGGATCACAATATCTTTTCTCTGGGTGAGAAGCTTAATACCCTTTTTCATATAGCCGGGATCCGACTTGGGTTTAAGTCTCAGCGAATCTAGATCATTCAGTACTAATTTCTTGAAAACATCTATATGTTGATTATTTGTAACTTGAGGGTTGAATAAGGACTGATTCCTCAGGTCGCTGTGTATGGGGAGTGTGGGATCCCTATTCGTAGGGAGTGTGATTTTGGTGGGATTACTAAGGAAATATTTTTTGATGTTCAGCTTTCTTATATATTTCCGGATGCCTATATAGGTTTCAAATTTATTCAGATTTTTCATTGGGGCATATTTTAGGCCCTTATCCAAGACTGCCAGTTCTTCTGCAGACATGGTACACCCGCTAATGTTTACGACGTTCTCCCCACATCTTCTCTCTTTCTTTTTGTGTCTCTTTCCCGCTCTAGTGCCTCCCTTAGTTCGGGGCTGAGTCTGCTCTCCTGAGGTCGGGTTCTTGGGGACCGGCATTGTTCCTGGGGGGGACTGGTATACAGGGAGGGGGGCTGTGAAGGGGACTGGGATACAAGTTTGGGAGCTGTGGAGGGGACTGGGGTACAAGAGGGGCTGTGAAGAGGATTGAGGCAAAAATAATAAAGCAGGCACTGTATTGTAAAGGGGTGCTGTATTGTAAAGGGGTGCTGTATTGCCAGTATTTGTCTTCAGGCCGGGTCCAGAGGCGCAGGTGGAGACCACGGCTGAAGAAATAGGTGGAGAGGTTCTGCAAAAAAAAAAAAAAACTATATCCCTGACACCTCCACCATATAAAATTGGGTTACGCCTAGGGTGTCAAAAATCCTTGCACCAGCCCTGCCGCCACTACACGTGTCCAGGGCTGAGCCATCGTCCTGATCGTTTTCAAAATATGACAACTTGTTTGCAGCTCACACCATCCATTGACCTCCATTGAAATTGGACACCTAGGGCCAGATCCACAGAGGCAGTACGCCGGTCTATCTCCTGACTCGCCGGCGTACTTTCAAATTACCCGCGTCGTATCATTAGTATGAATCCTCAAACCTTGATACGACGGCTTCGGGCTGCGATCCGACAGGCTTACGTCTTCGTACGCCTTCGGATCTATGCTGCAATCTTTTTTGCGCCAGCTGGGTGGAGTTCGCATAGTTTTCCGCGTCGGGTATGCAAATTAGCTTTTTTGACGGCGATCCACGAAGTTACGATCGGCCGTCGCATTCTCTAACGTCGTCGCTAGTCGGCTTTTTCCGGCGTAAAGTTAAAGATGCTATTATCCGGTCTATAGTTAGACTTGCCATGTTCAGTATGGCCATCGTTCCCGCGTCGAATTTTCAATTATTTTTTTTTGCATAAGTCGTCCGCGAATAGGAATGTACGTAAGTTACGCTACAAAAAAAATGACGTTTCAACGTGATTTGGCACAATGCACGGTTGAAAATTTCAGAATGGCGCATGCGCAGTTCGATCGCTGCGGGGACGCGCCTAATTTAAATGATTCACGCCCCCTAATCGCGTATTTCGATTCCGCCGCGAGAAATACACTACGCCGCTGTACCTTACGGGCCGAAATCTTCCTGGATTCGACTTAGAGCCAGGTAAAATACGGCGGCGTAGTGTATCTCTGATACTCCGAGGCAATTGTATGTGGATCTGGCCCCAAATGTTTTTTGTTCTTTCAGATTTAAATTTTTTGGGGGGATTTTCCTTCTTTGTGATTTTCAAATTTTCAGATTTCCATTCTTCTTTTGGATTTTCGTTCTTTCTGATTCTTTTTCATTTTCAGACTTTAGAATTTTTGTTCTTTCGACTTTTTGAATTTAGGATTTTCTTTCTTTCCAATTTTCCTTCTTTTAGAAAATGTGTTTTCATAAAAAATGAGTTACTTTGATAATTTGAAACAAATTCCACTAGTGAATAATCGAGACAAGTCTAGGAGGCGGCAGCCCTCTAGTTAGAAAAACATGGAATATCCAGGCTCAAACTTACCGACCAATCAGCAACCAACCAAATTCACCTGTCTAACTGTGTGCGTTAAAAACAGAGGTTTAGTTGCACGCATTTGCAAATGCATGTGTAAGCTGCAGGCCCCGTCAAGGCTCTCTGTATACTGCAGTCCTAACTATAACATTGCATTTTAAGCCCTCTAGTTAGACTTAACTCATGACATGCCTGCAAGTTTTTTCAAAGATAAGCAAGGGCCAGATTCGCAAAGATCTGCCCCGGCGCATCTTATCTGAGATACGCTACGCCGCCGTACCTTACCTGGCTTTAGTTCGAATCCATAAAGATTTTGCGCGGAATTCAAGTTGGGTGGGTAGGGGGCGTTTTTCATTTAAATGAAGCGCGTCCCCGCGCCGATCAAACTGCGCATGCTCCGTTTAGAAATTTCCCGCCGTGCATTGCGCTAAATTACGTCGCAACAACGTTATTTTTTTTTTTACCAGCGTGAATTACGTACATTCCTTTTAACGGACGGCTTAGCAAAAAAAAAAAAAAATTCAAACTTCGACGCGGGAACGACGGCCATAATTAACATGGCAAGTCTAACTATACCCTGCAAAAAAAACAGCTTTAACTATATGCCGGAAAAAGCCGACTAAAGACGGCGTAAGAGAATGCGACGGCCGCGCGTACATTCGTGGATAGTCGAAAATAGCTAATTTGCATACTCGACGCGGAAAACAACGAGAACTCCACCCATGGTGCCCCCGGGGGGACCTCCTTGGACACCCCTGTGAGGTCCACCCTGCCGGCGGAAATTGCGTGACGTTATGACACACTGTGTCAGGACAGTCCGGAGAGGATTTTAAGGACGCCGCCAGCAGGGTGGAGCTTGCAGGGGTGTCCAAGGAGGTCCCCCCGGGGGCACCATGCGACCAAATTAAGGGGAACATGAAGAAAAAACACACCCCCCCCACCCTGCCGGGAAGCACTAAAGGAAAGGTCCCGCTCCCCAGGGGAAGGGACAGGCCCAGCCAAACTCCACCGGACTCCCCAAACGGCCACAAAGCATGACATGCATGCAGGGCAGATACCATCCTAAACATATAAATCAATGTGAAACATCAATATCATCACAGAAACTGGTAGTATAAAAAATTGGATTTACTCGTGAGCCGTGTGTAAATTCCATGGTTTAAAACTCATAGCATAGATAGTATACGGTTGAATTAGAACAGATATTCGGTAGAATATCTGAACACATGCACAACAGGGATCTATAGTAAGTTAACCCTGATTAGGGATGAGCTTTGAGTTGGAGTAGAACTCATGTTGGACTCGAACATTGCCTGTTCGCCGAACAGCGAACTATTTGGGGTGTTCGCGGCAAGTTCGTGTGAACTTTAGAACCCTGTTAAAGTATATGAGACTCGAACGTTTGAAATCTAAAGTGCTAATTTTCAAGTTATTGTCCAAAAAAGTGTTTGGGGACCCGGGTCCTGCCCCAGGGGACATGTATCAATGCAAAAAAAAAAGTTTTAAAACCTGACGTTTTTTTGGCAGCAGTGATTTTAAAAACAATAAACAATAAAAGTGAAATATTCCTTTAAATTTCGTACCTGGGGGGGGTGTATAGTATGCCTGTAAAGTAGCGCTTGTTTCCCGTGCTTAGAACTGTCCCTGCACAAAGTGTCATTTCTGAAAGAAAAAAAGTAATTTAAAATCACTCGCGGCTATAATGAATTGTCGGCTCCCGGCAATACAGAGAAAAGTCATTCATAAAAAAAAATGTGTGGGGGTCCACGGCATTTTTTTTTTTAATTTGACGCAGGGTTCCCCTTAAAATCCATACCAGACCCGAAGGTGAGTGATTTTAAATGACTTTTTTCCTTCAGAAATGACATTTTGTGCAGGGACAGTTCTAAGCACGGGAAACAAGCGCTACTTTACAGGCATACTATACACCCCCCTAGGTACAAAATGTAACTACTTGAGATCCGCGCTTTAGCCGAATGAAGGCTTTAGCGCGGATGTAAATTGCCAACAAGCCGTCAATTGATGGCTTGTCACTAGCGGCTTCCCTGCGCGCGCTCCAGAGCGCGCTGCGGGGAAACACTGTGTTGGCCGTGTCCCTTGGACACAGCCAATCACAGATCACCGCGAACGGCCAATCAGAGTGGCCGTTTGCGATACGATCTGTGGACGAATGAGAGATGATCTCATAGATCATCTCTCAATGCCATTTTACACAGAGACAGCGTCCTGTCTCGGGAGAGGAGATGACCGATCTGTGTCTCTTGTACATAGGGACACAGATCGGTCACCCCCCCAGTCACCCCCCTCCCCTCACAGTTAGAACACTATGCAGGGAATACATTTAACCCCTTCCTCACCCCCTAATGTTAACCCCTTCAATGCCAATCACATTTATACAGTAATTAGTGCATTTTTATAGCACTGATCGCAGTATAAATGTGAATGACCCAATAAAAATCGCAGATCGCCGCCATTTCTAGTAAAAAAAAAAAAATAATTCTGTCCCCTATTTTGTAGGCACTATACATTTTGCGCAAACCAGACGCTTATTGCGATTATTTTTTTTATTTTTTTTACCAAAAATATGTAGAAGAATACGCATCGCTCTAAACTGAGAAAAAAAACGTATTTAAAAAAAAAAATTGGGATATTTATTATAGCAACAAGTAAAAAATATTGTATTTTTTTTCAAAATTGTCGCTCTTTTTTGTTTATAGCACAAACAATAAAAACCGCAGAGGTGATCAAATACCACCATAAGAAAGCTCTACTTGTGGGGAAAAAAGGACGTCAATTTTGTTTGGGAGCCACGTCGCACGACCGCAGGTCCCCAAACACTCCCCTGGGGCAGGACCCGGGTCCCCAAACACTCCCCTGGGGCAGGACCCGGGTCCCCAAACACTCCGCTGGGGCAGGACCCGGGTCCCTAAACATACCCCTGGGGCAGGACCCGGATCCCCAAACACTCCCCTGGGGCAGGACCCGGGTCCCCAAACACTCCCCTGGGGCAGGACCCATGTCCCCAAACACTTTTTAGGACAATAACTTGCATAGACTAGCTAGCCAGTAAGGCAGACGGATTAGCTACAGGAGCTCCAGCGGCGCACGTCTCCTAGGAGTAGGAGCGTGTGAGTCATAGCTCCAGGCAGGCGTAGGAGGCAGACAGGCAGAGTCCCTCCCAGCCCTGCTAGCCTGGTCTTCTCTCCAGCTCCAGCCTGGAAAATCCTGTACCCCAGTCCGAGCACTCCTCTAGCCCAGCTCCTTGGCTCTCCTGAAGGTAAGAGCCCTCCACTGAAGCTGCTGACGGCCGTCCTTTTCAGGATAAAGCCGCAGCAATCACGGATCCCCCTTGCTCCTTTTGGCTCCTTTCCTCGGTGCCCCGCACTCCCACACCTCCATCCTCACTAGGGGCCCCCTCCTGTAACCTCCCCGCGGCAATTCCGACGTTTGGGGGCACTTTTTTGAAAGCACCGCGCCAGTCCGACCTGAATCGCGGGGCCGCGGTTTAGGAAAGACCGCGGCTTCACTTGCGGCCTAACGGCGCGCGGCTCCCCACGCCCTGCAAACTTCACCCAGCCTCTGGGAAACCCCCCCTCACCCCAGAAGGACAGCCATCTGTCCTTGTTTTTCGCCCTCTCAGCCCCTAGATCATTCGGAATACACCCTATCTGTTCAGCCCTCATCCCACTGCCTGGGCAGGCAGCCATCCTACCAGACCAGCAACACGTTCCCCCTCTCATCCCCAGCCCCCCCCTTGTCTCGTGAACGAATAGAAGCTTGATCCAGGGGTTAACCGATCGCCTTTTATAGGGGTCAGGAAGGAATTTTTTTCCCTACCGGAGCATATTGGCCTAGCACCGCCAGGGTTTTTTTGCCTTCCCCCACGGTGTATTGGCGATTATGGCAGGTCGGCAATATTCGGCCGAAACCATTTGGAGTTTGAGGCAATTCGCCGCAATACTGCCAGCCATCACCAAAAATGCCCTAAGAACTGAGCGACTTTTGAGAATCGATCATCGATCGACTGTCAGACGTTTCAGCCATTTACCCCAGCTCAAGCACATATCATGTGCTCTGATTAACACAAGATCGGCAGTAAAACATCGACTAGAAATCCGTGACTTCATTCAACAAAATGATTTAGACTGTCTCTTTATTACAGAAAGCTGGCTCACAGCCGACTGTAACACCATTCTAGGAGAACTGGTGCCAGAAAATTACCGTATTATAACGGAAAACAGAATAGGGCAAAGAGGAGGCGGCCTGGCGGTGATCCACAAGACTCACCTTACGATCACCAAACCAGTCCGCCAAAACCCTCTTCCATTCATGGAAACCCTTACTCTGCAACTGCAAGCAAATTCAAAGGAGACCGTCCACATTCTGCTCTGCTATAGGCCGCCCGGCCCAAAATCGCAGCTGCTATCATCTTGGACGGATTTCTTCTCCACTTATACCCTCAACAGCAAACAACTTTTGCTGCTAGGGGATTTCAATCTCTGGGCTAACTCCTCACAAGACCCCATTGCTGACGCCTGTATTGACCACCTGGAAGGATTAGGATTGCAGCAACTAGTATGTGGGCCCACACATGCTTCAGGTCACACACTCGATCTTATTTTCAGACAAGCTCTGGAAATAAAAATTTGGGAAAATGAAAAATTGCCATGGACAGACCACCATGCAATTATATTCAGTATTTCCACCATCCCCCCTGCAACAAAAACATCAAATCCAGTGACAACACACTGGACTAGATGTCAGAAGAAGCTCCACTCGGAACTCTTCAAAACGACTTTAAGGAAAAAAATAGAAACAACTCAGCCGCATCAAACGGCCGTTGAAACATTGGAAGCCATAAATTTCGGCCATGCTACAGTCAGCCGACTTGGTAGCGCCGAAACGAATAACCCGCATTCGGAAAAACAACAGCAGCTGGTTTAACAACCAGCTGTCGTTACTGAAGCAAGAACGCAGAAGGGCAGAATCTGCCTGGAAAAAATGTTCTTCAGAGCTAAACCTATCCATCTACAAGGCGGCGACAAGAAAATACCACAAAGGAATTTTCCAAGCCAAGAAAAATTATTTTTCGGAGGCTATCAACGGTGCCCTAAACCGCCCCCGCGAACTCTTCAAGATGGTCACCCAGACCATGAAGCCAGGATGCATTGAAGCCCCCAGTTCGGACACACAAGAATTTTGCAATGAGCTATCGGATTGCTTCATTAATAAAATCGAGGCAATCCGTGAAACCATTCAGCAAAACAATTCTCCCCCCAGCCCCCCCCCCCGCAGCCTCTCACACAGCACCCATAATAATTCTCCGATATCAGGTAAGTTCACCCTGGAACCCATCTCCATCGAGACCACTAAGAATGTCATTTGTACTCTGCGCAATGGCGCAGCGCCAAATGACATTATCCCCACAAAACTGCTGAAGGAATGCGCCTACATCCTGGCTCCTCCCATCACGCAGCTTATCAACCAGTCTTTCTTGGAGGGCATAGTGCCCTCACAGTTGAAAGAGGGTATAATCCAACCCATCCTGAAGAAACCCTCCCTGGACCCTAAGGACCCACTCCATCGCCGTCCAATAACAAGCCTCAACGTACTCTCTAAGATAATGGAAAAAGTAGTGGTACAACAGCTGCAACTGCATCTAGATACCTATAAGCTACTTGACCCATTGCAATCAGGCTTCCGTCCTGGACATGGGACGGAAACAGCATTGCTGAAAGTATGGGACGATGTTCTCAAGGCCGCAGACGAAGGAGAATCTTGTCTCCTGGTTCTGTTGGACCTAAGTGCAGCTTTCGACACTGTAGACCACAATCTGTTACTGACTCGGCTTGCTGAAGTAGCCAGAGTCGCAGAAAGCGATTTATCTTGGTTCTCCTCTTTTTTGGAAAACCGATCGCAAACAGTGAAGTTAGGACCTTTTACGTCTGAAAAACGCACAGTAACATGCAGAGTCCCTCAAGGATCGCCTCTGTCACCAGTGCTGTTTAACATATATCTCCGTCCTCTTTTTGAGATTATCAGCAGCCAAAAACTGCTCTATCACTCATACGCAGACGACACGCAACTTTATTTCCGCATCTGCAACAGGCAGGATCACCACCTCAATCTAGAGACATGTCTCTCTTTGATAGAGGACTGGATGACAAAGAGTTATCTTAAACTCAACGGAGCGAAAACAGAACTTCTTCTGTTTCACGCCAAGCGCAGGAATCAACTTTCAACAGCGTGGACCCCCCCGCCTATTTTAGGCAAATTCATCACCCCTAGCGCCAAAGTCAAAAGCCTAGGGGTCATTTTTGACTCCTTTATGACAATGGACGCACAAATAGGGTCAGTGGTCAGCGGATCTCACCATCTACTGCGCCTACTACGTAGACTCACTCCGTTCATTCCCAAAGAAGACTTAGCGGTCGTGGTGGGAGCTATTGTAAACTCCAGGCTGGATTATGCAAATGCCCTTTACCTCGGCCTCCCCAAGTACCAAATCGCCCGTCTGCAAGTCGTTCAGAATACGGCCGCCAGACTGGTGACTGGGAAAAAACCCTGGGAATCCATCTCACCTTCACTGAGAGCCCTTCATTGGCTGCCAGTTAAAGACAGAATTGCTTTTAAAGCTCTCTGTCTTACGCATAGATGTGTCCATGGGAATGCCCCCATTTATTTATGCGAAATAATAAAAGCGCATAATCCCAATCGCGTTTTGCGATCCACGAATCAGAACCTGCTCCAGGTTCCGAAAGCCAACTTCAAATCCAAAGGAGAAAGAAGATTCGCGATCCAAGGTCCCAGACTATGGAACGCTTTACCAACCAGCATTCGGTTGGAGGAGAACCACCTAGCATTCAGGAAAAAGGTCAAGACTTTTCTCTTTTGATATCAAAGGAGACAGGAACAACAAGCGCCCAGAGGCGATTCAGTTCGCATGTGCCGCGCTATACAAGTTTTCATTCATTCATTCATATTAGCCTTTAAAATGAGTACTTTAGATTTCAAACGTTCGAGTCCCATAGACTTTAACAGGGTTCTAAAGTTCACACAAACTTTTGGTCTATTCGCAGGTTCTGGTGCGAACCGAACCCAGTGGTGTTCGGCTCATCCCTAACCCTGATGCATGGGGGGGATAGGACAAACTGATCCCCCCAGGGGGGGGAAGGTGTGCACACCTCCTTAAAAAAATCAAAAGCCTAGGAAGCTCATTAGGCACCCCAGGTATGGGTCATAAAGTAGGGGTGCAAGAGTTGGTTTGGCCATGGAAAGGCACACGGCTGGTGTCTTATCTCTGTGTATCCATAGACCAGTGATGGGGAATCTCGGCTCTACAGATATTTTGGAACTACATTTCCCATGATGCTCGTTCACTCTGTAGTGTAGTGGAGCATCATGGGAAAATGTAGTTCCAAAACATCTGGAGAGCCAATGTCCTCCATCACTGCCATAGGGGAAGGGGTGTTTAGCCACCCAAAAAATGTGCGTGATAAAGACAGGACACATGGGGAGTAGAGATGAAAGGGCGGCTCGCCCCGAAGTTACATGGAAGAGAGGAGTTCCCCAGGTAGGAAAAAAAATAAAAAAATTCTAAGAACCTTATCTTGTTTATCACATCGCCGCACCAGTAAATAACACACATCCAACCTACCGCAACAAAGCGCGTCGTCCTTAAACTCTGAACCCTTTAAATAGGAGTTGGATAATGTGACGGTAGAGGGGCGGTAATTGCTTTCATCTCGAGCCGGTTTGTGCGTCTCTCTCTCTGCGGTGAGAAGAAGTTTTTGTTAATAGACTTCAGGGGCACCGCGTGTTAATTGAATATTGATGTCCCGCTCCTTCATTATCTCCGCACCGGACCGAAATGCCATGACAGTTTGTTTGAGAAATAAGTAATAAAGTTCTTAAAACTCAGACCTCGGTGTCTGGTGGTCGCTGGCTGGTCCACGCCATCTGCGTCCCGTAAAGCGATTTGTCTTCGCAAATCATGGCACTGGAGTGGAAGGCGGCTCGGCTGACTCCCTCCTTTTTTTTTTTTTTTTTTTATTAATTTTCCAACAATACAATACAATCAAATACAATACAATACAATACAAATACAAATACAAAACACATAACCATACATACATACAACATAAATGGTCTCAATATGTACCCCTTATTAACCCCCGGACCATATTGCTGCCCAATGACCAGAGCACTTTTTGTGATTCGGCACTGCGTTGCTTTAACTGACAATTGCGCGGTCGTGCGGCGTGGCTTCCAAACAAAATTGGCGTCCTTTTTCCCCCCACAAATAGTGCTTTCTTTTGGTGGTATTTGATCACCTCTGCGGTTTTTGGGCCAGATCCGAAGAGCCATTACTCCGGTCTATCTCCTGATACGCCAGCGTACTTTCAAATTACCCGCGTAGTATCATTAGTCTGAATCCTCAAACCATGATACGACGGCTTCGGGCTGCGATCCAACAGGCTTACGTCTTCGTACGTCGTCGGATCTACGCTGCAATCTTTTTCCGCCCGCTGGGTGGAGTTTGCATTGTTTTCCGCGTCGGGTATGCAAATTAGCTTTTTCTGGCAATCCACGAAGTTACGATCGGCCGTCGCATTCGCTTACGGCATCTGTAGTCGGCTTTTTGCTGCGTAAAGTTAGGGAAGCCATTATTTGGTCTAACATTAGACGGCCCATGTTAAGTATGGGCGTCGTTCCCGCGTCGAATTTCAATTTTTTTTTTTGTTTTTGCGTAAGTCGTCCGGGAATAGGAATGTACGTAACCGACACTACTAAAAAAACTGACATAACGATGTAATTTCGCGCAATGCACAGCAGGAAATTTCTGAACGGAGCATGCGCAGTTCGATCGTCGCGGGGACACGCCTAATTTAAATGCTTCACGCCCCCTAATCGCGTATTTCGATTCCGCCGCGAGAAATACACTACGCCGCCGTACCTTACGGGCCGAAATCTACCTGAATTCGTCTTAGAGCCAGGTAAAATATGGCGGCGTAGTGTATCTCTGACACTCTGCGCCAGTGCAATTGTACCTGAATCTGTCCCTTTATTTTTTGCGCTATAAACAAAAAATTTTTACTTTTTGTTATAATAAATATCCCCCAAAAATATATAAAAACAAAGGGCCAGATTCAGAGACCCGTAACTCCTGTCTAACTGGTGTTAGACTGGAGTACTTTCGAATTACGCGCGCCGTATCACTAGTTTGAATCCTCAAACCATAATACGGCGGCGTTGGGCTTCGATCTGACAGGCTTACGTCTTCGTAAGCCTTCAGATCTACGCTGCAATCTTTTTGCGGCCGCTGGGTGGAGTTTGCGTCGTTTTCAGCGTCGGGGTATGCAAATTAGCTTTTTCCGGCGATCCACAAAGTTACGAGCGTCGTTCGCAATCGCCTTACGTCATTTTTTTGCTCCGTAAAGTTAAACCAGCTATTAGCTGGTGTAACGTTACGCGGCCCATGTTAAGTATGGCCGTCGTTCCCACGTCGACTTTCAATTTATTTTTTATTTTTTACGTAAGTCGTTCGGGAATAGGAATGTACGTAAACTACGCTACTCAAACAAAAAATGACGTAACGACGTGATTTCGCGCAATGCACGGCGGGAAATTTCTGAACGGAGCATGCGCAGTTCAATCGCCGTGGGAACGCGCCTAATTTAAATGCCTCACGCCCTCTAATCGCGTAGTTTGATTCCGCCGGGACAAATACACTACGCCGCCGTACCTTACAGGCCAAAATCTCTCTGAATTCCTCATAGAGCCAGGTAAAATACGCGGCGTAGTGTATCTCTGATACTCTGCGACAGGGCAATTGTACCTGAATCTGGCCCAAACATTTTTTTCCTCAGTTTAGGCCGATACGTATTCTTCTACCTATTTTTGGTATAAAAAAAAAAATCGCAATAAGCGTTAATAAATTTGTTTTCGCAAAATTTATAGCGTTTACAAAATAGGGGATAGTTTTATTGCATTTTTATTAATTATTTTTTACTACTAATGGCGCCGATCAGCAATTTTTTTCGTGACTGCGACATTATGGCAGACACTTCGGACAATTTTGACACATTTTTGGGACCATTGTCATTTATACAGCAAAAAATGCATTTAAATTGCATTGTTTATTGTGAAAATGACAGTTGCAGTTTGGGAGTTAACCACAAGGGGGCACTGTAGGGGTTTTGTGTGACCTAACATGTGTTTACAACTGTAGGGGGGTGTGGCTGTAGGTGTGACATCATCGATCGCGTCCCCCCTATAACAGGGATGACGCGATTGATGCTGCCGCCACAGTGAAGCACGGGGAAGGTGTGTTTACACACGGATCTCCCCGTTCTTCAGATCCGGGGACCGATCGCCGTACTCCAGCGGCGATCGGGTATGCGAGACCCGCGGTCCCGGTCACGGAGCTTCGAACCGGGTCACGGGAGCGCACCGCGGGCGCAGGCCCGTGACCCGCGGCTGGGTACTAGTACAGGACGTACCTTACGTGGATGTGCCCAGCCGTGCCATTCTGCCGACGTATATGTGCAGGAGGCGGTCCTTAAGTGGTTAAGAAGAAGAGAAAGAGGAAAAAGTTCTACCATTACTAATACTAAATTTTACCTCCACCAATTTTGAACCCATACCTGTACTTCCTACATTTTCTCATCAAGAATATAACCACCCAGGGAGAGGGGGGGGCAAGGGAAAAGGGCAGAGAGGGAAAAGAGAAACATTTATTTTTTGTCTGACTCCCTCCTGTGTGCTGGAATCTAAAAATAAAAGTTAGCCGGTGTAGGCGTCTTTATTTCCTGAAATTTACAATCTAAACCTAAGAAACTAAGAAATATAATATATCACAGCTTATTAGTTATTAATAGTGGCGTTTCGCAATACGAGCGCTGTATTTTAAAATATCCTAACTTGGTTTGCGAGTGTTGTTTTGCAAAACAAGCAGGATTCAAGCCAAAGTGGTGTGCAGTATCGCGTTTCGATTTTTCTAATTTTCGAACTTTTCAATTTTCGAATTTTCGATTTTTTTTAATGTAAAATTTTTCGAAGTTTCGAGTTTTTCAATTTTTTTATTTTCGAATTTTTAAATTTCAAATTATACAATTTTCGAAATGTTTCTATTTTTCAAATTTTTACATTTTTTTAGAGGCGTAAGGAGGAGTAATACAAATTGGGAAGGACGTGGGCGTGTTAAATTGAAATGAGCCGTGACCCCATGCAAATGAAGGGCCGGCCGGCTCGCGCATGCGCGCTTGAAGGAGACCATGTCAGCTCCGCTGTGCGCATGCTCACAACTCTGGAGCGGCGCAATCAGTGAAATTGGAAATGGACTAGGGCAACGTTGTGAACTACGCAAACAGTATAAATAGACACACACAAACGCACTTCCTTTGCAAAAGTACATCCCTTTGTCCCTTCCCATTTAACCAAGTGCTTTTGTCCTGTTGTTCGTTGCGGTGTGTTTTGTAGTTGTCAGATTAGTGTTCTGTGTGATCAGGTGTTTGTTAGTAGATTTTTGAAAGTGGTTTTTTTTTTTGGTGACTGTTTCTTGCTGAGTCGTTTTTTCTCTGTGTGTGTTTTTTTTTTTGATTGGTCGGGCTTGTTTGTGTGCGTGAATTTTGTTGACTGGGAATGTTTTTTTTTGGAAGGATGACTGAGAGAAAACGCAAGCTGAATTTTACAGTTGTGGAAAAATAGATTCTTGCCCGGGCCATTAGCGAGTATGGGCGTTACCTCCACGGCCCAGAGAGTGCCAACACCACCCCGGCCAGGAGGAGGGAGATTTTGGATATGATCACTGAGCAGGTAAATTCAGCGGGGCAGGGGGAGACACGGACCAGGTCTGGGATTGACAAAAAAATCAATGACCTCCGGCGTCTGGTCAAAAAGAAGCTGGCCAGAATGCATGCCCATGCCAGGGGCACAGGAGGGGGCCCACCATGCAGTATTAGCCTGACAGCGGAGGAGAAGCGTGCGGTGGCCCTGACCTTTCATCGGCATGAAGTTGAGGGCCTGCCTGGCTTTGACTCCAGTCCCCAGCCCGTGGTGCCAGGTAAGTTGTTTTATTTTTTAATATCAGGTGTGTAGCATGTGTGGGGGAGGGGGTGAAAGGGAATATGTGGCAAGTGTGTGGATCCTCCAACCTGTGAAAGTTTTGTGTCATCCACAGATGTGCAGGAGGGTGCAGGGCCATCTGGCCTGACCGCACCAACCCCAGGACAGCAGCCTAATGAGGCCCCCCCAACAAGGCCGGAGTCCGCGGAGGAGGTTCAACAGGAGCAGGAGAATCATGAGGAGGAGGAGAATCATGAGGAGGAGGAGTCCATGTCAGGCACTGGACGTTTGGTTTTTGAGGACTCTTCCCCTCTGGCTGGCAGCAGGCAGGCCTCCCTAAGGGGGAGCCCCCCCCCCCTCCTCCCCCAACATGGCTCCCCTCACAAGGGCCTCCCCTTCTCCCCGGCCACAAGCATCAGTTGGAGGCAGGATGTCATCCCAGACCACCAGGGGGGTGGCCGATCTCCTGCCCGCCACTCTGAGAAGGGACCAGTTCCTTCAGACCCGCCATCTGGGACAGGTCAGCCAGACATTGGTGCGGATGGAGGAGAGCCTGTCCTCCATCAAGGATACGCTGGGGAACCTGGACTCCCACTCCCGGGCTTTCACAACCTGCCTAAACGAACTGCAGACGACATCAGCAGGCGTTGGGCAGGATGTGAGGGCCCTTACCCAGGCTATCCAGGCCAACACGGCAACACTTGGTGCTGCCCTGGACAGAATTGCCGTGGCCTTGGAGGGCAGGCCACCAGGTGGGCAGAGATCAGGGGCTGCTCCTCCTTCCCTGGTTTTACCCCTTCCCCATGAGTCTCCCCTGAGAAGCCGGGGGCCGTGGCCGGGGGCGCCCCAGGCGTGGCTCACGCAGAGGGCACTAATTTGTTTTTCCCATTTTTTTTTTTTTTAATAGTTTATTTTTTTATTTTTTTATATTTATTTTTTGCTGGAAATTTTTTGCTTTTGCAGGTCATTTTTTTTGGGGGGGGTTGTGAATGCTGTGTGAATGTGGGGGTGACATTCCTGCCGGAAAAGGGGTGTCACCCTCTATTTTGGTGGAGAAGGGTTCCCCAGGACCAGGGAGAAGTGATCCCCAGGTCCGTGTGAATGGTGTATGAATGTTCAGTGACATAATTGGAGCCTTGGCGTGGCGTTGCTGCTCACAAGTCCTGCATGGTGGACTGGTGCCAATCCAATTTGATGAGGATGTGGGGTGTGTGTGCTAGGGACCACAGTGGTGTGCATGCATGCATTCTCATTGTGCCATGATTAACCACTTCCCGCCCGGCCAATAGCCGATTTACGGCCGGGAAGTGGTTATGAAATCGTGACAGGCCGTTCTCAAACGTCCAGTGCCTGACATGGACAGCGTGGCGATCGGTGATGCGGGGTGTCAGTCTGACACCCTGCACCTCCGATCTCGGTAACGAGTCTCTGGCGGAGCCTCATTACCACGTGATCAGCTGTGTCCAATCACGGCTGATCACGATGTAAACAGGAAGAGCCGCCGACGGCTCTTCCTCACTCGCGTCTGACAGACGCGTGTAGAGGAGAGCCGATCAGCGGCTCTCCTGACAGGGGGGGTTCGCGCTGATTGTTTATCAGTGCAGCCCCCCTAGGATCACCACACTAGACCACCAGGGAACTAAAAAAATAAAAAAAAAATGTAAAAAAATAAATAAAAAAATGTCAAAAAATAAATAAGTCAGCAAAAAAAAATAAAAAGGGGGCAGTAAAAAAAAAGATGCCAATCAGTGCCCACACATGGGCACTGATTGGCAACATTGATCCATCAGTGCCACCCCTCAGTGATCATCAGTGCCACCCCAGTGTCTGTCAGTGCCACCCCACAGTGCCAATCCATGCCCAGTGCCCACCTATCAGTGCCCACCTGTGCCGCCTATCAGTGCCCACCTGTGCCGCCTATCAGTGCCCACCTGTGCCGCCTATCAGTGCACACCTGTGCCGCCTATCAGTGCCCACCTGTGCCGCCTATGAGTGCCCACCTGTGCCGCCTATGAGTGCCCAGTGCTGCCTATGAGTGCCCATCAGTGCCGCCCATGAGTGCCCATCAGTGCCGCCCATGAGTGCCCCATACCAGCGCCGCCTATCAGTGCCCATCAGTGCTACCTAATCGGTGCCCATCAGAACTACCTCATCGGTGCCCATCAGTGCCACCTCATCGGTGCCCATCAGTGCCACCATATCAGTGCCCGTAATTGAAAGAGAAAACATACTCATTTACAAAAAACTTAACAGAAAAAAATAAAAACTTTTTTTTTTTTCAAAATCTTCGCTCTATTTTTAGTTGTTGCGCAAAAAAAAAAACGCAGAGGTGATCAAATACCACCAAAAGAAAGCTCTATTTGTGGGAAAAAAGGACGCCAATTTTGTTTGGGTGCAGTGTAGCATGACCGCGCAATTGTCATTCAAATTGCGACAGTGCTGAAAGCTGAAAATTGGCTTGGGCGGGAAGGTGCGTAAGTGCCTGGTATGGAAGTGGTTAATGTGTATGTTTAACGTGCAAAGATGCCCAATGTGAGCTGGCTCCTGGCTGCTCTTCCCTCAGAAGACGGGGTAGCCTCGGTTAGGGGGGATTGTCTGGTTCAGGGGTCAGGTCATCACATAGGTCAATCTGCAGGCCCTTTCTTTCTGCAAAGTTGTGCAGCATGCAACATGCACCGATGATCTGGCACACAAAGTTTGGGGAATACAAGAGGGTACCCCCAGACTTATCCAGGCATCGGAAACGTGACTTTAGGAGGCCAAAGGTGCGCTCCACCACTGCACGGGTTTGGGCATGTGCTTGATTGTATCTTTCCTCTCCTGGGGTTTGGGGGTTCCGGATAGGAGTCATGAGATGGGGTCCCAGTGGATATGCAGAGTCACCTGTAAGGGAAAAGACAGGAGGATGTTAGTCATGCATGTGCCCCTTGTGATGTGCATCATGGGGGGGGGGGGTACAGTCATGCCTGCCACCCATGTCACTCACCAACCAGCCAGGTGTCCCCATACATGTTCTGATCGAATTCCATTCGGATGTGGCTCTGATTGTAGATGTAGCTGTCATGGCTGGACCCTGGGTGTTTGGCACGGACGTGCCATATGAGGCCTTGGGCATCGACTATCACATGTACGTTGATGGAATGCCAATGCTTCCAATTGCGGTACATGTGCTCTGTCTCCTGGGGGGGCTGGAGTGCCACATGTGTGCAATCAATGGCCCCCACGGTGCGTGGGAATCTGGCAATTCTGTAGAAATCTGTCATTGCCTTCAGTCGCAGCTCCTCAGTGGTGGGTTTGATGATTTGGTTGGACATGCGTCTGAGGATTGCAGGGACAACCTGGTGCACACATCTGCTCATGGAGGATTGTGACATCCCAGCCACCACTCCACTTGTACGCTGAAAAGAGCCACTGGCAAGGAAATGGAGTGTTGCCAGGACCTTGACCAGTGGCTGCACTGCATGTGAGCGGTGTGTTGGGCTGGTGATGTCCTCCTGCAAGGTTGTGGTTAATTCCAGGATGGCATGAGGGGTGAATCTAAAGATGCGATACACCTCAGAATCACTCATGCCAAACAGGTCTATGCGGGTGCGGTATATCCTCTCCCGTGCCCTCCTCCGTGCCATCCTCTGTGCCCTCAAAGAAGTTTGTTCATCTAAAGTCAGTAGTATAACTATGTGCGACGATGCCCCTGGCATGTTGGCATACAGATTGTTGTGCAACACGTGTGACTGCTGAGCTGCTCACTAACAGTGTTGCTTTATCTAACAAGTAGACTTTTTTTTCTCTTTTTAGACCAGCTTTTATCAGCTCTAATTTTAGACAGGACATTTTGCTGTTGCGCACACTGCGTCGCCTGCGCTGCCCCAACGTTGTTTTGTGGATCCCCGTAAGTCCCTCATTAGCATATTTGACTAGCAAATCAATGGTGTGTCTATCGCACTTTTGCGCGGAAGGGTGCGCCAGTCTAACGAAATTACGCAGGACAAAAAAAAGTAGATTTTTTGCGTATCTCGTTCTGGGGATGCCGCGCAACGAAACGCACGCGCACATTTAGACTTACGCACGCGTAATCTTATGAATCTGGGCCTTCGTTTTTTTCAATTTTCGATTTTTTTAATTTTCGAACTTTCAAATTTACGAATTTTCAAATTTACGATATTTTCAAATTTACGAATTTTCAAATTTCGAATTTTCTAATTCGCAAATACGAAAATTCGGAATTTCAAAAATTCAAAATTTCGATTTTTTTAATTTTCGAATTGTTCAATTTTCAAATTTTTCGAATTTCGAAATTTTCGAATTTCGAAATTTTCGAATTTCGAAATTTTCGAATTTCGAAATTTTCGAATTTGCAAATACGAAAATTCGGAATTTCAAAAATTCAAAATTTCGATTTTTTTAATCTTCGAATTTTCTAATTCGCAAATACGAAAATTCGGAATTTCAAAAATTCTAAATTTCGATTTTTTTAATTTTCGAATTTTTCAATTTTCGAATTTTTCAATTTTTCAATTTTCGAATTTTCACATTTCGAATTTTCAAATTTCGAATTTTTCGAATTTCGATTTTTCAATTTTCGAATTTTTCAAATTTTTCAAATTACAAATTTTAGCAAATTTCACAATTTTCGAATTTTTCCGTTTTCGAATTTCGATACTTCCGAAATTCGAAAATTCGAAAATTGAACAATTCGAAAATCAAAAAAATCGAAATTTCGATTTTTTTTAATTTTCGAATTGTTCAATTTTCGAATTTCGGAAATTTCGAATTTCGGAAATTTCGAATTTCGGAAATTTCGAATTTCGAAATTTCAAATTATACATTTTTCGAATTTTCAAATTTACGAATTTTCAAATTTACGAATTTTCTTAATTTTCGAATTTTTCAATTTTCGAATTTTTCAATTTTCGAACTTTCACATTTCGAATTTTCACATTTCGAATTTTTCGAATTTCGATTTTTCAATTTTCGAATTTTTCAAATTTCACATTTCGCAATTTCACAATTTTCGAATTTTTCGAATTTCGAATTTTCGAAATTTCGAATTTCAAATGAAAATTTTCGAAATTTTCTAAAATTTTTCAATTTTCGAATTTTTCATTTTCAAAATAAATTTTCAAAAATTTCGAAAAATGAATTAAAAAAAAAAAAAATAAATTTTTTTCATAATTTCCGAGAAAAAATGAATTTTTTGGCAGTGCACATGTCTAGTCCTCAGTCCCTTTCTTGGTCTCGAAATGTAGACATCTGGGGTCTCTTTAGACTATTGATATTTCACCAAAGACCCCCAACAGGGCTGCTAAAAAAAGAAATGGTAAAATGTTTTTTTATAAAAATAAAAAAACTACTGCTGGAAGAAAAGAACCTACAGCACATGCCGGGTTTCCCCGAAGGTCAACAGACGTGGTCAGTCAATATGTCATCCACCCAAGCATTACCATACACGGGAGGCCAACAGACACCACCAGTGGTCAATGTCATCCATCCAAGTTTTTTTTTACGATACCCAGGAGGTGAACAGACGTGGTCAACATCATCATCCAAGTTTTTTACGAATCCCAGGAGGTGAACAGACGTGGTCAACGTCATCCATCCAAGTATTACGAATCCCAGGAGGTGAACGGACGTGGTCAACGTCATCCATCCAAGTATTACGAATCCCAGGAGGTGAACGGACGTCGGTCAGTCATACATCCAAGTATTACGAATCCCAGGAGGTGAACGGACGTCGGTCAGTCATACATCCAAGTATTACGAATCCCAGGAGGTGAACGGACGTCGGTCAGTCATCCATCCAGGTATTACAATTTCCAGGAGGTCAACAGATGCTCATCAGTCATCCAGGTAACTACGATTTCCAGGATTGATCACCAGACTGTTTGATCAGTCATTCATTCAAGTATTACAATCCTCCCCCCAGGATTGATCACTTGACTGGAATGGTCATTCATCCAAGTATTACGAGTCCCCGGAGGTCAACAGACGGGTTCATCAGTTATCCATCCAAGTATTACAATTCCCCGGAGGTCAACGGACATCGGTCAGTTATCCATCCAAGTATTACGCTTGCCCAGAGTTCAACGGACGTCGGTCAATTATCCATCCAAGTATTACGCTTGCCCGGAGTTCAACGGACATCGGTCAGTTATCCATCCAAGTATTACGCTTGCCCGGAGTTCAACGGACGTGGTCAGTTATCCATCCAAGTATTACGCTTGCCCGGAGTTCAACGGACGCGGTCAGTTATCCATCCAAGTATTACGATTGCCTGGAGTTCAACGGACGCGGTCAGTCATCCATCCAAGTATTACAGTTCCAAGGAGGTCAACGGCCTTTTGTCAGTCTTCCATCTAGTACTACCACCGCCACTGCCGTAAGCAAATATTAAGCTCACTTTCAAACCTATATATAGTGCTGAAAAAATTGTTCCCCTCAACTTATGGAGAGAACAGTTATGCAAATTTTTTTTTTTCTGCTGTCATTGCAGGCGATATCTACTAAACTATTACTAGCTTTTCATCTGTCCCTCCCATCATCATCGTTTTATTATTTATTACTGAGAAAATATAAAAAATTCAAGGAATGCGAGTGCTATAGTGAAATATGCAAATATGCAAATTTACAAACAAACAAGCGACAGGATTGGTTAAGACAGACTCCTCCCCCTATAGGGGGAGGAGCCTAACTTAACCTCTTAAGACCCGGACCAAAATGTAGGTAAAGGACCTTGCCCTTTTTGCGATTCGGCACTGCGTCGTTTTAACTGACAATTGCGCGGTCGTGCGACGTGGCTCCCAAACAAAATTGGCGTCCTTTTTTCCCCCACAAATGGAGCTTTCTTTTGGTGGTATTTGATCACCTCTGCGATTTTTATTTTTTGCGCTATAAACAAACATAGAGCAACAATTTTGAAAAAAAATCAATATTTTTGACCTTTTGCTATAATAAATATCCCCCAAAAATATATATAAAAATGTTTTTTTCCTCAGTTTAGGCCGATACGTATTCTTCTACATATTTCTGGTAAAAAAAAAAAAATCGCAATAAGCGTTTATCGGTTGGTTTTCGCAACATTTATAGCGTTTACAAAATAAGAGATAGTTTTATTGCATTTTTAATTTTTTTTTTACTACTAATGGCGGCGATCGGCGATTTTTTTCGTGACTGCGACATTATGGCGGACACTTCGGACAATTTTCACACATTTTTGGGACAATTGTCATTTTCACAGCAAAAAATGCATTTAAATTGCATTGTTTACTGTGAAAATGACAGTTGCAGTTTGGAAGTTAACCACAAGGGGGCGCTGTAGGGGATATGTGTTCCCTGTGTGTGTTTACAACTGTAGGGGGGTGTGGCTGTAGGTGTGACGTCATCGATCGCGTCCCCCTATAACAGGGATGACGCGATCGATGCTGCCGCCACAGTGAAGCACGGGGAAGCTGTGTTTACACACGGCTCTCCCACGTTCTTCAGCTCCGGGGACCGATCCCCGCACTCCAGTGGCGATCGGGTCTGCGAGTCCCGCGGTCACGGAGCTTCGGACCGGTTCACGGTAGCGCGCCGCGGGCGGGCGCGCGCCCGTGACCCACGTCTGGGTACTAGAACCGACGTAAATATACGTGGATGTGCCCAGCCGTGCCATTCTGCCGACGTTTATGTGCAGGAGGCGGTCCTTAAGAAGTTAACCAATCCTGTTGTTTGTTTGTACATTTTTGCAGCGAAATTTGTCCCGTAAAAAAAAACGGATAGTGAATCTAGAGTGTGAAAAAAAATCAAAAAAAATCAGGACATGATTTCTAAACTGCGACCGTTTCCTCATTTTCTAGCCGACCCACACAAATCTTATATCAAAACGTTCGGCGATCTCTACCGCCACTCAGGGCCGGCGCTACCAATAGGCAAGTTAGGCGGTGGCCTAGAGCGCACATCAGTAGGGGGGCGCTGCGCTGGCTGCAGGGGACAGCGTGGAGTGAGTTTGCGGACGGACTGCCTAAGGCTGCATTCACACCTAGGCGTCAGCGATTTTGGGCGACAAAGTTTAGGCGTTTTGTATCGGCGATTTGCGACGACAAAATGCGTAGTTTAAAAATCCCGCCTTTTGTATAGCCATTGTCGGCTATGCGGAACGCCAAAGCCGCCCGATACGCGCGTTTGACGTTCTATCGGCGTACGCCGTTAGGAGATGTGAACGGTCTCCATAGACAATAATGCAAATTCGACGGTACGGCGTATTGTAGCGTCGCGCTTCAGGCGACAAAACGCCTAGGTGTGAATGGAGCCTAAGGCTGCATTCACACCTACGCAACAAGTAACGCCGGCCGCGTACACGGCTTACTTTGCCGCGATTCGATTAACTTTTTTTTTTTTTTCTAACAAATTCTTTCCATTGCTGTCTATGGCCGAACGCCAATGCCACCTGAAAAAAAGGGTCCGGGACTTTTTTTTCAGGCGGCAGGCGCACGGCGTTTCGGCGTTCGATGTGAACCATCTCATAGACAACAATGGAAATTCGCCCCTCCAGCGTGTCGAGCGTCGGGCGTTTTGTCGCCTAGGTGTGAATGCAGCCTAAGGGGACACCTTCTCTCTTTGACAGCCCCCCCTTCTCTCTCTGACAGCCCCCCTTCTCTCTCTGACAGCCCCCCCTTCTCTCTCTGACAGCCCCCCCTTCTCTCTCTGACAGCCCCCCCCTTCTCTCTCTGACAGCCCCCCCTTCTCTCTCTGACAGCCCCCCCCTTCTCTCTCTGACAGCCCCCCTTTTCTCTCTGACAGCCCCCCCTTTCTCTCTCAGCCCCCCCTTTTCTCTCTGACAGCCCCCCCTTTTCTCTCTGACAGCCTCCCTTCTCTCTCTGACAGCCCCCCTTCTCTTTCTGACAGCCCCCCCTTCTCTCTCACAGCCCCCCCTTCTCTCTCACAGCCCCCCCTTCTCTCTCTCACAGCCCCCCCTTCTCTCTCACAGCCCCCCATTCTCTCTCTCTGACAACCCCCCTTCTCTCTCACACAGCCCCCCTTCTCTCTCTCACAGCCCCCCCTTCTCTCTCACAGCCCCCCTTCTCTCTGACAGCCCCCCCATTCTCTCTCTCTGACAGCCCCCCCATTCTCTCTCTCTGACAACCCCCCCTTCTCTCTCTCTCTGACAGCCCCCCCTTCTCTCTCTCTGACAGCCCCCCCCTTCTCTCTCTCACACAGCCCCCCCTTCTCTCTCTCTCTCACACAGCCCCCCCTTTTCTCTCTCACAGCCCCCCCTTCTCTCTCTCACAGCCCCCCCTTCTCTCTCACAGCCCCCCCATTCTCTCTCTCTGACAGCCCCCCCTTCTCTCTCTCTGACAGCCCCCTTCTCTCTCTCTGACAGCCCCCCCCCCTTCTCTCTCTCTGACAGCCCCCCCTTCTCTCTCTCTCACACACAGCCCCCCCTTCTCTCTCTCTCACACAGCCCCCCCTTCTCTCTCTCTGACAGCCCCCCCCTTCTCTCTCTCTGACAGCCCCCCCTTCTCTCTCTCTGACAGCCCCCCCTTCTCTCTCTCTGACAGCCCCCCCTTCTCTCTCTCTGACAGCCCCCCCCTTCTCTCTCTCTCACACAGCCCCCCCTTCTCTCTCTCTCTGACAGCCCCCCCTTCTCTCTCTCTCACAGCCCCCCCTTCTCTCTCTCTCACAGCCCCCCCTTCTCTCTCTCTTTCCTTGTCAGCACTGTAAGTAGGTTTACTCCAGTCTGTTTATCTCTTGTTTTTAACTTCTTTCCTTACCAATCTGCCTATATATTGATGTATAACAGAATTACTTGATTAACTTTATCCTCTTAAAGTGGTATTAAAGCAAAGAAAAATATTTATTATACTGCAGACTACCAATTTATAGATCGGTGGCTGCATTAGTTTTGTTTTTAGGTTTTCTCTTGTATATTCACCTGGTGATGCTGCTAGTAAGTCTTATGTTTTTCAAAAGAACGAGCTGTCTTTCCGATGTAGCAGTTAGAGGGTTGAATCAAACCATTTAACACTGCCAAAGGGGGTGGAGTCAGGGGCGGACCCAGTGGGGGCGAAAAATAAGGTTTTCGCCTAGGGTGTCAAAAATCCTTGCTCCAGCCCTGGGGGACAGTGACTTGTGGACAGGAACTTGTATACAGGGACTTGTGGACAGAGACAGGGACTTGTATACAGGGGGGCAGGGACAGGGACTTGTATACAGGGGGGGCAGGGACAGGGACTTGTATACAGGGGGGGGGGCAGGGACAGGGACTTTTATACAGGGGGGGCAGGGACAGGGACTTGTATACAGGGGGGGACAGTGACTTGTGGATAGGGACTTGTATACAGGGGGGGACAGGGACTTGTGGACAGAGACAGGGACTTGTATACAGGGGGGGACAGGGACTTGTGGACAGGGACTTGTATTCAGGGACTTGTGGACAGGGACTTGTGGACAGGGAGGGGGGACAGTGACTTGTGGATAGGGACTTGTATACAGGGGGGGAGAGGGACTTGTGGACAGAGACAGGGACTTGTATACAGGAGGGGGCAGGGACAGGGACTTGTGGACAGGGACTTGTATACAGGGGGGGCAGTGACTTGTGGACAGGGGGGAGCAGGGACTTGTGGATAGGGGACTTGTATACAGGGGGGAGACAGGGACTGGTGGACAGGGGACTTGTGGACAGGGGACTTGTGGACAGGGACTTGTGGACAGGGACTTGTGGACAGGGACTTGTATACAGGGGGGGGCAGGGACAGAGACTTGTATACAGGGGGGCAGGGACTCGTGGACAGGGACTTGTAGACAGGGACGGGGGACAGGGACTTGTGGACGGGAGACAGGGACTGGGGGGGGACTTGTATACAGGGAGGGGGTGCTGTGGAGGAGACTTGTATACAGGGAGGGGGGCTGTGGAGTAGACTTGTATACAGAGAGGGGGGCTGTGGAGGAGACTGGTATACAGGAAGGGGGGCTGTGGAGGGGACTGGTATACAGGGAGGGGGCTGTGAAGGGGACTGGGATACAAGTTTGGGAGCTGTGGAGGGGACTGGGGTACAAGAGGGGCTGTGAAGAGGACTGAGGCACAAATAAAGTGGGATGCAAGGAAGGGGGGCTGAGGACACTGATGTAATGGGGGAAGGTCTATGATGTGAGGAGGGGGGCTGTGATATAAAGCAGGCACTGTATTGTAAAGGGGTGCTGTATTGTAAAGGGGTGCTGTATTGTAAGGGGTGCTGTATTGCCACTATTTGTCTTCAGGCCGGGTCCAGAAGCGCAGGTGGAGACCACGGCTGAAGAAATAGGTGGAGAGGTGCTGCAAAAAAAAAAAACTCTATCCCTGACACCTCCACCATATACATGGGCAGGGCAAAGGGGGTGGGGTCAGGAGCGGAGCCAGGGGCGGCAAAATTGGCTTACGCCTAGGGTGTCAAAAATCCTTGCACCAGCCCTGCTTACCTCCACTGTGCAGTTTGTTTTGCACAAAGTGGCCCCAAACCTGCTGTTCTGGGGTCCCACGGTGGCTGTCTCGGTTCCTCCCCGCTAAAGCTAACCCCCTCTGGGAAGCTCTTTCCTGAGGGGGTTAGTTGGCGGGCACGCTCCCGTGTCATACACTTGCCGTCCATAGACGCCAAGTATATGACTCGGCCCCGGGAGCCAATGGCAGCGCTGCTATCAATCAATCTAATCTAATTAAAGGCCAGACTCAGTGTAAAAGAGGACGCCGGGGGATGCGCAGGGGAGGGGGGCTGGGAGTGGCCATCATTGCCAGGTGTTTTTTCACCTCAAGGTGTTGTAAAGGTACAATTTTTTCCCCCTAAATAGCTTCCTTTACCTTAGTGCAGTCCTCCTTCACTTACCTCATCCTTCCATTTTGCTTTTAAATGTCCTTATTTCTTCTGAGCAAATCCTCACTTCCTGTTCTTCCGTCTGTAACCTTACACAGTAATGCAAGGCTTTCTCCCTGGTGTGGAGTGTCGTGCTCGCCCCCTCCCTTGGACTACAGTAGAGTGAGGATGCCCACTAACACATAGCTCCTTTCTCTATCTGCAACATAGAGAGCGTCCTGACTCTCCAGTAGTCCAGGGGAGGGGGCGAGCATGACACTCCACCATACCTCCCAACTTTTTGAGATGGGAATGAGGGACACCTTGTTGAGCGGGGGGGGGGGGGGGTCCGCGGATCGGAGTTGTTGAGCGGTAATTGCGGGACTATTGCCCTATTCGCGGGACCGCAGGATTTACTGCGATTGGCGGAACATTTCCGCTAAATCCGGGACGGGGACGATTGGGAGGTATGCTCCACACCAGGAAGCAAGCCTTGCATTACTGTGTGGAGTTACAGACAGAAGAACAAGAAGTGAGGATTTCTCAGAAGAAATAAGGACATTTAAAAGCAAAATGGAAGAATGAGGTAAGTGCAGGAGGACTGCACTAAGGTAAAGGAAGCTATTTAGGAAAATACAATTGTACCTTTACAACCCCTTTAATGCATAGGATGCATTAAGGTGAAAGAACACAAACCTTTACAACCCCTTTAAGAACAGGGGTATGTAAACTTTTGATCAGGGTCATTTGGGTAGTTTCTGTTGTCATTATGATTTAAAACGAGTAAACGCAGTTGATTGATAATAAATGGCTTCAGCCAAACACCAACCATGAGTGATAGAAAAGTTTTCATCATTCATATTCTCTGAAAAATGGCCAAGAAATCATAAATTCTGCCAGGGTATGTAAACTTATGAGCACAACTGTATACTTATTTTCCAAAAAGTGACAGTTATTTTCAGTTAGGTCCAAAGAGACCTAAACACTGAGGTCCCATGGCTAAAATAAAATACTTATCCTTGTATTAAAACTCAAATTCTCTATTGCTTAGACCCCTTTCACACTGAAGCGTTTTTTACAAGCGTTTTAGCAATAAAAATAGCGCTATTAAAACGCTCATAAAACGCTCTTCATGCATCTCAATGGACCCTTTTACACTGAGTCCTGCAAGCAGCATTTTTGGAGCAGCTTTTGGGCGCTGAAAAAAACGCTCCAAAAACGCCCCTCTCCATTGAAATTAATTGAAAACGCTGTAAAAACGCCTTACCCTTTCACACTGAGGCACTGCAAAAACGCCCTAAAACGTTAGGGTCTTAGCGGGGCTTTACCAGCACACAGGGATGGCAGATGAAGCTTCGCTCGAATAGCGATCGAAAAACGATTGAATAACGCTCAAAAAACACCACAGTGTAGTCTATTTTAACTACCGTATATACTCGAGTATAAGCCGAGTTTTTCAGCACATTTTTTTTGTGCCTGATCTCCCAGAATTTGGGGACCCGGTCAGAGGCGGCTCTCTAATTAGGCAAATTAGGCAGCTGCCTTAGGCCCCGCAAAGTCAGAGGCCTCGCAAAGTCAGGGGCCCTGTGCGGCCGCCTAATTTGCCCATGCCTCACCCTTTCCCGGCTATTTTCGCTCTCCCACGCGGCCGCAAGCTCCACTTGTTATGGCAGAGAGAGCCAAGTCTGCCGACATCTCTCCCTGCAGTCCCCGGCTACCTGGCCACCTGGCCCTGACTCCTGACACACACAGTGCAGACAGAGTGAGCTGAGCCCCGCCCCCTCCTTCTCGTGATGTTTCCTGTGTAAACAGAGGAGGAGGGGAAGGAGGCTCATCACGCTGCAGGGAAAAGCTGCTCGTCTGACAATCTATGACACATCATGTCCTGATGCAAAGTAAGTGAGCCTTCCAGAGAGAGGGGGAGGGTTAATGCCTACGGTTTACAGTTTACTTTGAATAATTTTGGGGGAGAGGATATGTTCTAGGGGGCACTTTATGACGTTTGCTGCAAGGGGGCTTGGATATAAAATTCACCCTCTTAGCACATATCCCCCCCCCCCCCAAGAGATGTGCCAAATTGCTCCAGGTGCCCATATTAATGCCCCCTTTCCAGGCAAGTTAGCAAGTGTGGGTTCCAGGTCACAGGTCCAGCTTCACACTGAAAAACACAGGAACACGCTGTGCGTTCTGTGCAATTTCAGCCCAATTATGTCCGCACATGTCTGCAGTCTCTGACTAAGGATGAGTTCCTGCATTTTCACACAGCCCATGTGCAGAGCCCACCAGGAAGTCAGCATTGCGCTGATCACAGGCAGTGAGACATTCTCCCGGTGCGCAGCTGCAGAGTTCAGGAAATGTTTCGCTGCCTGTGATTAGCACAGCACAGTGCCAACTTCCCGGGGGGCTCTGCACGTGGGCTGTGCAAACACGCCAGAGTGCACCCTTCTATCTGACCATCTCCAGTAGTATGTGTGCAGTCTCTGACCATCTCCAGTAGTATGTGTGCAGTCTCTGACCATCTCCAGTAGTATGTATGCAGTCTCTGACCATCTCCAGTAGTATGTCTGCACTCTCTGACAATGTCTTGTATCAAGTATGCAGTCTCTGACCATCTCCTGTATCATGTATGCAGTCTCTGACCATCTTTTGTACCACGTATGCAGTCTCTGACCATCTCTTGTACCACGTATGCAGTCTATGACCATCTCCTGTACCATGTATGCAGTCTCCGACCATCTCTTGTACCATGTCTGCAGTCTCTGACCATCTCCTGTACCATGTATGCCGTCTCCGACCATCTCTTGTACCATGTCTGCAGTCTCCGACCATCTCTTGTACCATGTCTGCAGTCTCTGACCATCTTCTGTGGTATGTATGCAGTCTCTGACCATCTCCTATAGTATATATGCAGTCTGACCATCTCTTGTACAATGTCTGCAGTCTCTGACCATCTCTTGTACCATGTCTGCATTATCTGACCATCTCTTGTACCATGTCTGCAGTCTCTGACCATCTCTTGTACCATATCTGCAGTCTCAGACCATCTCCTGTATCATGTCTGCACACTCTCTGACCGTCTCTTTTATCATGTATGCAGTCTCTGACCATCTCCTGTAGTATATCTGCAGTCTCTGACCATCTCTTGTACCACGTACGCAGTCTCTGACCATCTCTTGTACCATGTCTGCAGTCTCTGACCATCTATTGTACCATGTCTGCAGTCTCTGACCATCTTCAGTAGTATGTGTGCAGTCTCTGACCATCTTCAGTAGTATGTGTGCAGTCTCTGACCATCTCCAGTAGTATGTGTGCAGTCTCTGACCATCTCCAGTAGTATGTCTACAGTCTCTGACAATGTCATGTATCAAGTATGCAGTCTCTGACCATCTCCTGTACCATGTCTGCAGTCTCTGACCATCTTCAGTAGTATGTGTGCAGTCTCTGACCATCTCCAGTAGTATGTGTGCAGTCTCTGACCATCTCCAGTAGTATGTCTGCAGTCTCTGACAATGTCTTGTATCAAGTATGCAGTCTCTGACCATCTCCTGTATCATGTATGCAGTCTCTGACCATCTCTTGTACCACGTATGCAGTCTCTGACCACCTCTTGTACCATGCCTGCAGTCTCTGACCATCTCTTGTACCATGTCTGCAGTCTCTGGCCATCTCTTGTACCATGTCATTGTCTGCAGTCTCTGACCATCTCTTGTACCATGTCATTGTCTGCAGTCTCTGACCATCTCCTGTATCATGTCTGCAGTCTCTGACCATTTTTTGTACCATGTCTGCAGGCTCTGACCATCTCTTGTACCATGTCTGCAGGCTCTGACCATCTCTTGTACCATGTCTGCAGTCTCTGACCATCTCTGGTACCATGTCTGCAGTCTCTGACCATCTTCTGTGGTATGTATGCAGTCTCTGACCATCTCCTATAGTATATATGCAGTCTGACCATCTCTTGTACCATGTCTGCAGTCTCTGACCATCTCTTGTACCATGTCTGCATTATCTGACCATCTCTTGTACCATGTCTGCATTATCTGACCATCTCTTGTACCATGTCTGCAGTCTCTGACCATCTCTTGTAGTATATCTGCAGTCTCTGACCATCTCTTGTACCACATACGCAGTCTCTGACCATCTATTGTACCATGTCTGCAGTCTCTGACCATCTTCAGTAGTATGTGTGCAGTCTCTGACCATCTCCAGTAGTATGTGTGCAGTCTCTGACCATCTACAGTAGTATGTCTGCAGTCTCTGACAATGTCTTGTATCAAGTATGCAGTCTCTGACCATCTCCTGTATCATGTCTGTAGTCTCTGACCATCTCTGGTACCACATATGCAGTCTCTGACCATCTCCTGTGGTATGTATGCAGTCTCTGACCATCTCCTGTAGTATATCTGCAGTCTCTGACCATCTATTGTACCATGTCTGCAGTCTCTGACCATCTATTGTACCATGTCTGCAGTCTCTGACCATCTATTGTACCATGTCTGCAGTCTCTGACCATCTATTGTACCATGGCTGCAGTCTCTGACCATCTACTGTACCATGTCTGCAGTCTCTGACCAACTCTTGTACCACATATGCAGTCTCTGACCATCTCCTGTGGTATGTATGCAGTCTCTGACCATCTTCTGTAGTATGTATGCAGTCTCTGACCATCTCCTGTGTCATGTATGCAGTCTCTGACCATCTCCTGTGTCATGTATGCAGTCTCTGACGATCTCTTGTATCATGTATGCAGTCTTTGACCATCTTCTGTAGTATGTATGCAGTATCTGATCATCTCCTGTAGAACGTATGCAATCTCTGACCATCTCTTGCATCATGTATGCAATCTCTGACCATCTCCTGTATCTTGTATGCAGACTCTGACCATCTCCTGTATCATGTCCACACACTCTCTGACCGTATCTTGTATCATGTATGCAGTCTCTGACCATCTCTTGTATCGTGTATGCAGTTTCTGACCATTTATTGTATCGTGTATGCAGTCTCTGACCATTTGTTGTATCATGTATGCAGTCTCTGACCATTTATTGTATCGTATTAGCAGTCTCTGACAATCTCCTGTAGTATGTATGCAGTCTCTGACCATCTCTGATGTAGGGGGCAGAGAATACAGTAAAGTAAGGAGGCTCTGATATAAAGGTTCACTGTTGTATAAGTAAGCCCCCCGCCCCCCTTACCCTAGTGCGTTTACTCTGGGGAAGGTGACCAGAGTCCCATAGTTCATAGGATTTAAGGCTCTTTATATATGCAATTTTTACTGTTAATTTTTAACGCTTTAATTATTTTTCCCATTATGGGAGTTAGTGGGGCCTCATATCTAAGGTTTGCCTAAGGCCTCACCAAGCCTAGAGCCGCCTCTGGACCCGGTACTGGCTGGCCGTAGGTCCTCTGGACCCCAAATTGCACATATATAGCCCCACTCTTCCTCTACAAGTGTGCAAAGTTTGTTGTTCAGGGAACCTATGGCCAGGGAGCAATGATTTTTCAAAGCAGGACACCCATTCCAGAGACTCCCATGCTAAACTGTCATTTCTCTGGTGACTTTGGGGACCCGGTACTGGCCGGTCGGGACCCAGAATTTGGCTCACATGTAGCCCCAGTTCTCCTCTACACGTGTGCAAAGTTTCTTGTCTGGGGGACCTACGGCTGGGCAGCATTTTTTTGTGCTGAAAATGTCCCCCTCGGCTTATATTCGAGTCACCTTTTTGTGCCTGATCTCCCAGAATTTGGGGACTCGGTACTGGCTGGCTGTAGGTCCTCTGGACCCCAAACTGTCATACCTCTGGTCACATTGGGGACCCGGTACTGGCCGGTCGGGACCAAGAATTTGGCATACATGTAGCCCAAGTTCTCCTCTACAAGCGTGCAAAGTTTATTGTCTGGGGGACCTACGGCTGGGCAGCACCGATTTTTCAAAGCCGGGCACCCCTTCCCAAAGTCAGTCTAGTCATGGGCACAGTGTGGCATGGGAACAGTGAGGCAAGGACACAGTAAGGCAAAGACACAGTGAGGCATGGACACAGTGAGGCATGGGCACAGTGAGGCATGGGCACAGTGAGGCATGGGCACAGTGTGGCATGGGCACAGTGAGGCAAGGACACAGTAAGGCAAAGACACAGTGAGGCATGGGCACAGTGAGGCATGGGCACAGTGAGGCAAGGGCACAGTGAGGCATGGACGCAGTGAGGCATGGACACAGTGAGGCATGGGCACAGTGAGGCATGGGCACAGTGATGCATGGGCACAGTGAGGTATGGGCACAGTGAGGCATGGGCACAGTGAGGCAAGGGCACAGTGGGGCATGGACGCAGTGAGGCATGGACACAGTGAGGCATGGGCACAGTGATGCATGGGCACAGTGAGTTATGGGCACAGTGAGGCATGGGCACAGTGAGGCATGGGCACAGTGAGGCATGGGCACAGTGAGGCATGGGCACAGTGAGGCAAGGGCACAGTGAGGTATGGGCACAGTGAGGCATGGGCACAGTGAGGCATGGGCACAGTGAGGTATGGGCACAGTGAGGCATGGGCACAGTGAGGCATGGGCACAGTGAGGCATGGACACAGTGAGGCATGGACACAGAAAGGTATGGGCACAGTGAGGCATGCAGATGGACACCCTCGGCTTATACTCCAGTCAATGGGCCAGATTCTCAAAAGAGATATGACAGGTGTATCGCAGGAAACACCGTCGTATCTCTGGGGTAGATTCATGTACAGATCCGACGGTGTATCTACTGATACACCGTCGGATCTGTGAGATCCGACGCTCGGATCTATGCGGCTGATTCCTCGAATCAGGTTCCGCATAGATCTCCCTTAGAGCCGACTGGTGTAACTGAGTTACACTGTCGATTCTTAGGCTGCATTCTCCCGCCGTCCGCTAGGTGGCGCTTCCGTTCTTCTTCGCGCCGAATATGCAAATGAGCAGAAACGCCGATTCAGAATCGAATGCCCGGGGAACTTTTTTTCTTTACGTCGTTTGCGTTCGCCTTTTTCCGTCGGATTGTTACCCCTGCTATATGCGGGGTAAGTGCGGCGGATCCTATGTTAAGTATGGCCGTCGTTCCCGCGTCGAAATTTGAATTTTTTACGTCGTTTACGCAAGTCTTCCGGGAATACGGCCATACGTTAATAGCGTTAACGACGAACACAATGACGTCCTAGCGACGTCATTTAAAGCAATGCACGCTGGGAAATTTAGCCGGCGGCGCATGCGCAGTACGATCGGCGCGGGGACGCGCGCAATTTAAATAGTAAACTCCCCCTAGCCGCAGAATTTGCATTCCGCCGGGGGATTTACGATCCGCCAGGGCTACTTACGAGGCAAGTGCTTTCTGAATACAGCACTTGCCTCAAAAACTGGCACAGGCGGATCGTAAAACAGATAGATCACGCGGATCAAAAGATCCGCTGATCTACATGAATCTACCCCTCTGTTTTTTTTTACTGGGTATCTATGCGTGTGATTCATAGAATCACTTATGCATAGATACGGCGTAGATCCGACAGGTGTAAAACAATTACACCGTCGGATCGTAGATGTAATTACTTTCCTGGCCGCTAAGTGGCCTTTACTTTGATTTCTCATTTGCCTATGCAAATGAGCCTAATACGCCGATTCCCGAATGTTTTTACGCCGCCCTGTCGTTGTTTCCGTTGTTTCCATAAGGCGTAAACCTACCCCTGCTATATGCCGGGGACATTTACACTACGCCACCGCAAACTACGGAGCAAGTGCTTTGGGAATACGGCACTTGCTCTGTTAAGTTGTGGCGGCGTAGTGTAAATGGCTTACGATACGCCGTCGGCCATTCTACGTGAATCTAGCCCTATAAGTTTTCCCATTTTTTTTGTGGTAAAATTAGGTGCCTCGGCTTATATTCGGGTCGGCTTATACTCGCGTATATACGGTATGTTACTATGGCTGAAAAAGACGGCCTTGCGTTTCTACAATTAAAATTTTCTGGGTGGAAGAGTCAATCCCATTAATTCAGTTCCTGTAGGGAAAAAATAAAAACTCTCTAGACATCCCTGCATGTCGCCAGAGCAATGATATCTTACAATGTATGTGTATTCTCTTTGGTTTAGTGATGCTTGCCGGATCCCACCCAGACGGATGACACTCAGCAGCAGACACGGCGTACATGTGCTCGCCGAACGTGCCGGAGTCTAATGGCTTATGCTATTAGTCTAAGAAATATATTTTGTGTTTTTCACTGCGCATTAAATGCGTGACTGAAATTACAAGCAGCCGCGGCCTGAAAGAGAAAAAAAAAAAAAGAAACGGCGAACCGATGTAGCGCTGCAATACAGGCCAAATGTCTCTGGTTTTCAAAAGGCAGCCTTCCATGGGCTTTGATCAGAGCGCTCGCAGGGGTTAAAGCGCACAGCTTACAGCGTGCTTACAGCCTTATTACATTTGGGATTTCAAATAAAAGTAAACTGCTCGGCAACCTGAAAATGTTGGAAGACAGCGACCATCTGGCCATCGCGCTGTAAATACTTTTTTTTTTTTTTAAATGCGGCGTTGAGCAGGTGGTGAGGGTATTTCTCTTAATAAGATTTATTAGGGCAATAAATAATGTTTATTGAGCACAGAGAAAACACAAAAAAACAATAAAGCTAGAAAACCCCGGGCAGTTTTTGATCACCTTTTTGTTTCGTCGGTGGAGAGGTGTGAAATATTACTTACCGGTGATGAAACCAGGGAATGCAGCGGTCACAATGCGCCGGATTAAACACGGCTCGTGAAATTCTAAATATTGGTGTTTTTAGGCGAACTGACGGCAAATTCTGGCACGCTTTTGAGGAATATAGCTCAGCATGGACACACTGCCAAAGTCACTAAATACAGGCCAAAAAGCTAAATACACATTTACGGGAACTATTTATTTTTTTATCAATAGATTTCTGAAGCTGGGGGTGATTCAACCCAATGATACATCGTTGCATGGCACAAGCAAGTTGTCAATATTTCCAGTACAGCCTGGTGGTTGTGCAGGTCTGTGACCATTCCCCACCTCTTCACTGTTCTGCAGGTCTGTGACATTGCCCCGCCTCTTCCCTGTTCTGCAGGTCTGTATCACTGCCCCACCTCTCCCTGTTCTGCTTAGTCTGTGTCACTGCCCCTCCCCTTCCTATTCTGTTGAATCGGTGTCACTTCCCCACCTCCTCCTGTTCTGCTGAGTCTGTATCACTGCCCCACCTCTCCCTGTTCTGCAGGTCTGTGTCACTGCCCCACCTCTTCCTGTTCTGCAGGTCTGTGACACTTCCCCACCTCCTCCTGTTCTGCTGAGTCTGTGACACTGCCCCACCTCTTCCTGTTCTGTTGAATCTGTGACACTGCCCCACCTCTTCCTGTTCTGCTGAGTCTGTGACACTGCCCCAACTCTTCCTGTTCTGCTGAGTCTGTGACACTGCCCCACCTCTTCCTGTTCTGCTGAATCTGTGACACTGCCCCACCTCTTCCTGTTCTGCTGAGTCTGTGACACTGCCCCACCTCTTCCTGTTCTGCTGAGTCTGTGTCACTGAACCACCTCTTCCTGTTCTGCTGAGTCTGTGTCACTGCCCCACCTCTTCCTGTTCTGCTGAGTCTGTGTCACTGCCCCACCTCTTCCTGTTCTGCTGAGTCTGTGTCACTGCCCCACCCCTTCCTATTCTGTTGAATCTGACACTGCCCCAACTCTTCCTGTTCTGCTGAGTCTGTGTCATTGCCCCACCCCTTCCTTTTCTGTTGAATCTGTGTAACTGCCCCACCTCTTCCCTGTTCTGCCAAGTCTGTGTCACTGCCCCACCTCTTCCTGTTCTGTTGAATCTGACACTGCCCCACCTCTTCCTGTTCTGCTAAGTCTGTGACACTGCCCCACCTCTTCCTGTTTTGCTGAGTCTGTGACACTGCCCCACCTCTTCCTGTTCTGCTAAGTCTGTGACACTGCCCCACCTCTTCCTGTTCTGCTGAGTCTGTGACACTGCCCCACCTCTTCCCTGTTCTGCAGGTCTGCGTCACTGCCCCACCTCTTCCCTGTTCTGCCAAGTCTGTGTCACTGCCCCACCTCTTCCTGTTCTGTTGAATCTGTGACACCGCTCCATCTTTTCCCTGTTCTGACACTGCTCCACCTCTTCCTGCTCTTCTGAGTCTGTGTCGCTGCCCCACCCCTTTCTGTTTTTGTTGAATCTGTGTCACTGCTCCACCTCTTCCTTGTTCTGCTAAGTCTATGACACTACCCCACCTCTTCCCTGTTCTTCTGAGTCTGTGACACTACCCCATCTCTTCCCTGTTTTGCTGAGTCTGTGACACTGCCCCACCTTTTCCCTCTTCTGTTGAATCTTTGACACAGCCCCACCTCTTCCTGTTCTGTTGAGTCTGTGACACTGCCCCACCTTTTCCCTGTTTTGCTAAATCTGTGAAACTGCCCCACCTCTTCCTACTCTGTTGAATCTGACACTGTCCCACCTCTTCCCTGTTCTGTTGAATCTATGACATTGCCCCACAGTGGCGGCCCGTCCATAGGGGGCGCGCAGGTGCTGCTCCCCCCTGCAGTAATGGCGGCCGTCAATAGAGGGCGCTGCAGCGCCACCCCCCTCTCTCAAATAACAACATTCATGCAATGCAATGAATGTATGTTATTATTGTTGCCAGCTGCCGCTGGTCTATTCAGAAAACCGGACATTTGGGCGCCGATTACCTGAATATCGGCAGCTAGTTGGCTGTACGGAAGTGTCTGTCAGAGCCAGCGGATTTGTATTGTGACTGTGACATTGCAGGGGAATTATCGGACACTTTTGACACTATTTTGGGACCGTTCACATTTATACAGCGATCAGTGCTATAAAAATGTGCTGATTTCTGTAAATGTGACTGGCAGGGAAGGGGTTAACACTGGGGCGATCAAGGGGTTAAATGTGTTTCCTAGGGAGTGATTCTAACTGTAGGGGGAGGGGACTTACAAGGAGAGGAGACCGATCAGTGTTCCTCTGTACTGGGAACACACGGATTGGTCTCCTCTCACCTGACAGGATGTGTTTACACACACACAGATCCATGGTCTGCTCTGTTACTGGGCAATTGTGGGTGCCCGGCGGACATTATGGCCTCGTGGATTGTCTCCCGAGCGACACGGCGGGCGCGTGCACCCTAGGGGGCCTGGAAAGCCGAGAAAGTCATATGACGGCGGCCCAGAGGGTCATATGACTATTGCCTGGTGGGAAAGTGGTTAATGTCAGCAAGAGGGAGAGAAGGAGAAGCCTACTTTCAGCTGCTGCAGGAGGACAATACATATGGGTTCTTATAAATTCAACCCCTGCCGCCTCTTCTGTCCAGGTTCTGGGGGTCGGCATGGAAGGATCACAATTTACCTGTCCCCTGCCCTTGATCGGAGATTAGATTGCAATATACAGGTTGCCAACACCAGGATTAGGGTGGGCCCAGGCACATCAGGCACACCCCTTGTGCACACCTATGGTTACAATAATAACTCAACACATACCAGTGGCGGCTGGTGCTCAAAATCTTTGGGGGGGTGCAAACAAACTAAAAAAAAAAAAACCATCAATTGCAGCCTCACTGTGCCATTAAACACAGCCACTGTGCCATTAATTGTCGCCACTGTGCCATTAATTGTCGCCACTGTGCCATTAATTTTCGCCGCTGTGCCATCAAACGCAGCCACTGTGCCATCAAACGCAGCCACTGTGCCATTAATTGTCGCCACTGTGGCATCAAACTCAGCCACTGTGCCATCAATTGTAGCCACTGTGCCATTAATTGTCGCCACTGTGCCCATCAATTGTTGCCACTGTGCCCATCAATTGCCGCCAGTTTGCCCCTTAAAATGCCGCCAGTTTGCCCCTTAAAATGCCGCCAGATTGCCTCCCCACCCGGCACTTGCCTTTTTTCGGGTCAGCCATCCTCGGATCCATCCCTTGCAGTAGTTCCGTCCTCGATGTTGCTTCAGCCAATCAGGCTACTGGTAACAAGGATGTGCGCTTTACTATGTTTTCACTTCCATAAAAATGTAAATTTCCACTTATTTCATTAAACTCCATCAGCATATGCGCGCTGATCCGTCCCCGGACGCATGCTCGCAGTTCTTCTATTTTGCAAAGCCGCAACTTTTATAACTCCTAATAGCTCATTATATATGATTGAGGCCCGTTCTGGACCTACACATTGATCTCCGGAGTTTTGTTAGATACAAAAACAATGTTACAGCAAACGGTTTCCGGCAAAAAAAAAACGGTTTTGATTTCCAACAATGCAATAGTTGCAAATGCTAATGTTATAGATTTGGAATCCCGGGTTGCAGTTCATTAAACAAAATTGTGTAAAAATCACACAACTGCACTACAAGTGAATTAACATTACTTAATCATAGGCCGCTAATACTAATTTTCTGGAAAATGCCCAAATAATGATACTTCTGACAATTTCAAGGGTGCTTACCTTAATTATGAACTTTTGCTTTATGTAAAGAGCATGTCAGTCTTAATTACTCATCTTGTTAGTATTTCAGAATGAAGCTCGCTCAGATCAACAGCAGTGGGCTGTGCGGAGTATTTGGAGAAAAGGTCTAATCACGTCTCTATCTGTGTTTGTGTATTACTTGGCAAGACAAAGCCTCCAATGGATAGGTTTTTTTGTGCATTGGTGTTTTTTTTGTCCCCCCCCCCTCCTCATCAGCTATGTCTCTGCAGAGTTCTCCAATCAGATGCATTTTTAATGTCTCTGGTTTCTGTAATATTAATTTACATGATGACTTTGATACAATGATTACATTAATGAAGTGTCAACAGTGAAAGGAGCGCATTTGAATATTATTCGCATTGATGTTCCGACTGCAGGTTTGTTCAACTGAGATGTGAAAAATGAAACCAACTCCAATATAATGAATAGCAATCAATGGAGGACAAAGTCACGAAAGAGTCCCTGCATGAGAACGTTTTTTGAGTCCCCCAATCAACTACAGTGGAACCTCGGATTGCGAGTAACGTGGTTAAAGGGGTTGTAAAGGTAAATGTTTTTTCACCTTAATGCAGGCAAGTCCAAAGTTTGGCCCGGGGGCCAATTGCGGCCCCCGTTCCAGTTGAATGCGGCCACCCCTGGTAATTTGGATATATGTTGTATTTATAGGTGCTGCCTCGGAGGGGACAGGGAGGGGCGGGGAACGAGTGCTGTCAAATTACATACAAGAGAATCTCCTGTTTACTCTGCGGCATCTGTAATAGGAAGTCTTGTCTCCTGGGCTGCCATTGGACGACTCCTCTGTCTATCATAGGTGGTGGGACATTATATTAAAGAGGCAGCTGTGTAAACCGGAGATTCTCCTGTATGTAATCTGTTGGCACTTGTCCCACCTCCTTCCAAGGCTGCAGATGGACATCGATCAGGCTGCATTCATGGCAATGGAGAGGCTGCATTCATGGCAATTGGCGAGGCTGCATTCGTGGCAATGGCGAGGCTGCATTTGTGGCAATGGCGAGGCTGCCTTCATGGCAATGGCGAGGCTGCCTTCATGGCAATGGAGAGGCTGCATTCATGGCAATGGCGAGTCTGCATTCGTGGCAATGGCGAGGCTGCCTTTATGGCAATGGAGAGGCTAGATCCAGGCAATGGTGAGGCTGCATTCATGGCACTGATTGGGCTGCATTGATGGGCAATGATTCTTATTTTGCTTCACAGTTCTTTATTTACATTTTTTTCCCTGAAACTTCACCTCCTAAGGTGTGTGTTATATGCCGATAAATACAGTATATCCAAATAACACGTCCAAGCTCATCTCTTCACCACACACAGCCACAAAGGCAGGACAATTCTTGTTGGGCCTTGTATTAGTGCTCGGGCAAACACACTTTGTCATTTCCCCTAGTGAGTCCCACCCCCCCCCCCCCTTCAGTTAGAACACACCCAGGGAACATACTTAACCCCTTTCTTGCTCCCTAGTGTTAACCCCTTCCCTGCCAGTGGCATTTTATAGTAATCAATGCATTTGTATAGCACTGATTGCCGTAAAAATGCCAATGGTCCCAAAAATGTGTCAAAAGTGTCCGAAGTGTCCGCCATAATGTCACAGTACCGTTAAAAATTCCTGATCGCCGCTATTACTAGTAAAAAAAAAATATTAATAAAAATGCCATAAAACTATCCCCTATTTTGTAAACACTATGGGCCAGATTCAGGACGGCGAGCGGTTCTTTATTCTTTATTTATCGGTTTCTCATTTACGTTACTCCACCGAAACTTTAAGCGTAAGTACTGTTTTCACAATGCACTTGCTCCTAAAGTTGCGACGGCGTAGCGTAAATGGGCCGGCGGAATTCTAATTGGGTGGGTAGGGGGCGTGTAGTATTTAAAATAGGCGCGATCCCGCGAGGTGAACGTACTGCGCATGCGCCGTGCCATCAATGTATCCCAGTGCGCATGCTCCAAATTATGGTGTTATGGTGTTTTCGACGTGAACGTCAATGACGTCAATCCCCATTCACAGACGAGTTACGCAAACGACGTAAAACTTTTCCAATTCGACGCGGTCACGATGTCCATACTTAACTTAGGATGCGCCTGCTTTTTGTTGCTTTATCTTTACGCCAGGAAAACCCTTACGTAAACGTCGTAAAGTGACTACGTCGGGCCCGCGTACGTTCGTGACTTGCCGTATCTCGCTGATTTACATATTCTCGGCGTAAATCAGCGAGAACGCCCCCGGCGGCCATTTTAAAACTGCCTTTAAGATCCGACGGTGTAATACAATTACGCCTGTCGGATCTTTGCTGCAAACCAGCGTATCTTGTTTTCTGCATACAGAAAACAGATAAGCCGGCATAACTCTACCTGAATCTGGCCCTATAACTTTTGCGCAAACCAATCAATATATATTTTTTGGGGATATTTATTATAGCAAAAAGTTAAAAAATATTCACTTTTTTCAAAATTGTCGCTCTATTTTTGTTTATAGCGCAAAAAATAAAAAACGCAGAGGTGATTTAAATACCACAAAAAGAAAGCTCTATTTGTGGGAAACAGAGGACGCCAATTTTGTTTGGGAGCCACGTTGCACGACCGCGCAACTGTTAGTTAAAGCGACGCAGTGCCGAATCCCAAAAAGTGGCCTGGTCTTTGACCAGCAATATGGTCCGGGGCTGAAGTGGTTAAGGTACTTTAATCAGCTAATTAATTAATTAATCAGTTAATTAACTCCATATTCTCCTTCTCCATTTAATTCTTATTTTTCTGCAGATTTTTTTCGTTCACTTCTATATATATATATTTTATAATTAAAACATTTTTTGTTTGCTTTGTTTTTTAATGTTTTTACACCTTTAAAGCGGATCTCCACCCTAAAGTGAAGATCCGCTGATCTGAACACTCCCCCCCTCCGGTGTCACAATTGACACCTTTCAGGGGGGAGGGGGGTGCAGATAGACAGGTATCTGCACCCACTTCCGGCCAAGCATTCATGGGCAAAAGACGGGCATTGCATCACATCCCGTCGCCCCCCCCCCCCCCGTTATGTGCTGGGAACACTCGGCTCCCAGCACACAGCTGGAGCCAATCGGTGGGCGCATCGCGACTCGCGCATGCGCCGTAGGGAACCGGGCAGTGAAGCCGCAGCGCTTCACTTCCTGGTTCCCTCACCGTGGATGGAGGGGGGAGCAGCAGGGTGACGAGCGATCGCTCCTCCTCTGCTGCGGACGCCGCTGGACTCCAGGACAGGTAAGTGTCCTAATATTAAAAGTCAGCAGCTGCAGTATCTGTAGCTGCTGGCTTTTAATATACCTTTTTAGTGGGACATCCGCTTTAAGATATATTTACATATTTACAAAGTATGTTACTTTGTAAATAGCTTTTCAATGCTTTGTATCATTACTGACAAAGCGTAAACACAACAGTTGCGGTAAGTATCCGTAATTGGTATCAGCAAATAAAATAAAAAAGTATTGGTTCTCGTACTCATTGTAATAAAAGATTGTATCATTGCATCCCTACATCTGACACCAAAAGGAAAATGGTGACAGGGGAGGGACCTCCATCATATTGACAGTCTCAGCTCAGTTCCTGTGTGCTGTGTGAGGTGGGATGTGTCCCTCCAATCAGCTCACAGAGCTCTCCTCGCTGCGTTCTGTAGAATGTAACTTCAGCTCTCCACCAGAGGCGGCTCTAGGCTTTGTTAGGCCTTAGGCAAAACATAGACAATAGGCCCCACTCAGGCCCATAATAGGAAAAATAATTCAAGCAAGAAAAATGGCTGCAGAAAATGCAGGGATCTAGCACACAGGTGATCAGCACCACTTCCAGGGAACCCTCCTTGCCCATCAGACATATCCAGCCAATGCAAGAGGGGGAGAGAGGTGGAGGTGAGAAAGAGAGAGGGGCAATAGAAAGACCCCATGATGTAGACATTAGTATTAATCACAGGAAAATTAGGTGGGCGTGAGGCCCCTGTGAGTGCGAGGACTTAGGCCACCGCCTAATTTGCCTAATTAGAGAGCTGCCTCTGCTCTCCACCCCCTTTTTTCTAAACTCGGAGACAAACTTATAAATTCATCACTTTGAATGGATGTAGAGAAGACTGCAGATAGACAAATATAACTTATGTAGGAAGATTTGTTTCATCTATGTGTGTGATTGGAGGCCGGTCAATTCACTGGGTATATGGAAGGGGTTAAACTGACTTTAAATATGGTATCACCAGTTTGGAGTTAGTATAGACACATTTTAATTACAAGTTTAATAGCATCTTGTACATCCATATCATATCCCATGTAAATCTTATTACGGAAATTGGTTCTAATTAACCTCTGGCAAACACACAGTTTACATTAAATTTACATGATGAAGATGATAGATTGATCATTAACACATTTTGCAATAGGCATCATCAGGAAGATACAGGCAAGTAATAAAGATGTGAAGTGAAGCGCTTGTCCCATCCCACTTCTATATAATGAAAGCTAAAGTATATACCCGAGTATAAGCCGACACGAATATAAGCCAAGGCACCTAATTTTACCACAAAAAAATGGGAAAAACGTGTTGACTCGAGTATAAGCCTAGGGTGTCCATCTGCATGCCTCACTGTGCCCATGCCTCACTGTGTCCATGCCTCACTGTGTCCATGCCTCACTGTGCCTATGCCTCACTGTGTCCATACCTCACTGTGTCCATGCCTCACTGTGCCTATGCCTCACTGTGTCCATGCCTCACTGTGCCCATGCCTCACTGTGTCCATGCCTCACTGTGCCCATGCCTCACTGTGTCCATGCCTCACTGTGCCTATGCCTCACTGTGTCCATGCCTCACTGTGTCCATGCCTCACTGTGTTCATGCCTCACTGTGCCTATGCCTCACTGTGTCCATGCCTCACTGTGTCCATGCCTCACTGTGCCCATGCCTCACTGTGCCCCTGCCTCACTGCGTCCATGACTAGACTGATGTTTAACATGGGAGTCTATGGAAAGGGTGCCCAGCTTTGAAAAATCGGTGCTCCCCAGCCGTAGACAACAAACTTTACACACGTGTAGGGGAGAAATGGGGCTACATGTGTGCCAAGTTCCGAGTCCAGGGGACCTACGACCGGCTGGTACCGGGTCCCCAAAGTCACCAGAGAAATAACCGTTTTACCATGGCAGTCTACGGAAGTGGTGCCCGGGTTTGAAAAATCTGTGCTCTCCGGCCATAGGGCTCCCAGACAACAAACTTTGCACACTTGTAGAGGAAGAGTTGGGCTACATGTGTGCCAAGTTTGGCTGGTACCCGGTCCCCAAATTCCGGGATATCAGGCACAAAATTTGACTCGAGTATAAGCCGAGGAGGGCATTTTCAGCACAAAATAATTTGCTGGAAAACTCAGATTATACTCGAGTATATACGGCGTGGGTCTTCAAACTACGGCCCTCCAGTTGTTCAGGAACTACAATTCCCATAATGCCTAGTCATGTCTGTGAATGTCAGTGTGTTACAATGCCTCATGGGATGTGTAGTTCTACAACATCTGGAGGGCCGTAGTTTGAGGATCCCTGATATACGGTATGTGCTTAATCAATACATACACTGGTGGATGTCAAAAATAACAATCGTAACCAAGTAGCACATTATAAATTAATAATTTTTAATAAAATAATAATAATTAATCTTGTCCAGAATAAATTGTTTGTGTGCTCTTTTAGTCAGTAGTTTTAGTTTAGACCTGTATTTCATTAGGGGGTTGCTTTTTAATTCCTCATAGGTTGTGGAATCTTCCACTAACCTATTGAGCTCTTTGCAGTAGTACTCCTTGCTAAGGATTTTAATTTGATTAATTTCTATTTTTAATATATACTTTTTCATGTTACGTTATTTTACTTTAACTTTGATTTTAATTTATTTAATTGTTTTACTTTTTTCATTTCCTATAATAATCTTTCTAAATTCTTCATCCAGTAACTACTTGTCTCCGCCCCCTACCCTCCTCCGAGCACCCTCCCTTTTTGTTCCACCCCCTACCCACAACTCTTCTTTGCCAGAGAGTGTAAAAATCTTATCAAAGTCACTCAAAGTTGTATCAAAGCCGGACTGCAAAGTTGCACGAAAAATCACGCACCTTTGGAGTCTGGCTTTGATACAACTTTGAGTGACTTTGATAAGATTCTTATACTCTCTGACATTGAAGTTGTGTCAAAGTCGGATCAAAGTAGTGCAGGAAACTTTTCTGAAGTCGCAGTCAGTAGTGTTATGCCGCGTACACACGATCATTTTTCGGCATGAAAAAAAGGACCGAGTACAAGTAACGATACTTTTTTTCAAGCAGTCGCCGATACTGGATACCGATACTTTTTTAAAACGTGTCCCCAAATTCAGCCATGTCCCCCACATATTGCAGCCATGTCCCCCACATATTGCAGCCATGTCCCCCACTTATTGCAGCCATGTCCCCCATATACAGCCATGTCCCTTATATACAGCCATGTCCCCCACATATTGCAGCCATGTCCCCCATATACAGCCATGTCCCCCACATATTGCAGCCATGTCCCCCATATACAGCCATGTCCCCCACATATTGCAGCCATGTCCCCCAAATACACCCTCGCCCCCCCCCCATATACGCAGCCATGTCCCCCACATATTGCAGCCATGTCCCCCATATACAGCCATGTCCCCCACATATTGCAGCCATGTCCCCCATATACAGCCATGTCCCCCACATATTGCAGCCATGTCCCCCAACTACACCCTCGTCCCCCCCCATATACACAGCCATGTGCCCCACATATTGCAGCCATGTCCCCCATATACAGCCATGTCCCCCACATATTGCAGCCATGTCCCCCACATACAGCCATGTCCCCCACATATTGCAGCCATGTCGGCCATATATAGCCATGTCCGCCACATATTGCAGCCATGTCCCCCACATATTGCAGCCATGTCCCCCACATATTGCAGCCATGTCCCCCACATATTGCAGCCATGTCCCCCATATACAGCCATGTCCCTCACATATTGCCGCCATGTCCCCCATATACAGCCATGTCCCCCACATATTGCAGCCATGTCCCCCACATATTGGAGCCACGTCCCCCATATACAGCCATGTCCCCCACATATTGCAGCCATCTCCCCCCCATATTGCAGCCATGTCCCCCATATACAGCCATGTCCACCAAATACAGCCTGTCCCCCACATATTGCAGCCATGTCCCCCCCATATACGCAGTCATGTCCCCCCCATATTGCAGTCATGTCCCCCCCATATTGCAGTCATGCCCCCCCTACCTCATGATGATGCCGCCACCGCCGTATATACAAAGCCACCACCGCCGCTAACATTATAGGCACCTTTCATTTCAATAGCTCTTTTCCTTGCCGCGCCATGTAAAGGACACTCCCTCTTGCTCGGGATTGGACAGACCCGAGCAAGGGGGAGTGTCTATACACGCGCAGCGGGAAAACAGCTATTCAAAGGTGCCTATAATGTTTACGGCAGCGGCGGCGGCTTTGTATATATGGCGGCGGGTTCAGATTTGCTTATACGGCGGCATCGTTAGCGGCGTTGGCGGCGGCGGCGGGGAGGGGGAAGTATTTTATTTGGGTATGGGGGGTATTTGCGGGAGTACAAGTACTCCCGCAAATACTCGGTATCAGTCCCGATACCGGTACTGGTATCGGTATCGGGACAACCCTAATTTTAAATGACGTTTTTCAAAAACAACATTTTTTTTTCGAACATGCTGTATTTTTAACGTCGTTTTAAACAATGTCGTTTTTCGGGTTGTAAAAAATGATTGTGTGTGGGCTAAAACGACGTTTTAAACCCACGCATGCTCAGAAGCAAGTTAACAGACAGAAAAGCGCGAATCGTCTTTTACTAACACGGAATCAGCTAAAGCAGCCCAAAGGCGAATGGAACTTGCCCTTTAGAGTGCCGTTGTACGTGTTGTACGTCACCGAGCTTTGTTCATCATTTTTTTTAAACGATGGTGTGTGGGCAACGTCGTTTTTAATGATGAAGTTTGAAAAATGTAGTTTTTTGGACATGCTGAAAAACAACGTTTTCTTTTCATGCTGAAAAATGATCGTGTGTACGCGGCATTAATTGGAACGGCTCTCATAGAGATTCATGTAATTTCAGATGTCCTGTGACTTGGGGTCTCACAAGTCAGATCCTAAAGCCTCGTACACACGATCGGACTTCCAGCTGACTTTTCTGAGGATTTTGGTCCGAGGGGCGTTGGCCGTGAACTTGTTCTGCGTACAGACAACATTCACCAAATCACATGGTTTTTCAGCTCTTTACCACCACCCTTTGGGCAACTTCTGCTAATGTTGTCTGATGTTTAGCATTGGTTCTGAGCATGCGTGTTTGCACTTTGGATTTTAGTCCGATGGACTTGTGTCGGAAAGTTTGAGAGCATGCACAGCGAACATTTGTCCGTGGAAATTCCGACAACAATTGTCCAATGGAGCGTACAGGCGGTCAGATCGTCCAATAAAACACGTCAGTCGGACCGTTGTCGAAAAGTTTGATCATGTGTATGGGCCTTAAGTCACACAAGTGAGAAAGGAGCCTTAAGCCTCATACACGATAGGATTATCCAACAGGGAATTGTGTGATGACAGGCTGTTGTCGGAAAATCCGACTGTTTGTATTCCCCATCGGACAATTGTTGTCGGATTTTCTGCGGACAAATGTGGGATAGCATGCTTTAACCACTTGCCAACCGCTGCACACCTATGTATGTCGACAGAATGCCAAAATAAGACTGGATGTAGTGTCAATCTCCGGATGTAGTGTCGAATCTCCGATTGGCGTACAATCTCCGAAAATAAGTAGTGTCGTCCATTTGAATCTGCCGCCCAGCAGGCGCGCGCCCACCACGTGCCTCTCGAGTGCAGCCACGAGTCCCGCGTTTGCAGTCGGCAAGAGCAGAATGGTGGAATGCCTTTGTAAACAAGGCATTTCCCTATTCTTCCTAGTGACACTGGGAATGATCGGGAATGGTCATCAGTGACGTGTCACTTGTAGTCACGCCCCCTAAGGCCGCGTACACACGATCAGACATGTCTGATGAAACTGGTCTGCAGACCAGTTTCATCAGGCCAGTTTGATGGTGTGTACGGCCCATCAGACCGTTGTCCGTCAGACCAAAGTTTTAAAACTTGCTTTAAAACCTGTCTGATGGAACCTGTCCCTCGGACAGGTTCGATGTTTAGTACACAAAAGCATCGGAACAAAAACCCGCGCATGCTCAGAATCAAGGCGACGCATGCTTGGAAGCATTGAACTTCGTTTTTTTCATCCCGTCGTTGTGTTTTACGTCACCGCGTTCTGGTCTGATCGGATTTTGGTCCGATGGTGTGTACGCACATCAGACCATCAGACAAGTTCAGAGTTGTCTGATGAAAACGGTCCGTCAGACAAGTCTCATCAGACATGTCTGATCGTGTGTACAGGGCCTTACAGTAAGAATCACTTCCTAGGGAGCACTTAACCCCTGCAGTGCCACCTAGTGGTTAACCCCTTCAATGCTAGAGTCATTTTTCCAGTAATCAGTGCATTTTTATAGCACTGATGGCTGTAGAAGTGACAATGGTTCCAAAAGTGTCCGATGTGTCCGCCATAATGTCGCAGTCATGATAAAAATTGCTGATCGCCGACATAACAAGTAAAAAAAAATATTAATAAAAATGCTATAAAACTTTCCCCTATTTTGTAGAAGGTATATCTTTTGCGCAAACCAATCAATAACCACTTATTGCGTTTTTTCCCCCAAAAAAATATGTAGAAGAATACGTATTGGCCTAAACTGTGGAAAAAAAAATGTTTTTATATATTTTTGGGGAATAGTTATTATTAAAAAAAAAAAAGTAAACAATATTGAATTTTTTCGAAATCGCTGCTCTATTTTTTGTTTATCGCGCAAAAAAAAAAAAAAATCGTAGAGGTAATCAAATACCACCAAAAGAAAGCTCTATTTGTGGGGAAAAAAAGAACGTCAATTTTGTTAGGCCGCGCAATTGTCAGTTAAAGCGACACAGTGCTGAATGGCAAAATGTGGCCGGGTCTTTAACCACTTGCCGCCTGCCAATTGCAGATTGACGTCGTCAACGTGGTTTCAATATCCTGACTGGACGTCATATGACGTCCTTAGGATATTGAGCTGTTGTGCGCCCCCGGGGACATGCATCGCGGCGATCATTGTTGCAGGGTGTCAGTCTGACACCCCGCAACACCGATCTAGGAAAAGAGTCTCCGATGGAGACTCTTTACCACGCTATCAGCTGTGTCCAATCACAGCTGATCACAAAGTAAACAGGAAAAGCCGGTAATCGGCTTTTCCTCACTCGCGTCTGTCAGGCTGCTCCTCTGACAGGGGGGTTTGTGCTGAACGGTTTATCAGCACAGACCCCCGAGGATGCCCACACTGGACCACCAGGGATGCCACTAGACCACCAGGGATGCCCATTACAGGTATGCCACCCTAGAACACCAGGGATGAAAATTTACAAAAAATGGATGCCAATCAGTGCCCACAGTGGATGCCAATCAGTGCCCACAATGGGCATCACTGATTGGCAGGCATTGTTTGGCACTGATTGGCATCCATTAGTACAACATACATTAGTGCCACATACAAGTGCCCCTCTATGCCCATCTATGCCGCCTATCAGTGCCCATCCATGCCGCCTATCAGTGCCCATCCATTCTGCCTATCCATGCCCATCCATGCCGCCTACCCATGCCCATCTATGCTGCCTATCCGTGTCATCTATCCGTGCCCATCCATGCCGCCTATCCGTGCCCACCTGTGCCGCCTATTAGTGCGGCATATTAGAGCCCATCATCAGTGCCCATCAATGCCATCACATCAGTGCCACCTCATCGGTGCCCATCAGTGCTGCCTCATCAGTGCCCGTCAATGCAGTACCATCAGTGCCCATCAGTAAAGGAGAAAACAAAAAAAATACGTATTTTTTCAAAATTTTCGGTCATTTTTTTTTTTTTTTTGCAAAAAATAAAAATTCCAGAGGTGATCAAATACCACCAAAAGAAAGCTCTATTTGTGGGAAAAAAATGATAAAAATTAAGCTTGGGTACAGTGTAGCACGACCGCGCAATTGTCATTCAAAATGTGACAGTGCTGAAAGCTAAAAATTGGTCTGGGCGGGAAGGTGTATAAGTGCCTGGTATGGAAGTGGTTAACCACCAAAATAGTCCAGAGCTGCCAACAAATGTGTGTTCTCGGATTATCCGATAGTGTGTACACAAGTCCTTCGGACAAAACTCTGAAGTACAAACACACATTCTCAGAAGCAATGCTCACTATAACACGACATTAGTAGAAGGTGCACAAAGGGTAGCACTAAAGAGCTGAAAAAACACGTAGTTTCATGTTTGTTGGCCAACAATTCTTTGCCGTTTGTATGCAAGACAAGTTCCCGCCCAACGCCCTTCGGACAAAAGTCCTACGCTTTGTCCGCAGAAAATCGTGTGTATGAGGCTTAGGGGTTGTAAAGGAAATTATTTTTTTTCCCTAAATAGCTTCCTTTACCTTAGTGCAGTCCTCCTTCACTTACCTCATCCTTCCATTTTGCTTTTAAATGTCCTTATTTCTTCTGAGAAATCCTCACTTCCTGTCTGTAACTCTACACAGTAATGCAAGGCTTTCTCCCTGGTGTTGGGGGGGGGGGCAAGCAGGAGTGTCAGGACGCCCACTAACACACGGCTCCCTTCTCTATCTGCAAAGTAGAGAGTGTCCTGACTCTCCTGCTCGCCCCCCCCCCCCAACACCAGGGAGAAAGTCTTGCATTACTGTGTGGCGTTACAGACCGAAGAACAGGAAGTGAGGATTTCTCAGAAGAAATAAGGACATTTAAAAGCAAATGGAAGGATGAGGTAAGTGAAGGAGGACTGCACTAAGGTAAAGGAAGCTATTTAGTGGAAAAAAATCCATTACAACACCTTTAAGGGCCAGATTCAGGATTGCGAGCGGTGTATTTTTGTGCGTGAACTCGAGAGAGAGGAGCCGGACTTGGCAGTAGGCAGACCCTCCCCCCAGAGGCATTTGCCATCCTTCTCCATGCCCCTGGTGGCAATGGTGGGTGTGAAGGGGGGCCTCCCACTCACCCTGCCCTACCTGCTCCTCCAACGGGACCCCAATGGGGCAGAGGGACTCCCCCTATGAGGGAGTCTAGCCCACCCAGCCAGCCCCGTAGGTCCTTCGCCTCTCTTTATTTTAGGAGACCGCATAGCCAAAGTGCGTGTGTTTTAAACCAATTTTGTGTGCGTGCAAGTGTGGTGTTTTTTTTGGGGGGGGTGGGCATACTAAGCACAGGCGTACCTTGCATAGCACACCCACCGGGAGCCGGGCTGAGACCACCAAACTCAATTCACATGTAACCGAGACCGGGATCCGAACCCTTGGCTGCAGAGGTGAATGGCTTGTCAACGCAGTGCCAATCACGTTGAGCCACCACAGCTCCCTTGCGAGCGGTTCTTTATTCCGGTGTAACGTTTCTCATTTACGTTACTCCGCCGAAACTTTACGCGTAGGTACTGTATTCACAAAGCACTTGCTCCTAATGTTGCGACGGCGTAGCGTAAATGGGTCGGCGGAATGCTAATTGGGCGGGTAGGGGGCGTGTAGTATTTAAAATAGGCGCGATCCCGTGGCGAACGTACTGCGCATGCGCCGGCTGTCAATGTATCCCAGTGCGCATGCTCCAATTTATGACAGTGTTTTCGACGTGAACGTCAATGACGTCAATCCCCATTCACGGACGAGTTACGCAAACGACGTAAAACTTTTCCAATTTGACGCGGTCACGATGTCCATACTTAACATAGGATGCGCCTGCTTTTTGTTGCTTTATCTTTACGCCGGGAAAACCCTTACGTAAACGTCGTAAAGTGACTGCGTCGGGCCCGCGTACGTTCGTGAATTGCCGTATCTCGCTGATTTACATATTCTCAGCGTAAACTGCCTTTAAGATCCGACGGTGTAATATAATAACGCCTGTCTGATCTTTGCTGCAAACCGGCGTATCTTGTTTTCTGCATACAGAAAACAGATAAGCCGCCGCAAAGTGTGAGTTATGCCGTCGTATCACTGATACGCCGGCGTAACTCTACCTGAATCTGGCCCTGAGGGCCAGATTCAGGTAGGAGAGCGAATCTTTATTTTGGAGTAACGTTTCTCATTTACGTTACTTCGCTGAAACTTTAGGAGCAAGTACTGTTATTCACATAGCACTTGCTCCTAAAGTTGTGGCGGCGTAGCGAAAATAAGCCGGTGGAATTCAAATTGGGCGGGTAGGGGGCGTGTATTATTTAAACTAGGCGCGATCCCGCAGCGAACGTACTGCGCATGCGTCGACTGTCAGTGCGCATGCTCCAAATTCTGTCAGTGAACGTCAATGACGTCAATCCCCATTCACGAACGTTTTACGCAAACGACGCGAACATTTTTAAATTCGACGCGATGACAGCCATACTTAACATAGGATACTCCACTAGGGGGCTGGTTTTTCTTTACGCCGCGTATCGCTTACGGAAACGTCGGAAAGTCACTGCGTCGGACCCGAATAAGATCGTGAATTGCCGATTCTCGCTGATTAACATATTCTCGGCGTTAATCAGCGGGAACGCCCCGAGCGCCATTTTTAAAATTGCAGTTCCGATACGACGGCGAAATACAATTACGCCGCTCGTATAGTAACTCCAACCCGGCGTTTCTTGTTTTCTGACTACTGAAAACAGAAACGCCGACTCAAAGTGAGAGTTAGGCTGGAGTATCACCGATACTCCAGCCTAACTCTACCTGAATCTGGCCCTAAGGGTCCTTTCACACGGAGCGGACCGTTTTTCAGTCCGCTCCGTGTGCCCGTCAGCTCAGCGGGGGTCTCCGCTCAGCTGCCGGCGGACGGGGCGGTCCCCGCACACTGTGCAGGGACCGCCCCGTCTCTCCTCCGCTCTCCCCTATGGGGAGTCGGATGGAAACGGACCGTCTGTCCGTTTGCATCCGATCAGTTTGGCCGGACGGAAGAAAAATAGGACATTCTTCCGTCCGCAAAAACGGATGCGGATCTAGTGGACGTTAGCGGATGCATCATCCGCTAACGGATCCACTCCCATAGGGAAGCATTACAAGTCCGTAAACGGACTTGTAATGAGCGGACCGTTCGTCCGCTAGAGTGAAAGGGCCCTAAGTCTTTTTTTTTTTTTTTAAGTTAACTTAAAGGGGTGTTCCACCCAAATGTAATGTTTATTTAAAGTCAACAGCTACAAAAAGTGTAGCTGCTGGCTTTTAATAAACAGACACTTACCTTCTCCACGTTACAGCGACGCTCCGACCAAGGGACCCCGCTCCTTTCCCCCCCTCCCCGGCTGGCATCCTCATTGCGATTGTGGGCACCCAGCCGTGACAGCCTTCGGCTTCACGGCTGGGCACCCACTGCGCATGCGCCGCTGATTGGACAGGCGATCGTCTAGGATCTGTCAGTGTCCTAGACGATCGCCAAAGGGAGGGGCTGCAGTAAGGCGATTAGGCCTATTCGCCTTACCAGCCCCTCGGCAGAAGCTGGAAGTGGGACAGGAAGTCCCACTCCTACTGAAGCCCCCACTCCCCCCCCCCCCCCCCAAAAAATAAAAAATTACATGCCAAATGTGGCATGTAAGGGGGAGGGGATTAAGCGAAAGTTCATTTTTAGGGGGAACTCCGCTTTAACTTAAAAACAAACAAAAAACATGGAGAGTTGAGCCCATGGCTGGTTGATAGCACTTAATAACACTGTATTTCATCCACTTTGTTTTAGACACAGCCTCTTCCATTCCCAAATTACTGACAAGTAAATTGTATTTGTCAAAGTGTGCCATACACAAAAAAAAGGAAGAAAATGAAATGTTTTCCTTCTGCCGGCACGTCCCTTTCTGATCACGCCCCAGTAGTTAGTTTCGCACAGCCCGGTACACGGAACATCTGGAAGGAAATGATATTAATATTTCTTTGTTCCTTAAAAATGCTTATTGATTTTGTGCTATTGTTGTGTCCTCCATTTAGCGCACAGCTTGGAGCGCCAATGATGATTGTTAAATTATTGCAATTATGTACTGAAAGAAAAGAGGAGAAGACGGAGATGAAGGCATCTGAACACCTTTTGTGTCACACTTGAGACTGAGAATGCAATATTTTACCTTTTAACGGGCGAGCTTTGCGTTGTTCCTGCCATCTTTGTTCTAGCTACAGGTGAAACTGATTAACAACTGTTTGGTTTGATTGCCTTAGAAATAAAAATAACAAAATGATGAAAACTTTGAATTTAAAGTACATTTTTTGCAGATCGTACATTAGGCTTGCTTGCCATTTCCATTATATCTTAATTACATCTTTCTTAACCACTTCAGCCCCAGAAGAATTGGCTGCCTAATGATCGAGCCATTTTTTGCGATTCGGCACTGCGTCGTTTTAACGGACAATTGCGCAGTCGTGCGACGCTGTACCAAAACAAAATTGACATCCTTTTTTCCACACAAATACAGCTTTCTTTTGGTGGTATTTGATCACCTCTGCGATTTTATGCCCTATAAACAAAAAACGAGCGAACATTTTTGAAAAAAAACACAATATTTTGTACTTTTTGCTATAATAAATATCCCCAAAAAATATATTAAAAAAACATTTTTTTTCCTCAGTTTAGGCCGATGCGTATTCTTCTACACATTTTTGTTAAAAAAAAAATGCAATATGCGTTTATTGATTGGTTTTGCGCAAAAGTTAATGCGTTTACAAAATAGGGGATAGATGTATAGCATTTTTAATATTATTTTTTTATTAGTAATGGTGGCGATCTGTGATTTTTATCGGGACTGCGACATTATGGCAGACACATTGGACACATTTGACAAGTGCTATAAAAATGCACTGATGGGGAGCTGCAGTGGCTCAACATGATTGTCACTGCGCTGACAAGCCGTTCACCTCTGCAGCCAAGGGTTCGGATCCCGGTCTCGGCTACATGTGAATTGAGTTTGGTGGTCTCAGCCCGGCTCCCGGTGGGTGTGCTATGCAAGGTACGCCTGTGCTTAGTATGCCCACCCCCCCCACAAAAACCACCACACTTGCACACACATGAAATTGGTTTAACACACACGTACTTTGGCCATGCAGTCTCCTAAAATAAAGAGAGGCGAAGGACCTACGGGGCTGGCTGGATGGGCTAGGCCGCCTCACTCCCTCATAGGGGGAGTCCCTGGGCCCCAGTTGGGGCATGGAGAAGGATGGCGATTGCCTCCGGGGGGAGGGTCTGCCTACTCCTGCAGTCTGGCTCCAGAGAGAGAGAGTTCACACAAAAAAATACGCTTTAAAAGAAAAAAAATGCACTGATTACTGTAAAACTGGCAGGGAAGGGATTAACACTAGGGGGCGATCAAGGGGTTAATTGTGTTCCCTAATGTGTGTTCTAACTGAAGGGGGGACTGACCTAGAGGAAATGATAGATCGTGGTTCCAAGCTATTAGGAACTCACTATCTGCCTTTCCCCACAGTGTGGGGAAAGTGTGTTTGCACGCACACATCCCTGCCTCTCTTGCCCGCGATTTTTCGTGCCTGGTAGTGATGAGCGGAATACGCCATATTCGATTTCGCGATATTTTGCGAATATTTCAAAGAATATTCGCGAATATTCGTTAATATCGAATATTCGTGATATTTTATAAAAAAAAAATTGCGAAATTTCGCTATTTTTTTTTTATATATATTTTTTATATATATATTTTTTATATATATATAGAAAAAAAATTGCGAAATTTTGCTAATGCGAAATTGATTGCGAAATTGATTGCGAAATTTGAAAAATTACGAATATTCGAAATAGCGAATATTCGCCGCGATATTCGAGTTATTCGCGAATACTCGAATATGCAATATTCGTAGCGAATATTCGCAATGCGAATATTCGTGAGCAACACTAGTGCCTGGCAGTCATCGCGACCTCCAGTCACGATGCAGCAGGTGCCTGCTAGCCCGATTAAAGAGACCGACGTATAGCTACAACGGTTCGCACAGCAGAGCTTTTTTTCTTAAAGAGTAGTTACTTCTTGTCTCCTCCCCCTACCCACCTCCGAGCACCCTCCCTTTTGTTCCACCCCCTACCCAACTCCGAGTACCCTCCCTTTTGTTCCACCCCCTACCCACCTCTAATCATCCTCCCTTTTGTTCCACCCCTTACCCACCTCCGAGCACCCTCCCTTTTGTTCCATCCCCTACCCACCTCCAAACACCCTCTCCTTTGCTCCAACCCCAACCCACCTCTGAGCACCTTCCCTTTTGTTCCACCCCCTACCGACCTCCGAGCACCCTTCCTTTTGTTCCAACCCCTACTCACCTCTAAGCACCCTCCCTTTTGTTCAACCCCATACCCACCTCCGAGCACCCTCCCTTTTGTTCCACCCCCTACCCACCTCCCAGTACCTCCCATTTTAAAGAATACAGAACCAAGTATTATTTTGTAGTGATAAGTAATTTGTATGGAATTTGTTAATAACAAAAAAAAAAAAAGCAGTGACGTATACAGCAGATTCCCCCAGCAACAATGGACCCTGACAGCAACAACAACAGATTTTCCAGCAGCCAACCCAGCATCAATAGACTCTTCCCCAACCAGCAACAGCAGACCCCTCCCTCAACAGTAGATCCCTTTCAGCACCCATAGACCCCCCAGTAACATATACCCAACCAGCACTAATAGATCCCCCACCAGCAACAATAGACCCCTCCCAAAATTACAGCAGCTGCAGATTGAAAAGGTAAGGTAATACCATTCAATTACAATATATGTATCGCAATTGTATACGCTATAATATTTTTTCTTTATTTGCTATTTTTTCCCCCCACAAAAGTGGAGTTACTCTTTAAGTGTATACTGTACCTTGCAACGCACTGACTTTGGTACTTGATCAATAATTGGAACAAACTTAATTTCAGACTCAGATATTTAGGTGTGGCGCTTCAACTCCAGGTCAAAGAAAAGAGCCCCCAGACACACACGTCCCCAGTTGCCCTTTTTCCCTTCATAGCCTAAATGCTTGCAACACGTGTCATTTGGTCTACTCCAAAATGGCCAAAATCATACATTTCCCAGTTCATGCTCGAACTCCAAAGTTCACAATGTGCCTAGGCTGCTAAAAGAGGCACTACAGAGTAATGAATGTAAACATCCCTTGCAATAGGAATTGTTAGTAACAGGTCCTCTTTATGGAGAGATGCAGGGTCAATAAGACTCCACATCTCTCCTCCAGGCTGGAAAGCACGAGATCAGGATTTTTTTTACCGATCTCATGCTGACAGACACGATTGCAGCTTTGTTTACTTCCGGGTACCCGGGCGTGATGTCATAATGTTGTGCCCGGGCCTCTGACGGTCATCTGGAAATCTCTATGGTCCTCATCCAACGCCGGGCTGATTAGTTCTCCGGGCCCCCCATGGCACAGGAGAGCCCGGAGAAGCACCGGATGGCGGCGGGAGAAGGGACATCCCCTCCCACTGCCTATAAGAACCATCAAGCGGCATAGCTGCCGCTTTGATCATTCTTATGGTGCGCAGAATCGCCGGAAGAAGAGAAGGATATTTGAATGATACCAGCAGGGGCGGACTGACCATTAAGGAACTCGGGCACTGCCTGAGGGCCCCATGCCACTAGGGGGCCCCATCAGGGTTGCCAGGCTCATTAAAACCAGGGACAGTATGTAAATATCTGTGTTTTTTTTACATCTGTCCCTGATATGTCCAAAACATACATGCTTTTGATGTGCAAATCCCGAGATTTTAGCTGCCCTGCCTCTGTACTGCCACCTGGCTTGGTGGCCATCTGTATGCCTGGGGGCCCCATAATCTTCTATTTTCCGGGGGCCCCATGAGTTGTCAGTCCGCCCCTGGATGCCAGTGGCTGCAGGCATCATTCAGATATCCCCTCCCTACAGTCCAGGATTTCATATGACGTCCTACGGTAGGGAAGTGGTTAAAGACGGCCCTATATAAAGTGGCCGGTGGGTGTATGTACCGTATATACTTGAGTATAAGCTGAACCAAATATAAGCCGAGGCCCTAATTTTACCGCAAAAAAAACCTGGGAAAACGTATTGACTTGAGTATAAGCCAAGGTTGAGAATGCAGCAGCTACTGTAAGTGGAAAAGAGGGTCAACAATGCCCATTTGCAGCTTCCCTGCGCCCATTTGCAGCTTCCCTGCGCCCATTGCAGCTCTTCAACTCAACCATACTCTCACCTACATTCTCTCTACTGTAACCGGCAGGTCCCGTTACCTTTGCAGCCTGACCTCACCGTGCCCATTGCAGAATCTGATCAGTGTACCCGAGTCTGTGACATATTCAGACGGCGGCTGTGCGGTTTTAAAAACTTGTGCTCCTCCTTGTGCTGTTCCGTGATAGGCGGAACACTCGGTTTCCCTGCAAACACTGTGTTCAGCATTCCGCCTATCACAGATGTCCTCTCATACTCTTGTCTATCACAAACGAGAGGGCGATCGTGATAGGCGGAAAACTAAACACAGGCAGAAAACTTGGTTTCCCAGAAAACACGATGTTCAGTGTTCCGCCTATCACGATCGCCCTCTCGTTTGTGATAGACAAGAGTATGAGAGGACAACTGTGATAGGCGGAACGCTGAACACAGTGTTTGCTGGGAAACCGAGTGTTCCGCCTATCACGGAACAGCACAAGGAGCAGCGTTGCCAAAATACCAGATTGAAATTTACTGCCACGTTTTACTGGCATTTCACAAAAAGTTACTAAATTACATTTTTAGGGACAAATGTCAGTTTTTAGGCTACAAACAAGTACACTAGGCAAATAGTAATGTGATTTAAGGGGTAGATATTAAGGTAAAAAAACATATTTTTGTTATTTTCGATATTTTCGATATAATAAGGGCAAATTATTTAGTCACATAACCCCCTGCCCCCAACCCCCCTCTGCCACCAACACCCCCTGCCTTCACCCCCCCTGCCTTCACAATCTCCACCTGCCTCCAATCTCCCCGTGCCTCCAATCTCCTTCTGCCTCCAATCTCCCCCTGCCTACAATCTCCCCCTGCCTACAATCTCCCTCTGCCTCCATCCCCCTCTGCCACCAACACCCCCTGCCTTCACCCCCCTCTGCGGTGCCACAATCTCCGCCTGCCTCCAATCTCCCCGTGCCTCCAATCTCCCCGTGCCTCCAATCTCCCCGTGCCTCCAATCTCCCCGTGCCTCCAATCTCCCTCTGCCTCCAATTTCCCCATGCCTCCAATCTCCCCCTGCCTACAATCTCCCTCTGCCTCCATCCCCCTCTGCCACCAACACCCCCTGCCTTCACCCCCCTCTGCGGTGCCACAATCTCCGCCTGTCTCCAATCTCCCCTGCCTCCAATCTCCCCTTGCCTCCAATCTCCCTTTGCCTCCAATCTCCCCGTGCCTCCAATCTCCCCATGCCTCCAATCTCCCTCTGCCTCCAATCTCCCCCTGCCTCCAATCTCCCCCTGCCTACAATCTCCACCTGCCTACAATCTCCCTCTGCCTCCAATCACCCCCTGCCTCCATCCCCCTCTGCCACCAACACCCCCTGCCTTCACCCCCCCCCCTGCGGTGCCACAATCTCCGCCTGCCTCCAATCTCCCCTGCCTCCAATCTCCCCCTGCCTCCAATCTCCCCCCTGCCTCCAATCTCCTTCTGCCTCCAATCACCCCCTGCCTCCAATCTCCTTCTGCCTCCAATCACCCCCTGCCTCCATCGTCCCCTGCCTCCATCCCCCTCTGCGGTGCCACCAACAACCCATGTCTCCAATCACCCCCTGCCATTAACACCCCCTGCCTCCAATCTCCTCCTGCCTCCAATCAACCCCTGCCTCCATCCCCCTCTGCGGTGTCACTACAGCCGCCATCACCCCCTGCCTCCAATCTCCATGCGCAGTTCCAAGCCGAACCGATCTTGGCTATTTTCACAGGCACATTCCCGCAACCACGGACATTTACGAATGGGGGAAAACAGTGCCCGTTTTTATGAACTGTCCATAAAAATACGGACGGTTGGCAACACTGACAAGGAGGAACGCAAGTTTATAAAACTGCGCGGCCGCCGTCTGAATATGTCATGGACTCGGGTACACAGATTGGATTCTACAATGGGCACGGTGAGCTCAGGCGGCAATGGACTCGGGTACTGTCTCGAGTATAAAGGCTCGTACACACGGTAGGACATCCAACAACATTTTTGTCCTAATTGATTTGTCCGCTCACACCAATAGCATACACACAGTCAGACTTTTCTGCAAACTTTTCTAAAACGTTCCCATCATCACGTGGTTTTTCTGCTCTTTTCTGCTCTTTACCACCACCCTTTGGTTAACTTCTGCTATTGTTGGTTGATTTTAACATTGGTTCTGAGTAGGGATGAGCTTCGCTTTTGAAACGAACGTATGTTCGACTCGAACATCGTCCGTTCGTCGAATTTCGAATAAAAACGATCGTTCGCGGAAAATTTGAGTGAAACGAAACGGCCCATAATTCACTGTGGCATTGCACGCTGATGATTGGCCAAACATGCACTATGACCCTGCATGCTTGGCCAATCACAGCACGCAAAAAAAAAGGAGAGCCAGGGTGGCTTTGGCCAATTATGGCTCAGGGCTTTAGCACACGCCCTATACAATATAAGGCCGCCTGCTGGGCGGCCTCGTGTAGTGTGTTCCGGCTTCTTACTGAGAGCAATTAGAGAGACAGAGAGATTGTCTTTTTAGATAGCTAGATAGAGCAGGCAGGCTAGTCAGTTTAGCTGTAATTACAGTGTGTAGAGGATATATATACATCCCTAGGAGTTGTACATATATTTATACACTGTATAGCTTAGCTAGATCAGTTATTCCTAATTTACTGGCAGGCAGGTGATTGTGCTATTTGAAGACGTTATCACACGTATAGACACCCAGCAGGTACAATAGCAGTGATTTTAATGATGCTTAAATTAAAAAAAAAAAGAAAAATTCCTTTAAATATTGTACCTGCTGGGTGTCTATAGTTTGTCTGTGAAAACGTCTTTGAGAACCCGGGTCTTGCCCGAGGGAACATGTATCAATGGAAAAAAAAGTTTTAAAACTGTAGTTTTTTCAGGAACAGGACTCCTGAAAAAAACGACAGTTTTTAAAACTTTTTTCCATTGATACATGTTCCCTCGGGCAAGACCCGGGTTCTCAAAGACGTTTTCCAACAATAACTTGAATATTGGTCTTTAAAATGATCGTTTTTTAATTCGAATGTTCGAGTCCCATAGACTTCAATGGGGTTCTAAATGTTCGTGCGAACGATCGGACTGTTCGACGGTTCTGGTGCGAACCGAACGCGGGGGTGTTCGGCTCATCCCTAGTTCTGAGCATGCGTATTTGCACTTTGTACAAAAGTTGGTTGAATTGCTGTATACACGGTTAGAAAAAGCATCATCGGACTTTTGTTGCCGAAAAGTTGGTCCATTCGCAGACCCAACTTTTTGTCGGATGAAACCAGAAAAAGTTGGTCCGATGGAGCGTACACACGATCGGACAAATTTGAAAAGTTGCAGATTTTAAAGTTGGTTGGCCAAAAGTCCGACCGCGTGTATGGGGCTTAGTCCTGGTTCACAATGGGCTGCGGAGTGATTTCAGCTGAACTCGCGCGATTTCACTCCCTCTGGCAGTCCCGATTTCGGCTCGATTTAGGAGACATCTGTGCAGATGTCAATGTAAATCGCGTCCTGAAATCGCAAAAAGTAGTACAGGAACTACTTTTTGAAATCGGTGCAGCGCCGCCGATGCGGCTTCGCACCGATTAGGACGGTTATCTTTGCCGGCAATTGCCGCCGATTTGAGATGCGATTTCACATGTAAAATCGCATCTCAAATCGAACTAAATCGAACCCAGTGTGAACCTGGGCTTAAGCCGAGGGGGTAATTTTCAGCCCCAAAAAAAGGGCTGAAAAACTTGGCTTATACTCGAGTATATACGGTAATCGTAGTGGTGCTGGGCTGGGCAGATAAGAGTGAAAAGAAATCCAAAGCAGCCACTACATCTAATGACTGATAAGCTACAATGTATTCCATTTTTGTTCTTGGAATTAAATATACTTAAAGTGATTTCAACAGCTGATTATTTCAAAAAGAAAATCTGTCTTTTTCCATTCTATGGATTGTCATCTGCCCTTTTTTTTTTCTGAACAATTACAATCTTGCTGTCAGTCATTGCACTGTATTTATTACCACAGCGATCCTTCACTATCAATGATATCTTAACATATGCATTATTTATGCAAAAACAGCAGAATGGTTTGACATTTGTCCCGAACATATCTGCTACTTAATTACAAGCCTGCCCTGCGTGCGCTGAAAAATGTAAATTTCCGGCTCCGGAGCCTCTATGTAATATCATTCGGCACAGTTTGAAGTTTGTCTAGGATCGCACAGTAGGGCCACCCCACATTTGGGAAAATCATTTAGTAGAATTATAGTCTTCGAGAGGCGAGCTACTTAAGAGCAAATCAGGTCAAAAAGGCATTCGAGATCATGATGAGAATACGGAGATAATTTATCAGTTCTGAAGCGTAATACTACAGTGCCAAGTGCTAACTGTTAAATCAAACATTTGCATAAAAGTTCCCTTTTAGAAATCAAATTGCTTGGTTCGAGCCATTTGTATTGTGTGATGTACGGGCTGGCTGGGTGACGCGTGGAGCAGCAAAACATCCAACGCCGCGAAAAGCAGCCATACTGACCTTGCAAATGGCTCCTCCTAACTTCAACGGTCCAGGAGAACTAATGAAGGCCTCAAAGGGAAACAACTTTGTATTTTTAGCATCCTGAGGTATTATTATAATGTTTTTGACTAGTCTGCTTTTTTTTGCTCTTTTTAACTTTTATTGTTTACTGTTTTTTGTGTGAATTGAGTAGAGGTGCTACTGTACATACCCCTTAGAGCCGGTTCACACTGGGGTCACTCGTCAGGCGGCTCACCTGCCTGACGAGTCGCGTCCCATTCAATGCAATGGAACCTTTCTAATAGGAGCGAGGCAAGTCGCTCCGACTTAGAAAAAGGTTCTTGCACGACTTCGGGGGCGGCTCGGGGCGACCTGCATTGACTTCTATACAGAAGTCATTTTGCTGGTCGCCTCTGAAGTCGTCCTCAGGGCGACTTGCAGAGTCGCCCCCAAAGTAATGCCGCGGGAGTGTGAACCGTCTCTTAGGCCGCGTACACACGATCAAACATATCTGCTGAAACTGGTCCGCAGACCAGTTTCAGAGGACATATCCGATCTTTTGTATGGCCTAGCAGACAGGTTCCTAGCAGACAAAATTTTTAAAGCATGCTTTAAAACTTGTCTGCTGGAAAGCTGTCTGTCGGATATGTCAGCTGGTTAGTACGCCTAACCAGCGGACCGAAATCTCCCGCATGCGTCGAATGGATTCGACGCATTCGTGGAAGTATTTTACTTCCTGGTTTGGTGACGTGGTGGCGTCAACATCACCGCCACGTCACCGCGCTGTCTGTCCGCGGGGATTTTGGTTTGATGGTGTGTACACACATCAAACCAAAACATCCCAGGAGACATGTCCGATGAAAATGGTCTGTCGGACCGTTTTCATCGGATATGTCTCCTCGTGTGTACGCGGCCTAACTCATTCACCTAGACAGGGGAGGGCAGAATCTGGGGGCTCCCTTGTTGTTACAGGGGGTTTCCAGATTCTGATAATATCCCCCCCACCTGCAGACCCCCAGAACCATCAGGCTAGGGTTGTGGGACATAGGTCCTTGTCCTCATTAACATGGGATTAAGGTCAGGGCCATTTTTAAGACAGGGCAAAAGGGGAAGCTGCCCTGATCCCTGTCATTGTTGTGGGGCCCAAAGTAGCTGCCTCATACTTGCCAACTATACAAGTTTAAATTCCCTTGTCCCTTGAAGTTTTAGTGCTTTGCTGTGTCCTGATATCTTAGTGTGAAGTGCCGAGCTCTGCCCTATTGTTATGTACAGATGACTCGCCTGCAGACCTTATGTTTGTAAATAACCGTCATTCATATGTAAATAGCTGGAGCATTCATATGTAAATATTGATAACATTCATATGTAAATAACTGGGGCTGGTGGCATTCATATGTAAATGAAGGAGACATTCATATGTTAATCATGCCCCTCTGCAGTAAAGAGATGATGTGCTGTAACCTCTAGCAACCAATCAGTGAGTAGTATTACTGTACAGTAATCTCTAGCAACCAATCAACAAGACGGAATCATGTGCTGCAACCTCTAGCAACTAATCAGTGAGCCGTAATGTGTGCTGTAACCTCTAGCAACCTAGTCAGTAAGTGGTAATTATATGCTGTAACCTCTAGCAACCAGTCAGTAAGTGGTAATGATATGCTGTAACCTCTGGCAACCAATCACAATCACTGCCTGATCTGATACAGTAAACTGATTTTAAGTCTAGCTGATATTTATTGTATGTCTCAGAGCAGGTGGAGAGCATTTTTTTGCCCAGGGTCCAATCAACATTAAAGACGGCCCTGAACCCTACTCCCACTACAGTGCTAATTTCTGGTGTGGGATTATGGGAGGTTAAAACAGATTTCAGGAGATTATGTAGAAATATATATTTTTTTAAATTACATTTGATAATTTTTCTAATAAATGCATACCGCGACAAAAGGGTGGGATTTTATATCTGCCTGGAGATCTACGTTAAACGGCAAGCGAGTCGCTGGGAAGAAATTTTTTATGAGGCGGCAATTGCTAGTCATAGACTTTAATGTTTGTCAAAAAGGGCATTAAAATGTCAATGTGGTCCGGTTCCTGTCTGCACCTAATCTAACCCATTACAGTATCGCTATTTCACAAATAGCTCTACTCTTAAAAATTCCAGAGAGACAGAGAAAATGTTGTTGTTAAAACCAATTACCAACTCATTAGGGCTCCATATATTCCTCACATTGCAATTTAATTTGCATCTTTTTCACAACACGTTAGTTTTCTAGGTATGAGCTGAAATATTACTTCTTCTCTTCCAGTACGTTTTAGCTATACATTATCTCACAAAAGTAAGTACACATTTTTGTAAATATTTCATTCTATCTTTTCATGTGACGACACTGAAGAAATGACACTTTGCTACAATGTTGTGTAGTGAGTGTACAGCTTGTATAACAGTGTACATTTTCTGTCCACTCAAAATAACTCAACACACAGCCATTAATGTCTAAACCACTGGCAACAAAAGTGAGTACACCCCTAAGGGCCCTTTCACACGGGGTGGATCAGTAATGATCTGCCTCCGTGTGTCAGTAAGCTCAGCGGGGATCGCTCCGTAAATCCCCGCTGAGCCGTTGGATGACAGGGCGGTCTCCACACACTGTGCAGGGAACGCCCTGTCTTTTCTCCGTTCTCCCCTATGGGAGGTTCGGATGAACACGAACCGTGTGTCCGTGTTCATCCGATCCAATCCGCAGACAGAAGAAAAAATAGGACATTCTTCCGTCTGCAAAATCGGATGTTTGCGGAGGCGGACAATTACGGGTGTCAGCGGATGTTTATCTGCTGACACCCGCAATCACATAGGGACCCATGTATGTCCCGTTTCATCCGCAAATGGAAAGGGGCCTTAGGCTGGGTTCACACTATACTACACGACTTTCATCCTACTTTGCTCTGCGACATTGTTCCTACATTGATCCTGCATTGGTCCTACATCCATCCAACTTTCATGAACAGGATACTACTTTGATCCTACTTTGTGATAGTCTGACTTGTTCTTTGACCAGACAACACAATCCCAGAGTGAGGCCGCGTACACACGATCGAATCTATCGGCTGGAAACGGTCTGACACACCGTTTCAGCAGACAGATTCGATCGTGTGTACGGGCGGACAGACAGATTTTTCCAGCAGACAGATTTTAAAGCATGCTTTAAAATCTGTCTGTCTGCTGGGAATCCGTCCGTCTGACATGTCTGCTGGTTAGTACACTAACCAGCAGACATATCTGCTGTTTTACTTCCTGGTGCGGTGACGTGGCGGCGTCAACGTCATCGCCACGTCACCGCGCTGTCTGCCGGCGGGGATTTTGGTTTGATCGTGTGTACAGCGATCAAACCAAAACAGCCCAGCAGACAAATCTGATCAAATCGGTCTGTCAGACCGATTTAAACAGATTTATTTAATGGTGTGTACGGGGCCTAAGATAAATTCCTTTTACTACCACTGTAATCACAATGTCGAATGTCAAAAGTTGAATAGTAAGGACAAGGCTCCTACTATGATCCGACTTCAATGATATTCAATGGGCTGAAGCAGGATCAAAGTCGGACCAAAGTAGTACAGGGAGCATTTTCAAAGTCGGACCGACTTGTGTCGGGCCAGTTAAGACGGCTCTCATAGGGAAACATTGATTTTCACACGTCATGCGACATGAGCTTCCAATGTCGGAGCGTTTGTCGGACAAGTGTGAACCTGGCCTAAGTGAAAATGTACAAATTGGGCCCAATTAGCCATTTTCCTCCCCAATGCCATGTGGCCTGTTAGTGTTACAATGTCTCAGGTGTGAATGGGGAGCAGGTGTGTTAAATTTGGTGTTATCACTCTCACTCTCTCATACTGGTCACTGGAAGTTCAACATGGCACCTCATGGCAAAGAACTATCTGATCAAACGAATAGCTGCGCTGTTGTAAACTAAAATGTGACACTAGTGATAATGAGGTGCTAGATAAATATCAATTAAAATTATGAAACACTGACTGAGTGAAAAAAATGATATCTGTAAATAGGTCTGTGAGACCTCAATAGGATAACAAGAAGGGGTTAATTCCTAAATTAGGTAGAAACCCGAGAATTATCAAGTGAATAAATAGCAGTCCGTGTGAACAAACCAAAAAAAAAAAAAAACCCTTAGAAATACCATTAACAAAGCGTCAAATGTAAAAAATGTGAATATAATAAAAATGAATGCAGAGTGTCCATATAAACTTAAATATCCCCAGTGTTCAACGAATCCAATAGTCCAGGAAAAAGTGCTGACAGGATAGTGCCTCCACCAAACAATAACACTGCCGCTTACCAGATGGACGTGATCTCTAATTATAGGAGATCAAAATGCGCACATGGTTGATGTCCCAGCCTGGGGTCTCTATTGGTAGCAAAAATCCCTCAGTATGGTTCAATATTGCATAGAAGATGCCTCAAACAATGTAGCAATCCAGGATGCACCACATAAAAAAAGGAAGGGACTAGCATAGCGTAAAACCCTTAAAAATGCAATAAGTAACATAAAAATGCACACTTACATCGAAGAAGTGAGATAAGGCATATAAAATACAATCAAGCCGGCCGGATCTTTGATTCAGCAGCCTGTATCTTCCGGGTCTGGCGCACAATGTGGTGACGTCAGAATGTCGTTCCTCCCAACGTTTCCTCACTAGAGGGACGTGGTTACGGGAAGAACTATCTGAGGACCTGGGAAAAAAAGAATTGTGGTCTATTGTTGCTGGGGAGGTCTATTGTTTCTAGTTTGCTGGGGGGGGGGTTATGTTGCTGGGGAGTGAATTGTTGCTGGAAGGGATCTGCTCTTGAGGGAGGGGTCTATTTTTTTGGAAAATCGTTATTTATGAAAAACAAGGCAATACATCTCAAGTTACATTCAATAGAGATAAAAACGTAAAGTAGTGCACCAGTCCTTCCTTTTTTGTAATTCCATAAAAGAAAAGGACATACAAACATATATGACAACAGTCACAAGAGGAAAACGGTTAAATCAGCCAAAGGCTTAGGGAATGTAATAATCAGGTAACTGGGCTGGTGTCAAGGCCTCCACCCACACGAGTGGGCAGAGCCTTGACCACCTTGTTGCGGGATGTAGGACAAAATGATCCTCCTGAGTTGTTGGGCGTGTGATCTGGCCGATCGGCTCCACGTACCATCGACAAGTATAGTGTATCGTTTAGGTTAAGGGGTGGGCTGGGCGTGTGGACCCTAGGTGAGGGGGGCACACCCCCGCCCGTGCCCCCCCAGATCAAGGCTTCCGCCCTACGGTGGCACAAAGGTGCCGATCCCCAGAACAGTTCAGGGGAACTCACAGTGGCAGACTGTCTTAAGCCGCGTACACACAATCGGTCAAACCGATGAGAACGGTCTGAAGGACAGTTGTCATAGGTTAACCGATGAAGCCGACTGATGGTCTGATGTGCCTACACACCATCAGTTAAAAAAATGATCGTGTCAGAACGCGGTGACGTAAAACACAACGACGTGCTGAAAAAAAATGAAGTTCAATGCTTCCAAGCATGCGTCGACTTGATTCTGAGCATGCGTGGGTTTTTAACCAATGGTTTTGCATACTAACGATCGGTTTTGACCTATCGCTTATCAATTCATCAGTTACATTTTAAAGCAAGTTTGCTTTTTTTTTAACCGATGGTTAAATAACTTATGGGCCCAACACACGATCGGTTTTGACCAATGAAAACGGTCCTTCAGACCGTTGTTCTCTGGTTAACCTATCGTGTGTACGCGGCTTAAGTCTCTCAAGCCACCCAGCCCTCTCGATTTTCATTGTCAGGCAACCTTGGCATTTTTAAACCAAAACAAAAGGGGTGATGAAAGTGAAAAAATGGAAGAAAGTAAAGAGAGAGAGAATAAGATAGCCTGGAACATACCTGGAATCTAACGTCCAACTCCGCTTCCACCCCGAGCCCCGGCAGAGTATCAACATGCATTCAGTAGCTATAAGAAAGAAAGGGGAGGGGTCTATTGATGCTGGCTGCTGGGAGAGCAGATGCTGCTGCTCAAGTTCTGTTGTTGCTGGGGTGGTATTGTTTTGCAGGGGTCCATTATTGCTGGGGATAATCTAGTGTTGCTGGGGAGGACCTATTGCTGCTGGCTGAAGGGGGGTCAATTTTACTGCTTTTCATGTTATCATTACCAGATTCTATCCAAATTACTCAGAAAGGGGGAATTCCTGCACCCATTCTCTGAGAAAAAAATCTCTGGTCACTAGAAATCCAAGCAAATATAAAAGACACTCTATATTCATGAATACATTAAATCAGGGCCGGGTCAATGGGTGGGCAGAATGGGGGGGTTGCCCTGGGAACAGCATTTATTGAAGAGATGGTGGCACCACAAGCTTCTTCTACTATAAATCTGACAGGAGTAATGACAGCGGCATCACTACTTCTATCAGCTTAGTGCTGGAAGCGGCAAGGAGAGGAGGGGAGAGCCGGGAGGAGGTGCAGGCTGTGCTCTCTCTCCCCCTCCTATGCATAAGCTTGCACCTAATGAAGGGTGGGGGGTGGTGGGGTGCAATTTGGCATCTTTGCCCTGGACACTGGATGATTTTGTCCCGGCACTGCAGTAAATGTATTTTTTGTAAATACACGCATTTAAAAAGCTCAGACTGGGGAGGGAGAAGCAGCACCATGTTGAGTTGTGCTGCAGTGCTAATTGGCTAACAAGGAACATACAGTAGTAATAGGAGTAGAAAGTGGAATGACAGAGAGATGACCCAATCAGTCAGCTGCTTCTCCTTTTACTGTCCAGGCTGGGGGGGAGGATAAGACCTGTTACCATTACTAGAATGCAGAAGAGAAAAACTCAGATCTCCTGCTGTGCCAGAGACAGCAGAGCTCAGGACCCCATGGACAGAAAAATAAAGGCTTTGTCAAATAAAATATCTCCTCTATATGCATTTCATTGGTGTATTCAGATGTTTGCTTGAAGTTCAGCTTTAAAATTGCCATTTTGTTAATAGCCTAATCTCTTCTTATGCAGTTCTCCTTATATTGCGCACTTGTACTGTGATGTGCAAAAGAGCACTGCTAGGTTATATTTTAATGGACATGTCTCTTCACAATCCAGTGATCTTTGTGGAAGCCGTAAGTCTAAGTTGTTGGCGTTTTTATGGCGTCCCTAATGGCATTGTTCAAAAATGGCATCTCCGATTAATTTGTATGACATCATCCACTGCCATGAGCCGCAATTTATGGGGCAGCAACGAGGCAAGAGCAGCTGAGTTATAAGTCTCAATTATCCTTCGTAGTAGCTGTTAATTATGCTCCAGTAACTCCCACTTCTGAGTCGCAATCGACCGGACAGCCTCCTCCTCCCTTTGTCCCCATCACAAATGATATTGTCTCTGATGCCTATCCATAATGAACCCCCCCCCCCCCCCTTCCCAACTCTGCTCGTAAAGAAACATTTCAGATGCAATATATCTTTGTAAAATTAAACAGATGTAATTGCTGGCCCTTTTAGTGGCTCGAGGATGTAATCGTTTAAAAAATAGCTTACGCAACATTTTTGAGGAAGGATAAAGCTAGAGCTTAAAGGAGTAGGACAAGCGAAGAAAAGCCAGTAATAAATCATTCACAAGGAATGCTGTTTACATGTGCTTGTTATGTTGGGATGAACTGCTGTGAAGAAAGGATTTTGATCAATATTATTACCACTTACTATAACCTAAGAAATGGGAATGTGTTACTTTAGGACCTGAGGTCAACCTATCTTAGGACCTGAAGTTAACCCAACTTACGACCTGAAGTCAACCCAACTTAGGACCTGAAGTCAACTAAACATAGGACCTGAAGTCAACTCAACTTAAGACCTGAAGTCAACCCAACATAGGTCCTAAAGTCAACCCAACATAGGACCTGAAGTCAACCTAACCTAGGACCTGAAGTCAACCCACCTTAGGACCTGATGTCAACCCACCTTAGGACCTGAAGTCAACCCAAATAAAGGCATGAGGTCATCCAAACTTAGGACCTGATGTCAACCCAACGTAGGACCTGAGGTCAACCTAACTTAGGACCTGAGGTCAACCCAACTTAGGACCTGAGGTCAACCCAACTTAGGACCTGAAGTCAACCCAACTTAGGACCTGAAGTCAACCCAACTTAGGACCTGAAGTCAACCCAACATAGGAGTTGAAGTCAAACCAACATAGGACCTGAAGTCAACCTAACCTAGGACCTGAAGTCAACCCACCTTAGGATCTGATGTCAACCAACCTTAGGACCTGAAGTCAACCCAACTTACGACCTGAGGTCAACCCAACTTAGGGCCTGAGGTCAACCCACCTTAGGACCTGATGTCAACCCAACTTAGGACCTGAGGTCAACCCAACTTAGGGCCTGATGTCAACCCAACTTAGGACCTGATGTCAACCCAACTTAGGACCTGATGTCAACCCAACTTAGGGCCTGAGGTCAACCTAACTTAGGACTTGAATCCAACCCAACTTAGGACCTGATGTCAACACAACTTGGGACCTGATGTCAACATAACTTAGGACTTGATGTCAACCCAACTTAAAGAGACACTATTATTCATTTGTAATATTCAAAGTAGTCTGGTGAATTCAAAAAGTGTACAATTACACAGTACATATGGCTCTTTTAGGAGAAGTGCAGAGTCACTTAGTCCATTGGAATCTTCATCTGTATCTGTAGACCATCAACAGGGTAAAAGAAGGGATGAAGCAACTGGATTAATGGATGCATGGATGGATGAGAGAGTAATCGATGGATGGCTGAGAAGGGAGTGAGACTGGAACCTCTGCAGCTCCCGCAGAAGATCTAGGTAGGATCACTCCAATGCAGAAGCATTTGAACAGCAGATCGCTGAGGTCAGTAATAAATAAAAAACACTTTATTAAAATAAGCAGCATACTTACATTGAAGTTAGCATGAAACAGCATGAATAGGGAACACTTGAGACCAAGCAGCTGTGATCAATGTGAAGCTGTAGGCATTACTAAGGAAACAGAGACCAAGGATAACAGGAAGCCAGCCAGCTCAATGTATGGATAGTACTGGCAGCATTCTCAGCTGTACACGAGAATTACAGCTGTCAAAATAAAGAAAAAGTGTTTGGGGTTAATAGCGCTACCTGTAGCCTGAAGAGTGATCTATCAGGTCTCTATTTATATGGTTGTGTGCAACAACAAGCTAGATGGGGTCATATGATCAAAAAAATTCCACAGTGGTATACTTTACTAATAACCCCCTTACTGTAACTACATAAAAAGATTAACAGTGTATAAAATCCACCTGTGTGAGGAAAAAGCCTCCTATACAATACTGTAAGAGGGTAGGCCCATAAATCATCCGTACTAGAAAGTGTAAGTGAAACAACAAATATAGTGTAAAAATCAACAAGATCAGTATTGGATGATAATTGGGAGATCAACTCCCCTGAAAGTGCTAATAAGTGATAAACCTGGTAATAAGCAATAAATATATTAATCAGTTAAAAAAATAAGTAGCAATAAAAAATAATATAACCACTAGTCCAAAACACATAACATATGTGAACATTTTAATTAACAGGGAGCTGTCCATGCAATATTGCTTAAAGTATTGCCACTCAATTTTGTGCGGTGCGGGTGTGTGCACCCCTGAAGCGAGCTCCGTGACCTTGCCCACGAGGCCTGTGGACTCAATGTCCGCCGGTGTCCCGCGATCGTGTCACAGAGCTGCAGAACGGGGGGATGCCTATGTAAACAAGGTATTTCCCTGTTCTGCCTTGTGACAGGACAGTTATTTACTACTCCCTGTCATCTGGAGCAGTGATCAATGTCGTGTCAGGCCGCGTACACACGACTAGTTTCCTCGGCAGAATCCATTGAGAAACTCGTGGGAGAGCTTTTTTGCCAAGGAATCCGGTCGTGTGTATGTTTTTCATCAAGGAAACTGTCGAGGAACTCGACGAGCAAAAAAGAGAGCAAGTTCTCGTTTTCCTCGACGGGAGTCCAAATTGGATCGTTGTGTTCCTCGTCGTGCTGCTTTTCGCTGTAAAAGTAGCGTTTGTAATGGTAATAGCACATTTGTCACGCTGTAACAGACTGAAAAGTGAAAATGTCTCTTACCAAACTTTTCAGTAACATGAGATTAGCAAACGCAGCCCCAAGGGTTGTGCCAAACTTCCCCTGTCGTAGTATGTGTTGAAGTCACCGCGTTTGAGAACGAGGAGATTTGGTCTTTAACGTGTGTACGCAAAGCAAGCTTGTCGAGTTCCTCGACAAGCCTAACAAGGAACTCGACGAGGAAAACTATGTGTTTCGCCCGACGAGTTCCTTGGTCGTGTACGAGGCCTCACTGGTAGCCCAGCCCCCACATAGCTAGAATCACTCCCTAGGACACACTTAACCACTTCCTCGCACCCTAGTGGTTAACACCTTCCCTGCCAGTGTCATTTTCACAGTAATCAGTGCATATTTATAGCATTTTTATAGCACTAATAGCTGTATATATGACAATGGTCGCAAAATAGCATCAAAAGTGTCCGATGTGTCCGCCATAAGGTCGCAGTCATGAAAAAAATCGCTGATCGCCGCAATTACTAATAAGAATTTTTTTATAATAAAATGCCATAAAACTATCCCCTATTTTGTAGACGCTATGGGCCAGATTCAGGTAGATGGGAGCATCTTTGCTCCAGAGTAACGCTTCTCATTTACGTTACTCTGCCGAAATTTTAGCAGCAAGTGCTGTCATTCACGAAGCACTTGCTCCTAAAGTTGCGGCAGCGTAACGAAAATGAGCCGGCGGAATTCAAATTGGACGGGTACGGGGCGTGTAGTATTTAAACTAAGCGCGATCCCGCAGCGAACCTACTGCGCATGTGTCGAGTGTCAAAGCATCCCCGTGCGCATGCTCCAAATTCTGTGAATGAACGTCAATGACGTCACATTCCCATTCATGATCTTTTTACGCAAGCGACGTGATTTTTTTTTTTCCCAACGCGATGACGACGCCTATACCTAACATAGGATACTCCAACCCCATGTAGGTATATCTTCGCGCCGCGTATCGCTTCCGAAAACGTTGTACCGTCATTGCGTCGCGCCGGAATTCGCTCGTGAATTGCCGATTTCCGCTCATTAACATATTTTTTGAGCGTAAATCGGCGGGAACGCCCCCGGCGCCATTTTTAAGTTGAAGTAACGATGCGATGGCGAAACTCAGTTACGCTGATCGCATCGGAGCTTCAACCCGGCGTTTCTTGTTTTCTGGTTACAGAAAACAAAAACGCCGGCTCAAAGTGACAGTTAGGCTGGCGGATCACTGGATCCGCCAGCCTAACTGTTCCTGAATCTGGCCCTATAACTTTTGTGCAAACTAGGGCTGTGCAAATTAACTTTTAATTAATCGATTAATCTTTAATTTTTTTGATCGATCAAAATATTTTTAATTGATTAAAATTCTTTTGATTTGTACTCATCTCTCCGCCGGCTTCTGGGCCTTCAGGGAGTTCCCTCAGAGATCCGGTAATGTCACGGACACCAGCAGGGCTTGCCGTGTCCATCTGAAGGGCTCCTTTGCTGTGCCTTCATGTCTTCATGCCAGCAGGAGCTTACTATCTGCCACACGCAAGGGCTGTTACACTTTCCTCTATCATTTCCCTCTATCAACCTGGGATTCTACAGCCATCCACTGGGAGTTGTGATGGTTCCCTTCATGGGACATCTACATGCCAACTGATGTTAAAGGGGTGTTCCAGCCAAAATTTTGTTTATTAAAAGTCAGCAGCTACAAAAAGTGTAGCTGCTGGCTTTTAATAAACACTCACTTACCTGGTCCTGCGTTCCAGCGACGCGCCGACCGGGGCTCCGCTCCTCTCCCCCCCTCCCCAGCCGGCGTCTCCATCTCCACTGTGGGCACCCAGCCGTGACAGCCTTCGGCTTCACAGCCGGGCACCCACTGCGCATGCGCGAGCCGTACTGCGCATGCGTGCGCGGCTCGCCGCTGATTGGAGAGGCGATCGCATGGGACCTGTCAGTGTCCCATGTGATCGCCTACAGGGAGGGGGCTGGTGTAGGCGATTAAGCTTAATCGCCTAACCAGCCCCTCGGCGGAAGCAGGAAGTGGGACAGGAAGTCCCACTCCTACTGAAGCCCCCACTCCCCCCCCAAAAAAATTACATGCCAAATGTGGCATGTATGGGGGTGAGGAGTGGGTTAAGAAAAGGTCATTTTTTTGGGTGGAACACCCCTTTAACCTCTTCTCATCTGGATTCAGCAGTGGTATCGTTGTACACATTTTATACCAGTATCATACTTGGCTATCTGTTTTTATGACTGCTTTTGGTACCGTTTGGTATTACTCGCACCATTTTTACAGTTTGTGTAGCTACATCGATTTTATCTTCAGTGCAATATTTATTTGGTTACTTACTTGAAGACTATAAAAGTTTTAATGCTCTTCCCACCAAGCGCTGCCTTTGTGTGGTTTTTGTATCCTGCTATCCATTTTTCCAGTGGTTGGGAGCTGCACTGGGAATCAGCCTGCAAGGAAATCAGCTAAATGTAGTTTGATCTGTATGTGCATTATAATTAATCAAAATTAGTCGATTAATCGATTAAAAAAAACAATGATTAATCGAACACAAAAATTTTGATCAGTAACAGCCCTAGTGCAAACCAATCAATATACGCTTATTACATTTTTTTTTTTTACCAAAAATATTTGGAAGAATACATATCGACCTGAACTGAGGAACAAAAAAAATGTATATATTTTTTGGGGATATTTATTATAGCAAAAAGTTAAAAATAATTATTTTTTTTCCAAAATTGACGCTTTTTTTGTTTATAGCACAAAAAATAAAAACCGCAGAGGTGATCAAATACCACCAAAAGAAAGCTCTATTTTTGGGAAAAAACGGACGTCAATTTTGTTTGGGTGCCACGTTGCACGACCGCGCAATTGTCAGTTAAAGCAACGAAGTGCCAAATCCCCAAAAAATAGCCCGGTCATTGAGCAGCCAAATCTTCCGGGGCTGAAGTGGTTAAGGCAACCTATTCATTTGACTGGGCTTCCGATTTCCCAGAGTGGATGAGAAAAAAAATATGTACCCATGTAGGCATCCAATGTCATATCTTACCCAACTTTCTGCATAAAAGTCAAGCTTGCCCCATCTTTTGAGCCACCCTATTGGTCAGTGAGACTGCTGGTCAAAATAAAGGATCAATAGGAAGTCAGTGGCAAGAGCAAGGTCAACATTTACAGGAAATATTGAGAATTTCACATAACTACAGGCAGCCCCCCCACATCTCTGTGTCTATTGATCTTTATGACAATTATTTTTGTTTCTAACATCTACCGATACTTGTTTAAATTTCCCAGGTCTGTGATAAGTTTTAACCACTGATATGTTCATTTACATAAAGCTAATCATTTTCACATATATATATATCTCTAAAAAAGCAAAAAACAAGTAAGACAATTATTGTTTCCTTTTAATTAGACAAGCTGGTGTGTATTGGAACCTTTTCCTACCCATACCGTAATTGGAATGGTTTTGTTTCCAATATTATAGAAAAGACAGTAATTAGACACTATGCAATATATTCCTTTATTTCAGTTAATATGCGCAATCTAGGTGAAGTGATTTGAATCTGGTAATTATAACTTAATTGTTCCCTAATTAGTGGAAAACATGTAGGTGGGCAGATGTTTGCAGAAATTCAAATGGCCACTTGGAATCAAATGGATGTGGAAGGGTTTGATCGTTCCATAGGAGGGGGAGGTGCAGGCGTATTAAATCAGTAGACAACGTCGGGAAAACAAAATGTGTAAGAAAAATGAGATTAAAGCACAAGTGTGGGCAGATCGAAAAGACCCAGGTTTAATCCAGTTAAATATTCATCAAAGTCGTAAAGGCCTCAAACTTATGTTTTGGTGTTTGTGATGCTCTAGATCAGGGATCTCCAAACTACGGCCATAGTTTGGAGACTCCTGCTCTAGATCAGTGGTCTCCTGTCATGGACTTACCTCCTTCCTGGCTTCCTATCACTGACATGTGCTGGCAGCCATCTTGCTTCCTGAGCTTCTTGTAACTTCCTACTCCCTGCGGCTCCTCCTTCCCATTGGGAGGAGCTGGATGCTCAGCACATATATACCACGGCTGTTGCAGCACTCCCTTGCTTGGTCCTTGTCTTACAGCCTCCTGTGATCGTGCTGCTGTTTGGATCACCAACCCGGCTCCTACGGACGTTCCTTCTGGTTGCTGATCCCCGGCTTCGTCTCACCACCCTTTGGCTACTGACTCTGGCTTGGCTGACTTCCATCCCTGGCTATCGACCCTGGCTTCAACGGAGGACCCTTCTGGCTGTTGATCATTTGTTTGGACTTTACCTTGCTGTTTGGTTTTTTAATAAAGACCTTCTTCTTCATTTACATCTGTGTACGTCTGATTCATGCTTCCTGACATCTCCAAACTGTGGCCCCAGGGATGCGGCCCTTTGCTTGCCTTTATCCAGCCCATGAGGCATTATTCCTGACGCTGACACCAACAATGGACCGTAATTGCTGCCACTGACACCAACAATGAGGCACTCGTCTTTCTACTATAACCAACAATGAGGCACTCGTCCTTCCACTGACACCAACAATGAGGCATAATTCCTTCCGCTGACAACAAAAAATCAGGCACTATTCCTCCCACTGACACCAACTGTTTCTCCCCCTAATACCAAAGATCGGGCCTTGTTAACTCCCACTGGGCACAGTCCGGCCCCCTAAAGTCTTAAAGACAGTAAACTGGCCCTTTCTATAGAAAATGTATATATATACCCCCTTAAGGGCCGCTGGTTGATTTGGGATCGGCGTATTAAGTTACCTTTAAGCATTGTCTAGGGGTAAAGTTAGCAAGCAGAGCAGTAAGCGAATGTCCAGCCAGTAGATAAGGTTTTCCAAATGCTTTATTTCTTGGGTCCAACACAACCAACATCAACAGGAGGTAGACAGGATAGGTTGATGAAGTATCAGGCTTGGGTGAACAGGAGAGCAAGCTTGCTCTCAGTAACAATGTAATGCGTCGCCACTCTAGCCAGAGTGGGTGAAGTGATCCCCGGACAGACTTCTGCCACAAGCCTGGCAGCCGGAGTTCTCCTTTAAGATTGCTGAAGGGAACAGGTCCCTGCCATGGACCTGGCTCTGATTGTAATTAAGATTCCAGGTGAGGCCTCTGCCACAGGCTCTATGCTGACAATGTGGACAGCAGAGCGAATCCCTTCAGTCAATTGCGATTGGGTGACCGGTTGACAGTTGAAGTATACCTGTCAGTGTGTCGGTCACTAGATCCCCGATGGTTCATTCAAGTCTCTTAGATAACCTGCCTCCGGGTTCTCCTTGAGCCGATTCCCCACCGTACATCCAGCGGCCTAGGATCTTTCTCGTAGTGGTTAAGGGACCCAGCAAGTCACTGGGGCCCCTCGGCAGCGTCCGCAAGGAACTTCGCATAACTTTCGACCCAGGCCTGGTAGGCCATATCGCCGGGGTCTGTTGGATGCACACACCCTAAAGGTGGGTGCCACACCTGGAACCAGGAACCCGCGAAGAACCCCGAAAAATGGTGTCCGCCACAGATATACCCCTCCCCAGCATGCCCCGCGAGGGAAAAACTCCTCCAATTGGCTGCTGGGGAAAAGTGGCTCTGTTAGAACACCTCTGGCACCAATCTGGCGTCCGGGGGTCAGATTGACACCCCCGGAGTGCAGACTGACCCACAGGACAGTTCTAAAATGACAGCAGCCCAAATTTAACGAAATTAAGAGTGAGAGCAACATAACTCTCCCACTCCCCCACTAACTTTAGCGTAGTGCCAATACTGAAAGTAAGGGGGGTGCTACATATATATATACACACAAACTGTATATACAGTATTAGATATGTGCATTCCCGTTTGTACGAATGTTATTTTCGTACGAAAATGTTCATTTTCGTACCCGCAGGATAATGTGTACATACGAAAAAATTAAAGCACAAAATACGAAATACTGCAAATCATTGACGAAAATCCACGAAAATTATTGTCTAACAAGTAACGAACATGAATTAAACAGAATAACGAACCATCCCGCATTTACGAAAAAAAAACAGTAACGAAAATACGAAACGATCGGAATACGAAAAAATCGCGTCATACGAAAAACGAACGGGAACAAACAGGAAAACGGGCGTCTTACGAAAAACGAACGAAAACGTAAAAAACGTAACGATACGAAACAGAACAAAAAAAAACGAATTTTTTTTCTGTGCACATGTCTATACAGTATATATAATTTTTTGTTCTCGGATTTAGATATGATTTAAATAAAAACAACTTGAAGTAATTGCTTACTGAAACTACTCTGCCGTTCCCTTTTATACACTTGAAGAGATTTTTGATCACGACTCACATAATTTAGTAAATTATATTATATTATAATATTAGACTGTATTAGTGGCTTTACATAACTTACAGATATCAAAAACGAAAACCAGAAGCGCTGTGCTGTTTTATTCCTTAAATGGTTTAGCAAATAAATAATTTATGTTCCCCTCTGCCTATAACATATATTTTTATAACTGCCGTATTTGTTTTTTCTTCCTAAAATACTGTAATTGCTCTAAATTATAGTGCTTTAAGTAATTCTGGAGTAGCCCATCATAACCACCATCAGCACAATAGGTAAAAATACCGGATAACCCTCATCTCAAGTGGATTATTATATTTTTTCAAGGTGAAAGGGATGAAGAAAATTATGGAGCAGACCCTCTGTTGTTAGTATAATGATTGACATCATCCCCGATACTCCCTATGCATCTGTGTCATCTTAAAATATATTTTGTATTTTTCATAAAAGATTTTTGTTTTCTATTTAGTAGATGGCAGTTTAGAAAGGAAATGGAAAATTCAGACACTTGATTGAGAGTTTCTAAGAATGATTGAGGATTCAATATAAAATCTCTTATTCATTTTATTTTTATTTACTTAATTAATTTTCTTTGCTTTGTTAGAATTAAAATGAATTACATTTTAAATAGATTTGAGAATGGTGTAGATTTTTATATCTAGTGGGGGATTTCCCTTTACATCCTGTTTTGTAGACTCAAAGCAAGTGGGAGAAATTCTTTCCAAAATCTGTGAGATTTCCTCTTTAACCTCCCTGGCGGGATGACTATGTCTGGAATTTTGTACCAAAAGCGGTACAATTATTTTGCATGGAAATTTGGGGCCAGATTCAGAAAGACTTACGACGGCGTAACTCCAGATACGCCGTCGTAAGTCCGAATGAGCGCCATCGAATCTCGGCGCCTGATTCAAAGAATCAGATATGCCGGAAAATAGCTAAGATACGAGCGGCGTAAGTCTCTTACGCCGTTGTATCTTAGTTGCATATTTACGCTGGCCGCTAGGTGGTGCCTCCGTCGATTTACGCGTTGAATATGTAAATTAGGTAGAAAACCTGATTCACAAACGTAGTTGCGGCCGGCGTATCTATTTGCGTCGTTTACGTAAGGCGTCGGACCAGCGTAAAGTTACCCCTGCTATATGAGGCGCAGCCAATGTTAAGTATGGACGTCGGGACAGCGTCATATTGTATGTCGTTTGCGTAAGCCGATTCAGAATGGGGCTGGGCGTAAGTTACGTTCACGTCGTTTTCAATGACTATTTGTGCTGTGATTTGGAGCATGCGCACTGGGATACGTTCACGGCCGACGCATGCGCAGTTCATTCGGCGCATCATTTACGTGGGGTCAGGGTTAATTTAAATACAACACGCCCCCTACCTGCCCAATTTGAATAACGCGCGCATACGCCGGCCCATTTACGCTACGCCGCCGTAACTTACGGAGCAGGTGCTTTGTGAATACAGCACTTGCCTATGTAAGTTGCGGAGGCGTAGCGTAAATGGGATACGCTACGCCCGCACAAAGATACGCTCTCCATCCTGAATCTGGCCCTTGGTGTTTTATTTTGTAGGCCTGTAATTCTTAGGAATAACTCACTTAAATCTGTCCAAACAAGAGTCTAGTAGACATCCCGAGTATGATAAAGTTTGAAACAGAAAATCATAAATTATAAAATAATAAATAACTATAAATAATTATAACAAATAACAATGTAATTATAATAAAAATTATTCAATAATGTAATCAAATCAAAAACACTGAAATTCGCTCAGTTGCAGAATTGTCGCTGTCATTACTTTTATTGTTTGATGACGAATTTCCCCACAAATCGCTATCGCTCAATTCTGCAAGCGATTCTAATTATCGCTGTTTTCTAGCTGCTCTAAAACCACTTTTGACATAAAGGGACACTTTTTGGTTGCTATGGACAATCTCCAGTTTCCAGGCAGAAATACCCGTTTTTATTACATAAAAGTGCATGTAGGACACTGGGCAGACCACTAGGGACAAAAGGGGGTGTGTATTTATTTCATACAGTACTGTAATCTAATCTATAAGATTACAGTATACTGTATGTGTATTGTGTTTTTCACTTTTTTAATTTTGCGCTGAACCCCGTCCCCGTGCGTCATAACGTCGCAGGGAACGGAGCTCAGCGGCACTGAGAATCGAGCGAGGAGACACAGCGGAGGAGCCCACACACACAGCGGGGAGGCATTGCAGGATCCAGGGACAAGTTAAGTAACTTCCCCCTGTATCCTGCAATGCAATTCTGAGTCTGGCTCAGGGATACCGCTTTTGGTATGAAAAGTTCACCGCAAGCCTGACTTGGGAATACCGCCAGGGAGGTTAAGTAGAGGTCCACCCTAAAATTTAACTCTGTCACAATAGCTTCCCTGTAATATACATTGTTTTGTGCTGAAATGCCCCCCTCGGCTTATACATGAGTCACCTTTTTGCGCGTGATCTCCTGGACTTTGGGGACCCAGTACTTGGCACACATGTAGCCCCGCTCTTCCTCTAGAAAGTGTGCAAAGTTTTTGTCTGGGGGACCTATGACTGGAGAGCACTGATTTTTCAAAGCCAGGCACCCCTTCCATAGACTCCCATGTTAAACGGTAATTTCTCTGGTGACTTTGGGGACCCGGTACCGGCCGGTCTTAGGTTCATAGACTCCGATGTTAAATGTCAGTCTAGTCATGGACACAGTGAGGCATGGGCACAGTGAGGCATGGACACAGTGAGGCATGGGCACAGTGAGGCAAGGGCACAGTGAGGCATGGACACAGTGAGGCATGGGCACAGTGAGGCAAGGGCACAGTGAGGCATGGACACAGTGAGGCATGGGCACAGTGAGGCATGGGCACAGTGAGGCAAGGGCACAGTGAGGCATGGACACAGTGAGGCATGGGCACAGTGAGGCATGGACACAGTGAGGCATGGGCACAGTGAGGCAAGGGCACAGTGAGGCATGGACACAGTGAGGCATGGGCACAGTGAGGCATGGGCACAGTGAGGCATGCACATGGACACAGTGAGGCAAAGTGAAGCACAGTAAGGCATGCAGATGTACACCCTAGGCTTATACTCGAGTCAATACGTTTTCCAATTTTTTGGTGGTAAAATTAGGTGCCTCTGCATATATTCGGGTCATCTTATACTCGAGTATATACGGAAGATTAAAACATTATGTAAAAAAATGTCTTGCCTCTAAAATGTTGTTACTAGGCAGATTTGCTAATCTGCCTAGTTCCTGGACCACGGTGTGTCTTCTCCCCTTCCTAAGCCGAATAGCCCCCTGGGAAATGAATGTCATAATTTCTCAGGAGTCTGTGCTGAAAAATCGTGTTATTTCCATAAAGGAAATTACCCAATTAAGGGGGATCACAGCAAACTAACTGCGCTACGAGCGCCATTCTGCGGCGCATGCGCGAGATCGAGAGGTGCATGTTGGTTACCCAGCATGCACCTCTCCATGAAAACCAGGAAGAAACAGGAACTGCGCTTCACATGCCCACATACAGTAGATGATGGAAACGGCCACAACATGAGCTACAGGATTTAAGGCAAGTGTTTGCAATGATTACTGGATCGATTGGGGAGTTATTTATATGTCGTAGGGAATATTTAATATTTAATTACTTTAAAAAAAAAAATTATGCTCAGAACCCCACTTTAAGTTGGCCATACGCTAGGTTTTCGAAAAGGGACTTTGATACAAATAGGAGTCCGAACATTCATAAAAAAAAATTGAATTAGTACCTGACCCCACTTACGATTAGAATATCGAACTTACAAAAAAAGGGTCCAAAGGGTACCACATCCATAATATAGCCATACTGGGTACCAATTGCAGACAATATGTAATTAAATCTTTTATTTTATTTTTTTATAATACATTTGATTTTACACATTGTCCCCAAATGGTACTGGTAAAGTCAGATTTATTTTCTTGTATTCTAGAATATCAAGCAAACATTCTTAAAAATATATTTTTCTAGCAGAATGCTACTAGTGTATGGCCAAATTTAGAAAGTTGTTACTTGAACAATTGTCCCTGCTAGAAGATTTAAGCTCCATTCATTGTTTGGTGTAAACTCAACATTTTGGATGTTCCTTTACTTCTGTCTTGGTGATAATTCACAGAGAGTAAGGCCTCGTACACACCACCGGAATCCAGCAAGAAACTTGTTGGGAGATGTGTTTTGCTGAGGAAACCGGTCGCGTGTACACTTTTCGACAAGGAAACTGTCGAGAAACTCGACGAGCCAAAAAGAGAGCATGTTTCTCCTCGACGGGAATGGAGAAAATTGGCTCGTAGAGTTCCTCGACAGCCGAACAAGGAACTCGACGAGGAAAATGACAGTTTTGACCGACGAGTTCCTCGAAAGTGTGTACGCGGTCTGAGAGAGAGTGTATCTCCCAAATGGGAGGCCGACACAATAATAAAAACCTTCTTAATTTGGGACATTCTTCAAAAAAAATTAATATAGTAAATTACCAAAAAAAATATTTATTTATTTTACAAAAAATAAAAAAAATACCCTGTATGTATTGAAGTAGCTAAAATGGCCACCTTGGATTAAAAATGTCAAATTTAAAAAAAACAAAAAACAAATTAAAACCTCTTATGTTACTCCAGATAAACCCTATCAACTTATATATAATGTATTGCATCAAATATACACTTTGGCCCGGATTCACAAAGCACTTACGCCGACATATCTCCAGATACGCAGCACAAGTACAAATATGCGCCTTCGTATCTGTGCGCTGGACCCACAAACTAAGCTATGCCTAAAAACAGACTTCATCTTACCGACATAACTTGCCTACGCCGGCGTAGAGTGGGCGCATATTTACGCTGGACGCATGTGGTGCTCCCATTGATTTTCTATTCAAATACGCAAATGAGGGAGATACGCTGATTCACGAACGTACTTGCTCCCGGCGCATGATTTACGTGGTTTACGTACGTTTTACGTTCGACGCAACCCATGCAAAGGTATGGACCAGGGAACACAAGCCTACGTATTATACGTTGGACGTCTGTGAATATGGGCCGACGTGGGTCTGACTGGGCGTAGGTTACGTTCACGGTGTACACAGTGATTCGGCGTATCTTAGGCAGTTGTTCCAACGTTGTTGTGCGCATGCGCACGGGGATACGTCCACGTCTCGACGCATGCGCAGTTAGTTTTAAGTACTTGTCTGGCGCCTGGCCCATCATTTGCATTGGTCACGCTTTATTAACATGGATCACGCCCACTTTCAGCCCACTTCCACCTACTTCCACTTACTCCGGCTCACACCTACGAAATATACACTACACCGGCGCAGAGTTGGGAGCATTTGCTTTGTGAATTCCATGCTTGCCTCTCTGCGCAGCGTCGGCGTAGCGTAAAAGACGGCATAAATGTGCGCCGATGTATGTGAATCCAGGCCTATATTGCCAAAAGTATTGTGATGGCTGCCTTTTACACACACATGAACTTTAATGGCATTCCAGTATTAGTCTGTAGGGTTTAATATTGAGTTGGCCCTCTCTTTTGCAGGCGCTATAGCGTTAAAAATAGCGCCTGCACACCTCCCTAAAACAGCTGCTCCATTCACCCCAGTGTGAAAGGCTGGAGCGGTGCGCTGGCAGGGGGCGTCAGAAAAGGACTCTTACAGCTTCAACTCTTCTGGGAAGGCTGTCCACAAAGTCTCCGCTCTAACTCATCCCAAAGGTGTTCTTTCAGGTTGAGATCTGGACTTTGAGCGCTGGTGCGCAGTCATGTTGGAACACAAAGGGGCCATCTCCAAATTGTTCTCACAAAATTGGGAGTATGAAATTGTCCAAAATGTCTTGGTATCCTGAAGCCTTAGGGGTTCCCTTCACTAGAACTAAGGACCAATGGCCAACCCCTGAAAAACAACCCCACACCATATGATAAGAATAGAACTTGGTTTGGGACTTTAAATGAGGTATAAGAAAAACACATGCCTCCATCCCTGATAATGGAAAAAGAGAAAGGGTTGGGACTTTGAATGAGATGCGTGTTGATGCAAACAACAAATATAAATAAATAAAGTTGTATAGAGTGATAACCCGGCTCAAACTTACCAACCAAACAGCAGGCCAAATTCAACTGTCTAACTTTGTATGTTAAAAGCAGAGGATTGGTTGCACACATTTGCAAATATATGGATAAGTTACAGGCCGCGACAAGGCTCTCTGCGTTTCTGTAGTCCTAACTAAACTTTAATAGTTAATAGTTATAGCCTCTTTAAGCCTCTATAATCCCCCCCAGCAGCAGGACTCGGGAGCGCGCCTGCACGTGCGTCCTGTCGGAGAGCGCTTCGCCGGGAGGACACACGAGAAGGAGCCCGAGGAGGGACCCCAGAAGAGTGCAGCAGTCACACATAAAACTCGGATATCACCCAAAAAATAAAAGAGAAACTTTCCATAGTGTGAACCCGATAAGATAGCATTTATTAGATAATTAAAAACACACTTACAATGTAGTAGATAAAAAACAGCAAACAGTAGCCGGCCGGCTTGCGAACGCCCATTCGCTCAGAGGGGCGATGATGTCAGCACATCAAGGGTGCGCTAATTGGCTTGAAAAAGGTTGTCACCCATTTGTGAAACTAGCGGATCAATATTCACTATTGGTTTCTGGCTTCTCCTCCCGGCCAATCTGGACAGGAGACGCGTCTGAAGAAGACAGGGTTTGCCAGGAACGAGAAGCCAGGGTGAGGGGCAAGTGCGAACCTGGGGGGGGGGGGGGGGTTGTGCATGACTATACAGATATCGGGCTTGATCTGGGCACAGAGCAGCTGAACAGGTTGGCTATGCTGCTGTATGATGTAGATGTGAGGCTTCTCGAAGAGGCATTGCTGTTTGCGCAGAAGCTGTCCCCACCCCCTCCAAAAAAAGTTTTGCACCAGCTGCCACTGCTTCTATGAGGGTAGCGCTATATATGCAAAGAGAAAATACGATATACAGAAAAAAAGAAATAAAATGCACAAAAAATGAACCTATTAAAAAAGATATTCAGCAAGATGTAGAGTTTTTTTGTTTCATTATTACATACCTATATTTTTCCTTTTGTAGTTCACCATTCAAGATATTTCCCGTGGGGTGCCGCTGATTCATAGATTGAGGCTGCATGTTCAGTTGCCGACAAAAGCACAAACATGGCACATTATGGTGATTTTACATTTCGTGTTCTATAGCATTGTGCAGTCATTAGGGGTTTAATTGTTAAACACATAAACATTATGGCACCTCTCCATAAATAAAGCAATATCTCATTTATTCTTCCAATGTGCTTTTTATTGCCTTTATGTGCCAGGTTTGAATTATGCATTAATAAGCCTGTGGGACGTAATAGTTTTATGCTTTGAATGGGAGCTGAGCTGTGTATGTACACCATCCACAGACCAATAGTCATACAGGGCCTTTCACTCTCCCAGCGTGACGGCCGCAAAAATTCAGTTTTAATCGCGGGGCATAAGTTCAGACGGTTACAAGCATTTCAATTTTCCCTTACCGTCACCCTGAGCTTTTCCAGATTTTTTTTCCCTTATGAAGGCTTAACACAAGGTGAGAGGCAAACCGCGCACTCGGATATTTACAGCGCTTATTCTTAAGGGCCTCGGTTGGGGTGACTGTCAAAAGTTTAACAGCTCACACAAGGGGAGGAAATGTGTCATGAAATGTATGGATGTTGTTTTCAAGAAATTATTGAAAAAGTAAAAGCTTAAAAAGAAGCAGTCATGGCTGAGCTTGGTCCCAATTTTTTTAATCTATTTATTTCTACATTAGTCTTATTCTGACAGCTTTCTAAAGTGAACCTTCGCTCCCCAAATTCTCTCCAAATTCTCTTTAGCTTCCTACACATCATCCCCTTGCAATATAAAAGGGCAATTTTTATAATGATGAATAATCTTAATTATGAGACACTATATACATTTTTTATAATCTTCATATTTATTTATACTTTATATACTCTTTATGCTTGGTATAATAACGTTTTTTATTATTATTCTCGCTGGCCTTTCGTTTAATATACGGTGGTTGGTTTATAGCAGTGATGGCGAACCTATGGCACGGGTGCTACAGCTGGCACTCCAAGCCCTCTCTGTTGGCATGCCATGGGATTCCCCCAGCCAGGCAATCGATTGCACTGACTCGACAGGACACCGGCTCCCTTCTTTGCATAGGTGCCAGTGACGTCGGCAGGAGGGTGGGCAGCCAGCCATCATGTGTGCTGTTTTAGGGGGGGTGTAAAATTCTTCTTCCACCGTCCTTACTCTGTTTGGCAGCTTATTGCCTCCCCGAATCCCTACACCTCTGATAAGACATTCCTTTCTGCAGGCATGATATTCCAGCTCCCCCTGCTCCAGGACGACTTTGGTTCAGTCTGTCCTAGTGCAGCCTGTGAAAAAGCGGAGGAGGAGGAGCGGTGCTCTGAGCAGATAATCCATGGCCTTGAGGAGCGGTGCAATGGCTTGTAGCTGACCTCCCGGTGGCAGAGATATTGAGGAGGTAGGTGAGTTTAATGGTCAGGTAGGTGAGATTAATAGGTAGGTCAGTGCATGTATCAGGTAGGTCAGTGTATGTTGCACAGTGCATTCTGAGCACAATGCATTCCTGAACCCTGCATTCTGAGCGAATCTGGCATTATCGTACAGTTTTGGCCCCTTGGGGCTCATTCAGTGGGATAATCAGTCACATCCTCTGTACAGAGTAGGTTTAATTCTGTGTTGGCACTTTGAAAGAAATAAGTTGGTTTTGTGTCGAGGTTTGGGCACTCGGGCTCAAAAAGGTTCGCCATCACTGGTTTATAGGCTTCCCATACTCAATATGGAGTTTTTTGCATTTCCGGTTCCTGGTAATCAAAACGAGGCTTGGATATATATAGCAGTGGTTCACTGCAGAGCCCATCCCCATTGAGAACGTCAATCTATGACGAAACGCGTCTGGGACTACGGCGTGCAGTGACGTCATAAGTTCTACACTACGAGGAAGGGCTCCTCTACATGCCGGCCGGCATTTGTTTTATTGTACGATTTTTCACCTCTGTGTGTAAGTAGGTTTTAATCTTTTTATTAAAATAATTGGATGTTACTACACTATGTTGTGGTTTCCTTCATTGCATATAACATATGGATGGGCTGCTTGATACGGCTATTGAGGATTTCCTACGTGACTGTGGTTCCTGGATCCATTCTACTGTGGATTTTGTCTCTGGTTGATGCCTGTCTGTGATCCATGACTAATCCTGTGTTGTGAATTTACCCCCTGGGTTATCCCATTGTGGATTTCGTTCATTGCTGGCACATAATTACCTTTTGGTAAGCCTCAGTCTATGTGGTGGTGGTTCACAAGATTTCAAGAGCACTTGGGTGCTGTTCGTCTCACTTATCAAATTATTGGACATTTAGTTCATATTTAATTATATTTATATATTTACAAGGACTTCACGTGACTGCTGCCTTCTGGGATTTATTTTCCAATATATCTTTGTGGTATATCTTTGTGGTATTTTTTCTTTCCTTATAGTGTCATGAAATGTATGGATGTTATTTTAAAGAAATTATTGAAAAAGTAAAAGCTTAAAAAGAAGCAATCATGGCTGAGCTTGGTCCCGATTTTTTTAATCTATTTATTTCTACATTAGTCTTATTCTGACAGATTTCAAAAGTGAACCTTCGCTCCCCAAACTCTCTTTAGCTTCCTATACATCATCCCCTTGCAATATAAAAGGGCAATTTTTTTTTTTTCAGTTTACATTAGGGTGACCAGACATCCCTGTGCCCAGATTAAGGACACTATCCCCGGACCAAGTCTCTCCCTGGTTTTGTCCCCAGATTGGATTTAATAAGGGGCAGGGGCAATTTCAAGGACAGTCAGTGCAGAATAAAAAAAAAAAATCTGAATTACAAGGGGGTGTATTTTTTCCATTATCTGTGCCCCTTTCTGATGATCATGTGCTGGTCGGAGCGGAGGAAATATTTCTTTAGTTTCGGGTGCCCATCCAGCTCCGCTCGCATGTTCTTCTGCCTTGGCTCAAGTCCCAGCCAGCCGCCTGTCTATTGCCTTGCCTTCCCTTAAGTTATCTTCCTCCGCTCCCCACCCAGTAGTAGCCAGGGCCCGGAGAGTTGACAGGCTGTGAGGAGGGCGGTGACGGGCAGAGAGTCGCTGATTGCCGCCATTACTTGTTAAAATAAATATGCCCCTAGGTTTCATTTTAAAAATCTGGTCACCTTAGTTTACATTATTTTTTTGTTTGGCTCTGCCCCCCTCCACCATTATGGAGGCTCCTGATATATAGCCACCATATACTGCATGAAAGTGCAACAGTGAGAATACACAGCTTCTGTTGGGTGAACCTGGTGGCACGTCATCAGAGGTTGGCTGCAGGGATACCTGCCTCTTAGTGACATCAGAGAAGAAGATGAAAAAAAAGGCATCCAAGAGGCTCTGGGACTTTGATATTAGTTTATCCAAATGAATGAGAGGGCAAAAACATTTGAATAGCCAACTGGCTCAGGTAAAGCTGCTCACAACAGACAAGGCTACCCTCCAGTGGGTACTCCAGGCAGGTTACCAGAAAAAAATTGTGCATGCGTGGAAGGAGCACCAGACCCAAACATAACAGAGTCCAAACTAATTTATTGGTATTGTGCTAAAAGGCAGCCAAAGCGTTTCAGGGGTCAAAGAAACTCCCCCTTCATCGGGGGGTCAGTTAAAAATTTGAAGTTAGAATGGAGTCCAAGTAAGGGTTTCCTGTGTGAATCTGTGTAGGAAAGCTGATTGCAGGTTTTATTAGAATTACTGGCCAGCATACCGAAAAGAAAAGGGAAAAAATGTGAGGGGTTGGATAAGGAAAAACCCCTGTTAGACTTACTGGTAATGGTATTTTTCTTACCGTCATCTTCTTTTCTGCTTCTTATCTTGGTTGCCCATGCAGAAAAGAAGATGACGGTATGGGGCCTGGGCTGTGGCAGCTGATTGGTGGATCACAGCAGGACCACGCTTGATTCCCTGGGCAGGTGAGTATGTTTTTTGGTGAGAAGTTAATGAGTAAGAGGGGAAAAGAAAAAAAAATGTGAAGGGTTGGGTAAGGAAAAACCCCTGTTAGACTTACTGGTAACGGTATTTCCAGGAACCTTCCAGGACAGCTACTTGAGAGATGATTGGCTCCGCCCTCTACAGGAAACACAAATCAGATACAATTTAAAAGGCCCCTCGATTTCCTCTGACCCTCAGTTGTTAGAAGATCAAGTAAACCTCCACCAAAGTGCACTCGGCAGAGGGAAAAAAACAAACACAGAAACTCATTGACAAATGCATGAGAGGAGGACCAGATGCCAGCTTTAGAAATTTCTTCCCATGATGCCCCCGCATCATGACGTGCCCATGACGTGGCCATGGATCTCGTGGAATGAGCCCTAATTCTAGGAGGGGAGCGCCCTGATGCTTTGTAGGCTTCACAAATAGGATTGGAGGACCTCAAGTACGAGCAACGACTGCAAACACTAATGCCGCGTTTTCATCAGACAAACCGATTGTGTGTTGGCCCTATCAGTTTTTTTCCCATCAGTGAAAAAACATAGAATCTGTTTTAAAATTATCTGATGGTTAAAAATCAACGCATGCTCAGAATCAAGTCGACGCATGCTTGGAAGCATTGAACTTCATTTTTCTCAGCATGTCGTTGTGTTTTACGTCACCGCGTTCTGACACGATCGGTTTTTTAACTGATGGTGTGTAGGCAAGACTGATGAAAGTCAGCTTCATCGGATATCTGATGAAAAAATCCATCAGTTCCATCGTTTTCATCGGATGTGTACGTGTGTACAGGGCATTAATCTATTCTCGCTGGAGAAACGACACTTGAGAGTAGGGATGACCCGAACACCCCCCCCCCCCAGTTCGGTTCGCACCAGAACCTTCGAACGGACCGAACGTTCGCGTGAACATTTAGAACCCCATTGACGTCTATGGGACTCGAACGTTCAAATTCAAAAGTGCTAATTTTAAAGCCTAATATGCAAGTTATTGATGTAAAACGTCTTTGAGAACCCGGGTCTTGACCCAGGGAACATGTATCAATGGTAAAAAGTTTAAAAAAACGGTAGTTTTTTTCAGGAGCAGGACTCCTGAAAAAACAACCGTTTTTAAAACTTTTTTTCCATTGATACATGCAAGACCGGGCAAGACCCGGGTTCTCAAAGATGTTTTCACAGGCAAACTATAGACACCCAGCAGGTACAATATTTAAAGGAATTTTTCATTTTTTTATTTAAGCATCATTAAAATCACTGCTCCGGAGCAGTGATTTTAATGATGCTTAAATTAAAAAAAAAAAGAAAAATTCCTTAAAATATTGTACCTGCTGGGTGTCCATAGTATGCCTGTGATAACGTCTTTAAATTGCACAATCACCTGCCTGCCAGTAAATTAAGAAGAACTGATCTAGCTAAACTATACAGTGTATAAATATATGTACAACACCTGGGATGTATATATAGCCTCTAAACACTGTAACATTAACTGACTAGCCTGCCTGCCTGCCTGCTCTATCTACCTGCAAAAAATGACACTCTCTCTATCTCTCTCTGTTCTCTGTTAACTGCCGCAACACACTACACAAGGCCGCCCTGCAGGCAGCATTTTATAGTATGGGGCGTGTACTAAACCCCCTGAGCCATAATTGGCCATAGTCACCCAGGCATTGGCCAATTATGGCTCTCCTAGTTTGCGCGCTGTGATTGGCCAAGCATGCGGGTCATAGTGCATGCTTGGCCAATCAATCGCGCAATGCCGCAGTGAATTATGGGCCGTGATGCGCCATTTAAATTTCGACGAACGGTCGATGTTCGAGTCGAACATACGTTTGAATCGAACATACGTTCGAATCAAACTGTAACGGCTACGCCGTCACCATGAATAGGAGATGAATGGTAATTATTTATTCTGGAGGATACTCAGATTAAACCACCTGGTTGCTCTATGATGTTAAACAGAGCTCATGGGGTTATTTCATCACAACCTCCTGCGATATATCTCCTATTGATGGTGTGGTGCATCTACCATAGGTTATTTGAGAATCCTGGTAATACGTCTCAGTCTCTACAAACATATGGTATCAGGCAATCAAGAACATATCATAGTATGCAATCCAGGATGAACAGTATTCTGAGTATACAGACTTGATACAGTTAGCTGTGGGTACTTGCGGTTTAGATGTGACCAGGTGTGCAGTTCCTTCCTGGAGAGTGATTAGTAGCAGGTGCAGGATGCCTCTATGGTTCTGTAGATTGTCAGCTCTGTGGTCAAGCAGCAAGTCATAGGTAGTAGCTGGATCCTTGGTGTAGTACTTGGTCGTGTGAACCTGGTGATCTCCTGTACTAGGTGAGGATCTGTGGGACTCTGGAGGGGGTCTTGGGTCTCAGATGGCGGCGAGCGTCAACCTCAATAACCAGACACTGAGCCGCCATGAGAAGAGGTTTAAATAGCCGGCCTGTCGCGGGACACACGCTGGGCGCGCTTCCGCGTTCCAGCGTGGAGCGCAGGATTCGACGGCGTGTCGGAAATGATGGAATCAGGATGCTGGACGGGGCGCAGGATTCGACGGCACGTCGAAAGTGTCGATGTCAGGGTGCTGAATAGAGCGCAGCTGTCTAAGGATGATACAGCTGCGCTCGTTCTGTACAAGGTAACACCGATGGTGTTACACAAACGCGAAGCTCATTCCTACTTGAGAGGAGATAGGAAAGGATGGACATCTCTGATATACATAGTTTTATTGGCCCAAGGTGGACCAATATAACTATGTATGAAATATCCATACCTGGAATTCTATTTAAGCTGAAATAAACACAGATTTGCCCCAATGCTTTCTTGCCATTTCACATTTCTGCTTCCCATTTTAGATTTTTGAAGAAATATGGAAAATATGCCAGGTTTTCAAAGCTTAACGCAAATCATTTGAATATGGAAATTTTCAGGCGCTCTTTAGAAGCATTTTGTCAAGTTGTTAGACACTAAATTAGAGCCATCTCTATATTATACAGCTGACTATTACCAGTTAATAGCCGCAGGTATGCAGAATAATGACAAAGCCCTGGAGGGTTTTTTGCATAAGTGTCGGCTGCAGGAATATATGTTTTTCTCATTATAATTTCTCACCTCTTTTAAAGATAGACCGTTGTAATACCCCAATGTGAGCCACCGTGTGTGTAGATAGGCAGCACAGACATTGTGCACATTTTTTTTTTGTTTGTTTTTTGTATTCTCCTGTGCACTCTGGGCATTCCAGTTTTACTCAAGGTGACAACTCACTTTTTGTAACCACTTAAAGTGGATGTAAACCCCCATTTTTTATTTTTTTTTATTTGTCACTGTAGAGTATAAGATTTCCTATCGTCTGTGCCCAGTCTTGCCACACAGAGTTAATCCAGAGCTGAGTAATCCCATTTTATTGTTCAGTGAAAATTAACAGACTTCCAGATAAAAACATGTCGAAATAAAAAGTCAGTTTCTCTCTTCTTGCTTTGAGTGACAGGTTATTTACATATCTAGCTTGGACATGTTTATCTTATGTTATGTTATGTTTATCATAACATGAGGTGATCCAAAGTTCATTGTTTATTACCAGGATGTGTTATGTGGGGGAGGGGTGGATTTCTCACTTTTTATACTTTGGATCTCACCTCATATTATGATTAACATAACATATGATAAACATGTCCAAGCCAGATATGTAAATAACCTGTCACTCAAAGCAAGAAGAGAGAAACAGACTTTTTATTTAGACAGGTTTTTATCTGGAAGTCTATTAATTTTCACTGAACAATAAGAGGATTGCTCAGAGCTGGATTAACTCTGTGTGGCAAGACTGGGCACAGATGATAGGAAATCGTATACTCTACATTGTGACATAAAAAAAAATTGGGTTTACATCCACTTTAAGAACCAGGCCTATTTTTCAAACGTGTTGTTTACAAGTTAAAATCATTTTTTTTTTGCTAGAAATTTACTTAGAACCTCTAAACATTATATACAGTTGAAACTCCAAAAATTTGAATATCGTGCAAAAGTTCATTTATTTCACTGATGCAACTTAAAAGGTGAAACTAATATATGAGAGACTCATTACATGCAAAGCAATATAGTTCAAGCCGTGATTTGTCATAATTGTGATGATTGTGGCTTACAGCTCATGAAAACCCCAAATCCACAATCTCAGAATATTAGAATATTACATGCAATCAATAAAACAAGGATTGTACATAGAACAATATGGGACTTCTGAAAAGTAGAAGCATGCATATGTACTCAGTACTTGGTTTGGGCCCCTCAATGCGGCGTGGCATGGAGGCGATCAGCCTGTGGCACTGCTGAGGTGTTATGGAAGACCAAGATGTTTCAATAGCGGCCTTCAGCTCTTCTGCATTGTTGGGTCTCATGTCTCTCATCTTTCTCTTGGCAATGCCCCGTAGATTATCTATGGGGTTCAGGTCAGGCGAGTTTGCCAACCAATTAAGCACAGTAATCCCACGGTCATTGAACCAGGTTTTGGTGCTTTTGGCAGTGTGGGGGAGGTGCCAAGTCCTGCTGGAAAATGAAGTCGGCATCCCCATAGAGCTTGTCTGCGGAAGGAACCATGAAGTGCTCCAAAATCTCCTGGTAGACGGCTGCGGTGACCCCAGACTTAATGAAACACAGTGGACCAACACCAGCAGATGACACGGCTCCCCAAATAATCAGACTGTGGAAACTTCACGCTGGACTTCAATTATCTTGCAGTGTGGCCTCTCCAATCTTCCTCTATACTCCGGCTCCTTGGTTTCTCATCAGAATAGAGGACTTTGGACCCCTGAGCAACCAACCAGGTGTGTTTTTCTTCAGCCCAGGTAAGACGCTTCTGACGTTGTTTGTTGTTCAGGAGGACTGACAAGAGGAATACGACATTTGAAGCCCATGTCCAGGATCCGTCTGTGTGTGGTGCTCTTGATGCTCTGACTCCAGCCTCAGTCCACTCCTTGTGAAAGTCCCCAACACTTTTGAATGGCCTTTTCCTGACAATCCTCTCCAGGCTGTGCTCATCCCGGCTGCTTGTGCACCTTTGTCTTCCACACTTTTCCCTTCCACATAACTTTCTATTAATGGGCTTTGATACAGCACTTTGGGACATCCAAATTCTTTTGCATTTTGAGGTTTTCCCTCCTTATGGAGGGTGTCAATGATGGTTTTCTGTACAACTGTCAGGTCAGCAGTGTTTCCCATGATTGTGATTCCTACTGAACCAAACTGAGAGACCATTTAAAGGTTCATGAACCCTTTGCAGGAGTTATGGCTTAATTAGCTGATTAGAGGGGGACACTTTGAGCCTCGAATATTGCACCTTTTCACAATATAACAATTTTCTGAGATTTGGATTTGGAGTTTTCATGAGCTGTAAGCCATAATCATCACAATTATGACGAATCATGGCTTGAACTATCTTGCTTTGCATGTAATGAGCCTCTCTCATATTTTAGTTTCACATTTTAAGTTGCATTAGTGAAATAAACAAACTTTTGCAAGATATTCACATTTTTTGAGTTTCACCAGTATATATTTTTCAAAAACCGATCGAGTCCAACGCAGTGACATAAAACACAATGACGTGCTGAAAAAACGAAGTTCAATGCTTCTAAGCATGCGCCGACTTGATTCTGAGCATGTGCAGGTTTTGAACCGATGCTTTTGCGTACTAACCATCGGTTTTGACCAATCGGTAGGCCTCCATCGGTCCGATTTTAAAGCAAGTTCTACATTTTTGGACTGAAGGACAACAGACTGATGAGGCGTACACACGGTTGGTTTGGACCAATGAATCTGAACTTCAGTCCGTTTTCATCGGTTTGGACCGATCATGTGTACACGGCCTGAGATGTATGAATCACCTTACTTTTTAACCACTTAAGGACCGCCTCCTGCAGATTTACGTCGGCAGAATGGCACGGCTGGGCACATCAACGTATATATACGTTGGTTTTAGTACCCAGCCGTGGGTCGCGGGCGCGCGCCCGCGGGCGCGCGCCCGCGACCCGGTCCGAAGCTCCAGGACCGGGACCACGGGATTCGCGGACCCGATCGCCGCTGCAGTGCGGCGATCCGTCCCTGGAGCGGAAGAACGGGGAGAGCCGTGTGTACACACGGCTTCCCCGTGCTTCTCTGTGGCCGGAGCATCGATCGCGTCATCCCTGTAATAGGGGGACGCGATCGATGACGTCACACCTACAGCCACACCCCCCTACAGTAGTAAACACACACATTAGGTACACATTCCCTACAGCGCCCCCTGTGGTTAACTCCCAAACTGCAACTGTCATTTCCACAGTAAACAATGCAATTTAAATGCATTTTTTGCTGTGAAAATGACAATTGTCCCAAAAATGTGTAAAAATTGTCCGAAGTGTCCGCCATATTGTCACAGTCACGAAAAAAATCGCTGATCGCCGATATTAGTAGTAAAAAAAAAAATAATTAATAAAAATGCAATAAAACTATCCCTTATTTTGTAAACGCTATAAATTTTGCGAAAACCAACCGATAAACGCTTATTGCGATTTTTTTTACCAAAAATATGTAGAAGAATACGTATCGGCCTAAACTGAGGAAAAAAAATATTTTTTTATATATTTTTGGGGGATATTTATTATAGCAAAAAGTAAAAAATATTGAATTTTTTTTTAAATTGTCGCTCTATTTTTGTTTATAGCGCAAAAAATAAAAACCGCAGAGGTGATCAAATACCACCAAAAGAAAGCTCTATTTGTGGGGAAAAAAGGACACAAATTTTGTTTGGGAGCCACGTCGCACGACCGCGCAATTGTCTGTTAAAGCGACGCAGTGCCGAATCGCAAAAACCCCTTGGGTCATTTGCCAGCGTATTGGTCCGGGTCTTAAGTGGTTAATGAAGGTTTTGCCGTGATTTGGACCGATTTTTCTACGAATTTTAAAGAAATTCAGCCGTTTCCTCTAAACTAATTGTACCATACCAAACAAAGCAAAGCACTTTTCATCCCTTCTACCATTCATTATTAAACGCGTTAGCAGAGCGGCATCATCTGTAAGCAATATGATCCATTTACTTTCCGTTTGAACATAAAAATGAACACATTTCACTGGCCTCCATAACTTCACCAGAGAAACATTCCGCTAAAAAGTCAAATGAATATTTTACACGGCATAAACAAAATTGCTGTAGCCCTTCTATGAATATTTTAACGGTGGAAGTAAGTTCCAAGTTCGTTTAACATCAATAATATCGTTCCTCATTTAGAATGAATATGTATTATATGTCCTTCAGATGTATAATTGAACAGTCTGACCCCGAAAACTGCAGGTTAAATAGTTATTACAGAATATATTATTACAAGCCACTTCTCTGCAGAGTCATGGGGGTGAACTCCAGCGTCCAAACATCACCAGGATTTGACTGGAAAGCAGAATGCAAAAAAAATATGGATTTGTAGATTTGTGGTGTCCCAGAATATATCAGGATATTTATAATGCCAAGCTGCTGAGATTATTAAATACAATCATTTAACCACTTGATCACCAGAAGGTTTTGCCTTCTTCATGATCAGGGCATTTTTTGCAGTTCAGCACTGCGCTACTTTATCTGGCAATTGCTCAATCATGAAATCTCTGTCTACCGATCGGTCCGCTTATCCCATCTAGGCTGCGGCATTGGGCAGTGGCAGGGATCAGGCCGCACTGGACATCAAGGAGCGACAGGGATAGGGGCATCGGCAGACATGATGTTCAGCACTGCCTGATCACCGCTGTTGTCCGTTACTGGACATCAAGGATCAAGGTGGTCAGGGCATTGGCTGACATCATGCTGCAATCCCAGCTGTTCCTTGATGTCCCGAGCTGCCCGATCCCCATCGCTGAACATCTAGGAGCTTCGGGGATCAGGCATTGGCGGACATTAGGCTGCAATCCCAGCCACTCCTTGGTGTCCAGAGCTGCCCGATGGCCATTGCTGGACATCAAGGACACCTGGGGATCAGGCATCAGAGGACATCAGGCTGCAATCCCAGTCACTCCTTGATGACAAGAGCTGCCCGATCACAACTGCTGCCCGATGCCCGTCGCTAGACATCAAGGAGCGGCGGGGATCAGGCATTGGCGGACATTAGGCTGCAATCCCAGCCACTCCTTGATGTCCAGAGCTGCTCAATCCCTGCCGCTGCCCGTTGCCCACTGCTAGACATCAAGGTGCGGCGGGTATCAGGCATCAGTGTACATCAGGCTGCAATCCCAGCCTCTCCTTGGTGTCCAGAGCTCCCCGATGGTCATTGCTGGACATCAAGGAGAGCTGGGGATCAGGCATCAGAGGACATCAGGCTGCAATCCCAGTCACTCCTTGATGACAAGAGATGCCCGATCACAACCGCTGCCCGATGCCCGTTGCTAGACATCAAGGAGCGGCGGGGATCAGGCATTGGCGGACATTAGGCTGCAATCCCAGCCACTCCTTGATGTCCAGAGCTGCTCAATCCCTGCTGCTGCCCGTTGCCCATTGCTGGACATGAAGGTTGCGGCGGGTATCGGGCATCAGTGTACATCAGGCTGCAATCCCAGCCTCTCCTTGGTGTCCAGAGCTGCCCGATGGCAATTGCTGGACATCAAGGAGAGCTGGGGATCAGGCATCAGAGGACATCAGGCTGCAATCCCAGTCACTCCTTGATGACAAGAGCTGCCCGATCACAACCGCTGCCCGATGCCCGTCGCTAGACATCAAGGAGCGGCGGGGATCGGAGCATTGGCGAACAACAGACTGCGGTGGGCATCGGGGAGCAACTCCTGTGTCTTCTCCCTCCTTCTTGCTTCCGCTGTGCGTATCCTCCCCTTCTCCTAAGCCTCCAAGAAAATTGCCTGTCCTTTCAGCCAATCAGATAAAGGGTATCAGACCAGCTTTCCGATTGGCCAGGAGGAGGATCATTGTTGCAACAGCAACTCATTCGCTGTTGTAACACCTGGGTGGGCTCGTAGCGCAGTGCCCACTACTATGATTTCCAGCACCTCCCACAGGTATGATATACAGTACATAACAAAAAAGTGTGAAACAACTGAAAATATGTCATATTCTAGGTTCTTCAAAGTAGCCACCTTTTGCAGCAGACACATCTGCTAGGAAATCACTGCTAAAGAAAGGCAACAAGCAGAAGAGACTTGTTTGGGCTAAAGAACACAAGGAATGGACATTAGACCAGTGGAAATCTGTGCTTTGGTCTAATGAGTCCAAACTTGAGATCTTTGGTTCCAACCACCGTGTCTTTGTACGAGGCAGAAAAGGTGAACGGATGGACTCTACATGCCTGGTTCCCACTGTGAAGCATGGAGGAGGAGGTGTGATGGTGTGGGGGTGCTTTGCTGGTGACACTGTTGGGGATTTATTCAGAAGGCATACTGAACCAGCATGGCTACCACAGCATCTTGCAGCGGCATGCTATTCCATCCGGTTTGCGTTTAGTTGGACCATCATTTATTTTTCAACAGGACAATGACCCCAAACACACCTCCAGGCTGTGTAAGGGCTATTTGACCAAGAAGGAGAGTGATGGGGTGCCCTGGCCTCCACAGTCACCGGACCTGAACCCAATCGAGATGGTTTGGGGTGAGCTGGACCGCAGAGTGAAGGCAAAAGGGCCAACAAGTGCTAAGCATCTCTGGGAACTCCTTCAAGACTGTTGGAAGACCATTTCAGGTGACTACCTCTTGAAGCTCATCAAGTGTAGTGTTGCTCACGAATATTCGTATTGCGAATATTCGGCTCGAATATGGCATATTCGAGTATTCGCGATATATTCCGAATTTCGCGGTGAATATTCGCTATTTCGAATATTCGTATTTTTTCATTTTTTTTTTAGAACAGATCACATCCTAGAGATCCCCATTGACGTCTAAAAGCATTGCTGGTATGATTAGAGACCTTGGGCCGAGTAGCTGCAGTGATCATTTTATATTGCCGAAAAATCGCAATGCGATTATTCGGCAATAGCGATATCGCGCGATTATTTTCGAGAAATTCGCAATATTGTTTTTAGCTAAAATAACACATATATTCGATTTCAGAGTGTTACTGTCGAAATTCCCCAATCAATTTCTCATTCGCATTCTTGCGAAATTACGATAAAATATCAAGAATATTCTGAGCCAATCAGAGTGCTCCTTCCGCATTTGCCGAATATTCGCAATTATTTTGTATTGTAATATATCAAGAATATTCTGAGCCAATCAGAGTGCTCCTTCCGCATTTGCCGAATATTCGCAATTATTTTGTATTGTAATATATCAAGAATATTCTGAGCCAATCAGAGTGCTCCTTCCGCATTTGCCGAATATTCGCAATTATTTTGTATTGTAATATATCAAGAATATTCTGAGCCAATCAGAGTGCTCCTTCCGCATTTGCCGAATATTCGCAATTATTTTGTATTGTAATATATCACGAATATTCTGAGCCAATCAGAGTGCTCCTTCCGCATTTGCCGAATATTCGCAATTATTTTGTATTGTAATATATCACGAATATTCTGAGCCAATCAGAGTGCTCCATTCCGCATTTCTCGAAATTTCGCAATTATTTGGTATTATAAAATATCACGAATAATCTGAGCCAATCAGAGTGCTCCATTCCGCATTTCTCGAAATTTCGCATTCGCATTCGCAATAGCGAAAATTCGCAATCATTTCATTTCCAAAAAATATCACGAATATTCGTATTTAGCGAATATATCTCGAATATTCGACTATATATTCGAGATATATCGCAAAATCGAATATGGCATATTCTGCTCAACACTAATCAAGAGAATGCCAAGAGTGTGTAAAGCAGTAATCAAAGCAAAAGGTGGCTACTTTGAAGAACCTAGAATATGACATATTTTCTGTTGTTATACACTTTTTTGTTATGTACATAATTCCACATGTGTTAATTCATAGTTTTGATGCCTTAAGTGTCACTCTACAATTTTCATAGTCATGAAAATAAAGAAAACTCTTTGAATGAGAAGGTGTGTCCAAACTTTTGGTCTGCACTGTATATATATATATATTGTTGTTACGTTTGCATCACAATAAAAAGTGTATAAAGTCTATTGTCTTTCTTTCTAAAACAGCCACAGCCAGTGTAGAAAAACATGTTCCCTGCCAGCATGCTGTAGAGACAGATCATTTTACTCAGACCTCCTCAGAAAGACCACTGCTTCCCTCCTCCTAAGCCTGTCCTTTCAGCCAATCGGATAAAGGATCAAAGGTACTTCTCTACAGTATGCTGGCAAGTGAGAAACAATTCTGCTGAAGTTGTAGGTGCTTTCTAAAGAAAACTAACTGTAAGGCCTCGTACACACGACCGTTTTCCTCGACAGAATCCATGAAGAAACTTGGTGGCAGAGCTGTTTTGTCGAGGAAACGTTTGTGTGTATGTTTTTCATCGAGAAAACTGTTGAGGAACTTGACGAGAAAAAAAGAGAACAAGTTCTCTTTTTCTCGTTGGGAGTCTCAATTTCCTCGTCGTCTTTACGAGCAGTAACATGAGATTAGCAAAAGCAGCCCCAAGGGTTGTGGCAGTGGAATCAAACTTCCCCTTTATAGTGCCGTCGTACGTGTTGTACGTCACCGCGTTTGAGAACAACGAGATTTTGTCTTGACAGTGTGTACGCAAAGACAGCTTGTCAAGTTTCTCGACAAGCCTGACAAGGAACTTGATGAGGAAAACGATGTGTCTGAAATGACAAGTTCCTCGGTTGTGTGTACGAGGCCTAAGACTTTGGGCACCAGTTCACAAAAAAGGATATCGGAGAACTGGAGAAAGTGCAGAGAAGGGCAACCAAACTGATAAGAGGCATGGAGGAGCTCAGCTATGAGGGAAGATTAGAGGAACTGAATTTATTCACTCTTGAGAAGAGGAGATTAAGGGGGGATATTATCAACCTGTACAAATATATAAGGGGTCCATATAGTAAACTTGGTGTTGAGTTATTCACTTTAACCACTTCAGCCCCGGAAGGATTTACCCCCTTAGTGACCAGGCCATTTTTTGTGTACACACGATCGGATAATCCAACGGATCACCTTTGTTGGACAATTTGAGAGCATGGCCATCCAATATTTGTTGTTGGAAATTCCGACAACAGTTGTCCAATGGAGCATACAGATGGTCGGATTATCCAACAAAACCCATCCATCACACAATTGTTGTCGGAATGTATGTGTGTACTGGCTTTAATAGTGTATATGGGGTCATAATATGTAACTTTGCACACCTTTTATTTTGATGCACCCAAAATGTTTGTAGCTGATTTAAACCTGAAGATACATAGGGCTTCAACCCTCCTAGTGGTATTCCCGAGTCTGGCTCGGGGTGGAATTTGGTGGAAGCACCAAAAGCGGTAACCCCAAGCCAGACTCGGGATCGCCTTGCAGCAGCCACAGGCAGGGTTTACTTACCTTGTCCCTGGATCCTGCGATGCCGCCGCACTGTGTGATCGAGCTGTGTCCTCGCTCGATTCACAGTGCCTGTGTGCCGCCAAGCTCCGTTCCCTGCGACGTTACGACGCTCGGGGGCGGAGAACGACGCCAAATTCAAAAAAGTTAATAAACACAATACATACAGTATACTGTAATCTTATAGAATACAGTACTGTATGTAAAAAATACACATCCCCTTTGTCCCTAGTGGTCTGCCCAGTGCACTACATGTTCTTTTATAAAATAAAAACTGCCTGCAAACTGGAGATTGTCCATAGCAACCAAAAGTGTCCCTTTATGTCAAAAGTGATTTTAGAGCAGCTAGAAAACAGCGATAATAAATTATAATCACTTGCAGAATTGAGCGATAGCGATTTGTGGGGAAATTAGTCACAAAAAAATAAAAGTAATGACAGCGACAATTCTGCAACTGAGCAAATTTCTGTGATTTTGAGTTGATTACATTATTAAATTATTTTTATTATAATTACATTGTTATTTGTTATAATTATTTATTATATTATAATTTATGATTTTGTTTTTCAAACTTTTTCATACCCGAGATGTCTACTAGACTCTTGTTCGGACAGATTTAATCACTTAAGGACCCCTTCACGCCGATATACGTTGGCAGAATGGCACGGCTGGGCACATCCATGTACTTGTACGTGGCCCTTTAAGCCCTGCCGTGGGGTCGCGCACGCGCCGCGGGCACGTGCACGCTACCCAGTCCGAAGCTCCGGGACCGCAGGACTCGCGGACCCGATCGCCGCTAGAGTCCGGCGATCAGTCCCCAGGGCTGAAGAATGGGGAGAGCCGTGTGTAAACACGGCTTCCCCATTCTTCACTGTGGCGCCCGCATTGATTGTGTGTTCCCTTACATAGGGAATCACAATCAATGACGTCACACCTACATCCACACCCCCCTACAGTTAGCAACACAAATTAGGTCACACATAACTCCTTCAGCGCCCCCTTGTGGTTAACTCCCAAACTGCAATTGCTATTTTAACAATAAACAATGCTTTTTAAATGCATTTTTTGCTGTAAAAATGACAATGGTCCCAAAAATGTGTCAAAATTATCCAAAGTGTCCGCCATAACGAAAAAAAAATCACTGATTGCCGCCATTAGTAGTAAAAAAAAAATTAATAAATATGCAATAAAACTATCCCCTATTTTGTAAACGCTATAAATTTTGTGCAAACAAACCGATAAACGCTTATTGCAATTTTTTTTTACCAAAAATATGTAGAAGAATACGTATCAGCCTAAACTGAGGGAAAAAAAAATTTTTTTATATTTTTTTGGACGATATTTATTATAGCAAAAAGTAAAAAATATTGCATTTCTTTCAAAATTGTTGCTCTATTTGTGTTTATATCGCAAAAAATAAAAACCGCAGAGGTGATCAAATACCACCAAAAGAAAGCTCTATTTGTGGGGAAAAAAGGACGCCAATTTTGTTTGGGAGCCACGTCGCAAAACCTGGCCGGGTCCTTTAGCTGCCTAAAGGTCCAGGTCTTAAGTGGTTAAGTGAGTTATTTCTAATGCCGCGTACACACAATCACTTCTTGTGATTAAAAAAAACGACGTTTTATGTGACGAAACAAAACTACGTTTTCCAAACTTCATTTTCCAAAACGACGTTGCATACACACCATCGTTTTTCCAAAATGCTCTAGCAAAGCGCGGTGACGTACACCACGTTCGACGGCACTCTGTTCCATTGAAGCTCCGTCTCATAACTTGCTTCTGAGCATGTGTGGGTTTAAAAACGTCGTTTTCAATGTTGTTTTGCCCACACACCATCACTTTTTATCACCAAAAAAATGACATTTTGAAAAATGACACAAAAAAAATGTTCGAATTTTTTTTTGGTCGTTTTTTTTAAGACATAAAACAACGTTTTGCCCACACACGATCATTTTAACCACTTAAGACCCGGACCAAAATGTAGGTAAAGGACCTTGCCCCTTTTTGCGATTCGGCACTGCGTCGTTTTAACTGACAATTGCGCGGCTCCCAAACAAAATTGGCGTCCTTTTTTCCCCACAAATAGAGCTTTCTTTTGGTGGCATTTGATCACCTCTGCGGTTTTTATTTTTTGCGCTATAAACAAAAATAGAGCAACAATTTTAAAAAAAAATCAATATTTTTTACTTTTTGCTATAATAAATATCCCCCAAAAATATACAAAAAAACATTTTTTTTCCTCAGTTTAGGCCGATACGTATTCTTGGTAAAATAAATCGCAATAAGCGTTTATCGGTTGGTTTTCGCAAAATTTATAGCGTTTACAAAATAAGGGATAGTTTTATTGCATTTTTATAAAAAAAAATTTTTTACTACTAATAGCGGCGATCAGCGATTTTTTTCATGACTGCGACAATATGGCGGACACTTCGGACAATTTTGACACATTTTTGGGACAATTGTAATTTTCACAGCAAAAAATGCATTTAAATTGCATTGTTTACTGTGGAAATGACAGTTGCAGTTTGGGAGTTAACCACAGGTGGCGCTGTAGGGGATGTGTGACCTAATCTGTGTGTTTACAACTGTAGGGGGGTGTGGCTGTAGGTGTGACATCTTCGATCGCGTCCCCCTATTACAGGGATGACGCGATCGATGCTACGGCCACAGAGAAGCACGGGGAAGTTGTGTGTACACACGGCTCTCCCCGTTCTTCCGCTCCAGGGACGGATCGCCGCACTCCAGCGGCGATCGGGTCCGCGAATCCCGCGGTCCCGGTCCTGGAGCTTCGGACCGGGTCGCGGGCGTGCGCCCGCGGGCGCGCACCCGCGACCCACGGTTGGGTACTAAAATCAACGTATATATACGTTGATGTGCCCAGCCGTGCCATTCTGCCGACGTAAATGTGCAGTAGGCGGTCCTTAAGTGGTTAAATGACGTTTTTGAAAACGTCATTTTTTTTCATCACAAAAAGTGATCGTGTGTACGCGGCATAAGAATTACAGGCCTACAATGTATTTCCATGCAAAATAATGGTACCGCTTTCAGCGCCTAAAATCTGAAATAATCATACCGCCAGGGAGGTTAAAACTGTAAGAATATTGCTGAAGGTCCGTGTTCTGCTGCATTAAACCGTAGTATTAGAGCAGAGAAAAATTGCATTTATTTACACACGGCAAAAATTAAGTTATTTTATAAATAAGACATTTCAAAGCGTCTGAAGGATTCCATCTCAGCGGCTGGCTGCGTGCGCGGAATCCCAATGACATTTCCCCTACCGTGTGCAACCTATAGCTTCCATAACTGCTTTATTACACGCCGGACATATTTATGTGAGTCCCCGGCGAAGTGAAAAATATTAAATAAACCTGCGGGGTGTAAAGCGACAAGTGTCCGGGTCACGTAGGCTATGAAGTGCTAATCCTGAGACTGTCCTCTCATGCTTGAAAGAGATCTGACATCACTCAGCCAGGCTGAAAAGTCACTTTTGGTCGGAGGGACATGAAGGTGGCTTTTGCCGGGAAGCATCTTGAGCCGGTGTGTACGGTTCATGGATTTCTGGACTGGCACAAGAGACGTTTATATAATGCCTGTACTGTGCAAATGAAGATACCCTTTGTATAATAATATACACCACCGACATGTGGACCTTTTTAGATAAAGTTTTTTTTATTTTATTTGTAGGGCTTGGCTCACAATCCCGCCATTAACCACTTGCCGGCGAGGCTTTTTCTGGGCCTTTTTGATTTTGTTTTAAATCAGTATTTTTTGCTAGAATATTACTAATGACCCCGAAAATATTATCATTTTTTTTAGGGAGTAAAATGGTGATCATTGAATTTTTTTTGCAAAGGCAATTGTTTTGGAAAAAATACACTTTAACCGATGCCCGTCCGTGCTATAGCTGAATGACGGCTACAGACCTACATTGCCAGGATGCCGTCAATAGACGTCCTCCCCTTTGCACGCTTCCCAGGTTCCCCTGCAGGGCACGCGCTGTGACCACTGAGTCAATGGGACTCGGGTGATCACGGATCTAAGTAAGGGAGTGATCCCGCCCCTTACCACATGATCGGCTGTCAGCCAATGAAAGCTAATCACATGATGTAAACAGAAGATCGGTAATCGTGTTTTACCGTCTTCTGCCTAAGGGACATCGGTCCCGAAGAGGAAGAGGCACAGCCACTTCATCTGTGCCCACCAGTGCCGCCTGCCAGTGCCACCAATCTGTGCCCACCAGTGTAAATCAGTAACACCTATCAATGCCCAGTGCCCACAAGTGCCACTTATCAATGCCCACCAGTGGTGCCAATCAATGCCTCATCAGTGCCACCCAGCAATGCTGCTGTCATGGATCATGAGATATTAAAGTGTTTCTACGTGAAATCCTAATTCATGTATTGCAGAAGATGAGACATTGTGGAGTACATATTGCAAGAGATACTGGAAGTGGCTTAATTTGTCCTGACTAGGTCACTAGGACAATGACCCTTCAATGCTTGGCTCCGAAATAAGTGAAATAAGTGGAGCCGGGCTTGTGAGAGACATTTTATTGTCCAGTGTGTAGAGGTGTTAATTGTTGTTCTTATTGCTTCATTGTAGTATCTACCCCCTGGGGGCTTCTGTCTCAACACACATATTCAGGCTATTCAAGCTTTGGGACCAATCTCTGCTGAGACATTTTCAAGTCCTCATTTGCATGGAAGGTGGACCTGAGGGGGAACTGATGGGACTGTAAAAAGGACCAATAAGAAAGCGGTTGTTGGGGGCGGGATGTTCCAAATCCTGTATAAAAGTGTGCTGTGTACTTTCAATAAAGTGTGTCCTGTTTACATTCAGCATTAAGCCTTGGCTCATGTATGGATTATTCGGCGATTCACCGTCACAGCTGCCTATCAGTGTCACCTACCAGTGCCCATCACTGTCTATCACTGCCACCCATAAGTCCCCATCGGTGCCAGCTATCAGTGCCACCTATAAGTGCCCTTCCGTGACACCTATCAATGCCCCTCAGTGACACCCATCAGTGCCACCTCTCAGTGCCACCTCACCAGTGTCCATCAGTGCCATCTATCAGTGCCACCTATCAGTGCCCACAGGTGCCACCTCACCAGTGTCCATCAGTGCCACCTTATCAGTGCCCATCAGTGCCGCTTCATCAGTGCCACCTCATCAGTGTCCATCAGTGCCGCCTCATCAGTGTCCATCAGTGCTGCCTTATTAGTGCCGCCTTATCAGTGCAGCTACATCAGCGTACATCAATGAAGGAGAAAAACCTGTTTTCACCTGTTTTAAAAAACAATTAACAAAATATAAAACCGTATTGTATTTTATTTTTGAAATGTGGGTCTTTTTTCATTGCTTTTATTTAAAAAAAAACAGAGGTGATCAAATACCACCAAAAGAAAGCTCTATTATGGGATTTTTTTTTTATATAAAAATGTAATTTGGGTTTGCGATACATACTAGTCCATTATGCTTTTACTTTGCAGGGAAATAAAGGGGAAGTAAAACCCATAAGGGTTTTCTTCCACTGTAAGGTCCGGTAAACATGAAAAGATGCATACAAATACAATGCATTTCTATATCCCATCAGCAGATGAGGTTTTGGGCTTTTTTTCTATTTCTATTTACCTCCTGTTCGTATGGAGCTCAGTAGCTCATGCTGAAGGCAATAGACACAAGTCATTGACTCAGAACAGTATTGGGGTTTATTTACTAAAACTGGAGAGTGCAAAATCTGGTGCAGCTCTGCATAGAAACCAATCAGCTTCCAAGTTTTTTGTCGAAGTTTTATTGAACAAGCTGAAGTTAGAAGCTGATTGGCTACCAATGCATGCAGAGCTGCACCAGATTTTGCACTCTCTGGTTTTAGTAAATAAACCCCATTGAGTCTAGGAATACTGTGCACTTTAAACAGTAATTGTCCTCCTTTCTGAGAGCTGTAGTTATATAACATGGATGGTGCTAAGACTCAATTGTAGACAGATCACTCCAACAGCACATCATTCCTTCAATTGATCGTGGAGTTTAGATAGAAGTAGATGATGTGCTGATGATATATGCTGCTGCCTATGGTTCAGAGTCGTGACCCCTGTCATCCCATCACCTTTGGCTCTGTTTGCAGATTCAATTAGAAAGAGCAAGCCTGAGGGTAAGCAGCTTCTGCTCTGCTATCTCTTTAGAAAACAAATAGCGCTCTGGGAGCATAAAGACAGGCAAGTGAGCTGCCTAGTGGTTGTATAAAAGAACATTCTTTCTAAATAGTTGCTATGAGATACAGTCAGTGGCGGTTTGTCTATAGAGGGCGCTGGAGCACCGCCCCCTCTGGCTCTCGCACCGCCACTTAGTCTAATAACATCGATTCATGCATTGCATGAATCAATGTTTTTGTCGCCGCTGCTGCTGGTCTATTCAGATAGCCGGACCTTGAGCGCCGGCCTCCTGAATAACGGCAGCTGGTTGGCTGTACAGTAGTGTCTATCAGAGCCAGCGGCTCTGATAGGCTTTCAGAGTACAGCCCTCAGCATCCTGAAAGCTCATCCAGGGAACGTACGGGGAGTGTGTTCTTTGGATAAGACTGACAGGCCACTCAGCCAATCAGGTTGACCGGTTCTGGCTACCGGTAACCTGATTGGCTGAAGCGTCATCGAGGGTGGGAGAAGACATCGAGGGACGTGGATGGCTGACTCCAGTAAAAGTAAGTGCCGGGCGGGAGGAGGGGCATTTTACAGGGCACAGTGGCAACGAAGGGCACATTGACATCAATGGGCACAGTGGTGACAGTAGGCACAGTGGGGACAATGGGCACAGTGGGGACAATTGGCACAGCTGCATGAATGGGCACAGTGGCGACAATTAAAGGGCACAGTGACATCAATGGGCACAGTGGCGACAATGAGCACAGTGGCGACAATTAAAGGGCACAGTGGTGACAATTGGCACAGTGGCGACAATTGGTGGCACAGTGGCTGTGTTTGATGGCATTACACAGTGGCTGCGTTTGATGGCATGGCACAGTGGTGACAATTGATGGTACAGTGGCTACGCTTGATGGTATGTCACAGTAAATGCGTTTGATGGCACAGTGACTGCGTTTGATGGCATGGCACAGTGGTGCAAATTGATGGCACAGTGGCTGCGTTTGATGTCATGGCACAGTGGCTGCGTTTGATGGCATGGTACAGTGACTACATTTGATGGCATGGAACAGTGGTGACAATTGATGGCACAGTGGTTGCGTTTGATGGCATGGCACAGTGACTGCATTTGATGGCATGGAACAGTGGTGACAATTGATGGCACAGTGGCTGCGTTTGATGGCATGGCACAGTGACTGCATTTGATGGCATGGAACAGTGGTGACAATTGATGGCACAGTGGCTGCGTTTGATGGCATGGTACAGTGACTGCATTTGATGGCATGGAACAGTGGTGACAATTGATGGTACAGTGGCTGCGTTTGATGGCATGGCATAGTGACTGCATTTGATTGCATGGTACAATGACTGCATTTGATGGCATGGCACAGTGGTGCGAATTGATGGCACAGTGGCTGTGTTTGATGGCATGGCACAGTGGTGACAATTGATGGCACAGTGGCTGCATTTGATGGGCACAGTGAGGCTACAATTTTTTTTGTTCGTTTGCGCCCCCCAAAAACTTTGAGCACCAGCCACCACTGAATACAGTATAGACCTTTCAGGGGCGACCCATCCATTAGGGGCGCCCGGGTGCCGCCCCCCCAACCATGCATCTGGCCCCCATGCAGGACGCCAGATGCATGAATTCCAATGGTGGGGGTGTTTTTTTTAAGCACTTGATTAGAGCCAGAGGCTCTAATAGGCTTCAAAAAAGGGTGGGCTTGCGTAACAGAGCACTGCGACCTGAGCCAACCCAGTTGTGTGACAATAGCGAATAAATATTCACTATTTTCACACCGATCAGAACGTTTCTCGATTGGCAAAAAGGAGAAGCGTTCCGATTGGCCGCCGAGGAGGAAGAAGGAGACAAAAGCCGCCGTGATGCACATGAGGGTAAGCAAGGGAAGGGGAAGCCGAAGCCGCCTGTGATGCGCACCGGCTGTCGCCTGTTTCAAGTGCTGCCCGCCAAAGATGGGGTAAGTGCTCTGGACCCGACTGACCAGACCGGGTGGGGTGTCTGTGGCCGCCCCCCAAAAAATTACCACCAGCCACGACTGCCACCTTAATAAGATATTATTTCCAGTGTAAGGCAGACCATACAGTATGCAATTTATTTCCTTCAACCTCAGTGTAACATCAATGTTATAAAAAAACAACCACCCGCTCTAAAAAATGGTACCAGGGTGATGCCTGCCACTGCAGGAATCCCCCCGGTTTAACCCCTTCAATCCATGAACGCAAATTTGCAGAGCAAAGGGGATAAGGTACTTCCATTGAAGGAAAAAAATGGGGTCCAAGGAGACATTTTAAAGGAATCACGAATGTGGGGGTGCAAAGTTTAAAAAGAGGGTGGAACTCCGCTTTAAACTGAATGGGTTGTTTTCCAAGGAGAGGGTTCACATACTTTAATACTGTATCTGGTTTTGTTTGTTTCTTGTATCTCTTTTTTAATTGTAGAGTAAATAATCTCAGATGGTGGCATTTCTAAATTCACATCCCTATTTGTACGTTGATAGATATTACATTCACTATGTTACACAAATGACACCTTATTTATTTATTTATTACTTTTTTTTTTTTTTTTTATACCTCATTCTCATTCTGCTCAGGTAGGCAGCCTTTCATATACTTAACCACATTTTTCCAGGACTTTAGTCAATGGGACTAGAGCAAGCACTACTATAAAAATTATATTGGATACAATATTGGAGGGAGGTAATAAGGCCCGGGGCTTCAAGATTACAAAAAAAAAGTGCTTTGGAAGCGTGAAATTGCTGACATGAAAGTATCTTCTGGAGCGATTTCACGGTCTCACATGCCGGAGGTCAGAAGGTCGGGATCACCTACCAGCTTTCGCTATGGGCGAGCGTTTCTTTCAGGAGAAACCTGCAGAAAAGAAAGGTAGCAATTATATGGAAGAGCGTGTATCTTATGTGGGAATTATACCATAAAGACGTGTCTATAGGCATGAATTCATTGGCATTGCATTATATAATATTGTGCAATAATATAAATAATATTTGTGTTTATATTTTTTTATTTTTTACATCCATATATGGTTTAGTTAAAAAATCTATCAGACGCTTACAAGACCTTTGCCCTGTTATAGTCGCAGCAAGGAGAAGCAGGTGCCACTTATATAATCATGAGAAAGATGAAACACAATATACTGTATTCATTTACAAGACTATAGAGGATTTGTTGGCAGGACCTGGGACAAGTGGTGGGCAGAAGGGTTCGCCTGTCCTGGGTGCCGTGTTTTTTTTTGGGGAGGTTGTGCTTGAATGGGCGATTGGGGGGGGGGGGGGGGTAATTTGTATTAGGCAAGTGGATTTCTGTTAGGCGGCGTACACACGGCCGAGGTTCTCGGCAGAAACCAGCGAGAACCTCGCTGGGAGCCGCATTCTGCCGAGAACCTCGGCCGTGTGTACGGATTCGGCGAGCATCCCGTCGGGAAACCCGTCGAGCCGAAATAGAGAGCATGTTCTCTATTTGTTTGACAGCCCGTCGGGATGAATGGCTGGTTGCCTTTCCCGACGGGCAGGTCGCCGAATCTGACGGCCGGCAGAGAACCTTGACGGGCGGAACGATGTGTTCTGCCCGTCGAGGTTCTCTGCCGTGTGTACGCGGCCTAAGGAAGGGGGATTTTGGGGGGAGAATTTGTGCTAGGAGAGGAGATTTGGGGGTTCGATGCTAGCAGAGGGGGATTTGGGGGGCTGTCCTGGGCAGGGCCGCTGATAGGCCAGTACAACTGGCCCTGTTGTACTGGGCCCAGCCAGCAGGGGGGCCCGGGCAACCTGAAATGATAGCTAATGAAAAAAAAAAAATCCACCAACGCCCAGGCACCGCTTTCTTTTTATGTTTTTTTTTTTAGTTAATTTTTTTATTGATAGCACTGTAACTTCAATGTGCTAGTGGCTACAGGAGGGGGGACTATTTCTTCTATTTTCGGGGGCGCCGAAGAGGCATTTTCTTCCGTGCCCGCATTGGCAGCATTGGTGGCACTGGACCATAATGCATGTGCTGCCTGCAGAGACAGTGCCACCCATGCCGCCATTGCCGTAATGTGCTGCAGAGACAGTGCCACCCATGCTGCCAATGCCGTAATGTGCTGCAGACATTGCCACCCATGTCGCTAATGCCATAACGCATCTGCTACCTGCTGACAGTGCTACCCATGCCGCAAATGTCATATTGTGCTGTCGCCGATGCTGCCAATAATGCCATTGGCAGCATGGGTGATACTGTCTCTGCATGCAGCACATGTTTTTTGGCATTAGCGTCATTAGCGGCACTGTCTGCAGCACATTACGGCATTGGCAGCATGGGTGAAAAAATTAAATATCACTTGTAAAAAAAACTGCACTTTGTTTCAAGGCGTGTTCTGGGGAGGGGCTGAAGGTGGGACCAGGGGTGGAGCTATAGGCGGCCCTGTCAGGTAGCCTGTACGGGGCCCCATGATTTCTATCATCAGCCCTGATGCTGGGAGAGGGGGATTTGGGGGGCTGGCTAGGAGAGGAGATTCAGGAGTTTTTTTGCTAGCAGAGGGGAATTTGGGGGGGGGCTGTGCCAGGAGAAGGGATTTGCGGGATTTTGGTCTCGAACAGGGAGATTTGGGGGGCTGTGCTAGGAGAGGAGGAATAGGGGGGGCTGTGTTGGGAGAGGGGGATTTGGAGGGGGGTTTATACTCAGACGGTAAATTTGAGGGGTAGAGGAATTTTGCTAGGAGGGGGAGGAAGAGGATTTAAGCTGGGAGGGGAGATTTGGGGAGAATTTTGGCTTGCAAAGGGAAATTATGCTTAGTATTGGGAGGAGGGAGAGGATCTTTGTTGACACTTAATTCGAATACATTTACCGGCACTGACTGTTCGTGTTCAGATGTTCCCAAGATCTGTATCTATAAAAAGTAGCTATAGAATACCCAACCAGTGTTCGGTCATAATTGACACTTCCTCAGGGCCAACAAAAATATGAACAAATCGTAAAAAAGGGTGAAATGTCCAAAACCCAGTAGATGCAAAGTCATTGATGAGTAAGCATAAATAACAAGAGTCTATGTATTGATGGTGAAGAGGAGATCACTCTAATAGTACACAGCACAGTGATTCACGTTACACAAAGTGCCTCCTTAAGAAAAACTTGCTTACCAGAAGGCAAGGTAAACAGGCATGTGGCTATAGCCCAGCCAAGGCCTTGCAAGCTTGGGCCGATGCTTGTAGATGGAGCTGACCGCAACCAATGTAATGTCTGATCCCGCCCCAGTCAACAAAGAGCCCAGAAAGAGAAGCTCACCGTAGTGTAATCCTTTCTTAACTTTTATTAATAAAAAAGTATGCACTTACATCAAATGAATAAAAAATGAGCATGGATTAAAAGAGCCATTCTCCGGGATGCCAAGCAGCCTACTGACGCGTTTCGTCATAAAGTGACATCATCCTTTCTGATGAAACGCGCCATGGCCTACCAACCACTACCCTTTTCACTGCCCTTCAACAAAGAGCCCAGAAAGAGAAGCTCACCATATTCTAATTCTTTCCTAACTTTTATTAATAAAAAAGTATGCACTTACATCAAATGAGCTTGGATTAAATTAGCATGGATTAAAAGAGCCATTCTCCGGGATACCAAGCAGAGTGGTGACATCAAAACGTCCCTCCTACTGACACGTTTTGTCATAAAGTGACGTCATCCTTTATGATGAAACTCGCCATGGCCTTACCGCCCCCCAACCACTACCCTTTTTACTGCAGAAGCAGTGGCCAGGGATTTTACCCCCTGCTGCTTTTGGCAGGTGCTGCCCCCGGCCAATCACAAACCATTCAAGTGAATGGGGCTGCTCTACAAGCTCCCCACGACCACTTACAGTGCACATGATTGTGGCATGCTAGCGTGGGGTTGAAGATGTTAAAGCAGGTGGTTGAAAGGCAATACAATGCCTCCTCGCCGCCTGTCAAACAACTCTGAAAAGTCCATTGAGCAAATTAAAGTTTAAAAATGTAAAATCCTTAACAATTCATTTTTTTGTATTTTCTCCCGTTAAATATCTTTGAATGTGTTTTGTTATATCTGTCCCATATGTGCAGTAAATACCTGTGGATCCTGCCAGAGCTGATAACTTTTTGTCCTCTCTGCCTGTGCTGACTGTCATTGGTTAGCACTGTTCCCCAGCTCTCTTTGTAAACTACAGAACACCTCCTATGTTATAGAAATTAGGAAAAAGGGGAAGATGTTTGGTAATCTTAACATTTTCTGTCTTAACCACCTCAGCACCAGAAGGAGGTGCTGTACCCAAACAAAATGTATGTCCTTTTTTTCCCACAAATAGAGATTTATTTTGGTGGTATTTCATCATCTCTGCAGTTTAATTTTTTTGCGCTAAAAAGCGTCAAAAAAAAAAAACAACCCAATATTTTTCCCTTTCTGCCATAATACATATCAAAACAATATACCGGTATATAAAATTACCAATTTATTCATCAGTTTAGGCCAATATGTATTCTTCTGCCTTGTACACATGACCATTTTTCTCGCCAGGAAAAAAAACGTAATTTTTCCCTCTCCAGCCTTACTTGCATACACAGGTTAATACAAAAAAACTTCCGACCAAAGAATGGTGACGTACAACACATACAACGGGACTATAAAGGGGAAGTTCCTTTCAAATGGCACCGCCCTTTGGGGTGCTTTTGGGCTGTATACTTGATTCTGAGCATGCACGCTTTTTTTGCCCTCGGAAAAGCATACACACTAATGTTTTTCGTGACGAGAAAAAACTGACGGGAAACACGTTGGAAAAAAAAAAAAAGCTGGTATAAAAATTTTTGCGGGCAGTTTTTTCGGCAAGAAAACTGCTAGGGAGTATACACACGACCGTTTTTTACAACCAATATAAAAAATGGCAGTTTTCTCATCGTGAAAACCGGTTGCGTGTACAAGGCATTCTACATATTTTTTTGGTAAAAAATCCTAATAAGCGTATATTGATTGGTTTGCGCAAACGTTATAGCGTCTACAAACTATAGGAAAGATTTATGTCATTCTCATTTTTTTATTTTTTTTACTAGTAATGGCGGTGATCAGCGATTTTTAGCGGGGCTGCGACATTGCGGTGGACAGATCGGACACCTAACTGGCATTTTTGACACTTTTTTGGCGGCGCGGGGGGGGGGGGGTGGTCTAGTATCAGATCTGGCATCGTGGGCATTTGCGCAAATGCTCAGTATCGGTCCCGATACCGATACTGGTATCGTCATGGAAAGCTATTTACCAGGACTGAGGCCTGTTACTGTGGTTGTGTCAGATCATATTTCTCTTGCATGATTGTAAAGGAAACATTTTTATAAAAAATTTAAAAAAATAACAACATTGTTATACTTACCTGCTCTGTGTAATGGTTTTGCACAGAGCAGCCCAGATCCTCCTCCTTGAGTCCCCTGCCGGTGCTCTGCCCCCCCCCCCTTGCCAAGTGCCCTACATATCAAGCCATTTGCTTTAGGATCACTTGTGCGTGCTCGAGCTGGCTCTCTGCGTCCATAAGAAACAAAAAACGCTGCTCACCCCCGCCCACCCCCCCAAAAAAAACACAGTGGTGATCAAATATCACCAAAAGAAAGCTCTATTTGTGGGAGAAAAATGATATATAGTGGAACCTCGGATTGCAAGTAACGCAGTTAACAAGCATTTCGAAATACGAGCACTGTATTTTTTTAAATCCTGACTCGGTTTGCGAGTTTTGTTTACAAAACGAGCAGGATTCAAGCCAAATCGGTGTGCAGTACTGCGTTTGGCCTGAGGTGGGGGGCGCCGGAGCCGAGCAGAGCCGAATGGCGCCGATCGGAGGGGATCTGCACCGTTAGGAAATGCTCGGAAAGACTCAGAAAGACTCCATTCCCGAGCCTTTCCAAGGTTTAAGGGGAGTAGCTGCTATTGGTGGGAACTCAGATGAATTTCCTCCGTTCTCCTTCCTCCTTCCTCCACAGATAACTCAGGTGCAGGCAATGCAGGCAATGCACTTAGCAAAGCAGGAACAAAAATGTACGCGTTTCGCACTGAAACTAGTGCTTAGTCATGACTAAGCACTAGTTTCAGTGCGAAACACGTCATCAGTCGGGTTTTTATTTTATTTTGCTGTGACTTGTAGTGCTGTCCTTCTTTTAATAAAGGCTACAATTTGTTTAGAGTGCGGCTGTCCAGGGACAATTTTTGTTCCTTCTTTCCAAGGTTTGCCGAGGTCAGCCGAGCTGTCCTCGGGCATTACCGTGTGTTTCTGAGGCTCTCCGGCGCCCCCCACTTCTGGCCACATGCGGTATTGCATTGCATTGAAGTCAATGCGGAACAAATTATTTTCGTTTCCATTGACTTCAATGGGGAAACTCACTTTGATATGTGAGTACTTTGGATTACGAGCATTCTCCCAGAACAGATTATGCTTGTAATCCGAGGTTGCACTGTAAATTTCATTTAGGTACAGCATTGCATGAGTGTGCAATTGTCAATTAAATAATGCAGTGCCAAAAAGCCAAAAAAATGGCCTTGTCATAAAGGGGGGTAAATATTCTGCAGAGCAAGTTGCTAATCTGCATACCCACAGTAGAAAAATGCAGCCCCAGAAATATTCGATTTTTTTAAAAGAACAAAGTTCTGTTTTAGCCAAGAAATGAAATGACATTGTAAAAACAATGGTGTCGTGAGTCTTAGGTGGTGGATTTACCTTAAAAGAAAATCCCCGCCAAGTCCTGAGATGGATGATGCTAAGAACCATAAATTAAGGGTTGAACTCAAGAGCATCGAGTGAAAAGAGAAAGACAGGTAAGTATAGGCTGGACAGCGAAGGATCAAAGTCATAAATAAAAGAGGGTCATAGAAGACAGCGCGGAATAACAAATGGAGGAGAGGCAAGGACACAAGAAGAACACACGGGAAGGAGGCGAGATGGAGGCAAAACCGGTAATCAGGACACAAGGAACATATGTAGGTTACAGAAGATGTATGAATGAGTTCAAATGGGCGACCACAATTCTTAACAATGGCAGAGCAACAACGGGAGACTAATTGTGCACCAGCTCTACATCGAATTCCTATTGCAGTTCATTTTATTTTGTGCTCAGTTCCCCTGCAGAGAACACAGAACCAATCAATTATAATTCGCGCTACCCCCGGAGGAGCCGCTGATTATAAGTGGGATCGGCGTATTGAGTTACCTTGCAGGTGTCTAGGGGTGATACTTGTGAGTTGAGGAGAAGAAGAGCGAATGTCCATCTTTAGTTGGGTTTTCTTCAATGCTTTATTCCAAGGCCCAACATGGCCTTCATCAACATGGTACAGGACAGGAAAAGTTGATGAGCAGAGAGAGTATCAGGCCTTGGATATGAAGAAGAGAGAGAGCAATCCTGCTCTCAGCAGTGAAGAGCTCAGTTCGTCGCCACTCCAGTCAGAGTGGGTAAAGTGCCCCCGGACAGGTCTCTGCCACAGGCCTGGCAGCCGAAACGTCACTTGCAAACGCTGGGAGGACCAGGCCTCTGCCACAGGCCTGGCTCGGGCCTCTGCCACAGGCCTAGTACTTGAATGAATGTGGTTTGGAATGAGCGAGTCCTCCCAATGAATTTAGTCAGGGTTACCAGTTGACAGATGAAGTGTACCTGCCAATCCTCCAGTCACCGAATCCCCAATGGTTCATTCAAGCCCTATTGGATCACCTGCCTTCGGGTTCTCCTCAAGCCGATCCCCCACCATACAGCTCCAAGCTTGGGATCCTTTTAGGAAAGGTTTGGGACCTAGCAGCTACTGGGATCCCTCTCTATGTCAGGGTGAAGCTCCGCATGGTGCGCAACTTCGGCCAGGTAGGCCACGGCTGCGGGGTCCATGGATGCACGCACCCTGAAGGTGGATGCCGCACCTGGAACCTGGACCCCGCAGAAAAGAAGAGAAAAACGGACCCGAGACCAAGGCGGCTGCCCCAGATATAGCCTCCCCCAGCATGCCCTAGCAAGGGAACCAACCCCTTTTATTGGCTGCTGAGGAAAACGAGTCTGCCAGAACCCCTCTAGTGCCAGCTGCCGCCCAGGGGTGGGAACACACCCCTGGAGCGCAGACTGACCCACAGGACAGTTCTGAAAATGGCAACAGCCCGAAATTTGACAAATTGTGAATGGGAGCTGCGTAACTCTCCGGCGGCGTACACACGGCCGAGGTTCTCGGCAGAAACCAGCGAGAACCTCGCTGGGAGCCGCATTCTGCCGAGAACCTCGGCCATGTGCACGGATTCGGCGAGCATCCCGTCGGGAAACCCGTCGAGCCGAAATAGAGAGCAGGTTCTCTATTTGCTCGACGACCCGTCGGGATGAATGGCTGGTTGCCTTTCCCGACGGGCGGGTCGCCGAATCTGACAGCCGGCAGAGAACCTCGACGGGCGGAACGATGTGTTCTGCCCATCGAGGTTCTCTGCCGTGTGTACGCGGCCTCCCATTCCCCACTAACTTTAGTGTAATGCCCCTACAGAAGGTAAGGGGGCGCTACATTAGCTTCTACAATTTCTTGTCCTTACCAATGTCATGCAGACCTATGTATTAGGGCCAGTGTTGTAAAAGAACCCAGACCACTGGAGTACCCTGGTTAGAGGCAGGGTTGCTAGTTTGCTAGGTGGTAACTAGCCTGGCTAATTGTTAGGGGGATCCCCTGACCTTTCTCTAACTCTGGATTTGATGCACCTCTCTCTCTTATGTCACTAGGCATTGTTTCCTGTGGCATTGGCATGATAAGGGCATAGTGAATTCACGCTAGCAGTGGATAGGTTGTCTAATGCCGCATACACACAATCATTTTTTGTGATGAAAAAAAAACGACGTTTCAAGTGATGAAACAAAACGAAGTTTTTCAAACTTCATTTTCCAAAACGACGTTGCATACACACCATCGTTTTTCCAAAATGCTCTAGCAAAGCGTGGTGACGTAAGACACGTTCGACGGCACTCTGTTCCATTGAAGCTCCGTCTCATAACTTGCCTCTGAGCATGCGCGGCTTTAAAAACGTCATTTTAAACATTGTTTTGCCCACACACCATCACTTTTTATGACACAAAAAACAACGTTTTGAAAAACGACACAAAAAATTCAAGCATGTTCGACGTTTTTTTTCATCACAAAAAATGATCGTGTGTACGCGGCATCTGTCAATTGGCAGGGGTTACTTTTTCTCCCTGGCCTTTTCTTTTTTCGGGAGGAGTCAGGTGATTAGGTTTTGTGCCACCTGGACGGCTGTCTGGGTGGACGTGTGTTACAAGGCTTTAGGTTGCTACTCCAGAAGCCAGAGGCCTATCCCGGAAGCACCTGGTTGTTAGGCTGTCTGAGGCCTATCAAGTTTTGAGAGAGGCAGCGGGAGGTTGGGGTTTCAAAACGGAAGCCCAACCAAGTTGCAGAGGTTCGGCCGGAAGGGGAACCGAATTGTTGCCAGTGATGAGGGAGAAACATGGATGACCACTCTTGTCACCAGGGGCAAGTGAGGATCAAGACCAGAGATAAAGTGGAAGCAGACAACCACTCCTGTTATCAGAGGCCAGTGTATGGAAGTCTGAAGAAGTACCAGAGCAGCCTCTTCACTAGCTGTGGATGGTGAAGAATTGGGATGAGCCGAACACTCCCCGTTCGGATCACACCAGAACCTGCAAACAGACCAAACGTTTGTGTGAACTTTAAAACACTGTTAAAGTCTATGCGACTCGAACGTTTGAAATCTAAAGTGCTAATTTTAAAGGCTAATATGCAAGTTATTGTCCTAAAAAGTGTTGGGGGACCCAGGTCCTGCCCCAGGGGACATGTATCAATGCAAAAAAAAGTTTTAAAAACTGCAGTTTGTTCCGGAGGAGTGATTTTAATAATGCTTAAAGTAAAACAATAAAAGTGAAATCCTAGGGGGGTGTCTATGCTATGCCTGTTACCCCAATGGTACCCCATTACCAATTCACATAGGGGAGGCTGGGATCTGGGGGTCCCCTTTGTTAAAGGGGTGTTCCAGATTCCGATAAGCCCCCCGCCCGCAGACCCCCACAACCACCAGGCAAGGGTTGTGGAGATAAGGCCCTTGTCCCCATCAACATGGTGACATAGTGCTTCGAGGGGTCACAGACCCCCAAAGCATCCTCTCAATGTTAAGGAGGTCTGGTCTGGTCTGGTAATTTTTGTTTTATTTGACGTAGGGTTCCCTTTAATATTCATACCAGACCTGAAGGGCCTGGTAATTGAATTACGCATTTTTTTTTTATCATTGACTTTTCTCTGTATTGCCAGGAGTCGACAATTCATCTATAGCCACAAGTGATTTTAAACGACTCTTTTTCCTTCAGAAATTACACTTTGTGCAGGGAAACAAGCGCTACTTCACAGGCATGAGAGAAAGGAGTCACCGCTCCAGGTGGGATCACTAAATGGTTACAGGTGGTGCAGGATACCAAGGGTGCTGGCGGTGCACTAAGCAAAATGAAGACAAAGAAAAATGGATAGCCGCACTCCAAAACCTGATGGGTGGTCTTTTATTCAATAGACAGCATGTACAAAAATAGGGTCACAGCAGTAGAAACAAGGAACATCCGACGCGTTTCGCACTGGATCAGTGCTTATTCATGGCTGCATTCACAGGCATGTTATACACCCTCCCTCGGTACAAAATTTAAAGGAATATTTCACTTTTATTGTTTCTTTTTTTTGCATTGATACATGTCCCCTGGGACAAGGCCCGGGTCCGCAAACACTTTTTACAATAACTTGCATATAAGCCTTTAAAATGAACACTTTAGATTTCTCCCATAAACTTTTACAGGGTGTTTCGCAGCTTTTTGAATTTGCCGCGAACACCTCAAATGGTTTTATGTTCGGCGAACAGGCAATGCTCGAGTTGAACATGAGTTTGACTCAAACTCGAAGCTCATCCGTAGTGAAGAAGTGGGAAAGCTTCAGCAGAGTGTCAAGCCAGGGATCCAGCGGGAGACAGTGGAAGGAGGAGATGATCAGAGTAGACGGAATAAAACAGCCTTTTTTTACACAATGCAAAGGATTAACCCCTTAGGTTCCATAGTAAGTATAACAAGCATTATTTACTGCATATACAGACTGATTTTACTGTTGTGGGTTAAGTAATTTATTTTCAGGGGCTACAGCATTGAGGATTATTCCTCCTCATCCCAAAATTTTGTAAATAGCCACCTCTCTATCCCTGGCCAATTTTACCACCAGTTATTAATGTTGGACTCTTAAGACAACCAGATGGCACTCTTATTTGTCCTCAATAGAGGCCTTTGCTTGTCCTTTTTTTTTAGATGTGGGCAGGGCAGCCATCACAAATTTTGGGGCCCCTTACACTAGGGTGACCACATTTCCAAACTACCATTCAGGGACACCTTTCCTTCCCAAAAACACTTGTGCTGTAACGAATCACAGCACAGTGATTGGACACAAGAGGCGGGATTTAAGATTTCTCCAATCACAAGCAGGGGGTGGGGATTGTGCTCCTCCAGGCATTCCCGGACAGGACAAGTACTGTCTGTGAGTAAAGCGGTGATGTGGCGGCTTTTTTGGGGGGCATCAGATTGGCCCGGGTGGGTGGCTGTGTCAGTTTAATTCCGAAACACTGTATTGTCCTGGAATGAATGTGCCCCGGGACAGACCTGCAAGATGCGGGACTGTCCCGGGCAATCCGGGACACGTGGTCACCCTACCTTACACAGCTTTAGGCAGGGCCTTCCTGGAGCAGAGAACCTGGGGGAGGGGCCCTCCTCTCTCCTGCCACAAGATGATAAGCGGTGTGTGTGGGGGGGGTGTTGTGGTAACAAAGCTATAATTTCTTCTCTTCGCTCTCCTACCGCAAGATGATATGTGGGAAGGGGGGGCGGGTTTGGTGCTAACGAACAAAACAAAGTCAACTCAAGTCTTTTCTTCTATCTCCTGCCGTGATTTGCTAAAGTCAGACGAAAAAAAAGGGGGGGTTTGTGGTAACAAAAGTGTCATCTATTTTCTTCTCTCTCCTATTGTGAGATGATAAGTGGGACAAGGGGGGGGGGGTGGGGACTGGTGCTGACGAACAAAACAAAGTCAACTCAAGTCTTCTCTTCTATCTCCTGCCCCGAGTTGCTAAAGTCAGACGGGAAAAAGGGGGGGGGCAACTGCCGTGAGTTGCTAAAGGGGGGGTCAAACGGAAAAAAAATGGGCCCCTTACAGGTGTAATGCCTGTACCCCCTTGATGGCTGCCCTGGATGTGGAGGGCACTTGGTGGTAGAGCTGTCGAGGTGTAGTCATCCAGCCCAACCACTGCTGATGGAAGACGGGAAGTCTCATATCTTCCTATTCTTGCTGTTCACAGAAAATGTATTTTATTCTACATTACTGAGCTACAGTGGATATTGTTATTTCATTACACATATTGCTTCTCTCTGCATACAATGACAAATACACTTTTTTCAGTTTTGAGATGCATGAGAAATATCTACAAGAATATAAAAAGGGATATTTTTTTTTTGTTTCCAGCTATATGTATTAAATAACAAATGTCAGAATATATTTTTGTTTCCTTCTAACATAAATGAAGCCAGCATCTATTTTCACAGATAAAACTGAGGATGTGGAAAGGTGGAGATTTTGCAGCATGACCAGTTGAGCTCCTGCCAAGACCTGGGCAGAGAAAGTTTATATTTACTTTTACCATTGGTGGTTCATTAGCGCTCTGCGGTGGCCATGTCATTGGAAAGCTGTGGGCCTGCAGGCAGTGCCATGACGTTCTAAATTTAACACCAGAATGCTTCCATTTACCTGCAGCTGGTTGACCCAGGAGGTCCGAACACAACGCTGAACACTTTTTACACATTTTATTGAACTGACAATGTAAAGTGACACCTGTGCAGAGAGCAATATATAGACTGCCTTTGCTGATCTCTATTTCTAGAAAAGTTACTGATCCAATGGCTTCAATATTTTATGAGTCATTGACCCACAACAAGCATGTAGATCGGGCATTCTGACATTGATCTGAATTCACTGGCTGTATGCTCATTCAGGGTCCTTGTCTCACTTAGTGCTTCCTGTTTCAACAAGGTCCAGGATTGGATGGGTGATCTGTCTATCAAAGTGCCTGGACAAGGGGGAGGGGCTATATATGACGAGGCGTGGTGAGGAACACACAGCTATTCAAATTAAAGCACTGATCAACTAGACAGCGATGGCGGCGGCGCGTGGGGGGGGGGGGTGCTAAGCTTTCTCTTTCGGGACAAGGCTCCATTTGTGGATAAGGCTGCATTTGGGGACATGGCTGCATTTGTGGATAAAGCTGCATTTGTAGATAAGGCTGCATTTGGTGACAAGGCAGCATTTGTGGACAAGGCTGCATTTGGGAACAAGGCTGCATTTGGGAACAAGGCTGCATTTGTGGATAAGGCTGAATTTGGGGACAAGGCTGCATTTGTGGACAAGGCTGCATTTGGGAACAAGGCTGCATTTATGGATAAGGCTGAATTTGGGGACAAGGCTGCATTTGTGGATAAGGCTGCATTTGTGGACATGGCTGCATTTGTGGACATGGCTACATTTGGGGATAAGGCTGCATTTGTAGATAAGGCTGTATTTGGGGACATGGCTGCATTTGGGGGACATGGCTGCATTTGGGGACAAGGCTGCATTTGGGGACACGTGGCTACATTTGGGGATACATGGCTGCATTTGGGGACACATGGACACATTTAAAAAAATGTATCGGTATCGTCAAGTACATGAAAACAAGTATCGGTACTTGTACTCGGTCCTAAAAAAGTGGTATCGGGACAACCCTAATATTATACATACGGCCTAAATAGTGGGTGGGTGTATGCGTTCCTGACAAAGGAGGTGATTGCAAAGTACCTGGTGCCTAATTGTCAATGTTAACAATCTGTTGTTGGGGCCCTTCTGTAAGGTGGTGCATGTGTAGCTGTTCCTTCAAGAGTTTGCAACAGATGGCTGATGGCTTGCTAAATAAGGAGAAGTCTCTATTGCATAACTGTGTTAGTGTTGGCAAAAGCAGCACAGATGGTTCAGCTCACCCCTCCTGGTACACAGGAATCCAGTACAGATCACATGGCAGTCTGATGTCCTCAGATACCCAGGACTCAGTGACTTAGTCCTCCAAAACATGTCTTCACAATGCTCAGTCTCTCAGCTCTGGTCTTTTCTGGTTCTCCCTTGCGGTAGACATTTATGAAAACGGGTCCTTTCAGCCCCGGTCCCATATTAGCAAACAAACCCTGAGTGGACCAGTTTGTCAGCTCTCTGGGCATGCAGAACACATAAGGGTGCTTTTGTGAGGTTAGGCACTCCCATGTTATCATACCCACCAACGTTCTGAGATGGGAATGAGGAACACTAATTAGCAAAATAATTTAGGTATAGGACACACCCTGCCACTCCCCCTTAACCACTTACCTACTGTGCACCTACACCCCCTTCCTGCCCAGACAAAATATAAGCTTCCGGCACTGCGTCGCTTTAACGGACAATTGCGCGGTCGTGCGACGTGGCTCCCAAACAAAATTGGCATCCTTTTTTTCCCACAAATAGAGCTTTCTTTTGGTGGTATTTGATCACCTCTGCGGTTTTTATTTTTTGCGCTATAAACAAAAATAGAGCGTCAATTTTTAAAAAAATGCAATATTTTTTCCTTTTTGCTATAATAAATAACCCAAAAAATATATTAAAAAAATATTTTTTCCCTCAGTTTAAGCCGATACGTATTCTTCTACATATTTTTGGTGAAAAAAAAATGCAATAAGCGCTTATCGATTGGTTTGCGCAAAGTTTATAGCATTTACAAAATAGGGGATAGTTTATGGCATTTTTTTTTTTTTTTTTTTTTACTATTAATGGCGGCGATCTGCGATTTTTTTATTGGGACTGCGACGTTATGGCGGACATTTTGGACACTTTTCTGAAATTTTTGGGACCATTTACATTTATACAGTGAAAAATGCTATAAATATGCATTGATTACTGTATAAATGTGACTGGCAGTGAAGGGGTTAACCACTAGGGGGCGGGGAAGGGGTTAAATGTGTGTCCTATGAGTGTTCTAACTGTAGGGGGAGGGGGGGTGACTGGGGGAGGTGACCGATTGTGTCCCTATGTACAAGGGACACAACCGCTCTCCTCTCTCCCTGACAGGGACGTGCAGCTCTGTGTTTACACACAGAGCTGCACGTCCCAGCTCAGTTACTGAGCAATCGCGTGTGCCCGGCGGCGATCGTTGCCGCCGGGCACTCGCACGGGATCCCCGCAGAGCGGCGGGTGCGCGCGCGCGCCGCCGGCGACGCGCACGCGCCCGCGGCTTTAAAGGGACATCACGTCATATGACGTGATGTCAGAACAATGGAGTCGTCTGCCCCGCCGTCATTTGACGGTGGGCAGATGACAAGTGGTTAAAGGAAACTTATATATGTAGAACTAACCCCATAGAAGCTGCGGAGTTCTTTTGGGTCTGCACTCTGCCTGTCAACCCCAGAAATTTGGCTCGAGCCCCCCTTGGCACAACTGGACAACAATATGAATGTGAAACCCAATGGCAAAGGGAACCACAAAAATACCACACTGCAACATGTAAAATTACCGTTGCCTTGGCACTGGTCATATCTGACTCGCAGCTGCAATAGACAGTCTCACACCAGGTGTAACTTAACCAGTTGTAAAAAATGTATACTTGGAAAAAAAGTAGATCAATCTTTAAATATGTACAAAAGTGCAATTCACAAAGATTTTTTTTTACAGTTATCGATCGTTAAATTAATACCTCCCTCAGGGTGTCGTTATGAAATTTCCCAGGCGATATTTTGTTGTTAGAGGAAGCTTTTGGCGATTTTTGTAGTGTAGTGAAGTTTTAGTAGTGTTGTGCAAGATGGAACCGTGCTCTATTTGAACTTAAAATTATCTAGAGGAGAAGAAGAACACGTTAGAATGTTGTTCAGATTTATAAACGTGTATTCCGTTCACATACTATTTTGGATGACTTTTCTGAAACCCAGGTGATAGCTAAATTCTGATTATCATCTCCCATGATTTATTCTCTGTATGAGGAAATACACATGGCTTTAGAAAAACACACGCAAGAAGTTTTGCACATCACATGCTCAATCTCCACGTGTGTCTTGCTTGTGTCTCTCTCTCTCTCTCTGCATCTGCTCTTTTCCACATGCAGCTGTCCTCCTCCCCTTCTGCTCCCAGAATGCATCTCTCCAGCATTATTTAACGATCTTAGACGTTATTATTACGATTTGGGACGTTAAAATAACTCTTGAGTAGTTAACATAACGATTGGATAAAGAGTCAGTTGAAAACCATAACGACTATGTTGAATATCGATTATAGCTTTCGTGAATACCATGTTTGCTAGCGTTAAATAAGGAGTGGTAATTTAACAACTGAAGAAAACCAATAACATTTCTCTTTGTGAATTGACCCCCAAGTCTCATACACACCCACTGAAAACAGCACAATTACAGACACAATATAAACAGTTACATCAAGTGTTAGGCCACGTACATCCGATCGGTTCAAACCGATGAGAATGGACTGAAGTCCAGTTTCATCGGTCCAAACTGACCGTGTGTACGGCCCATCGGTCTGTCGTCCTTCGGACCAAAGTTTTAAAACTTGCTTTGAAATCGGACTGATGGATGCCTGACCATCGGTCCAAACCGATCGTTAGTACGCAAAAGCATCGGTTCAAAAACCCCCGCATGCTCAGAATCAAGTCGACGCATGCTTGGAAGCATTGAACTTCGTTTTTTCAGCACGTCGTTGTGTTTTACGTCACCGCGTTCTGACACAATCGGTTTTTGAACTGATGGTGTGTATGCACATCAGACCATCAGGCCACTTCAGCGGTGACCCGATTAAAACGGTCCGTCGGACCATTCTCATTGGGTTGAACCGATCGCGTGTTTTATCGGATTGGACCGATTGCGTGTACGCGGCCTTAAGGCCCATACACACGGTAGGACATCCAACAAAATTTCCCTTGGATTTTTGTCCTAATTGATTTGTCCGGTCACACCCATAGCATACACACAGTCAGACTTTTCTGCAAACTTTTCTAAAACGTTCCCATCATCACGTGGTTTTTCTGCTCTTTTCTGCTCTTTACCGCCACCCTTTGGTTAACTTCTGCTATTGTTGCTTGATTTTAACATTGGTTCTGAGCATGCGTATTTGCACTTTGCACAAAAGTTGGTTGGATTGCTGTACACACGGTCACACAAAGCACCATCAGACTTTTGTTGCTGAAAAGTTGGTCCGTTCACAGACCCAACTTTTTGTCAGATGAAATCTGAAAAAGTTGGTCCGATGGAGCGTACACACGATCAGACAAATTTGAAAAGTTGCAGATTTTGAAGTTGGTTGGCCAAAAGTCTGACCGTGTGTATGGGGCTTTAGAGTTCTTATGGCTTTATGGCTCTCTCTAGTGGGCAGTTCGAATTGGTGCGTGTCCCTCTGTGATAAACTTTGAAAAGGAGAAAAGCGATGACTGTTCCTTTAAACACTCTTCATCTTCAGCTAGCTCTGTTGGTGCACGTAATTGTATTCCAACAATGAGTAAAGAGAAAAAGGGTAATCACTCTGTAAATGTACAGTAGCGACAAAGGAACTGCTAAGTCTCTCAGGCTGCGGTACAACTCTCTGGTACAATGGTTCCCTGACTGTGGCACTGCAAGTGTCAGCAAGTGTAAGTTAGATTCTAGGAACCACTGTCCTGCAACTTAGTTAACTGCTTGGGTAGGCAAGTGCCCTCTCACCACCAGGAATCCTTGGCTCTCTCCGTCAAGCAAGATGTCGCTGGTTCACCGCACGGCTGCTCACGAGGTAAAGGTGGATGGATGGCTTCAAATGCTGTGGAGTGTGGGATGGTCCTTTCTCTGGCTAAATCAGCGAGGTTGTTCACAAGGATCCATCTATCTGGCGATCTGCTCCCCATCTCCATCTCCTCCCCATCTTGATCAGGCTCAATATCCCCCACCAGGCTGTGCGGGGCGCATTGCCTTTTGTTAGCACAGTGGAATTGTGGATATTGTAGTCTCAATCCAACCCACAGCAATTGAGTCACTTCCCCTCACGCTACAATGCCCACCATGCTTTGTTCCAAAATATACTTGAACCCAACAAACTTCAATGGCATAACACAAACAGACACCAGAGGGAGCCAACTTCATAGTTAGGAACACAATATAGGGCCAGATTCAGGTAGATGGGAGCATCTTTGCTCTGGAGTAACGCATCTCATTTGCGTTACGCTGCTGAAATTTTAGGAGCAAGTGCTGTTATTCAGGAAGCACTTGCTCCTAAAGTTGCGGCAGCGCATCTCAAATGAGCCGGCGGAATTCAAATTGGGCGGGTACGGGGCGTGTAGTATTCTAACTAAGCGCGATCCCGCCGCCAACGTACTGCGCATGCGTCGAGTGTCCAAACATCCCCGTGCGCATGCTCCAAATTCTGTGAATGAACGTCAATGACGTCACATTCCCATTCATGAACTTTTTACGCAAGCGACGTGATTATTTTTTTTCCCGACGCGATGACGACGCCTATACCTAACATAGGATACTCCAACCCCATGTAGGTATATCTATGCGCCGCGTATCCCGTCCGGAAACGTCGTACCGTCATAGCGTCGCGCCGGAATTCGATCGTGAATTGCCGATTTCCGCTCATTAACATATTTTTTGAGCGTAAATCGGCGGGAACGCCCCCGGCGCCATTTTTAAGTTGAAGTAACGATGCGATGGCGAAACTCAGTTACGCTGCTCGCATCGGAGCTTCAACCCGGTGTTTCTTGTTTTCTGGTTACAGAAAACAGAAACGCCGGCTCAAAGTCACAGTTAGGTTGGCGGATCACTGGATCCGCCAGCCTAACTGTTCCTGAATCTGGCCCGTAGTCTATTAGGATACGTTTGACAGTAACCCCTTGCTACATATATATAAAAATAAAATTGGTCAAACCCACAAGTGCTTTTTTAGCACTACTATTCCTTATATTGGCCTTTGAAATTTACAAAACGTAACAATTTAGAAATTGGATGAAAGGTTTAACACTGGAAAATCCTTTTTGAAAGATAAATAGTTTATTGTATGTACAACTATATAAATCTGAATAAAATGAGGGACAAATCAGGAGGAAAGATGGACATTGGGACTTTGTTCCAAATCTAGGACAGTTGGAAAAACGATCATGTAACTGTACAGCCCTCTTTTTAAGAACAATATATCCCATCGTCCCATGTGCTGTTGTGTCATCTAGAGGAGGGGATGAGTCACAACACTTACAACTCTCCTTGTCTTTGTGTAGGGCAGCACATAGTAAAGTCCACAGTATTATCCATTTGCATTGTATTGTCCTCCTTGGGGACTACATGTCCCATGATCCTCCTTCCTAAAGCATCATCAACTCGCCTCCTCAGACACCTAGGGTTGTTGCTTATTTTGTCCTAAAATAGATGGCCTGGGCAACTGTCATCCAAACAACACCGCTCAGGGGAGAACACAGATACCTGACACACCCACATGTGTTGATTGCTGAAGACTCTGCTGGCTATGTTGGTTTTTTAAAGGAGGATTGGAGGCACGCATAGGTATGTGTCAGGTCACCTGTGGCCAGGTGACAAATGCACCCCATTGGAGACGGGGTGCACCACAGGGTAGTGAACCTAATAGCCGATTGCTGCGGATGGACAGGAAACGTGAGCCCAAGATTCCCCAGGGCATGGAGTCTAAGGTCCAGCAGGTGTTCACCAGAGCCTCTAGTGGTGAGGATGGCCTTCGCTGCAACTAAACCCAGGTTGCGGCCCCTGGAGTTCCCCAGATCACGCTCCGTAGGGAGAGAGGGGAAGCAGCCAATGAGGACACAAAGGATAGTGATGGGCAAGCCGAGGTCGGCGCAACAGGCAGCCGAGGGTAACCAAGGGACAGGCCAAAGGTCAGGGTCACAGGCAAATGGGGATAGTCAGAGACGAGCCAAATTCAGTACACAGAAAGGAAAACGTAGCACAAGTCAGACAGGAACAAGCAACAAACAAAGTTGAACAGCAACGCATACCTGCAGTGCAACAGTTAATATAGACTTCCTGGGATGGCCTGGGGTGGGGCCATACAGGGAGGAGAGGTGATAAAAGGCAGCCAGAAGAGAGTCAGGCCTCTAATGGACACATGAGGAGAAGGTAAGCTGCCAGACATTATTACATGTCCATGACAGTATGTGCACAGGGTGTGCTCAGGCACACCCTAATCATTCTGTACTGCCCTGGCTCCCCACTCCATCCCTCTGCAGCCCCTCCGGCTTCCCTTCTCTCCTCTCCTGCCGGATCTTGCTACAGAGATGTTTTAGGATGAGTGAGGGAAGGGGCCGGTAAATATGTATTTATCAGCCCCTTCCTGACTGAACATGGTGAGTGATTGGTAGTGTTGGTTTGAGCTTTGGGGTGCACACACTAATGCAATAGGCTGTGAACACCTATGGAGTAGGGTGACCAGACATCCCTGGTTTCAGGAGACAGTCCCCGGATTGAGGATACTGTCCCCAGACCAAGTCTGTCCCTGGTTTTGTCCCCGGATTGGATTTGAACAGGGGCAATTTCAAAGACAGTCAGTGCAGAATAAAAGAAAAAATCAGAATTACACACCCCTCCTGCTCCACCACTCCTACTAGATTAGGGGGGGTCTATTTTTTCCATTATCTGTGCCCCTTTCTGATGATCAAGTGCTGGTCGGAGCGGAGGGAATATTTCTTCAGTTTCGGGCACATGCCAATTCTGCTCCGCTCACATGTTCTTCTGCCTTAGCTCAAGTCACACTGTCTGCCTGCCTATCTCCTTGCTTTCCCTGGTGGAGTGATCTTCCTCCGCTCCCCACCCAGTAGTAACTTGATAGTCTTACTCTCACTCACCTTTTCTCCCTGTATGGCCCCACCCCAGGCCATCCCAGGAAGTCTATATTAACTGTTGCACTGCAGGTATGCATTGCTGTTCAACTTTGTTTGTTGCTTGTTCCTGTCTGACTTGTGCTACGTTTTCCTTTCTGTGTACTGAATTTGGCTCGTCTCCGTCGGTGACGACGGGCAGAGAATCGCTGATTGCTGCCATTACTAGTTTTAAAAAAAGATGTCCCCGGATTTAATTAAAAAAACCTGGTCACCTTACTATGGAGGCACGGCTGGTATTATTACTGTTTTGTTGCAGATGGCTGGAGAATCACTTTAATATGTGACGTAATAGTAAGGTAATGACCTGACTCCAGGGCTGGTGCAAGGTTTTTTGACACCCTAGGCGTAACCCAATTTTGCCGCCCCCTGGCTCCGATCCTGACCCCACCCCCTTTGCCCTGCCCATGTATATGGTGGAGGTGTCAGGGATAGAGTTTTTTTTTTTGCAGCACCTCTTCACCTATTTCTTCAGCCGTGGTCTCCACCTGCGCCTCTGGACCCGGCCTGAAGACAAATAGTGGCAATACAGCATCCCTTTACAATACAGCACCCCTTTACAATACAGCACCCCTTTACAATACAGTGCCTGCTTTATATCACAGCCCCCCTCCTCACATCATAGACCTTCCCCCATTACATCAGTGTCCTCAGCCCCCCTTCCTTGCATCCCGCTTTATTTGTGCCTCAGTCCTCTTCACAGCCCCTCTTGTACCCCAGTCCCCTCCACAGCTCCCAAACTTGTATCCCAGTCCCCTTCACAGCCCCCCTCCCTGTATACCAGTCCCCTCCACAGCCCCCCTTTGCTTTAATACCACTTTAAGAGGATAAAGTTAATCAAGTAATTCTGTTATACATCAATATATAGGCAGATTGGTAAGGAAAGAAGTTAAAAACAAGAGATAAACAGACTGGAGTAAACCTACTTACAGTGCTGACAAGGAAAGAGAGAGCGAAAGGGGGGGCTGTGAGAGAGAGAGAGAGAAGGGGGGGCTGTGTGAGAGAGAGAGAAGGGGGGGCTGTGTGAGAGAAGGGGGGGCTGTGAGAGAGAGAAGGGGGGGCTGTGAGAGAGAAGGGGGGGCTGTCAGAGAGAGAAGGGGGGGCTGTGAAAGAGAAGGGGGGGCTGTGAGAGAGAGAAGGGAGGGGGCTGTCAGAGAGAGAAGGGGGGGCTGTCAGAGAGAGAAGGGGGGGGCTGTCAGAGAGAGAAGGGGGGGGCTGTCAGAGAGAGAAGGGGGGGCTGTCAGAGAGAGAATGGGGGGCTGTCAGAGAGAGAAGGGAGGGGGCTGTCAGAGAGAGAAGGGGAGGGCTGTGAGAGAGAGAAGGGGGGGCTGTCAGAGAGAGAAGGGGGGCTGTCAGAGAGAGAAGGGGGGGCTGTCAGAGAGAGAAGGGAGGGGGCTGTCAGAGAGAGAAGGGGGGGGCTGTCAGAGAGAGAAGGGGGGCTGTCAGAGAGAGAAGGGGGGCTGTCAGAAAGAGAGGGGGGGCTGTCAGAGAGAGAAGGGGGGGCTGTCAGAGAGAGAAGGGGGGGCTGTCAGAGAGAGAAGGGGGAGCTGTCAGAGAGAGAGAAGGGGGGGGCTGTCAGAGAGAGAAGGGAGGGGGCTCTTCAGAGAGAGAAGAGGGGGGCTGTCAGAGAGAGAAGGTGTCCCCTTAGGCTGCATTCACACCTAGGCGACAAAACGCCCGACGCTCGACATGCTGGAGGGGCGAATTTCCATTGCTGTCTATGAGATGGTTCACATCGAACGCCGAAACGCTGTGCGCCTGCCGCCTGAAAAAAAAGTCCCGGACCCTTTTTTTCAGGCGGCATTGGCGTTCGGCCATAGACAGCAATGGAAAGAATTTGTTAAAAAAAAAAAAAAGTTAATCGAATCGCGGCAAAGTAAGCCGTGTACGCGGCGTTACTTGTTGCGTAGGTGTGAATGCAGCCTTAGGCTCCATTCACACCTAGGCGTTTTGTCGCCTGAAGCGCGACGCTACAATACGCCGTACCGTCGAATTTGCATTATTGTCTATGGAGACCATTCACATCTCCTAACGGCGTACGCCGATAGAACGTCGAACGCGCGTATCGGGCGGCTTTGGCGTTCCGCATAGCCGACAATGGCTATACAATAGGCGGTATTTTTAAACAACGCATTTTGTCGTCGCAAATCGCCGATACAAAACGCCTAAACTTTGTCGCCCAAAATCGCTGACGCCTAGGTGTGAATGCAGCCTTAGGCAGTCCGTCCGCAAACTCACTCCACGCTGTCCCCTGCAGCCAGCGCAGCGCCCCCCTACTGATGTGCGCTCTAGGCCACCGCCTAACTTGCCTATTGGTAGCGCCGGCCCTGAGTGGCGGCAGGGATCGCCGAACGTTTTGATATAAGATTTGTGTGGGTCGGCTAGAAAATGAGGAAGCGGTCGCAGTTTAGAAATCATGTCCTGATTTTTTTTGATTTTTTTTCACACTCTAGATTCACTATCCGTTCCTTTTACGGGACAAATTTCGCCGCAAAAACGACAATATTTCGCTAAAACGATTTGGTGAAACATTCCACAAAGTAATATCAGTCCGATCGGGAACAATCCGCACGTTTCGGTATATTACTCGTCTATGTAGTAAAAAAAAAAGAAAACTGTGGGAGGAGTTAGGGTGGCCAATTCGGCTCACACACTAAAGACACAGCAGCCTATATGCAAATTTACAAACAAACAACAGGATTGGTTAACTTCTTAAGGACCGCCTCCTGCACATAAACGTCGGCAGAATGGCACGGCTGGGCACATCCACGTATATTTACGTCGGTTCTAGGCTGGAGTGCGGGGATCGGTCCCCGGATCTGAAGAACGGGGAGATCCGTGTGTAAACACAGCTTCCCCGTGCTTCACTGTGGCGGCAGCATCGATCGCGTCATCCCTGTTATAGGGGGACGCGATCGATGACGTCACACCTACAGCCACACCCCCCTACAGTTGTAAACACACACAGGGAACACATATCCCCTACAGCGCCCCCTTGTGGTTAACTTCCAAACTGCAACTGTCATTTTCACAGTAAACAATGCAATTTAAATGCATTTTTTGCTGTGAAAATGACAATTGTCCCAAAAATGTGTCAAAATTGTCCGAAGTGTCCGCCATAATGTCGCAGTCACGAAAAAGATCGCCGCCATTAGTAGTAAAAAAAAAATTTTTTTTTTACCAGAAATATGTAGAAGAATACGTTGTGGCCTAAACTGAGGAAAAAAACATTTTTATATATATTTTTGGGGGATATTTATTATAGCAAAAGGTCAAAAATATTGATTTTTTTTCAAAATTGTTGCTCTATTTTTGTTTATAGCGCAAAAAATAAAAATCGCAGAGGTGATCAAATACCACCAAAAGAAAGCTCCATTTGTGGGGGAAAAAAGGACGCCAATTTTGTTTGGGAGCCACGTCGCACGACCGCGCAATTGTCAGTTAAAACGACGCAGTGCCGAATCGCAAAAAGGGCAAGGTCCTTTACCTACATTTTGGTCCGGGTCTTAAGTGGTTAAGTTAGGCTCCTCCCCCTATAGGGGGAGGAGTCTGTCTTAACCAATCCTGTCGCTTGTTTGTTGGTAAATTTGCATATTTGCATATTTCACTATAGCACTCGCATTCCTTGAATTTTTTATATTTTCTCAGTAATAAATAATAAAACGATGATGATGGGAGGGACAGATGAAAAGCTAGTAATAGTTTAGTAGATATCGCCTGCAATGACAGCAGAAAAAAAAAAAAATTTGCATAACTGTTCTCTCCATAAGTTGAGGGGAACAATTTTTTCAGCACTATATATAGGTTTGAAAGTGAGCTTAATATTTGCTTACGGCAGTGGCGGTGGTAGTACTAGATGGAAGACTGACAAAAGGCCGTTGACCTCCTTGGAATTGTAATACTTGGATGGATGACTGACCGCGTCCGTTGAACTCCAGGCAATCGTAATACTTGGATGGATAACTGACCGCGTCCGTTGAACTCCGGGCAAGCGAAATACTTGGATGGATAACTGACCGATGTCCGTTGAACTCTGGGCAAGCGTAATACTTGGATGGATAATTGACCGACGTCCGTTGAACTCTGGGCAAGCGTAATACTTGGATGGATAACTGACCGATGTCCGTTGACCTCCGGGGAATTGTAATACTTGGATGGATAACTGATGAACCCGTCTGTTGACCTTCCGGGGACTCGTAATACTTGGATGAATGACCATTCCAGTCAAGTGATCAATCCTGGGGGGAGGATTGTAATACTTGAATGAATGACTGATCAAACAGTCTGGTGATCAATCCTGGAAATCGTAGTTACCTGGATGACTGATGAGCATCTGTTGACCTCCTGGAAATTGTAATACCTGGATGGATGACTGACCGACGTCCGTTCACCTCCTGGGATTCGTAATACTTGGATGTATGACTGACCGACGTCCGTTCACCTCCTGGGATTCGTAATACTTGGATGTATGACTGACCGACGTCCGTTCACCTCCTGGGATTCGTAATACTTGGATGGATGACGTTGACCACGTCCGTTCACCTCCTGGGATTCGTAATACTTGGATGGATGACGTTGACCACGTCTGTTCACCTCCTGGGATTCGTAAAAAACTTGGATGATGATGTTGACCACGTCTGTTCACCTCCTGGGTATCGTAAAAAAAAACTTGGATGGATGACATTGACCACTGGTGGTGTCTGTTGGCCTCCCGTGTATGGTAATGCTTGGGTGGATGACATATTGACTGACCACGTCTGTTGACCTTCGGGGAAACCCGGCATGTGCTGTAGGTTCTTTTCTTCCAGCAGTAGTTTTTTTATTTTTATAAAAAACATTTTACCATTTCTTTTTTTAGCAGCCCTGTTGGGGGTCTTTGGTGAAATATCAATAGTCTAAAGAGACCCCAGATGTCTACATTTCGAGACCAAGAAAGGGACTGAGGACTAGACATGTGCACTGCCAAAAAATTCATTTTTTTTATTTTATGTTATTTTCGTGTTTTTTTCTGGTAATTCGGAAAATTCATTTTTTTTCGTTTTTTGTTAATTTTTTCGGAAATTCAGGAAATTCGAAAAATTCGAAAAAAATCATGAAACAAAAAAATAATTTTCGGAATTTCAAAAAATGCGGAATTTTTTTTTGTTTTTTTTTACATTTTTCGAAATTTGGAAATATGAAAATTCGGAAATACGAAATTCGAAAATATGAAAATGAAAAATTCGAAAATTGAAAAATTTGAAAAATAGAAACATTTCGAAAATTGAATCATTTGAAATTCGAAATTTCGAAAATTGAAAAATTCGAAATTCGAAAACGGAAAAATTCGAAAATTGTGAAATTTGCTAAAATTTGAAAAATTTGAAATTTGAAAAATTCTAAAATTGAAAAATCGAAATTCGAAAAATTCGAAATTTGAAAATTCGAAATTTGAAAATTCGAAAATTGAAAAATTCGAAAATTGAAAAATTCGAAAATTGATAAATTCGAAAATTAAAAAAATCGAAATTTAGAATTTTTGAAATTCCGAATTTTCGTATTTCCGAATTTTCGTATTTGCGAATTAGAAATTCCAAGATTAAAAAAAATCGAAATTTTGAATTTTTGAAATTACGAATTTTCGTATTTGCGAATTAGAAAATTCGAAATTTGAAAATTCGTAAATGTGAAAATTCGTAAATTTGAAAATTCGTAAATTTGAAAATTCGAAAATTCGAAAATTCGAAAAATTTATAATTTGAAATTTTGAAATTCGAAAATTTTGAAATTCGAAAATTTCGAAATTCGAAAATTCGAAAATTGAACAATTCGAAAATTTAAAAAAAATGAAGGCCCAGATTCACAGAGCGATTACGCCTGCGCAACAGGAGATGCGCGTGCGTAAGTCTACATGTGCGCGTGCGTTTCGTTGCGCGGCATCCCCAGAACGAGATACGCAAAAAATCTACTTTTGGAAATTCTGAATTTTCGTATTTGCGAATTAGAAAATTCGAAATCTGAAAATTCGTAAATTCGGAAATACGAAAATTCAGAAATACGAAAATTCGAAATTTGAAAATTTAAAAATTAGAAAAATAGAAACATTTCGAAAATTGTATAATTTGAAATTTAAAAATTCGAAAATTTAAAAATTGAAAAACTCGAAACTTCGAAAAATGTTACATTAAAAAAAATCGAAAATTCGAAAATTGAAAAGTTCGAAAATTAGAAAAATCGAAACGCGATACTGCACACCACTTTGGCTTGAATCCTGCTTGTTTTGCAAAACAACACTCGCAAACCAAGTTAGGATATTTTAAAATACAGCGCTCGTATTGCGAAACGCCACTATTAATAACTAATAAGCTGTGATATATTATATTTCTTAGTTTCTTAGGTTTAGATTGTAAATTTCAGGAAATAAAGACGCCTACACCGGCTAACTTTTATTTTTAGATTCCAGCACACAGGAGGGAGTCAGACAAAAAATAAATGTTTCTCTTTTCCCTCTCTGCCCTTTTCCCTTGCCCCCCCCCCCCCTCTCCCTGGGTGGTTATATTCTTGACGAGAAAATGTAGGAAGTACAGGTATGGGTTCAAAATGGGTGGAGGTAAAATTTAGTATTAGTAATGGTGGAACTTTTTCCTCTTTCTCTTCTTCTTAACCACTTAAGGACCGCCTCCTGCACATATACGTCGGCAGAATGGCACGGCTGGGCACATCCACGTAAGGTACGTCCTGTACTAGTACCCGGCCGTTGGCCACGGGCGCGCGCCCGCGGTGCGCTCCCGTGACCCGGTCCGAAGCTCCGTGACCGGGACCGCGGGTCTCGCGTACCCGATCGCCGCTGGAGTGCGGCGATCGGTCCCCGGATCTGAAGAACGGGGAGATCCGTGTGTAAACACACCTTCCCCGTGCTTCACTGTGGCGGCAGCATCAATCGCGTCATCCCTGTTATAGGGGGGACGCGATCGATGACGTCACACCTACAGCCACACCCCCCTACAGTTGTAAACACATGTTAGGTCACACATAACCCCTACAGCGCCCCCTTGTGGTTAACTCCCAAACTGCAACTGTCATTTTCACAATAAACAATGCAATTTAAATGCATTTTTTGCTGTATAAATGACAATGGTCCCAAAAATGTGTCAAAATTGTCCGAAGTGTCCGCCATAATGTCGCACTCACGAAAAAAAATCGGCGCCATTAGTAGTAAAAAATAATTAATAAAAATGCAATAAAACTCTCCCCTATTTTGTAAACGCTATAAATTTTGCGAAAACAAATTAATAAACGCTTATTGCGATTTTTTTTTTTACCAAAAATAGGTAGAAGAATACGTATCGGCCTAAACTGAGGAAAAAAATGTTTGGGCCAGTTTCAGGTAGAATTAGATTGCCGCAGAGTATCAGAGATACACTACGCCGCCGTATTTTACCTGGCTCTATGAGGAATTCAGAGAGATTTTGGCCTGTAAGGTACGGCGGCGTAGTGTATTTCTCCCGGCGGAATCAAACTACGCGATTAGAGGGCGTGAGGCATTTCAATTAGGCGCGTTCCCACGGCGATTGAACTGCGCATGCTCCGTTCAGAAATTTCCCGCCGTGCATTGCGCGAAATCACGTCGTTACGTCATTTTTTGTTTGAGTAGCGTAGTTTACGTACATTCCTATTCCCGAACGACTTACGTAAAAAATAAAAAATTAATTGAAAGTCGACGCGGGAACGACGGCCATACTTAACATGGGCCGCGTAATGTTACACCAGCTAATAGCTGGTTTAACTTTACGCAGCAAAAAAATGACGTAAGGCGATTGCGAACGACGCTCGTAACTTTGTGGATCGCCGGAAAAAGCTCATTTGCATACCCCGACGCTGAAAACGACGCAAACTCCACCCAGCGGCCGCAAAAAGATTGCAGCGTAGATCCGAAGGCTTACGAAGACGTAAGCCTGTCAGATCGAAGCCCAACGCCGCCGTATCATGGTTTGAGGATTCAAACTAGTGATACGGCGCGCGTAATTCGAAAGTACTCCAGTCTAACACCAGTTAGACAGGAGTTACGGGTCTCTGAATCTGGCCCTTTGTTTTTATATATTTTTGGGGGATATTTATTATAACAAAAAGTAAACATTTTTGTTTATAGCGCAAAAAATAAAGGGACAGATTCAGGTACAATTGCCCTGGCGCAGAGTATCAGAGATACACTACGCCGCCATATTTTACCTGGCTCTAAGACGAATTCAGGTAGATTACGGCCCGTAAGGTACAGCAGCGTAATGTATTTCTCGCGATTAGGAGGCGTGAAGCATTTAAATTAGGCGCGTCCCCGCGACGATCGAACTGCGCATGCTCCGTTCAGAAATTTCCCGCCGTGCATTGCGCGAAATTACATCGTTATGTCAGTTTTTTTTTTAGTAGTGTCGGTTACGTACATTCCTATTCCCGGACGACTTACGCAAAAACAAAAAAAAAATTGAAATTCGACGCGGGAACGATGCCCATACTTAACATGGGCCGTCTAATGTTAGACCAAATAATAGCTTCCCTAACTTTACGCAGCAAAAAGCCGACTACAGATGCCGTAAGCGAATGCGACGGCCGATCGTAACTTTGTGGATCGCCAGAAAAAGCTAATTTGCATACCCGACGCGGAAAACAATGCAAACTCCACCCAGCGGGCGGAAAAAGATTGCAGCGTAGATCCGACGACGTACGAAGACGTAAGCCTGTTGGATCGCAGCCCGAAGCCGTCGTATCATGGTTTGAGGATTCAGACTAATGATACGACGCGGGTAATTTGAAAGTACGCTGGCGTATCAGGAGATACACCCGAGTAATGGCTCTGTGGATCTGGCCCAAAAACCGCAGATGTGATCAAATACCACCAAAAGAAAGCTCTATTTGTGGGGAAAAAAGGACGCCAATTTTGTTTGGGAGCCACGCCGCACGACCGCGCAATTGTCAGTTAAAGCAACGCAGTGCCGAATCACAAAAAGTGCTCTGCTCATTGGGCAGCAATATGGACCGGGGGTTAATAAGGGGTACATATTGAGACCATTTATGTTGTATGTATGAAGAAGAGGGGGGGTGGGAATGGGGGAATAGTTGCTGAAGCTAGACCCAACACATACCCGCCCAGTTGAGGTGTGGACTATCTCGGTACAAAATAGGTCAGGGTATTAATAATGCAATATTAAATGAACTGTTGCATTAAAAACAATAGTGTACATCAAAAGATTGGTCGATTCTCTACTAGTTTCGCAGGATGTCCGCTTCTTCAGGAGAACCAATCTAAAGGACAATAATGCAATAAAAAATGATGTAAAATACAGGTAATACAGTTCAGCAGTGAGTTAAAAATTGAATAGACATAGAGGCCCAGATTCACGTACATCGGCGCATTATCGGTCCGGCGTAGCGCACCGCCATTACGTTAGACTTGCGCCATCTAGCCGCGTAATCCCCCGATTCACGTAGCTTTTGCGCAGGAAATTGCGCAAGCGTAAGGTTTTTTCCAGAGGCGTAAGGAGGAGTAATACAAATTGGGAGGGACGTGGGCGTGTTACATTGAAATGAGCCGTGACCCCATGCAAATGAAGGGCCGGCCGGCTCGCGCATGCGCGCTTGAACGAGACCATGTCAGCTCCGCTGTGCGCATGCTCACAACTCGGGAGCGGCGCAATTAGTGAAATTGAAAACTAGGGCAATGTTGTGAACTACGCAGACAGCATAAATAGACACACACAAACGCACTTGCATTGCAAAAGTACATCCCTTTGTGTCCCTTCCCATTTAACCAAGTGCTTTTGTTCCTGTTGTTCGTTGCAGTGTGTCTTGTAGTTGTCAGATTAGTGTTCTGTGTGATCAAGTGCTTGTTGGTATATTTGTGAAAGTGTTTTTTGATAAGTGTTTGAGAGACTGATTGTTTGATTGATATATTTTTGTTTGTTTGTTTTCTTGCTTTATTTTTTTTGGTGACTGTTTCTTGCTGAGTGCTAGTGTGATTTTTGGGTGTTCTTTTTCTCTTTGTGTGTGTTCTTGCCTGATTGGTTGTGCTTGTATTTGTGACTGAGTTTTGGTGACTGGTAGTGAGTTTGTTTGGAAGTATGACTGAGAGAAAAAGAAAGCTCAATTTTACTGTGGGGGAAAAAAGAATCCTTGCCCGGGCCATTAGCGAGTATGGGCGTTTTCTCCACGGCCCGCAGAGTGCCACCACCACCCCGGCCAGGAGGAGGGAGATATTGGATAGGATCACGGAGCAAGTGAATTCCTCGGGGGAGGGGAGACACGGACCCGGTCTGAGATCGACAAAAAAATAAATGATCTCCGGCGTCAGGTGAAAAAGAAACTGGCCGCAATGCATGCCCATGCCAGGGGCACAGGAGGGGGCCCACCATGCCGTATTAGGCTTACAGCGACGGAGCATGTGGTGGCCCTGACCTTTCACCGGCATGAAGTGGAGGGCCTGCCAGGCTTTGACACAAGTCCGGTCCCCGTGGTGCCAGGTAAGGTTTTTTTTTCTATCAGGTGTGTAGCATGTGTGGGGGAGGGGGTGAAAGGGAATATGTGGCAAGTGTGTGGATCCTCCAACCTGTGAATGGTTTGTGTCATCCACAGATGTGCAGGAGGGTGCAGGGCCATCTGGACTGACCGCTCCAACACCAGGACAGCAGCCTAATGAGGCCCCCCCAACAAGGCCACAGTCCGCGGAGGAGGTTCGAGAGGAGGAGGACGACCATGAGGAGGAGGACGATCATGAGGAGGAGGGGAATCATGAGGAGGAGGACGATCAGGAGGAGGAGGAGCCAGGCACTGGACGAGTGGTTTGTGCGGACTCTTCCCCTCTGGCTGGCAGAAGCCTGCCCTCCCTAAGGGGGAGCCCCCCCCCCACCAGGGGGGCGCCCAATCTCCTGCCCGCCAGTCTGCGAAGGGACCAGGCCCTCCAGACCCGCCATCTGGGACAGCTCTGCCAGACTTTTGGGCGGGTGGAGGAGAGCCTGTCCTCCATGAAGGATACGCTGGGTAACCTTGACTCCCACTCCTGGGCTTTCACAACCTGCCTAAATGAACTGCAGACTACAGCAGCAGGCATTGGGCAGGATGTGAGGGCCCTTACCCAGGCTATCCAGGCCAACACGGCAACAATTGGTGCTTCCCTGGACAGAATTGCCGTGGCCTTGGAGGGCAGGCCGCCAGGTGGGCAGATATCAGGGGCTGCTCCTCCTTCCCCGGGTTTGCCCCTCCCCCATGAGTCTCCCCTGAGGGGCCGGGGCCGTGGCCGGGGGCGCCCCAGGCGTGGCTCACGCAGAGGGCAATAATTTATTTTTCCCCCATTTTTTTTTTTTTGCTGACATTTTTTATTTTTTTATTTTTGCTGACATTTTTTGCATTTTTTTTTTTTTGCTGACATTTTTTTAAAATTTTGGGTTGTGCATGGTGTTTAAATGTGGGGGTGACAATCCTGCTGGAAAAGGGGTGTCATCCTCAATTTTGGTGGAGAAGGGTTCCCCAGGACCAGGGAGAAGTGATTCCCAGGTCCGTGTGAATGGTGTATGAATGTACAGTGACATAATTGGAGCCTTGACGTGGCGTTACTGCTCACCAGTCCTGCATGGTGGACTGGTGCCAATCCAATTTGATGAGGATGTGGGGTGTGTGTGCTAGGGACCATAGTGGTGTGCATGCATGCATTCTCATTGTGCCATGATTAATGTGTGTGTTTAACGTGCAAAGATGCCCAATGTGAGCTGTCTCCTGACTGCTCTTCCCTCAGAAGACGGGGTAGCCTCGGTTAGGGGTTGATTGTCTGGTTGGGGGGTCAGGTCATCACGTAGCTCAACCTGCAGGCCCTTCCTCACTGCGAGATTGTGCAGCATGCAACATGCAACGATGATATGGCACACAAAGTTTGGGGAATACAACAGTGTACCCCCAGACTTATCCAGGCATCGGAAACGTGACTTCAGGAGGCCAAAGGTGCGCTCCACCACTGCTCGTGTTTGGGCATGTGCTTGATTGTATCTTTCCTCCCCTGGGGTTTGGGGGTTCCGGATAGGAGTCATGAGATGGGGTCCCAGTGCATATGCAGAGTCACCTGGAAGGGAAAAGACAGGAGAATGTTAGTCATGCATGTGCCACTTGTGAGGTGTGCATCACGGGAGGGGATAGTCATGCCTGACTCCCATGTCACTCACCAACCAGCCAGGTGTTCCCATACACGTTCTGATCGAATTCCATTCGGATGTGGCATTGATTGTAGATGTAGCTGTCATGGGTGGATCCGGGGTGTTTGGCACGGACGTGCCATATGAGGCCTTGGGCATCAACTATCACCTGTACGTTGATGGAGTGCCAATTCTTCCGATTGCGGTACATGTGCTCTGTCTCCAGGGGGGGCTGGAGTGCCACATGTGTGCAATCAATGGCCCCCACAGTGCGTGGGAATCTGGCAATTCTGTAGAAATCTGTCATTGCCTTCAGCCGCAGGTCCTCAGTGGTGGGTTTGATGATTTGGTTGGCCAAGCGTGTGAGGATTGCAGGGACAACCTGGTGCACACATCTGCTCATGGAGGATTGTGACATCCCAGCCACCACTCCACTTGTACGCTGAAAAGAGCCACTGGCAAGGACATGGAGTGTTGCCAGGACCTTGACCAGTGGCTGCACTGCTTGTGAGCGTTGTGTTGGGCTGGTGATGTCCTCCTGCAAGGTTGTGGTTAATTCCAGGATGGCATGAGGGGGGAATCTGAAGATGCGATACACCTCAGAATCACTCATGCCAAACAGGTCTATGCGTGTGCGGTATATCCTCTCCCGTGCCCTCTCCCGTGCCATCCTCCGTGCCCTCCTCCTTCTTTGGTCATCTAAATTCACTAGTGCAGCTATGAGCGACGATGCCCCTGGCATGTTGGCAGTCAAATTGTAGTGCAACACGTGTGTGTGGTCTGCTCCTCAGTAACGGTGTTGCTTTCTGTGAGATGTAGACGTTTTTTCAAAATTTAGACCAGCTTTTAGGTGTTCTAACTTTAGACAGGACATTTTGCTGTTGCGCACATCGCGTAGCCTGCGCAGCAACTGCGTTTTTTTGTGGATCCCCGCAACTCCCTCATTAGCATATTTGACTAGCAAATCAATGGTGTGTCTAGCGCATTTTTGCGCGGACGGATGCGTCTGTCTAACGAAATTACGCCGGAAAAAAAAAAGTTGATTTCTGGCGTAAATCGTTTTCTGAATCGCGCGCATCTAAACGCACGCGCACATTTAGACTTACGCACGCGCAACACCAGTTGCGCAGGCGTAATCGCTCTGTGAATCTGGGCCAGAGTTTTTACCCAAAGTGTAACGAAGCAGGCGCGGAGCCAGGTCTGCCCAATAGGTGATCCCCCTGCAGCGAACGTGGGGGATGGTATGTGGGTCTCTGAAAAATTGGCATACATTAGGTTGTAGGAGGAGGCCCAGGACATGGATAGTGGTAATGGTGGGGGTGGATCAAGGGAGAGGGGGAGTAGGAATATAGGAAAGGTTGAAGCGGGGGGGGGTGGAGTTGGGGGAAAAGGAGGGGGGGGCGCAGGAATAGGGAGGGGGGAAAGGGGGAGGAGAGAAAGAGAGAGAAAGAAAGAGAGAGGATGGGAAGAAAAGGGAGGGGAATGAGGGGAACAAAAAAGTGGGGGGGAGAGGTGGAAGGGTAGGAAGAGGAAGGGAGGGGATGGGGGAGGGGAAGAGAGGAGGGGGGAAAGAGCGAGGTGGGGGTACAGCCAGGTAGGGGAAAAGGGGGAGGAAGGGGAAAAGAAGAAGGAGGGCGGGGGGAGGAGAGAGAAAAAGAACAGGGGTAGAGGGAAAGGGGAGGGGTAGGGAGGAGAAGGAGTGAGGAAAAGCAGGAGGAAGGAGAAGAGAGATGGAATGTGGACAGATTAGACCCTAAGAAGGGGTCGGGGATGAGGACTCACCACAACCGATCATATCCACGGATGCATGGGGGGCCAATAACCAAGGTGGTGGCAAAGGGTAGGTCCCGATGGTGGGTGGGAAACAAATAGGCTGGCTGAGGACAGGGCAAGGAGCTGGTGCAGGCATATGAGCGGGGCCAAGTACGGGGACAGAGTCCAGTGTAACTGGTGCGTGGCCAGTATACTGTCACTCATGGAGGTATCCATGGCCGGAGCCCATTAAATGAGCATCCCCAACCGGGACACGCCTCGACGCCGTCGGAACGGCGGCGTCTGACGTCACCCGGTCAGCTTCCCCACACTGCGCAGATGCGGGATCCGCAATACTGCGCATGTGCGGCCGAACCAGGCCAAGGGGCGGGGAGCCCCAAGCCTGGACGAGCAAGTAGGGATGGGCTAAGGCTCATCCCTGCCAGGGGAAGCACACGTCCGCTGCTAAGGGGGGAGGGGGGCACCATGGGCAGGCATGCGACGTGAAACTGGAGGGCAATACATTTGCAAAGAAAGAAACATAAAATTTAATTAACATAGTTAGAATGTACGTTACAATCATGTAATAAGTGAGAAGATAATTCCCACAGTTAGATTACTATTTAGTGGTAACTTGTGGCATGGCAGATTACATTGACAACTGCAAGGTCTCAGGGAAGGCTACGGAGGAGGTGGTGGTGGGAGGGAAGGGGGGGGGGGTGTATTGTTCCCCCAGGTTATATAAATATACTGATAAAACTGAATAGCAGGATAAGCGGTGAAGGTAAAAATAAAAATAAAAATAAATATAGAAATAAAAATAAAATTAATAATAAAAATAGGAAAATAATAATTAAGGGGGTGGATGAATGAACAGAGTAGGGTGACAAAGGGCGAGCAGTGTAACATCGCAGGCCTACCTGGACTAGGATAAAAATGTGGCATAAATGAAAAACTACAAACACTGGCAAGTGCTTGACCTATGTGTGAAAATGGGGAAAGGGGTTATATAAGGGCAAAAGAAATGGGAAAGGGTGATGAGGTATGGGTGATCTGATCAATGACTACTCCACGGGCCTGATAAAGTGGAGTGGGGGTAGTGCCAAGGGGTGTAATAATACTAGTTGCAGAGTACCCCTATGTCATATGAACTGAAATGGGTGTCTAATTGTATATATGGTTGTGAAAAAAAGAGAGATGTTGTTGACGATGATAATATTGTTATGAGCACAGCCGTAGGTCGGGGTGCCATAGAGCAAAGAGGGGGGCACCAGAATGGGTGCAGCTGCAGTAGATAATAGGAAGTGTGGGTAACACAAAATTCCTAGACGGTCTGGAGCATATCCATACCGTTGTCTCATCAATGGCCTTGAGTAGGGGTCAGGTGAGGGCTGAAGCTTTCCTCTTATTAACATACAGAATAATACATGTATATATCAATATATAGACATAAGACATCAAGAAAAAAAGAGAAAAACGAAATAACAGATTCGTTGGCAAATATAACAATAGAAAAATCTGCCGGATCCATACCAAGATTTTCCCAGGTCAATGCAGAGTATAAGGCAATGTCATGGCCAAGTCACATAGTAATGGAAAGGGTTGAATAAAAGATAGATTGGGATTTACAAGTTAGAGGCACTCAGGGAAGAGAGAAGCGGGTGTGTTATCCACCCAATTATAATGAAAAAGTGCGAGTATGGCCTCACTTAGGACTAGTTAATAGGGTAATAGAGTACCATCATCCAAGTATTAATGAAAAAGAGGGGGGGGGGGTGGGAATGGGGGAATAGTTGCTGAAGCTAGACCCAACACATACCCGCCCAGTTGAGGTGTGGACTATCTCGGTACAAAATAGGTCAGGGTAAACAATATAATAAATAAGAAATGAATTTATTAAATGAACTGTTGCATTAAAAACAATAGTGTACATCAAAAGATTGGTCGATTCTCTACTAGTTTCGCGGGATGTCCGCTTCTTCAGGAGAACCAATCTAAAGGACAATAATGCAATAAAAAATGATGTAAAATACAGGTAATACAGTTCAGCAGTGAGTTAAAAATTGAATAGACATAGAGTTTTTACCCAAAGAGTAACGAAGCAGGCGCGGAGCCAGGTCTGCCCAATAGGTGATCCCCCCTGCAGCGAACGTGGGGGATGGTATGTGGGTCTCTGAAAAATTGGCATACATTAGGTTGTAGGAGGAGGCCCAGGACATGGATAGTGGTAATGGTGGGGGTGGATCAACCCTTCCACCTCTCCCCCCCACTTTTTTGTTCCCCTCATTCCCCTCCCTTTTCTTCCCATCCTCTCTCTTTCTTTCTCTCTATTTCTCTCCTCCCCCTTTCCCCCCTCCCTATTCCTGTGCCCCCCCTCCTTTTCCCCCAACTCCATCCCCCCCCCCCCCCCGCTTCAACCTTTCCTATATTCCTACTCCCCCTCTCCCTTGATTCACCCCCACCATTACCACTATCCATGTCCTGGGCCTCCTCCTACAACCTAATGTATGCCAATTTTTCAGAGACCCACATACCATCCCCCACGTTCGCTGCAGGGGGGATCACCTATTGGGCAGACCTGGCTCCGCGCCTGCTTCGTTACTCTTTGGGTAAAAACTCTATGTCTATTCAATTTTTAACTCACTGCTGAACTGTATTACCTGTATTTTACATCATTTTTTATTGCATTATTGTCCTTTAGATTGGTTTTCCTGAAGAAGCGGACATCCCGCAAAACTAGTAGAGAATCGACCAATCTTTTGATGTACACTATTGTTTTTAATGCAACAGTTCATTTAATAAATTAATTTCTTATTTATTATATTGTTTACCCTGACCTATTTTGTACCGAGATAGTCCACACCTCAACTGGGCGGGTATGTGTTGGGTCTAGCTTCAGCAACTATTCCCCCATTCCCACCCCCCCCCCCTCTTTTTCATTAATACTTGGATGATGGTACTCTATTACCCTATTAACTAGTCCTAAGTGAGGCCATACTCGCACTTTTTCATTATGTTGTATGTATGTATGGTTATGTGTTTTGTATTTGTATAGTATTGTATTGTATTTGATTGTATTGTGTTGTTGGAAAATTAATAAAAGAATTTATAAAAAAATAAAAAAAAGGAGGGAGTCAGCCGAGCCGCCTTCCACTCCAGTGCCATGATTTGCGGAGACAAGTCGCTTTACGGGACGCAGATGGCGTGGACCAGCCAGCGACCACCAGACACCGAGGTCTGAGTTTTAAAAACTTCATTACTTATTTCTCAAACAAACTGTCATGGCATTTCGGTCCGGTGCGGAGATAATGAAGGAGCGGGACATCAATATTCAATTAACACGCGGTGCCCCTGAAGTCTATTAACAAAAACTTTTTCTCACCGCAGAGAGAGAGACGCACAAACCGGCTCGAGATGAAAGCAATTACCGCCCCTCTACCGTCACATTAACCAACTCGTATTTAAAGGGTTCAGAGTTTAAGGACGACGCGCTTTGTTGCGGTAGGTTGGATGTGTGTTATTTACTGGTGCGGCGATGTGATAAACAAGATAAGGTTCTTAGAATTTTTTAATTTTTTTTCCTACCTGGGGAACTCCTCTCTTCCATGTAACTTCGGGGTGAGCCGCCCTTTCATCTCTACTCCCCATGTGTCCTGTCTTTATCGCGCACATTTTTTGGGTGGCTAAACACCCCTTCCCCTATGGCAGTGATGGAGGACCTCGGCTCTCCAGATGTTTTGGAACTACATTTCCCATGATGCTCCACTACACTACAGAGTGAACGAGCATCATGTGAAATGTAGTTCCAAAATATCTGTAGAGCCGAGATTCCCCATCACTGGTCTATGGATACACAGAGATAAGACACCAGCCGTGTGCCTTTCCATGGCCAAACCAACTCTTGCACCCCTACTTTATGACCCATATCTGGGGTGCCTAATGAGCTTCCTAGGCTTTGGATTTTTTTAAGGAGGTGTGCACACCTCCCCCCCCTGGGGGGATCAGTTTGTCCTATCCCCCCCATGCATCAGGGTTAGGGATGAGCCGAACACCACTGGGTTCGGTTCGCACCAGAACCTGCGAACAGACCAAAAGTTTGTGTGAACTTTAGAACCCTGTTAAAGTCTATGGGACTCGAACGTTTGAAATCTAAAGTACTCATTTTAAAGGCTAATATGCAAGTTATTGTCCTAAAAAGTGTTTGGGGACCCGGGTCCTGCCCCAGGGGAGTGTTTGGGGACCCGGGTCCTGCCCCAGGGGAGTGTTTGGGGACCCGGGTCCTGCCCCAGGGGAGTGTGACGTGGCTCCCAAACAAAATTGACGTCCTTTTTTCCCCACAAGTAGAGCTTTCTTATGGTGGTATTTGATCACCTCTGCGGTTTTTATTGTTTTATTGTTTGCGCTATAAACAAAAAAGAGCGACAATTTTGAAAAAAAATACAATATTTTTTACTTGTTGCTATAATAAATATCCCATTTTTTTAAACAAAAAAACGTTTTTTTTTTCTCAGTTTAGAGCGATGCGTATTCTTCTACATATTTTTGGTAAAAAAATAAAATAAATAATCGCAATAAGCGTCTGGTTTGCGCAAAATGTATAGTGCCTACAAAATAGGGGACAGAATTATTATTTTTTTTTTTACTAGAAATGGCGGCGATCTGCGATTTTTATTGGGTCATTCACATTTATACTGCGATCAGTGCTATAAAAATGCACTAATTACTGTATAAATGTGATTGGCATTGAAGGGGTTAACACTAGGGGGTGAGGAAGGGGTTAAATGTATTCCCTGCATAGTGTTCTAACTGTGAGGGGAGGGGGGTGACTGGGGGGGTGACCGATCTGTGTCCCTATGTACAAGAGACACAGATCGGTCATCTCCTCTCCCGAGACAGGACGCTGTCTCTGTGTAAAACGGCATTGAGAGATGATCTATGAGATCATCCCTCATTCGTCCACAGATCGTATCGCAAACGGCCACGGCTCCAAGAAAAATTTTACAAATCGAAAATTTTACAAATTAAAAATGTTTTCATTTAGTTATTTACATATTTTCATCATATAGTGTTTTATTACATTTTATTATTTTTATGACGATACTATTGACACACAGTTTCAATCTGGTTGTGTTTACAATATATACATATGCCACATATTTACACCATGTGGCCTTGTATAATTTTTATATGTTCATACCGGCAGGTTTATTCTCTTTTTCCTGAATGCGTTGTTTAATTTTATTATTATAATATATACCAAACCCCCCTGATATGGATATCGCAATCTTGTGACTTTAATTCTATCTATGGCCTCAAAATGCTGCATTCTGTATGATTGTGAATGCAGCATGCAGTTTCTATTATGTTCCGTGATGATAACCTTCGGCGGTAGTGTCCTGGATTACATCACGTGATCTTTATACGCCCGCACGCATGACGTTGCGCTCCAGCCCTCCTTTTCGTTGTGAGGCTTGAGGCGCATAACGCCATCTTGCATATGGGCGGACGCGCCCTGTTATCAGCTTGGCGTGCACGCCCATGATACGCAGCGGAACGTTTGTACGATCGACGTTGCGTTCCAATCTGGCTCTGTGAAGCGAGTCTTGGAGCGCACGCCGTTGATGCACCTTTACATCCGGTAATCATTAACAATCAATTATTGTTTGAAGCTGGAGCCGTGATTGAGGTAGGGGGGCATAGGTATATATTTAGAGTTGTTACAGCAGGAAGTCAGCACCCCAGATGATGATCGTTTGATCGAAACGCGTCGGGATTCTTGCTGACTCCACTGCTATACTTTACATGCTTTGATATGTCTGCTGAAATGTGAGTGTAACTATTTATATTTTGAAACATCACAGTAAAGATTTTAAACGGTATTACACTATGTACGCATTTGTTTTTCCTCTCCTCGCTGTTGCACTCTGAGCTCTTTGGATCCTGTGTAAAGAGCCTATGGTCCCTGCATGTTGGCCCTGGTACCATACATTCTTTTGGCTTCCATTCACCACATGAAGAGTTGACCAGCATTGAGATTTCATTCCTCCCTTGCCATTAGAAGGTCTGCTGTCTGGATATCATCACACACATGCTTTAGCGACTCATTAAGTTTATCGCTTAGTTGAGTCCACATTTTCTGGTAAGCCTCCTAATTTTGCCCTTGGTGGTGGATCTGCTATCAACACTATTCTTATTATTGTCACGTTCATTTGGACAATTGGATTGAGAAATCCCCTAGAAATTTCATATTTAGAGTTATGAACTTTTTTGAGCTATAAGTCACACATCTATATCATGATTTATGTGTTTTAGATTTTTTCACTTTGTATGTCTATATGATGCTTTATTGCGTGATATGTTTAATTTTCACATAATTTTAGCGCTACACTTCTCTTTTGTGGCCACTCTGATTGGCCGTTCGCGGCGATCTGTGATTGGCTGTGTCCAAGGGACACGACCAACACAGTGTTTCCCCGCAGCGCGCTCTGGAGCGCGCGCAGGGAAGCCGCTAGTGACAAGCCGTCAATTGACGGCTTGTTGGCAATTTAGATCCGCGCTAAAGCCGTCATTCGGCTATAGCGCGGATCTCAAGTAGTTAAATTTTGTACCTAGGGGGGTGTGTATAGTATGCCTGTAAAGTAGCGCTTGTTTCCCGTGCTTAGAACTGTCCCTGCACAAAATGTCATTTCTGAAGGAAAAAAGTCATTTAAAATCACTCACCTTCGGGTCTGGTATGGATTTTATGGGGAACCCTGCGTCAAATTAAAAAAAAAATGCCGTGGACCCCCACACATTTTTTTTTATGAATGACTTTTCTCTGTATTGCCGGGAGCCGACAACTCATTATAGCCGCGAGTGATTTTAAATAACTTTTTTCTTTCAGAAATTACACTTTGTGCAGGGACAGTTCTAAGCACGGGAAACAAGCGCTACTTTACAGGCATACTATACACCCCCTAGGTACGAAATTTAAAGGAATATTTCACTTTTATTGTTTATTGTTTTTAAAATCACTGCTGCCAAAAAAACGTCAGATTTTAAAACTTTTTTTTTTGCATTGATACATGTCCCCTGGGGCAGGACCTGGGTCCCCAAACACTTTTTTGGACAATAACTTGAAAATTAGCACTTTAGATTTCAAACGTTCGAGTCCCATATACTTTAACAGGGTTCTAAAGTTCACACGAACTTGCCGCGAACACCCCAAATAGTTCACTGTTCGGCGAACAGGCAATGTTCGAGTCCAACATGAGTTCTACTCCAACTCAAAGCTCATCCCTAATCAGGGTTAACTTACTATAGATCCCTGTTGTGCATGTGTTCAGATATTCTACCGAATATCTGTTCTAATTCAACCGTATACTATCTATGCTATGAGTTTTAAACCATGGAATTTACACACGGCTCACAAGTAAATCCAATTTTTTATACTACCAGTTTCTGTGATGATATTGATGTTTCACATTGATTTATATGTTTAGGATGGTATCTGCCCTGCATGCATGTCATGCTTTGTGGCCGTTTGGGGAGTCCGGTGGAGTTTGGTTGGGCCTGTCCCTTCCCCTGGGGAGCGGGACCTTTCCTTTAGTGCTTCCCGGCAGGGTGGGGGGGTGTGTTTTTTCTTCATGTTTCCCTTAATTTGGTCGCATGGTGCCCCCGGGGGGACCTCCTTGGACACCCCTGCAAGCTCCACCCTGCTGGCGGCGTCCTTAAAATCCTCTCCGGACTGTCCTGACACAGTGTGCTTGAGCACAGGGGTCATAACGTCACGCAATTTCTGCCGGCAGGGTGGACCTCGCAGGGGTGTCCAAGGAGGTCCCCCCGGGGGCACCATGGGTGGAGTTCTCATTGTTTTCCGCGTCAAGTATGCAAATGAGCTATTTCCGACTATCCACGAACGTACGCGCGGCCGTCGCATTCTCTTACGCCGTCTCTAGTCGGCTTTTTCCGGCGTATAGTTAAAGCTGTTTTTTTTGCAGGGTATAGTTAGACTTGCCATGTTAATTATGGCCGTCGTTCCCGCGTCGAAGTTTGAATTTTTTTTTTTGCTAAGCCGTCCGTTAATAGGAATGTACGTAATTCACGCTGGTAAAAAAAAATAACGTTGTTGCGACGTAATTTAGCGCAATGCACGGCGGGAAATTTCTAAACGGAGCATGCGCAGTTTGATCGGCGCGGGGACGCGCTTCATTTAAATGAAAAACGCCCCCTAGCCGCCCAACTTGAATTCCGCGCCGTTACGCCGCTTGAGATACACTACGCCGCCGTAACTTACGGCGCAAAATCTTTATGGATTCGAACTAAAGCCAGGTAAGGTACGGCGGCGTAGCGTATCTCAGATACGATGCGCCGGGGCAGATCTTTGTGAATCTGGCCCTTGCTTATCTTAAAGTTGCATTCAAAGTCAGCTACTTTGAAAAAACTTGCAGGCATGTCATGAGTTAAGTCTAACTAGAGGGCTTAAAATGCAATGTTATAGTTAGGACTGCAGTATACAGAGAGCCTTGACGGGGCCTGCAGCTTACACATGCATTTGCAAATGCGTGCAACTAAACCTCTGTTTTTAACGCACACAGTTAGACAGGTGAATTTGGTTGGTTGCTGATTGGTCGGTAAGTTTGAGCCTGGATATTCCATGTTTTTCTAACTAGAGGGCTGCCGCCTCCTAGACTTGTCTCGATTATTCACTAGTGGAATTTGTTTCAAATTATCAAAGTAACTAATTTTTTATGAAAACACATTTTCTAAAAGAAGGAAAATTGGAAAAAAAGAAAATCCTAAATTCAAAAAGTCGAAAGAACAAAAATCCTAAATTCTAAAATCTGAAAATGAAAAAGAATCAGAAAGAACGAAAATCCAAAAGAAGAATGGAAATCTGAAAATTTGAAAATCACAAAGAAGGAAAATCCCCCCAAAAAATTTAAATCTGAAAGAACAAAAAACATTTGAGGCCAGATCCACATACAATTGCCCCGGAGTATCAGAGATACACTACGCCGCCGTATTTTACCTGGCTCTAAGTCGAATTCAGGAAGATTTCGGCCCGTAAGGTACGGCAGCGTAGTGTATTTCTCGCGGCGGAATCGAAATACGCGATTAGGGGGTGTGAATCATTTAAATTAGGACCCTCCTCGCGGCGATCGAACTGCGCATGCTCCATTCTGAAATTTTCCACCGTGCATTGTGCGAAATTACGTTGAAATTTTTTTTTTGTAGCGTAACTTACGTACATTCCTATTCGCGGACGACTTATGCAAAAAAAAAATAATTGAAAATTCGACGCGGGAACGATGGCCATACTGAACATGGCAAGTCTAACTATAGACCGGATAATAGCAGCTTTAACTTTACGCCGGAAAAAGCCGACTAGCGACGACGTTAGAGAATGCGACGGGCGATCGTAACTTCGTGGATCGCCGTAAAAAATGCTAATTTGCATACCCGACGCGGAAAACGACACGAACTCCACCCAGCAGGCACAAAAAAGATTGCAGCATAGATCCGAAGGCGTACGAAGACGTAAGCCTGTCGGATCGCAGCCCGAAGCCGTCGTATCAAGGTTTGAGGATTCATACTAATGATACGACGCGGGTAATTTGAAAGTACGCCGGCGTGTCAGGAGATAGACCGGAGTACTGCCTCTGTGGATCTGGCCCTAGGTGTCTAATTTCAATGGAGGTCAATGGATGGCGTGAGCTGCAAACAAGTTGTCATATTTTGAAAACGATCAGGACGATGGCTCAGCCCTGGACACGTGTAGTGGCGGCAGGGCTGGTGCAAGGATTTTTGACACCCTAGGCGTAACCCAATTTTGCCGCCCCCTGGCTCCGCTCCTGACCCCACCCCCTTTGCCCTGCCCATGTATATGGTGGAGGTGTCAGGGATAGAGTTTTTTTTTTTTGCAGCACCTCTCCACCTATTTCTTCAGCCGTGGTCTCCACCTGCGCCTCTGGACCCGGCCTGAAGACAAATAGTGGCAATACAGCATCCCTTTACAATACAGCACCCCTTTACAATACAGTGCCTGCTTTATATCACAGCCCTCCTCCTCACATCATAGACCTTCCCCCATTACATCAGTCTCCTCAGCCCCCCTTCCTTGCATCCCGCTTTATTTGTGCCTCAGTCCTCTTCACAGCCCCTCTTGTACCCCAGTCCCCTCCACAGCTCCCAAACTTGTATCCCAGTCCCCTCCACAGCCCCCCTCCCTGTATACAAGTCTCCTCCACAGCCCCCCTCCTTGTATACAAGTCTCCTCCACAGCACCCCCTCCCTGTATACAAATCCCCCCCAGTCCCTGTCCCCAAGTCCCTGTCTCCCATCCACAAGTCCCTGTCCCCAGTCCCTGTCTACAAGTCCCTGTCCACGAGTCCCTGCCCCCCTGTATACAAGTCCCTGTCCCTGCCCCCCCCTGTATACAAGTCCCTGTCCACAAGTCCCTGTCCACAAGTCCCTGTCCCCCCCTGTCCACAAGTCCCCTTTCCACAAGTCCCTGTCCCCCCCCCTGTATACAAATCCCTGTCCACAAGTCCCCTATCCACAAGTCCCTGCCCCCCCCTGTCCACAAGTCCCTGTCCCTGCCCCCCCTGTATACAAGTCCCTGTCTCTGTCCACAAGTCCCTGTCCCCCCCTGTATACAAGTCCCTATCCACAAGTCACTGTCCCCCCTCCCTGTATACAAGTCCCTGTCCACAAGTCCCTGTCCACAAGTCCCTGAATACAAGTCCCTGTCCACAAGTCCCTGTCCCCCCGTATACAAGTCCCTGTCCACAAGTCCCTGTCCCTGCCCCCCCTGTATACAAGTCCCTGTCTCTGTCCACAAGTCCCTGTCCCCCCCGTATACAAGTCCCTATCCACAAGTCACTGTCCCCCCCCTGTATACAAGTCCCTGTCTCTGCCCCCCTGTATACAAGTCCCTGTCCCTGCCCCCCCTGTATACAAGTCCCTGTCTCTGTCCACAAGTCCCTATCCACAAGTCCCTGTATACAAGTCCCTGTCCACAAGTCACTGTCCCCCAGGGCTGGAGCAAGGATTTTTGACACCCTAGGCGAAAACCTTATTTTTTCGCCCTCACTGGGTCCGCCCCTGACTCCACCCCCTTTGGCAGTGTTAAATGGTTTGATTCAACCCTCTAACTGCTACATTGGAAAGACAGCTCGTTCTTTTGAAAAACATAAGACTTACTAGCAACATCACCAGGTGAATATACAAGAGAAAACCTAAAAACAAAACTAATGCAGCCACCCATCTATAAATTGGTAATCTGCAGTATAATAAATATTTTTCTTTGCTTTAATACCACTGTAAGAGGATAAAGTTAATCAAGTAATTCTGTTATACATCAATATATAGGCAGATTGGTAAGGAAAGAAGTTAAAAACAAGAGATAAACAGACTGGAGTAAACCTACTTACAGTGCTGACAAGGAAAGAGAGAGCGAAAGGGGGGGCTGTGAGAGAGAGAGAAGGGGGGGCTGTGTAAGAGAGAGAGAAGGGGGGCTGTGTGAGAGAGAGAGAAGGGGGGGCTGTGTGAGAGAGAGAGAGAGAAGGGGGGGCTGTCAGAGAGAGAGAAGGGGGGGCTGTCAGAGAGAGAGAAGGGGGGGCTGTCAGAGAGAGAGAAGGGGGGGCTGTCAGAGAGAGAGAAGGGGGGGCTGTGAGAAAGAACGGGGGCTGTGAGAGAGAAGGGGGGTCTGTCAGAGAGAGAGAAGGGGGGGCTGTCAGAGAGAGAGAAGGGGGGGCTGTCAGAGAGAGAGAATGGGGGGGCTGTCAGAGAGAAGGGGGGGCTGTCAGAGAGAAGGGGGGGCTGTGAGAGAGAGAAGGGGGGCTGTGAGAGAGAAGGGGGGGCTGTGAGAGAGAGAAGGGGGGCTGTGAGAGAGAGAGAGAAGGGGGGGCTGTGTGAGAGAGAGAGAGAAGGGGGGGCTGTCAGAGAGAGAGAAGGGGGGGCTGTCAGAGAGAGAGAAGGGGGGGCTGTCAGAGAGAGAGAATGGGGGGGCTGTGAGAGAGAAGGGGGGCTGTGAGAGAGAGAGAAGGGGGGGCTGTCAGAGAGAGAGAAGGGGGGGCTGTCAGAGAGAGAGAATGGGGGGGCTGTGAGAGAGAAGGGGGGGCTGTGAGAGAGAAGGGGGGGGCTGTGAGAGAGAGAAGGGGGGCTGTGAGAGAGAAGGGGGGGCTGTGAGAGAGAAAAGGGGGGCTGTGAGAGAGAGAAGGGGGGCTGTGAGAGAGAGAAGGGGGGGCTGTCAGAGAGAGAAGGGGGGCTGTCAGAGAGAGAAGGGGGGCTGTCAGAGAGAGAAGGGATGGGCTGTCAGAGAGAGAAGGGGGGCTGTCAGAGAGATGGGGGGCTGTCAGAGAGAGAAGGGGGGCTGTCAGAGAGAGAGGGGGGCTGTCAGAGAGAGAAGGGGGGCTGTCAGAGAGAGAAGGGGGGGCTGTCAGAGAGAGAAGGGGGGGGCTGTCAGAGAGAGAAGGTGTCCCCTTAGGCTGCATTCACACCTAGGCGACAAAACGCCCGACGCTCGACACGCTGGAGGGGCGAATTTCCATTGCTGTCTATGAGATGGTTCACATCGAACGCCGAAACGCCGTGCGCCTGCCGCCTGAAAAAAAAGTCCCGGACCCTTTTTTTCAGGCGGCATTGGCGTTCGGCCATAGACAGCAATGGAAAGAATTTGTTAAAAAAAAAAAGTTAATCGAATCGCGGCAAAGTAAGCCGTGTACGCGGCGTTACTTGTTGCGTAGGTGTGAATGGAGCCTTAGGCTGCATTCACACCTAGGCGTTTTGTCGCCTGAAGCGCGACGCTACAATATGCCGTACCGTCGAATTTACATTATTGTCTATGGAGACCGTTCACATCTCCTAACGCCCTACGCTGATAGAACGTCGGAACGCTGATTTTGAAAAAAGTCCCGTACCCTTTTCCGACGCGCGTATGGGACGGCTTTGGCGTTCCACATAGCCGACAATGACTATACAAAAAGCGAGATTTTTAAACAACGCATTTTGTCGTCGCAAATCGCCGATACAAAACGCCTAAACTTTGTCGCCCAAAATCGCTGACGCCTAGGTGTGAATGCAGCCTTAGGCAGTCCGTCCGCAAACTCACTCCACGCTGTCCCCTGCAGCCAGCGCAGCGCCCCCCTACTGATGTGCGCTCTAGGCCACCGCCTAACTTGCCTATTGGTAGCGCCGGCCCTGAGTGACTCCACTGTCCAGCAGGGATGGATGACTAATGAAACTGTCTGAACAGAATTACAAGTCTTTTTTGCGGGTGAGACGATTGACATATATGTATATCAGCTGTTTATTTAGCTGTTTACCTGAGCTCGGCCTTAACTCTGGCCTATGAGTAAATTCCAGTGTCGTAGCTTTTCAGCTCCCCTGCGGCTTTTTTCAAAGGCTGCAGTGATGAAAAGGCCAGTATTATGAAGAAATCATCCCCCACCGTGGACTGTGAATAAGACAGCTATCACATCAAATGCACATATATAGCCATGTATATTTATCACAACAGGAATGTCCTTCAAAGTACAGAATAGGATTGATGGACAGAGATGGTCTACAAATCCTCCTCTGAATAACCTACCTTGGTGAGTCAGGCACCTGCTGTTATTCAGGAAGACAAAGTGGCCATAAAGGTACCAATTCTGACGGCTTTATATAAAAGGCATTATGGACAGAGTTGCAATGAAGCCTTCAGATACGTGCAAAAGATATACTAGAACTTTGTGTCTCTCTCAATGTCATGATAGGCATGGACTCTTCATGTCACCAAGGGTATGCAAGCTTTAACCACTTCCAGCCCGGTCCATAGTAAATTGACGTCCAGCAGGATAAAATGCCGGCGCGTGCCCGTCTGACACCCTGCATCTCCGATCTCCGCCGGAGGCTCTTTACCACGTGATCAGCCGCGTCCAATCACGGCTGATCACAATGTAAACAGGAGGAGCCGTTGACCGGCTCTTCCTCACTCGCGTCTGACAGACGCGAGTAGAGGAAAGCCGATCGGCGGCTCTCCTGACAGGGGGGGGTTCCCACTGATTGTTTATCAGCGCAGCCCCCCCCCCTCGGATGCCACCCATAAGTGCCGCATATGAGTGCCAATCAGTGCGCCTATGAGTGCCCATGAGTGCGTCATACCAGAGTTATCAGTGCCCCTCAGTGCCGCCTGTCAGTGCCGCCTCATTGGTGCCCATCAGTGCCACCTCATTGGTGCCCACTAGTGTTGCTCACGAATATTCGCATTGCGAATATTCGCTACGAATATTGCATATTCGAGTATTCGCGAAAATCTCGAATATCGCGGTGAATATTCGCTATTTCGAATATTCGCATTTTTAAAAATTTCGCAAAAAAAATTTTTTTCGAAATCGCGATTTTCGCAATAGCGAAATTTCGCAATTTTTTTATTTTTTTTAATAAATATCGAATATTCGTGATATTTTATAAAAAAAAATAAAAAATTTGGCGAAAATTCTCAATTTTTTTTTTTTTTTTTTTCATAAAATATCACAAATATTCGATATTAACGAATATTCGCGAATATTCTTCGAAATATTCGCGAAATATCGCGAAATCGAATATGGCGTATTCAGCTCATCACTAGTGCCCACCAGTACCACCTCATCGGTGCCCATCAGTGCCGCCATATCAGTGCCCGTAATTGAAAAAGAAAACGTACTTACTTACAAAAAAATTACAGAACCTTTTTCGGTCTTTTTTTAGTTGTTGCGCAAAAAATAAAAAACGCAGAGGCGATCAAATACCACCAAAATAAAGCTCTAGTTGTGTGAACAAAATTATAAAAATTATAAAATTACAGTGTAGTATGACCGCGCAATTGTTATTCAAAATGCGACAGCGCTGAAAGCTGAAAATTGCCTTGGGCAGGAAGGTGTATAAGTGCCCGGTATGAAAGTGGTTAAAGGGGTTGTAAAGGTACAGTTTATTTTTCCCTAAATAGCTTCCTTTACCTTAGTGCAGTCCTCCTTCACTTACCTCATCCTTCCATTTTGCTTTTAAATGTCCTTATTTCTTCTGAGAAATCCTCACTTCCTGTTCTTCTGTCTGTAACTCCACACAGAGATGCGAGGCTTTCTCCCTGGTGTGGAGTGTCGTGCTCGCCCCTCTCTTGGACTACAGGAGAGTCAGGACACCCACTAACACACAGCTCCTTTCTCTATCTGCAACGTAGAGAGCGTCCTGACTCTTTTGTAGTCAGGGCCGTCTTGATAGCATCATGGGCCCCTGGGCAAAGTAATTCTCAGGGGGCCCCTACAATGGAAACAGTGCAGGTAAACAGAAATCAAGTAGGTAGGAGGTAGGAGATATCTAGGGTGCAGAGGGGTCAGAGTGCTGGGGGCAGCCCGGGCTCAAGGATCAGCTGCTTTGGGGAAAGGGCAGGGGCCCCCATGCAGCTGGGGCCCCTGGGCAGTGCCCAGGTGTGCCCTCTCATTAAGACAGCCCTGCCTGTAGTCCAAGGGAGGGGGCGAGCACGACACTCCACACCAGGGAGAAAGCCTTGCATTACTGTGTGGAGTTACAGACAGAAGATCAGGAAGTGATGATTTCTCAGAAGAAATAAGGACATTTAAAAGGAAAATGGAAGGAAGAGGTAAGTGAAGGAGGACTGCACTGAGGTAAAGGAAGATATTTAGGGGAAAAAAATGTACCTTTACAACCCCTTTAATCTAGGTACAGAGTTGTATGACCAATTACCAGTTAAAGTAACGCAGTGCTGAATAGTAAAAAATGGTCTGGTCATGAAGGAGGTAAAATCTTTTGGAGGGCAGATGGTTAAAAGAAATACAAAGTCTCCAAGTGTTGACCTCCTTTGAAAAACATTGATATTCGCTTAGTGTAAATAGCAATGAAATAAATAATAATAAAAAAAAAAATCTTAAACCCCCTGCAGTCTGAGGCCCCAGACAGCTGCCTATTCTGCCTTTATTATAATCCATCATTGGATGAAAGTACAGGTACTTCAGCTGCGAGAATCCATAGCGGCTTTCAACATCACTCAAGTGAAATAGAAATTCTCTGCTATGCTTTCATGTACCTAAAGATGTTCCAGCACCATTAAAGGCCAGCCTGAAATGAAAATCAATGAAAAATGGAACTTGTCTACAGTAATTTCATTTAAAGGACACAAGTGGCGGCACATAGTGACATATAAGTACAATTCTGGGCAGCTGTGTTTATAAAGATCAGCTCTAGGGACAATGGCGGCTGGTGCTCACATTTTTTTGGGGGCACAAACAAACTGAAAAAAAAAACATAAATTGCAGCCACTGTGCCCATCAAACGCAGCCTTACTGTGCCATCAAACACATCCACTGTGCCATCGATTGCCGCCACTTTACCTATCAAACGCAGCCACTGTGTCCATCAAACGCAGCCACTGTACCTATAAATTGCAGCCACTGTGCCCATCAAACGCAGCCTTACTGTGCCATCAAACACAGCCACTGTGCCATCGATTGCTGCCACTTTGCCTATCAAACGCAGCCACTGTGTCCATCAAACGCAGACACTGTACCTATAAATTGCAGCCACTGTGCCCATCAAACGCAGCCACTGTGCCATCGATTGCCACCACTTTACCTATCAAACGCAGCTACTGTGTCCATCAAACGCAGCCACTGTACCTATAAATTGCAGCCACTGTGCCCATCAAACACAGCCACTGTGCCATCGATTGCCGCCACTTTGCCTATCAAACGCAGCCACTGTGTCCATCAAACGCAGCCACTGTACCTATAAATTGCAGCCACTGTGCCCATCAAACGCAGCCTTACTGTGCCATCAAACACAGCCACTGTGCCATCGATTGCTGCCACTTTGCCTATCAAATGCAGCCACTGTGTCCATCAAACGCAGCCACTGTACCTATAAATTGCAGCCACTGTGCCCATCAAACGCAGCCTTACTGTGCCATCAAACACAGCCACTGTGCCATCGATTGCTGCCACTTTGCCTATCAAACGCAGCCACTGTGTCCATCAAACGCAGCCACTGTACCTATAAATTGCCGCCACTTTGCCATCAAACACGGAACTACTGTACTCATCAATTGCTGCCACTGTGCCCATTAATTGCCACTACTGTGCCCATCAATTGCTGCCAGTGTGCCCATCAATTCCTGTCACTGTATCCCATCAATTGCTGCCAGTGTACCCATCAATTGCTGTCACTGTATCCCATCAATTGCTGCCAATGTACCCATCAATTGCCGCTACTGTGCCCATCAATTGCTGTCAGGTGCTTCAAAAAAATACCCTGCCGCTGTAATTCAGGCTCCCAGGGCCCGAAAAGGGTCCGGGCACCTGAATAGAGGATGGCAGTGGCAACCATAGATAGATTCATGCAAGTGAATGTTACACTTTTGGGTGGGACTCCGCTAAAAGGAGTTTCACGATGCCCTGCACTCACAGTATATCCTCGATCTTCTTGGTTAAATGACCCTGGGCATCATTCAACCTGACAGACTGAGGACATCTACTGGTGGAAAAAAGTTACTACAGTGGAAATCTCACATAGCATTTCATATCTATCACCTCATGTTGTCTGGGCCCTAAATCTACAAAACCAGTAGATGTTCTGTTTAAACGGAATGGGGCCGAAACCCACTGATTTTAAAGTGGCAAAGGCAGAACAAATATAAAAGTAAAAGCAAAAGCTATTTCTGCGCTGTGTCAGTCTGTTCTATAGCACAATGATCGTGCTTCATGTGTGTCGGATCCGCTTTAGATGAAGGTCACCGTGTTTGTGTTAGCACTTCGGTTATGGAGAAGCGACGGCAAAGAAGATTCTTTGTTATGTACAGGATCCTGACACATAGTGCTGCTTTTCGTAGCGTCGCTGATACTGGAAAGCTAGATAAATGACTTTGTACCCGTGTATAATGATCTGCAATTGTATGATGTGCAAAAATTGGTTGAAAAGAATAAAGAAATCACTTTGGTAAGCGTTGGGAAGTATACACGTATCTCAATTCCTGTGAAATCCGGCGGATTGATGCATCTGATTGCACTGTAATGCTTCTAAAGGATTTTTCCAGTGTGTGTGTTTTTTTTTTCTTTTGTATTTTTTTTTTTGTATTGTGTAAATGTGCCGGGCACATAAAGTCTGTGACTGTGCTTATACTGGTTTGAGCTTCCTGAAAGTCATATGGTCATTTACATACGAATACTTTTGAGCATCCAAAATAAATTGCAGGAATATTTCCTAGTGCAGGGGTCTGGTCACTAAAATTTTCTTTGGGCCGAGGTCCGAATCTCAAGTCCCCATCACATTGCCCTTTTACATCAGGTGTCCCCAGTCTCATGGGGGGGGGGTTGGAGTGCCACATGTGCAGGGATGGACTGGCCATTGGGACTACAGGGAGTTTCCCGGTGGGCCGATGGCTCAGTGGGCCGGCTTCAGTGACAGTGGACCGCTGCCCCCCCCCCTCCGCTCCTCTGTCTCTCCCTTCCCGCAGCGCTCACCTCCTCTTCCCCCCCCCCCCCCCGCAGCGCTCACCTCCTCTCCCTCCCCGCAGCGCTCACCAGGTGGGAACAAAGAAGTAGGGGGAGGACCAGAAGAGCAGGGGGATGACAGAGGAGCATGGGGGAGGGGACAGACAGCTGACTCAACAGCTATGGCCTAGGAGTTTCTCGCTTCTGCCTAATCTTGTCCCATAAGGGGGGGCACCGGACTGATTCCTTTCCCTGCGTGAAATAATGTCTAGCTTCCCCACGTGTACTGCCTATAAGAGTACCAGTACCAGCCAATCTACTCTAATAAAGTACAACGGCTAGTGGATGGTGAAGGGGGAGAGGGGGCTTGGGTGGCCGGGGGGTGCGAGAGTTGCCCAGCCGCGATGGGAGAGACCTGTCAAAGTGGGCCAGTCTGCAGTGGCGGTATTTTCATAGTCGCAGCAGTCACGGTTGCGACTGGGCCCTGTGGTTTAGCCAAGTGGGGGGGCCCGCCAGCCGCCTGTGTGAGGGGCCCGCCCACCGCCTGCCAGTGTGTGAGTAGCCGTTCCGCCGCGGGGATCGGGTGCCGACAAGGCACTGGCAATGGATGCAGGGACGGCATCGCAGCAACCCCCCCAAGACCCGGCATCTCACCCTGCACCACTGGCTGGCAGTTTAGAGTGCAGTGGGGAGATGTGGTAGGAGGTGGAAGCTGGAGATCGGCAGCTCTATGGTGCCTGTGTGGGCAGCGTGCTGCGTGATCTCCCTGGGGCTTGTAGTACTCGAGTGTCAGTGAGTGTATACAGAGAGGGGAGGGGCCTCTGACCCGGGCAGGTATCAGTTTCACTTTCCCTCTGCTTGCACACTGTTGTTGATGCCCGGGTCAGAGGCCCCTCCCCCTCTGCTGTATACATGATTCGGATTTCGGAGAACTACAAGCCCCAGTGAGATCCTCCTGCCTGTGGACACCATAGAGCTGCAAATCGCCACCTCCACCAGCCAGGTACAGGGGAACTTCTGAAAGGGGGAGTGAGCTGTTTGGGGACCCTGATGTAAGAGGGGGGGGCCTCTGGGGACACTAATGTAAGGAATGGGGCCTCTGGGGACACTAATGTAAGAGAGGGGGGGCTTCTGGGGACACTAATGTAAGAGGGGGGGGCTTCTGGGGACACTAATGTAAGAGGGGGGCTTCTGGGGACACTAATTGAAAGGGGGGGCTTCTGGGCACACTAATGTAAGGGGGGGCTTCTGGGCACACTAATGTAAGGGGGGCTTCTGGGCACACTAATGTAAGGGGGGGCTTCTGGGGACACTAATGTAAGAGGGGGGGGCTTCTGGGGACAAAAATGTAAGGAAGGGGGCCTCTGGGGACACTAATGTAAGGAAGGGGGCCTCTGGGGACACTAATGTAAGAGAGGGGGGCTTCTGGGGACACTAATGTAAGAGAGGGGGGGCTTCTGGGGACACTAATGTAAGAGGGGGGGGCTTCTGGGGACACTAATGTAAGAGATGGGGCTTCTGGGGACACTAATGTAGGAGGGGGGCTTCTGGGGACACTAATGTAAGAGGGGGGCTTCTGGGGACACTAATGTAAGAGGGGGGCTTCTGGGGACACTAATTGAAAGGGGGGGCTTCTGGGCACACTAATGTAAGAGGGGGGGCTTCTGGGGACACTAATGTAAGGGGGGGGGCTTCTGGGGACACTAATGTAAGGGGGGGCTTCTGGGGACAATAAAGTAAGGAAGGAGGGGGCCTCTGGGGACACTAATGTAAGGAAGGGGGCCTCTGGGGACACTAATGTAAGAGGGGGGCTCTCTGGGGGCCCTGATGTAGGGGGAGACTCTCTGGGGGCCCTGATGTAGGGGGAGACTCTCTGGGGGCCCTGATGTAGGGGGAGACTCTCTGGGGGCCCTGATGTAGGAAGAAACTCTCTAGGGACCCTGGTGTAAGGGGGGCTCTCTGGGGACCCTAATGTAAGGGGAGACTCTCTGGGCCCGGGGACCCTGATGTAGGGTGAGACTCTCTGGGGACCCTGGTGTAAGGGGAGACTCTCTGGAGACCCTGGTGTAAGGGGGGCTCTCTGGGGACCCTGGTGTAAGGGGAGACTCTCTGGAGACCCTGGTGTAAGGGGGGCTCTCTGGGGACCCTGATGTAAGGGGAGACTCTCTGAGGACCCTGTTGTAAGGTGGGATTCTCTGGGGACACTAATGTAAGAGGGAAGACTCTCTGGAGACACTAATGTAAGAGGGGAGGCTCTCTGGGGACCCTGGTATAAGGGGGGCTCTCTGGGAATCCTGATGTAGGGGGAGACTCTCTGGGGACCCTGATGTAAGGGGAAACTCTCTGGGGAGACTCTCTGGGGACCCTGATGTAGGGGGAGACTCTCTGGGGACCCTGGTATAAGGGGGGCTCTCTGGGAATCCTGTTGTAGGGGAGACTCTCTGGGGACCCTGATGTAGGGGGAGACTCTCTGGGGACCCTGATGTAGGGGGAGACTCTCTGGGGACCCTGGTGTAAGGGGAGACTCTCTGGGGACCCTGGTGTAAGGGGAGACTCTCTGGGGACCCTGGTGTAAGGGGAGACTCTCTGGGGACCCTGGTGTAAGGGGAGACTCTCTGGGGACCCTGGTGTAAGGGGAGACTCTCTGGGGACCCTGATGTAAGGGGAGACTCTCTGAGGACCCTGTTGTAAGGTGGGGTTCTCTGGGGACACTAATGTAAGAGGGGAGGCTCTCTGGGGACACTAATGTAAGAGGGGAGGCTTTCTGGGGACCCTGATGTAAGGAGGGACTTTCTGGGGACACTAATGTAGGAGGGGAGACTCTGGGGACACTAATGTAGGAAGGGAGGCTCTTTGGGGACACTAATGTAAGGGGAGGTTCTTTGGGGACCCTGATGTAAGGGGAGGTTCTCTGGGGACCCTAATGTAAGGGGAGGTTCTCTGGGGACCCTAATGTAAGGGGAGGTTCTCTGGGGACCCTGATGTAAGGGGAGGTTCTCTGGGGACCCTGATGTAAGGGGAGGTTCTCTGGGGACCCTGATGTAGGGGAGGTTCTCTGGGGACCCTGATGTAGGGGAGGTTCTCTGGGGACCCTGATGTAAAGGGGAGGTTCTCTGGGGACCCTGATGTAGGGGAAGGCTCTCTGGGGACCCTGATGTAAGTAGGAAGGCTCTCTGGGGACCCTGATGTGAGGGGGGCTCTCTAGGGAGTCCCCCTATGTGATGGTGTGTGTGTGGGGGGGGGTGGCATTGAAGGACCTGGCCTTGGGGCAGCAAAGGGAATAAATCTGGGCCTGGGCAGAGGCAGCGCTGAGACTGGGGGCTGACACCAATGAGAGAAGGCGGGGGAGGAACTTTCCTCTCTGCGTGGAGTACCTATACCGTCTACCCATGAGACAAGAAGGCATCCTGGCGGGAGATTAGAAGGCACAGTGATGGTGACCGTAACTGATCGAACGGAATTCCCAGGGATTTGATTGATTGACAGTAAGTGACATTTTTTCAGACCTGAGCAATCGATGCCAATCTCCACCACCTGTGCCTCTTACTGATCCCATCCCCCCCACCACTGATCTCATCCCTATCCCCCCATTACTTCTACAACAGAGGTGATGGGGGATAGGGCTGAGATCAGTGGTGGGAGGATGGGATCAGTAATAGGCACAGGTGGTGGTGGGAGAGGATGGCACCAACACTGCCGCTGCAGCCACCCCCTCAAGTGCCACTGCTGGTACTTGAGGGGGGGTGGTAGTGGTGATACTAGAGCGGAGTGGTAGTGGTGATACATGAGGGGGGTGGTGTCGGTGGTACTTGAGGGGGGTGACAGTGGTGATGCCATCCTCTCCCGCCAACACCCGTGCCTCTTACTGATCCCATCCCCCTACAGCCGCACCACTGATCTCATCCCTATCCCCCTATTACTTTTACAACAGAGGTGGTGGGGGGATAGTGATGAGATCAGTAAGAGGCACAGGTGGTGGTGGGAGAGGATGGCACTGCCACTGCAGCCACCCCCCTCGAGTGAAATCAGAAACAGAATTGTTTTACTTTGTTGTACAGTGTAAAAAAATTAAGTATCAAAATCAGCCTTTTCAGGGGGGGGGGCCTTCATGATTTCTTGCACCGGGGCCCTGAAGTCTCTAGTTACGCCACTGCCAGTCTGGATGAAGTCCAGGGCCAAATTTCTGTCCCAGTCCAGCCCTGCACATGTGTGCAATCAATGGCCCCCACGGTGCGTGGGAATCTGGCAATTCTGTAGAAATCTGTCATTGCCTTCAGCCGCAGCTCCTCAGTGGTGGGTTTGATGATTTGGTTGGCCATGCGTCTGAGGATTGCAGGGACAACCTGGTGCACACATCTGCTCATGGAGGATTGTGACATCCCAGCCACCACTCCACTTGTTCTTTGAAAAGAGCCACTGGCAAAGAAATGGGGTGTTGCCATGACCTTGACCAGTGGCTGCACTGCATGTGAGCGTTGTGTTGGGCTGGTGATGTCCTCCTGCAAGGTTGTGGTTAATTCCAGGATGGCATGAGGGGTGAATCTGAAGATGCGATACACCTCAGAATCACTCATGCCAAAGAGGTCTATGCGTGTGCGGTATACCCTCTCCCGTGCCCTCCTCCGTGCCCTCCTCCTTCTTTGCTCCTCTAAAGTCAGTAGTATAGTTATGAGCGAGGATGTCCCTGGCATGTTGGCATACAGATTGTTGTGCAACACGTGTGACTGCTCTGCTCCTCACTAACGGTGTTGCTTTCGCTGACATGTAGACGAATTGTCTAATTTTAGACCACCTTTTATATGGTCTAATTTTAGACAGGACGTGCAGCTGGTGCGCACAGCGCGTAGCCTGCGCTGCACCGACGTTCTTTTGTGGATCCTCGTAACTCCCTCATTAGCATATTTGAATAGCAAATCAATGGTCTAACGAAATTACGCTGGACAAAAAAAAGTAGATTTCTTGCGTATCTCGTCTTGGGGATACGGAGTATCGAAACACATGCGCACATTTAGACTTACGCCGCGCATCTCCTGTTAGGCCGGCGTAATCGCTCTGTGAATCTGGCCCTTTGTTTTTAACGTCGTTTTAGCCCACACACGATCATTTTTTTCAACCCAAAAAACAACATTTTTGAAAACGACGTTAAAAAATGCAGCATGCTCTAATTTTTTTCTTTCAGAAGATGAAAAACGATGTGAAGCCCACACACGATCATTTTAAATTACGTTTTTATAAACGTTGTTTTTTTTTTCATGCCGAAAAGTGATCGTGTGTACGCGGCTGAAGACTAAAACTAAATTGAAATGTGACGTCAAAATGAACACTGGTCTGTAGTGCATGGTCATAAGTCAATAACATAAATAATAACATTCGATTTTTCACTCCAGCCTGGCCTGGTCAGGAAGGGGGGTAAAGCTAAGTGGTTAACCACTTAAGGACCGCCTCCTGCACAGTTACGTCGGCAGAATGGCACGGCTGAGCACATGCACGTACAGGTACGTGCTGTGCTAGAACCCAGCCTTGGGTCACGGGGCGCGCGCCCGCGGTGCCCGCCCGTGACCCGGTCCGAAGCTCCGGGACCACAAGACTCGCGGAACCGATCGCAGCTGGAGTGCGGCGATCGGTCCCCGGAGCTGAAGAACGGGGAGAGCCGTGTATAAACACAGCTTTCCCATTCTTAACTGTGGCGGCGTCAACGATCGTGTGATCCCTTTTATAGGGGGACACAATCGATGACGTCACACCTACAGCCCTACAGTTGTAAACACACATTAGGGATCACATAACTCCTTCAGCGCCCCCTTGTGGTTAACTCCCAAACTGCAACTGTCATTTCCATAGTAAACAATGCATTTTAAATGCATTTTTTGCTGTGAAAATGACAATGGTCCCAAAAATGTGTCAAAATTGTCCGATGTGTCCGCCATAATGTCGCAGTCACGAAAAAAATCGCTGATCGCCGCCATTAGTAGTAAAAAAAATAATAATAATAAAAATGCAATAAAACTATCCCCTATTTTGTAAACGCTATAAATTTTGCGCAAACCAACCGATAAACGCTTATTGCAATTTTTTTTACCAAAAATAGGTAGAAGAATACGGATCGGCCTAAACTGAGGAAAAAAAATGTATATGTATTTTTGGGGGATATTTATTATAGCAAAAAGTAAAAAATATTGATTTTTTTTCCAAAATTGTCGCTCTATTTTTGTTTATAGCGCAAAAAATAAAAACCGCAGAGGCGATCAAATACCACCAAAAGAATTTTGTGGGAAAAAAAGGACGCCAATTTTGTTTGGGAGGCACGTCGCACGACCGCGCAATTGTCAGTTAAAGCGACGCAGGGGCAAGGTCCTTTAGCTGCATTTTGGTCCGGGTTTTAAGCGGTTAAACTTGCAAAAACAGCTCTGGCAACAAATGGGTTAAGGAAAAAAAGTCTAAATAAAAAAATAAAAAGGAAATAAAGGAATGCAGCCACCACATCTACTGATTGGTAATCTGCAATATTATACATTAGAGCTGTACGATTCTGTCTAAAATGAGAATCAAGATTTTTTTTTTGCTTAGGCCTCGTACACACGAGTAAATCTGTCTGCTAGAAACGGTCTGCTAGACCGTTTCAGCAGACAGATTCGATCGTGTGTACGGGCGAGCCGACGGATTTGGCCACCCGACAGATTTTAAAGCATGCTTTGAAATCTGTCGGCTGGGAACCCGTCCGCCCGACATGTCTGCTGGTTAGTATGCTAACTAGTGTTGCTCACGAATATTCGCATTGCGAATATTCGCTACGAATATTTCATATTCGAGTATTCCCGAATAACTCGATTATCGCGGTGAATATTCGTATTTTTCAAATTTCGCAATCAATTTCACAATCAATTTCGCATTCGAGAATCTCGCATTCGCGAATTTCGCAATAGCGAAATTTCAAAATTTTTTTTTTTTTATAAAATATAGCGAATATTTGTAAATATCAAATATTCGTGATATTTTATCCAAAAAAAAATAGCGAAATTTCGCAATCATTTTCGCTTTTGCATATGCAAAATTTCGCTTTTTTTTTTTTTATAAAATATCACGAATATTCGATATATGTGAAATTTCGCTTTTTTATTATTTTTTTTATAAAATATACCGAATATTCGTAAATATCAAATATTCGTGATATTTTATAAAAAAAAAAAAAAAACGCGAAATTTCGCATTAGCGAAATTTCGCATTCGTGAAAATTCGCATTGGCGAAAATTCCCTATTTTTTTTTTAATACAATATCACGAATATTCGATATTAACGAAATCGAATATGGCGTATTCCGCTCATCACTAATGCTAACCAGCAGACATGTCTTCTCGCACATGCGCCCAATGATTTTGACGCATGCGCGGAAGTGTTTTACTTCCTGGTGCGGTGACGTGGCGGCGTCACCGCCACGTCACCGACACGTCAGCGCGCTGTCTGCTGGCGGGGATTTTGTACACACGAGCAAACCAAAATCCAAACAGACAGATCTGTTCAAATCGGTCGGTCCGACCGATTTGAACAGATAGATTGCCTTGTGTGTGCGAGGCCTAAGAATAAAGATCACGATTCTCTCAGGATTCTCGCGGGGCGTAACATCACCTTTCACATTACACACACACAAAAAAAAAAAAAATCGGGTTAACTTTACTGTTCGTTTTTTTTTCATTCTGTCCTTGGGTTTAGATATACATTATATTGTGTCTTTTATATCTGCCGGAAATTCCACCAAGCTCACCTTCCCTACTTTGCAAGCCGTAGGTGACCTATGAAAAAGCCTGATCAAGGCCTATCAAGTGTATCTTGCGCTGGGTGACCGGTTCTCTTTAGAAATGTTCTAGTTTTACGACTTTGAAGAAGAAGGTTCTGATGATATTAGACGATATACAAGGCTGGAGAGATGACGGCGAGGTAGAAATGATAGGTCTTATTTAGAGATGACCTAGCAGCAACCTCTGTTATAAATGTCCATCATCCGTGGTGCACTGCATAATAACAGGAGTTTTAGGTCACCATAGCAACTGGACCCAAAGAGACCCGGCTCCATTTATTTATATAGTGTGCACATGTGTTGATGATAACACTGTTTCCATGGCAAAGGCTCCGAGTATTATGAAGTGGAATATATCAAATTAGCGTGCCATGTTTTCACTGGGCTGAGATACAGAGGAAGCCGTCTTGTGGCCCCAGCCTGATGTATGTACACCGGGGGCCAAAGGGCAATGGTGGGGATTCCCTATAATAAAGGATAACTAAAGGCAACACTTTCTTCTTTTTTTTGGGGCGGGGGGGGGGGGTTTAGAAAAAGGGGTTAAAGCTACCATCAGGTATTTGTTGCTGTCTGTGTCCCCCTTAGGGAGATTGATTATCTCCGATTGGTCCGATCACCAATATCACCGGAAATAAAAGTGAAAGTAAATCCAATATTTTGTGTTGCCACCAGCATAGCTCAGACAGAATTACAGTGAAATCACACTTGTTTATTAATAATAAAAAGATAAACAGAGTAAGCATAGACAAAACAAAGCCAGAGTTCAGGAACCAGATCAGATATTCAGCCAAGCCACATGTCAGAGAGCCAGAGATAAACGTATGAGAACAGCAAGCAGGATCAGGAGCCAGAAGGAACATCAGCCAAGCAAGTCTTCCACAGGAACAAAGGAGATGTTGACCAAGGTGAAGGCAGAGAGCAACTGAGCTGGATGGCTTAAGTAGGCAGGACTGACGAGCAGGATCATCAACAGGTGAGTCACTGTGGAGCAGCCCCGGACTGGCCAAAGGGCATACCGGACATATGCCTGGTGGGCCGCCATCGGCCCACGGGCCGTATGTCATGTCTCCCCCCAGTGTAACATGCAGGGGGTCCAGAACTGTTAGGGGGGTGTCTGTGTAACAAACTGTGGGGGGCTGTGTAATGTAAAGGGGTCCAGAGGTGCGGTGCTATGTAATGTAAAGTGGTCCAGAGATGCAGGGTGCTGTGTAATGTAAAGGGGTCCAAAGGTGCAGGGTGCTGTATAATGTAAAAGGGTCTAGAGGTGCAAGGTGCTGTGTAATGTAAAGGGGTCCAGAGGTGCAGGGTGATGTGTGGTGTAGAAGGGTCCAGAGGTGCAGGGTGATGTGTGGTGTAGAAGGGTCCAGAGGTGCAGAGTGATGTGTGGTGTAGAAGGGTCCAGAGGTGCAATTTGCTGTGTAATGTAAAGGGGTCCAGAGGTGCAGGGTGCTGTGCAATGTAAAGGATTTCAGAGGTGCAGGGTGCTGTGTAATGTAAAGGGGTTCAGAGGTGCGATGCTATGTAATGTAAAGGGGTCCAGGGTGCTGTGTAATGTAAAGGGGTCCAGAGGTACAAGGTACTGGAACCCCACATCCCATCATTAACCGCAGCTGCCAGCCCCCCCCCCCCCCCCCCCTCCCGGTCTGATCAGTCTAAAATGTCCGGGCCTATTATTTGTCCCAGTCCAGGCCTGCTGTGGAGAGATAGGAGCTGGCAATTAGCGGTCAGCTCAGGGAAGGAAGGGCTGAGCCTAGTCCTGACAAGCTCACAACTGATTTTGAGTGACTGTCCCTGATTTGTAGCAATGTCCCTCTTCCCCCTTCACTTGTCCCTCATTTTGGTGTGATCTATATAGTTTATATTAAATTCACTTTTTATCTTTCAAAACATGTTTCACAATACTAAACCTTTCATCCAAATCATCCATGTGGAAAAAAAGGCCTTGCAAATTTAATTAACCTTTTTTTGGTTAATTCTCCTTTAAGGGGGTGTGGCAGAGGGCATGTCCTATGCCTACATACATTTGCTAGTAGGTGTCCCTCATTCCCATCTCAAAATGTTGGGAGGTATGCACCAGAGCAATATTAGAGAAGAAGTCTTCCCGTAGGGACACTTGTTCCAGTGACAACTGTCTAAAGCAGTGGTGGTGAACTTTCTTAACCACTCACGGACCGCCCGCTGTCGCTATACATTGGTACTTTGAGGAGGGATATCATTGTTATGGCAGCAGCTAGCTGCCATATCCCTTGTATCCTCTTCTTCAGCGGGTGGTCCGCTTTCAGATAAAAGCGGTCTCTTCAGCGGATTCGCCGCAAGATCACTTTTATAGGCTTGCCGGAGCCATCGGTAGCGGCGGAGGCAATCAGATCTTCTTCCATGTTGGGTATGGAAATGAGTGAGGGGAAGATGGCCCCCACTCATCTCCATATCATTGCAGGGCGGAAACAACGTCAAAACGTCACTTCCGCCCATATTATTTGCATTTTAGTGCAGTTTTTTGACACAAGATCTCATAGTCCTGTAATAGGAATAAAAGTGACACAATTTTTATTTTTAAAAAGAACAGTGTAAAAAAAGGTAAAATAAATACGATTTTTTTTTTTTTTTTTTAAAGTGCCCTGTCCTGCCAAGCTCATGTGTAGAAGCAAATGCATACGTGAGCGGTGCCCGCATATGAAAATGTGAGGTATCACAGCTCCTGGTTATTTCAGGAGGAGAAATTACAATGTATGAACATCGATCTCTCATTTCCCCTAGTCAGTCCCACTCCCCCTTCAGTTAGAACACAATGAGGGAACATAATTAACCCCTTGATCGCCCCCTAGTGTTAACCCCTTCCCTGCCAGTGACATTTTTACAGTAATCAATGCATTTTTATAGCACTGATCCTTGTAAAAATGCTAATAGTCCAAAAAATGTGTCAAAAGTGTCCGATGTGTCCGCCATAAAGTCGCAGTCACGAAAAAAATCACAGATCGCCGCTATTACTAGTAAAAAAAAAAAATAGATTATTTTGTAGACACTATGGCCCAGATTCATAAAGCAATTACGCCTGTCTAACTGGTGTTAGACAGGAGTAATTTCAAATTTTGCGCGCCGTATCACTAGTTTGAATCCTCAAACCATGATACGGCGGCTTCGGGCCTCGACCCAAGAGGCTTACGTCTTCGTAAACCTTCGGATCTACGCTGCGATATATTTGCGGCCGCTGGGAGGAGTTCACGTCGTTTTCATGCGTCGGGATATGCAAATGTGTTTTTACGGCGATCCACGAAGATACGAGCGGTCTTCGCAATCGCTTACGTCTGTTTTTTTTTACGTACTGTTAGACCAGCTTTTTAAATCCTTCACGCCCCCTACTCTTCTATATGGATTGCGACGGGAGAAATACACTACGCCGCCGTCGTTTACTGGACAAAATCTACCTGGATTCCACGTAGAGACAGGTAAGAAACGGCGGCGTAGTGTATTTCTGATACGCTACGAGAATCCAATTCTCTCTGAATCTGGGTCTATAACTTTTGCGCCAATCAATAAACGCTTATTGTGATTTTTTTTACCAAAAATAGGTAGAAGAATATGTATCGGCCTAAACTGAGGGGGAAAAACATTTTTATATATTTTGGGGGATATTTATTATAGCAAAAAGTAAAAAATATATTTTTTTTCCAAATTGTCGCTCTATTTTTGTTTATAGCGCAAACAAATAAAAACCGCAGAGGTGATCAAATACCACCAAAAGAAAGCTCTATTTATGGGAAAAAAAGGACACCAATTTTGTTTGGGTGCTACGTCGCAGGACCGTGCAATTGTCAGTTAAAGCGACGCAGTGCCAAATCGCAAAAAAGGGCCTGGTCCTTTAGCTGCAAAATGGTCTGGGGGTTAAATATTTATTAAAATCATGACAAACTTCACCATGGAAGCCTGTTCTCTTCCTTTTTGTTACCCTCAAAAAGTGGCCTGGTCTTTGGCCAGCCAAATGGTCTGGGGCTGAAGTAGTTAACCAGTTGTGGCTCTCAGGTTGCTACATATGCCCAAAAAAAAAGCTTGGTCCTGCCCCAAAACAGCTTCCCTTCTCCCTGCACTTGCTGGCGATTCCCAGCTGTCAAAATGACAGCCAAGAGTTGGTGTGTAAATACAGCAGCTGTAATAGCTCTGCTGTAAAATAAAACTGACCGTCTGAATGAGATACAAAATAACACGGTTACTTTATATTTACTTTGTTTCAATTATCTGCAATTTAAAGGCATGATCTTTATTATGCAAATAATATCAGTTAAAGCACGTAAAATAAAAAATCTTTTTATCTACAGCAGAAATCAACAAGGCCCAGATTCAGGTACATCTGCGCATTATTGGACCGGCGTAGCGCACCGCCTTTACGTTAGACTTGCGCAATTTTGTCGCGTAATCACCCTATTCTCGTCGCTTTTGCGCAGAAAATTGCGCATGTGTAACGTTTTTTCAGAGGCGTAAGGCGGAGTAATACAAATTGGGAAGGACGTGGGCGTGTTACATTGAAATGAGCCGTGACCCCATGCAAATGAAGGGCCGGCCGGCTCGCGCATGCGCGCTTGAAGGAGACCATGGTTAGCTCCGCTGTGCGCATGCTCACAACTCGGGAGCGGCGCAATCAGTGAAATTGGAAATGGACTAGGGCAACGTTGTGAACTACGCAAACAGCATAAATAGACAGACACAAACGCACTTGCATTGCAAAAGTACATCCCTTTGTCCCTTCCCATTTAACCAAGTGCTTTTGTCCTGTTGTTCGTTGCGGTGTGTTTTGTAGTTGTCAAATTAGTGTTCTGTGTGATCAAGTGTTTGTTAGTAGATCTTTGAAAGTGTTTTTTGATAAGTGTTTGAGAGACTGTTTGTTTGATTGATATATTTCTGTTCGTTTGTTTTCTTGCAGTTTTTTTGCTGTTTGTTTTTGTGACTGTTTCTTGCTGAGTGCTTGTGTGATTTTTTGGGTGTTAGTTTTCTCTTTGTGTGTGTTCTTGCTTGATTGGTTGTGCTTGTTTTTGTGAGTGATTTTTGTTGACTGGGAGTGAGTTTTTTTGGAAGTATGACAGAGAGAAAGCGAAAGCTCAATTTTACTGTGGAGGAAAAAATAATTCTTGCCCGGGCCATTAGCAATTATGGGCGTTACCCCCACGGCCCAGAGAGTGCCAACACCACCCCGGCCAGGAGGAGGGAGATTTTGGATATGATCACTGAGCAGGTCAATTCAGCGGAGGAGGGGGAGACATGGACCCGGTCTGGGATTGACAAAAAAATCAATGACCTCCGGCGTCTGGTCAAAAAGAAGCTGGCCAGAATGCATGCCCATGCCAGGGGCACAGGAGGGGGCCCACCATGCCGTATTAGGCTGACAGCGGAGGAGCGTGCGGTGGCCCTTACCTTTCATCGGCATGAAGTTGAGGGCCTGCCCGGCTTTGACTCAAGTCCGGAGCCCGTGGTGCCAGGTAAGTATTTTTTTTAATATCAGGTGTGTAGCATGTGTGGGGGAGGGGGTGAAAGGGAATATGTGGCAAGTGTGTGGATCCTCCAACCTGTGAATGTTTTGTGTCATCCACAGATGTGCAGGAGGGTGCAGGGCCATCTGGCCTGACCGCACCAACCCCAGGACAGCAGCCTAATGAGGCCCCCCAACAAGGCCGGAGTCCGCGGAGGAGGTTCAAGAGGAGGAGGAGAATCATGAGGAGGAGGAGAATCATGAGGAGGAGGAGTCCATGTCAGGCACTGGTCATTTGGTTTTTGAGGACTCTTCCCCTCTGGCTGGCAGCAGGCAGCCCTCCCTAAGGGGGAGCCCCCCCCTCCTCCCCCAACATGGCTCCCCTCCCAAGGGCCTCCCCTTCTCCCCGGCCACAAGCATCAGCTGGAGGCAGGATTTCATCCCAGAACACCAGGGGGTTGGCCGATCTCCTGCCCGCCACTCTGAGAAGGGACCAGTTCCTCCAGACCCGCCATCTGGGACAGGTCAGCCAGACATTGGTGCGGATGGAGGAGAGCCTGTCCTCCATCAAGGATACGCTGGGGAACCTGGACTCCCACTCCCGGGCTTTCACAACCTGCCTAAACGAACTGCAGACGACATCAGCAGGCGTTGGGCAGGATGTGAGGGCCCTTACACAGGCTATCGAGGCCAACACGGCAACACTTGGTGCTGCCCTGGACAGAATAGCCGTGGCCTTGGAGGGCAGGCCGCCAGGTGGGCAGAGACCAGGGGCTGCTCCTCCTTCCCCGGTTTTCCCCCTCCCCATGAGTCTCCCCTGAGAAGCCGGGGCCGTGGCCGGGGGCGCCCCAGGCGTGGCTCACGTCAAGTGCAATAATATTTTTTTCCCTTTTTTTTTTTTTTTTTGCTGGAACATTTTTGATTTTGCTGGCAATTTTTTATTTTTTTTGGGTTGTGAATGCTGTTTGAATGTGGGGGTGACATTCCTGCCGGAAAAGGGGTGTCACCCTCAATTTTGGTGGAGAAGGGTTCCCCAGGACCAGGGAGAAGTGATCCCCAGGTCCGTGTGAATGGTGTATAATTGTACAGTGACATAATTGGAGCCTTGGCGTGGCGTTGCTGCTCACCAGTCCTGCATGGTGGACTGGTGCCAATCCAATTTGATGAGGATGTGGGGTGTGTGTGCTAGGAACCACAGTGGTGTGCATGCATGCATTCTCATTGTGCCATGATTAATGTGTGTGTTTAACGTGCAAAGATGCCCAATGTGAGCTGTCTCCTGGCTGCTCTTCCCTCAGAAGACGGGGTAGCCTCGGTTAGGGGGGGATTGTCTGGTTCAGGGGTCAGGTCATCACGTAGGTCAATCTGCAGGCCCTTTCTTTCTGCGAAGTTGTGCAGCATGCAACATGCACCGATGATCTGGCACACGAAGTTTGGGGAATACAAGAGGGTACCCCCAGACTTATCCAGGCATCGGAAACGTGACTTTAGGAGGCCAAAGGTGCGCTCCACCACTGCACGTGTTTGGGCGTGGGCTTGATTGTATCTTTCTTCTCCTGGGGTTTGGGGGTTCCGGATAGGAGTCATGAGATGGGGTCCCAGTGGATATGCAGAGTCACCTGTAAGGGAAAAGACAGGAGGATGTTAGTCATGCATGTGCCCCTTGTGATGTGCATCATGGGAGGGGATAGTCATGCCTGCCACCCATGTCACTCACCAACCAGCCAGGTGTCCCCATACACGTTCTGATCGAATTCCATTCGGATGTGGCATTGGTTGTATATGTAGCTGTCATGGCTGGACCCTGGGTGTTTGGCACGGACGTGCCATATGAGGCCTTGGGCATCGACTATCACCTGTACGTTGATGGAATGCCAATGCTTCCGATGTGCTCTGTCTCCTGGGGGGGCTGGAGTGCCACATGTGTGCAATCAATGGCCCCCACAGTGCGTGGGAATCTGGCAATTCTGTAGAAATCTGTCATTGCCTTCAGCCGCAGCTCCTCAGTGGTGGGTTTGATGATTTGGTTGGCCATGCGTCTGAGGATTGCAGGGACAACCTGGTGCACACATCTGCTCATGGAGGACTGTGACATCCCAGCCACCACTCCACTTGTTCTTTGAAAAGAGCCACTGGCAAGGACATGGAGTGTTGCCATGACCTTGACCAGTGGCTGCACTGCATGTGAGCGGTGTGTTGGGCTGGTGATGTCCTCCTGCAGGGTTGTGGTTAATTCCAGGATGACATGAGGGGTGAATCTGAAGATGCGATACACTTTAGAATCACTCATGCCAAACAGGTCTATGCGGGTGCGGTATATCCTCTCCCGTGCCATCCTCCGTGCCATCCTCCGTGCCCTCCACCTTCTTTGCTCATCTAAAGTCGGTAGTATAGCTATGTGCGACGATGACCCTGGCATGTTGGCATACAGATTGTTGTGCAAACGAGCTAGGGGAGTAGCTATTGGGTTGGCCAAAGGAGTGCAGTTTAGACTAGCGGATCGACTGGTAGACCCCGAAGGGAGGTTTATTTTTCTAAAAGGAGAACTGGAAGGGATGAAATGTACACTGGTAAATGTTTATGCCCCTAATGTACACCCGATAAAATATCTCATGGAACTTGTTTGGGCGTGGGCTTGATAGGAAAACTGAAAGATTTAAGGGAAAAGACAGGAGGATAATGCCTGTGCCCCTTGTGACAAGGGAAGGTAATTATGTCACTCACCAACCAGGAGGCGACTTAAATTGATTGTATATGTAGCTTCTGCTTCAACCCCGAGGTGGACAAGACCCCCCAGTCGAAAGAGAAAAACAAAAGTGGTGGGTTTGATGATTTGGTTGGCTCTCTTAAAAAAAATAAAAAATAGTCTACATGATATTCAACTGATAGATGTGTGGAGAACTATGAACCCAGGACAGCGGGATTATACGTTTTTTTCCTCAGTACATGGTAGCTACTCCCGCATTGACCACATTCTCATAGATCATAGTATCTTGGAGATGGTGGTGGATGTGGAGATAGGGACCATGACACTCTCAAAAAAAAATAAAAAATAGACCACTGATAGATGTGTGGAGAACCCCAATAAGTGCTTCCTTAAACATACCAGGAAGCCAGAAGTCATTCCAGAACTGGAGGCTAAATGAGGAACTATTGATGGACGAGAGTATATTAGGTAGGATAAAAACTGAACTGGGGGAATATTTCAGGACAAACGACACAGATGAAATATTGGGAGCGACACTCTGGGATGCACACAAAACAGTGATTAGAGGGATTCTGATATCAGAAGTCATTCCAGAACTGGAGTACAGTGACATAATTGGAGCCTTGGCGTGGCGTTGCTGCTCACCAGTCCTGCATGGTGGACTGGTGCCAAAATTTGAAAGTGGGGTGTGTGTGCTAAACCACAGTTGCAAGATTCTCATTGTGCCAGATAATGTGTGTGTTTAATAATGCCCAATGTGAGCCTCCTGGCTGCTCTTCCCTCAGAAGACGGGGTAGCCTCGGTTAGGGGGGGATTGTCTGGTTCAGGGGTCGTTATCACGAGCAATCTGCAGGCCCTTTCTTTCTGCGAAGTTGTGCACAAAAAATCGGCACACGAAGTTTGGGGAATACAAGAGGGTACCCCCAAATCCAGGCATCGAGATAGGAGGCCAAAGGTGCGCTCCACCACTGGTGTTTGGGCGTGGGCTTGATTGTATCTTTCTTCTCCTGGGGTTTGGGGGTTCCGGAGTTAATGGGGTCAGTGGAGAGAACCTGTAAGGGAAAAGACGAACTAAAGGAAATAGTGCATCAGGAAACAAAAATGGAATTCAATTTAGTAGCAAAAGAAAGGTACATGTGGGGAAACAAAACAAATAAACATCTTGCCAGGATGGTACAGAAAAAAAAAACAAGAAACTATATAGAAAAAATAAAAAACGAGAAAGGGGAGATGGTTCATACCACAAAAGAAATCGCTGAATCTTTTAGAACATACTATGAGAGGCTGTACGCAGTAGAACAGAAGAAGTGGAAACAGGGCGAGAAGGAGGAAAAAATAATTGAGTTTTTAAAAGGAGCAGGAGTACCACAACCATGGTAGGCCAGAAAGATGCAGAAAATGCGATGGATAGGCCATAATTGAGTTTTTAAAAGGAGCAGAGTACCAAAATGTAGCCAGAAAGATGCAGATGCGATGGATAGGCCAATCACAGAAAGCGAAATTAAGAAAGCTCTAGATGAATCAGCGGTAGGTAAAAGCCCAGGACCAGACGGCTTTACCATCCTCTACTATAAAAAATGCAAAGAGATACTTATTCCTAGACTCTGCCATTACTTTAATGGGTTGGGGAAGGACTATCCGCTAAGCAGAGAAGCAGCGGAGGCAACCATTACAGTCATACCAAAGGAAGGGAGCGATGGCAAAAACTGTGCAGGATATAGGCCGATATCTCTGTTGAATACAGATATTAAATTATTTGCCAAGATACTGGCAGGAAGAGTAAAACAGGGGATGACAAAACTAGTCCACGCGGACCAGACGGGGTTCATTCAGGGGAGAGAGGGAAGAGACAACGGGGTCAGGGCCCTTCTTGTGTTACAAAAAATGAAGGAGGGCGGGTTCCCCAGTCTACTCCTGTCGATAGATGCTGAGAAAGCGTTCGACAGGGTAGACTGGGGACTCATGTTAAAAACGCTGGAAGAAATGGGGTTTGGGCAAGAAATGATGAGATGGATAAGAACCCTATATCAGGCCCCGACAGCAAGGATAAAAATAAACGGAAGTCTATCCCAGGGGTTTGAAATGAAGAATGGAACGAGACAGGGATGTCCCCTGTCCCCGTTGTTATTTGTACTATCATTAGAACCCCTCCTGATCAGGATACGTGAGTGTCCAGAAATTGAAGGAGTCAAAATTAAAGAAGAAGAACATAAGGTCTCAGCCTTTGCTGACGATGTTTTGTTTTACATTGTAAACCCCACGACATCAATACCAAAAATACTCGAAATATGCAACCAATATGGGGAAATCTCTAATTTTAAACTAAACATCGTTAAAACAGAAATCCTAAACGTAAGTACATCACGGATTGAGGCACAAGAACTTAGAGATAGGTATAAATTCCCTTGGGTGAAAAAACTGAAGTATCTAGGGGTGAATTTAACAAAATCAATTAAAAAAATATACGAGATAAATTACATCCCTCTCCTAAATGAAATTAAAGAAGAAATAACAAGGGTAAAGAACAGACCCATCTCATGGATAGGTAGAATTAACTTCTGTAAAATGGTACTCGTACCAAAAATTTTATATAAATTTCAGATGCTTCCTATCACGCTCCCAAAGGTATTGATCCAGACTCTCAAAAACTTGATTATGAAATTTATCTGGAGAAATAAGAAGCACAGAATTTCATTGCAGGTATTAAAACAATCAAAAGAGAAGGGAGGGCTGGCAGTCCCCGACATTAAAAAATATTACGACGCGGTAGTTTTATCGAGAGTGGTCGAATGGGCAAGAGGAAATGAAGAAAAACGGTGGGTCAGTATAGAAAACGCACTAGCAGAGGTGAAACTAGAAAAAATAATATGGAACCCCCCCAATATAGGGAAGTTGGGAGTAACACACATGAAATCACGAGGAATGCACTTAAAATTTGGGACACTAATCATAAAAAAATAGATAAAGAATATAACTCACCTTTAATAGTACTAAAAAATAATGACTATTTTGCACCAGGTAAAGTAGAAGTGGGAGGGAATTGGATCAAAAAAGACACGGCACAACTAGGAGAAGTAATAAAGGACGGGCACCTAATAGCACTACAGGAAATAGAAAAAAAAAAAACTTTATGAAAATAAATAACTGGAGATACCTGCAGCTCGGAAACTTTATCCGGAAATTATCACAGCCTTTGAGGTCGGGAGACCAGTTGACAGAATTGGAAAAGCTATGCTTAATAGAAAACTCCAAGGGTACGATCTCAAGGCTGTATAAGATCTTACTGAGGGTGGACGAGCAGGAGGTACCTCCTTACATAAAAAAATGGGAAAGGGAACTGGGGACACAAAGGGATAAGCGACCGACAGCAGGACGGCTGAAATGAGCTTCAAATGCCTGACCGGTTGGTATCTAACACCAGACAAATTAAGTAAATATAAAAAAGGACAATCAGACGAATGCTGGAGAGATCGACAGGCACGATGGCCCATTTGTGGTGGGACTGCCCAAAAATTAAAAAATATTGGGAGATTATTACGGGGCTCATAGAGGAAATCGTAGGAAAAAAAGTAAAGATTGACCCGTGGATAATTTTATTCCATGGGGGAGAAGAAAGTATTAAAAAATACAAAAACTCCTTAGTCCCGCACCTGCTAAATGCAGCCAAGAGGCTCATTCCTGGTAAATGGCAAGAGGTCGAAAGCCCCGAGATATGGGATTGGATAGATATGGTTGAAAGGACATATACGATGGAAGATCTAAAAAGTGGTATTGAGGATAACAAAAAACATCAAAACCAGATTTGGGATAAATGGAAGAGATTCAAGAAAACATGGAGTTACGCTGAAAACTTAAGAGCAGAGATTTAAGGAGTAGGAAGGCTAGATAGGGCAACAAGTAGATATGGCAAATACTAGGTGAGGAAAAAGAGAAGAGTAGGGAAGGGGGGGGAGAAGGGGGGAGGTGAAACCAGGGGAGTTAATGGGATAAAAGGATGATGTAATAATCATAGTGTCTACAATGATTGTGTAGTCATATACCCTGAGAGAAAAAAAAAAAAAAAAAAATCTTCTACCTTTATATCACACACTGATGATGCGAAACCTGAGAGAGAGGTGCAAGTGGACGAGCTAAAGGGACAAAAAAGTGTGTCTTACGTAAAACATACGAAATCTCTAAGTGGTGGAGTCTGAAGTGGAAAAAAAAAAAAAAAAGAAAAGAGCCACTGGCAAGGACATGGAGTGTTGCCATGACCTTGACCAGTGGCTGCACTGCATGTGAGCGTTGTGTTGGGCTGGTGATGTCCTCCTGCAGGGTTGTGGTTAATTCCAGGATGGCATGAGGGGTGAATCTGAAGATGTGATACACTTTAGAATCACTCATGCCAAACAGGTCTATGCGGGTGCGGTATATCCTCTCCCGTGCCATCCTCCGTGCCCTCCACCTTCTTTGCTCATCTAAAGTCGGTAGTATAGCTATGTGCGACGATGACCCTGGCATGTTGGCATACAGATTGTTGTGCAACACGTGTGACTGCTGAGCTCCTCACTAACAGTGTTGCTTTATCTAACAAGTACTGTAGACTTTTTTTCTCTTTTTAGACCAGCTTTTATATGCTCTAATTTTAGACAGGACATTTTGCTGTTGCGCACACTGCGTTGCCTGCGCTGCCCCAACGTTCTTTTGTGGATCCCTGTAAGTCCCTCATTAGCATATTTGACTAGCAAATCAATGGTCTGTCTAGCGCACTTTTGCGCGGACGGATGCGCCAGTCTAACGAAATTACGCGGGACAAAAAAAAGTAGATTTTCTGCGTATCTCGTTCTGGGGATGCCGTGCATCGAAATGCACGCGCACATTTCGACTTACGCACACGCATCTCCTGTTGCGCAGGCGTAATCGCTCTGTGAATCTGGGCCTATAACTTTTGCGCAAACCAATCAATCTACGCTTATTGGGATTTTTTTTTTACCAAAAATATGTAGCAGAATACATATTGGCCAAAATCGATGAATTTGTATTGGATATGTTTTAACCACTTAAGCCCCGGACCAATATGCTGCTAAATGCCCAGAGGCGTTTTTACAATTCAGCACTGCATCGATTTAACAGACAATTGCGCGGTCGTGCGACATGGCTCCCAAACAAAATTTGCATCCTTTTCCTCCCTCAAATAGAGCTTTCTTTTGATGGTATTTGATTGCCTCTGCGATTTTTATTTTTCGCGCTATAAACAAAAATAGAGCAACATTTTTGAAAAAAAAAACAATATTTTTTACTTTTTGTTATAAGAAGAATTGAATAAACAAAATTTTAGTCGTCATTCGGCTATAGTGTGGGCGCCAAGTATTTAAGACTTACCTGTAGCTACACTGGATATCTCCTAAACCTGCACGGTTTAAGAAATATCCCCCTGTGTCTGCATGTGCCAAAGTCATCGGCACATGCGCACTAAAGCAATGGCACGTAATTAGATGTTAGATGTGACGCTACCTGTAGGAGTGACTTCACCGTGGCTCCAGCCAATCATGATGCCGTGATACCCGGAGGGGGGTGAGGATGGCTGCGGGGCCTTTAATCTGAGGTAAGTAATACATAATCTAAAGTAAGTAATACATAATGAGTATAGTATGCTATGCATACTAGCTCATTATGCCTTTGTCTTGCTTTTTGTTTTTTTTAAGGGTTTACAACCACTTTAATGCTTTTCAAAATCTTGTCTCTTTGTTTTAAGTCAGATATATAGTTTGGGTTTCATTACAGGCTTACCTGGACAGTCAGATAAGCAAATGATGAGTTCTGATTGGTTGAAGCTGGTTACATAATGGCTTCACTTTGCCGCTCTCCCACAATTTTAATGCACTTCTACAATCAGGGTTAGGAGGACCTTGTTCTTTAGAGCTTATAACCTAAAAGGGGGGTCATGTGATACAAAATGTAATAACTATGTAGGAATGAGTTGATGGAGAAGTCCAGTTGTGAGACAAAGGTGGGATAAGCTTCAATGAAGACATGGGTTTTCAGGGGTTGCCTAAATCTGGATAAAGTAGGACATTGGATATGGTGGGCCAACGCCAGTGGCGACTGGTGGCTTTTTTGGGGGACAGCAAACAATGCACCACTGCCACCCCGTGGGTCGGTCGGGTCAATCGCACCCTCCCCCCATGTCGGTCGGCCCCGCACTTACCCTGTGAAGCGGGCAGTGCTTCCCTCTGGGTGGCAGCTTCTCAATTCCTTGCGGTGGCCAGGAGACTGACTGGAAGGGGGGATCACCCCCGCATGGGGGAGAAGGACGGGAAGGCGGGAATCTCCCCCAGCAGGAGACGGACAGGAAGGTGAGTTTAAGGCAGATGGTAGGGCTGCTGCTCCTTGCTCCAGGGCCATTGCTTCTCCTCCCCAACAGTAAGTGGGTCCTGAGACCTGACTGACCTGGTCAGTCCCGCTTCCTGATTGGCCGGGAGGAGAATCAAGAAGACAATAGCAAATTTTAATTTGCTATTGTCACGCTCAAGCTCAAGCCCACCCCCTTTTTTTAAGCCTCTAATCAAATTGAATCCATGTGTCCAGCTCCCTGCATGTAGATTAGGGGGCTGGATGCATGGATGGGGGGGCAGCGCCCGTGCTCCCCTAATGGACAGGCTGCCACTGGCCAACTCATTATTGAACCCTACCAGGGCCGATCCTAGGGTCACAGGCACCTGGGTGCAGAAATATTGCTGGTGCCCCCCACATGGGCGTGGTCATCTTACTAACTCCTCCCCTTTACAAATGTTTCTATGGCTATGACTCAAACACAGAGATGCTCCCCTAAGAAGTCCCCCATCAGAGCCCCCCCACAGCAGGTGTCCCCTATCAGAGCCCCCCCCCCCATAGCAGGTGTCCCCATAGATCAGTACTTGTCCAATAGATCCATATAACTCAGGTGCGCTGGGAGCAGAAGCACATTACAGGGGGCAGGGCATACATGGCATCTTTGGTAACTTGTAGGGTGGCACTCTGAGAGCATTTCTGGGAGTGCACAGGGTGATTGGCAGCAGCTTCGGCCAACCCAGAAGCCTCTCAACACACCGTCTATGGGAAAAGAGCCGACACACGCAGAGGGGGCGGGGCAGACAGGAGACTGCTCCACGTGTACCAGACAGAATAATTAGTGGAGCCTAGTACCCAGTACTAGGCTCTGCTGTGGTACCCTACCCAAATTCCGGGGACAGCGGGAGGTATGCGTTCTTGTCAGTTGCCAGTGGAGAGAGCAAGCGGGATGGGGAACCACAACACCCGCTACATGCGCTCCGCCTCTGGACACAGACAAGGATGAGGGAGGGGAGCACTTTGGAGCTTCGGCGCCCCCACCTATGAGGCGCCTGGGTGGGGAGCACCCCGCACACCCTGCCTAGGATCGGCCTGAACCCTACGGACTAAGACTGGGACACCATTAAAGTTCATTGACATACCTCCCAACTGTCCCGGATTTGCGGTAAGTCCCGCAATCAGCGCTGAAGTCCTGTAAAACCCCCTCTCCCGTGGCACCCCCCCCTCAACAACCGCGATCCGCAGAACCCCCCCTCAACAACTCCGATCCGCGCCACCCCCTGCTCAACAACTCCGATCCGTGGGACCCCCCTCAACAACTCCGATCCACGGCACCCCCCGCTCAACAACTTTGATCCGCGGCACCCCCCCTCAACAACTTTGATCCACGGCACTCCCCCCGCCCCAAAAACTCGGTTGAGTGCCCCCCCCCCGCTGAACAACTTCAATCCGTGCCCCCCTGCTCAAGAACTCCGATCCGCGGCACTCCCCCGCTCAACAACTTTGATCTGCGGCACCCCCCTGCTTGCTCTACAACTTCAATCCGCGGCCCCCCCTCAACAACTCTGATCCACGGCACCCCCCACTCCGATCCGCGGCCCCCCCTCAACAACTTCAATCAGCGGCACTCCCCCGCTCAACAAAAATGGCCCACAGGGAGGTATGCTTTTGGTAATATAGTGTATGTACACCCCAATTTCACCTACCAGCTTGCAGAATCGGTACTCCCACTGCCGGCCTATTTTCAACTTTCAGCTGGCATGTGTCAATGCAATGGAAAGACAGCTTGAAGGTAACACTACTGTAGCTGAATTGAGACATCTTTGTGACTGATGCAGAAATAGAGAAGAGGACAAATGGGTGTTTTATATGTTTGCCTGGAGTTCTATTGTAATCCTTCCCACCATTTGTCAGACAATTGGTAACGTATGGTTGTAGAATAAGAAAACAGATATTTAAGGTTCTTTTCATTGTGACGGTTCCCTGGTCTGTGATCTGGGAAATGGCACAATATAACCTCTGACATATCGCTGAGAGCCGCTGAACAGTCACAATTGGAAATATAAAATTGTAAGGTCACGGAGGTCGGCGGCTGAACGAATTCGCTCGGAGGGATGGCGCTATACGTGTTACTTGTCACCCACAAGCTTCAACATTAGAGCTACGATGTCCGTTTCATCTCCATTTCCTGTTTTCATCGTTTTATTGCGATGTTTAACCGCTTCAATACTAGGCTTTTATACCACCTCCATACCGGGCCTATTCTGACACTTCTCTCCTACATGTAATAATCATCATTCTTTTGCTAGAAAATTACACAGTACCCCCAAACATTATATATGTTTTTTTTAGCAGACACCCTAGGGAATAAAATGACGGTCATTCCAAAGTTTTATCTTGCACGGTATTTACGCAATTATTTTTCAAACGCTTTTTTTTGTAAAAAAAATTGTTTTATGAATTAAAAAAATAACAAAACACTAAAGTTAGCCCAATTTTTTTGTATTATGTGAAAGATTATGTTACACCGAGTAAATAGAGACCCAACATGTCACGCTTTAATTATGCGCACACTCATGGAATGGCGCCAAACTTCGGTACTTAAAAATCTCCCTAGGCAACGCTTTATTTATTTTTTACAGGTTACAGTTTAGATTTACAGAGGAGATCTAGTGCTAGATTAGTTGCTGGCACTCTAACGCACGCGGCGATACCTCACATGTGTGGTTTAAACGGCGTTTACATATGTCGGCGGGACTTGCGTGTGCGTTCGCTTCTGCACGCGAGCTATCGGGGACAGGGGCGTTTTCATTTTTTTTTTATCTTTTATTATTTTTTTTTACTTATATTTTATTTATTTTTACACTTTTTTCATTTTTTTTTTTTTTTTTCCACTTTTATTCCTATTACAAGGAATGTAAACATCCCTTGTAATAGGAAATGTGTGTGACAGGTCCTCTTTATGGAGAGATGTGGGGTCAATAAGACCTCACATCTCACCTCCAGGCTGGAAACCATGAGATCGGTGAAAAAAAATTCACCGATCTCATGAATGGTGACTTACAGCCGCAATCGCGGCTTTGTTTACATACGGGGACCCGGGCGTGACGTCATCAGATCGCGCCCGGGTCCTCCGACGGTCATAGAGATGACTGGTGACCATCTGGTCACCAGTCATCTCTATGCTTCCTGCCGCCGCCGACGATTCGTTCTCCGGGCCCCCGAAGGTACAGGTAAGCCCGGAGAAGCACCGGATGGCGGCGGGAGGGGGGGGATGTCCCCTCCCGCGGCCTGTAAGAACGATCAAGCGGCGGAACCGCCGCTATGATCGTTCTTACTTTGTGCAGAATCGCCGGCTGAAGAGATGGATATCTGGATGATGCCTCTGGCTGCAGGCATCGTCCAGATATTCGCCTGCAATACCCAGGCCGTCAATTGACGGCCACTTAGGATGGTAAATCCCATCCCAGGCCGTCAATTGTCTATGGCTGGGTATTGAAGTGGTTAAAGCCGAACTCCAGGCAAACCACCCTATACACAGACAAAATAGATTTAGCTGGACTATTTTACTTGCCAAAGGATCTGTATTGCTTTCCATCCAGTCCTAAAATTTACACAGCTCTGCCACATAGCACATCTCTGTCTGTCAAGGGAGGATACCTGTCAGAAACATGTTACATAGTTAGTAGGTGAGGTTAAAAAAAGACACAAGTCCATCAAGTTCAACCTATGTGTGCGATTATATGTCAGTATTACATTGTATATCCCTGTATGTTGTGCTCGTTCAGGTGCTTATCCAATCGTTTTTTTAAACTGTCGATGCCCCTCCTGTTGAGACCACCGCCTGTGGAAGGGAATTCCACATCCTTGCTGCTCTTACAGTAAAGAACCCTCTACGTAATTTAAAGGGGTTGTAAAGGTACAATTTTTTTTCCCTAAATAAGTTCCTTTACCTTAGTGCAGTCCTCCTTCACTTACCTTATCCTTCCATTTTGCTTTTAAATGTCCTTATTTTTTCTTCCTCACTTCCTGTTCTTCTGTCTGTAACTCCACACAGTAATGCAAGGCTTTCTCCCGGGTGTGGATTGTCGTGCTCGCCCCCCTCCCTTGGACTACAAGAGAGTCAGGACACCCACTAACACACAGCTCCTTTCTCTATCTGCAAACTAGAGAGCGTCCTAACTCTCCTGTAGTCCAAGGGAGGGGGCGAGCACGACATTACTTGGAATCCCCAAACAATATGGGGTAGATTCACATACATCGGCGCATCTTTATGTGGGCGTAGCGTATCTTCTTTACGCTACGCCGGCGCAACGTTGAGAGGATAGCATGGAATTCACAAAGCAAATGCTCCCAACGTTGCGCTGGCGTAGCGTTTAGTCGTGGCGTAGGCCGACGTGGAAGTGGGCGTGTTACATTTAAATGAAGCGTGACCCCATGCAAATGATGGGCTGAGCTTCAAACAAGTACTAACAACGAACATCGCATGTGTCGTATCTTGGACGCATCCCAGTGCGCATGCTCACAGTCACGTCGAAATTACTGCCTACGACGTGAACGTAACCTACGCCCAGCCCTATTCACGTACTACGTAAACGGTGTACACGATGAAAAATTTTACGGCGTTTGTTCCCTGGTCCATACCTTTGCATGGGTTGCGCCTCCTGTATGAGGACTTACTTTACGCCGGGCGTAACCCTTACGCAAATCGCTTAAAACATGCATCGGGGCGCAAGTACGTTTGTGAATCGGCATTTCTTACTCATTTGCATATTTAAAATGGGAACGCCAGATGCGTCCAGCGTAACTATGCGCCCACGATACGCTGGTGTAGGCAAGTTACGTCGGGCGGTTGAAGCCTTATTTTTCTACGTATCTAGCTTAGGGAATCGGAGCATAGATACGACGGCGCACATTTGTACTTACGACGGTGTATCTCGAGATACGTCGGCGTAAGTGCTACGTGAATCCGGCCTATATATTCTTTTTAGCAGACACCCTAGAGAATAAAATGGCGACCGTTACAATTTTTTATGTCACACGGTATTTGCGCAGCTGTTTTTTTTAAAAGCAATTTTTTTTTAAGATTTTTTTTTTTAACTAATAAAAAAAAAAAAACACTATGGGCCAGGGACTTGTACATTGCGTATGCCATTTACACTACGCCGCCGCAACTTAACAGAGCAAGTGCCGTATTCTCCAAGCACTTGCTCCGTAAGTTGTGTAAATGGCCCAGCGTAAGGCCGCGTAATTCAAAGGGGGCGGCTTGTATTTAAATTAAGCGTGCCCCCGCGTCGATCGAACTGCGAATGCGCCCAGTGCGCCCAGTGCGCATGCTCCAGCTCACGTCGGAAAACGTAGTTGAAACTGACGTGATCGTTACTTACGCAATGCCCTATTCGCGAACGACTTAGTAAAACGACGTAACCGATGGAAAAAGACGACGCTGACCCGACGCCATACTTAACATGGCAACGACGGAACTTATTAAGCCTACCCCTCATATAGCAGGGGTAGGTTTAAGCTTACGGAAACGACGTAAACGACGACGGGGCGGCGTAAAAGCATTCGAGAATCGGCGTATTAGGCTCATTTGCATAGGCAAATGAGAAAACAACGTAAAGGCCACCTAGCGGCCAGCAAAGTCATTACATCTACGATCCGACAGGTGTAAGTGTTTTACACCTGTCGGATCTTCACAGTATCTATGCGTAAGTGATTCTATGAATCACATGCATAGATACCCAGTAAAATAAACAGAGATACGACGGTGTTTCCTGCGATACACCGTTGTATCTCCTTTGAGAATCTGGCTCTATATATATACATATATATATATATATGTATATATATATATATATATATATATATATCCCAAGTTTTGTGTAATGAAAGATGATGTTACGCCGAGTAAATAGATACCTAACATGTCACGCTTTAAAACTGCGCAGACTTGTGGAATGGTGACAATTATGGCACTTACAAATCTCCATAGGCGATGTTTTAAGTGAGTCCCTCGCTTGCTGTATTTTCTCAGAGGAGCAGAGAGCGTTTCCAGGATGAATCGGACTTCCTCAGAAGGACTGCGCCAAGAGGATTTTTTTTTTTCCCTTTAATGGCTTTTGTACAGAAAAAGTTCTACTTGGTGTAGAATGGTGAGCGCTGTCATGTCAGTCTAATATCAGGTGATGGATTACCCCGAGAATGGAATCCAGGCTTTCATTGGAAAGGTGTTTGTGCAGATTAGTGGTGTGAGGAGACAGAGCACTGATAATTGTAATAGCCAGGCGGCAACTAATTAATTATTTTTTTAATCAAGTTAATGGCAGGAACAGCGAGCGCGTTACACAGACTGGATTGGATCGGTACATTGCCTGGCATCTGTTGACAGTCACTTAACCGCTTCACCCCCTTCCTGCCCAGACCAATTTTTCGTTTTACAGCGCTGTCGCACTTTGAATGACAATTGCGCGGTCATGCTACAATGTACCTAAATTAAATCTTAAGTTTTTTTTCCCCACAAATAGAGCTTTCTTTTGGTGGTATTTGATCATCTCTGCGGTTTTTATTTTTTGCGCTATAAACAAAAATAGAGCGACAATTAAAAAAAAAAAAAAACACATTTTTTATTTTTTTATTTAATAAATATCACAATTTAAAAAAAAAAAAAAAAAGATTTTCCTCAGTTTAGGCCGATACGTATTCTTCTACATATTTTTGGTAAAAAAAAATCGCAATAAGCGTTTATTGATTGGTTTGCCCAAAAGTTATAGCATCTACAAAATAGGGAATAGATTTATGGCATTTTTATTTAATTTTTTTTACTAGTATTGTCGGCGATCTGCGATTTTTATTGTGACCGTGACATTGCGGCGGACATATCGGCCACTTTTGACACATTTTTGGGACCATTCACATTTTTACAGCGATTAGTGCTATAAAACTGCACTGATTACTGTGTAAATGTAACTGGCAGGAAAGGGGTTAACACTAGGGGGCGCTGAAGGGGTTAAATGTATTCCCCATGGAGTGATTCTAACTGTATGGGGAGGGGACTCACAAGGGGAGGAGACCGATCGGTGTTCCTCTGTACTGGCAACACACATCGGTCTCCTCACCTCTGACAGGAACTGGATCTGTGTGCCCGGCGGACATTGCGTGCGCGCCCCCTAGACGGCCAGGAAACCCAGGACATCATATGACGTCCACCCACTATGGGAGATCCCATCTGTGGATGTCATATGACTATGGGCGGTAGGGAAGTGTTTAAACACACAAAAAAAGTACCGATACTTTTTTTTACAATGCTTTCTTGGGGGGGGGGGGGGAGGGGAGAGGATGGTGTCAGTGTGTTTTTTATTTTAATTTTAATTATTTTTTACGGTTAATTTTTTATTATGTATTGCATTTTTTTTTTTTTTAGCCCTGGTGAAGTTGTGTGAATGCATCAATGCAGTGCATGTTATCTCAGCTTGCAGAGCTTGGATTAATTGAATGAGTTTACCAAAAATATAAATATTGCAGAATATACAGCCTCATGCTACACAACTAAGCTCAATTTTATGCTGAATAAACTAAATTATTAAAGGTATCTTAAATAAAAAAATATTATTAGATAGATTTTTACTCAAACAAATTTGATAAAAATAAAAAAAATTGATTGACATAAAAAAAAATCAGATTTAAATAAAAAAAATTGATTTTTTTTATCCACCCTAGTGTAACTATAAGGCCCTGTACACACGAGGAGACATGTCCGATGAAAACGGTCCGCGGACCGTTTTCATCGGACATGTCCCCTGGGATATTTTGGTCTGATGTGTGTACACACCATCAGACCAAAATCCCCGCGGACAGAGAACGCGGTGACGTAGACGACACCGACGTGCTCAAACACGCATGCGCTGGGTTTCTGTCCGATGGTTAGGCGTTCTAACCATCGGACATGTCCGACGGACAGGTTTCCAGCGGACAAGTTTCTAAGCATGCTTAGAAACCGTTGACCGCTGGAAACCTGTCCGCTACGCCGTACACACGATTGGAAATATCCGCGGAAACTGGTCTGCAGACCAGTTTCAGCGGACATGTCTCCTCGTGTGTACGCGGCCTAAGACATCTCCTGCTCATCATGGTGACTTTTCTTAACCACTTCAGCCCTGGAAGAATTTACCCGCTTCCTGACTAGAGCACTTTTTGTGATTCGGCACTGCATCGCTTTAACTGACAATTGCGCGGTTGTGCGACGTGGCACCCAAACAAAATTAACGTCCTTTTTTTTCCACAAATAGAGCTTTCTTTTGGTGGTATTTGATCACCTCTGCGTTTTTTATATTTTGTGCTACAAAATAAAATTACCATTTTGAAAAAAAGCAATATTTTTTTACTTTTTGCTATAATAAATATCCCCCAAAAATATATATTAAGAAAAATATTTCCTTAGTTTAGGTCGTATTCTTCTACATATTTTTGGTAAACAAAAACGCAATAAGCGTATATGGATTGGTTTGCGCAAAAGTTATAGCGCCAGATTCAGAGAGCCATTACGCCTGTCTAACTTGTGTTAGACTGGAGTAATTTCAAATTACGCGCGTTTTTTAGCTAGTCGAAAACCTCAAACCATAAATAGACGGCTGCGGGCTTCAATTCGTCTGGATTACGTGTTCGTACGCCTTGGGATCTACGCTGCAATAAAATTGTGGCCACTGGGTGGACTTCCCGTTGTTTTCCGCGTCGGGGTATGCAAATGAGCTTTTGCCGGCGATCCCCGAAATTATGATCTTCAATCGCAATCTCTTACGGCACCTTTAGTCATCTTTTATTTGCGTAACACTATACCAGCTTTTTGCTGCTCTAATATTAGACAGCCCATGTTAAGTATGGCCGTCGTTCCCGCGTCGAATTTCACGTTTTCCGACGTTTTTATTATTTTTTACGTAAGTCGTCCGGGAAAGGAATGTTCGTAAACGTCAAACAACGAATAAAACGTGATTTCGCACAATGCAAGGCGGGAAATTTCTGCGGAGCATGCGCAACGCTGCAACTTAATTTAAATGAAAAAATAGAGCGAGAAATACTACGCCGCCGTAGCGTACGGGCAAAAATCTACCAGATTCGGTGTAGAGCCTGGTAAAATACCAGCGTGGAGTAAAAAGCCAATATTAAGTGTATGTGAATCTGGCCCATAGCCAATGATAGGTTTATGGCTTTTTAGTAATTTTTTTTATTAGCAATGGCACTGCGATTTTTCTTAGACTGCAATTATGGCCCACATCGGACACTTTTGACACCATTTTGGGACCATTGTCATTTATACAGCGATCAGTGCTATAAAAATGCATTGATTACTGTGTAAATGACACTGGCAGGGAAGGGGTAAACCAGTAGGGGGCAATGTATGTCCTAGGAAAGAGAAAAGTTATCCCTAGGGGTAAATAAAGCAGTAAATAAAGATAATAATGATGATAAAAATTTGTATAAAAGTATAAAGTTTATTGAAATCCGAATAATATCAAATAAAAAAAATTGTTTAATAGGAATCAGGACATGAGAGCTCCGAAGGACATGAACAAGGGCTAAAACACATATAGAATATCAATCAGTACAACATTGTAAATAATTACTATGGACGCAAAGCCTGACGCGTTTCTACTGATTGCAGTCTTCTTCAGGTGGAAAAAAGGTGTGCGAACATGCATTCTACAATAAAATACATATATGTTAGACATTGTATACACATTTGCAAACAGTCATAAAACATTATTGCTAACAACTGAAAAAATAGATACCAAGGTGACTGTTGGAAACCAAAAAAAGCCGTCAGCCAATGACTAGCCACCGAAGAGCAACCCACAAAGAGGTTCAGGCGGGAGAGGGAATGGTCAAAAGGGAAAAAAGGACCAGATTGCAGATTGGGCAAAAAAGGGTCACCCCCAGGCCTACGAGAGGCCTCAGACCACGACCCTACACCGGCGGAGCCGGAAGGGAGAGCGCCGGGGGACGGGGGGAGGGAGCAGCCAAAGGCAGGCAGAGCGGAGAAGTGTGCCCTAGGAGTGATTCTAACTGTTGGGGGAGGGGATGGGCTACCAATGACACGACAGTGATCACTGTTCCTGATCACAGGGAGCAGTAGATCACTGTCCTGTTACAAGGCAGAACAGGGAAATGCCTTGTTTACAAAGGCATCGCCCGTTCTGCGGCTCCGTGACACGATCGCGGGACACCGGCGGGTTCCGCGGGCACGGCCATGGAGCTCGCTGGGGGGCGTACCTGTACGTTGCTTTGCGCAGCCGTGCCATTCTGCCGACGTATATATCGTCGTTAGCGGGGTCGGCAAGGGGTTAATATTAGTAATGTGTTTATGTTCTTAGAGATGAAGATAATCGCGGCTGGAATGTTCTTGGCACCCTCTATAGCCAGCTGACAACACAGAGAGGGATGTGCTACATCAAACGATTTAAAGGGACTTAGATAAATGGTCTAAACCATCATTAAAATGTAAACATATATTCTGAGAGCAGCAAAACAATAACTTTACAATCGGCGCCGGAGAGCTCAGCGTTCCCCCCGGGGAAGTTGTCTTATCTGCTCCATGTTAATGAAACTGCTAATATTGAGAATACGAAGCAACCTTTTAATTAGGGAAAGTATGCATTTACAATGAAGCCTAGGCAATTAATTTAAATGTATGTAAAAATAATTCATAATCAGGGGCGGACTGACCATTGGGACTTTCGGGCACTGCCCGAGGGCCCCATGCCACTAGGGGGCCCCATCAGGGTTGCCAGGCTCAATAAAACCAGGGACAGTATGTAAAAATCTGTGTTTTTTTTACATCTGTCCCTGCTATGTCTTAAACCGACATGCTTTTGATGTGAAAATCCTGAGATTTTAGCTGCTCTGTCTCTGCACTGCCTCCTGGCATGATGGCCATCTGTAAGCCCAGGGGCCCCATAATCTTCCATTGCCCGGGGGCCCCATGGGTTGTCAGTCCACCCCTGTTCATAATGCCGACTAATGATTAACTGTTGTCTTCATAATGCTCACATTAATAAATGTGCCTTGGCAACACGCCAAATCCATAGTCTAAGAATTACTACGAGAAGTCTTCAGAATCCTAACAGAAAACATGTGAAACCTTCAGAATATTCTGTATGAAGAGATAAGAAAATGTGATGCGATCTTTATCAAATGAATGCAACATTGTATTCATTAATTCAGCATTTAATGTCTTTTTTTTAACCACTTCAGCCTCGGATCATTTTGCTGGTCAAAGACCGGGCCACTTTTTGCGAATTGGCTTTAACTGACAATTGCGCGGTCATGCGACGTGGCTCCCAAACAAAATTGGCATCCTTTTTTTTCCCACAAACAGAGCTTTCTTTGGTGGTATTTGATCACCTCTGCGGTGTTTATTGTTTGCGCTATAAAAAAAAATAGAGCGACAATTTTGAAAAAAAAAAATATTTTTTACTTTTTGCTATTATAAATATGCCCCAAAAATATATAAAAAAAACATTTTTTTTCCTCAGTTTAGGCCGATACATATTCTTCTACATATTTTTTGTAAAAAAAAAAAAATCGCAATAAGCGAATAAACGCTTATTGCGATTTTTTTTTTTTTTACAAAAAATATGTAGAAGAATATGTATCGGCCTAAACTGAGGAAAAAAATCGTTTTTTTTATATATATTTTTGGGGCATATTTATTATAGCAAAAAGTAAAAAATATAATTTTTTTTCAAAATTGTCGCTCTATTTTTTTTGGTTTGCGCAAAAATTATAGCGTCTACAAAATAGAGGATAATTTTTTATTTTTTTTACTAGTAATGGCACTGTTCAAAAAAGCACTGCTCAATATCACATCCGCCCCTTGCTGTGTAGAGCGCCGTGTATAATCAGGCATTGGGAGCGAGCTCGTCTACAGCTGACAATCAACTGTTGAGGTTCGGAGATTTCCGTGGCCTCCTACTGCACCTGCGCAGTCGAGGCAGGAATCTGATAGAGGAACCAGCTCAAAAAGACTCTGGCAATAGAAAATTCAGAAATAAAATAGCATGCCCCTCCCAATCCATACCAGGCCTATGGATTTGGCCCACACATGTATTTTGAAATACCAGACCTTTATCCAAAAATGCAACCTGGCAGGCCTAGGAAAGGGGGGGTGGGAGATACCCCCCCTAGGCCCCCACTCGTTAACCACACCAGACCACATGCCCTCAACATGGGAGCTGCTCCAAAGCACCCTTTCCCCGTGTTGCTACACACAAATTCTTACACACAGTTCCATTTAACCACTTGCTTACTTGCTTACACCCCCCTCCTGCCCAGGTGAAATTTCAGCTTCCGGCACTGCGTCGCTTTAACTGACAATTGTGCGATCGTGCAACGTTGCTCCCAAACAAAATTGACGTCCTTTTTTCCCCACAAGTAGAGCTTTCTTTTGGTGGTATTTGATCGCCTGTGCGGTTTTTATTTTTTGCGCTATAAACAAAAAAGGGCGACAATTTTGAAGAAAAATACAATATTTTTTACTTGTTGCTATAATAAATATCCCAATTTAAAAAAAAAAACTCAGTTTCTCAGTTTAGGGCGATACGTATTCTTCTACATATTTTTGGTAAAAAAAAAAAAACGCAATAAGCGGTTTAGCGCCTACAAAATAGGGGACAGAATTATTATTATTATTTTTTTTTGGTAGAAATGGCGGCGATCTGCGATTTTTATTGGGACTGCGACGTTATGGCGGATACATCAGACACTTTTGACACATGTTTGGCGCCATTCACATTTATACTGCGATCGGTGCTATAAATATGCACTAATTACTGTATAAATGTGACTGGTATTGAAGGGGTTAACACTAGGGGGTGAGGAAGGGGTTAAATGTATTCCCTACATTGTGTTCTAACTGTGGGGGGAGGGGGGGTGACTGGGGGAGGTGACCGATCTGTGTCCCTATGTACAAGGGACACAGATCGGTTTCCTCTCCAGAGACAGGACGCTGTCTCTGTGTAAAACAGCAATGAGAGATGATCTCATATGTTTACATATGAGATCATCTCTCATTCGCCGCACAGATCGCATCGCAAACGGCCACTCTGATTGGCCGTTCACGGCGATCTGTGATTGGCTGTGTCCAAGGGACACGGCCAACACAGAGCTTCCCTGCTGCGCGCTCTGGAGCACTCGCGGGGAAAGTGCTAGTGACAGGCCGTCAATTGACGGCTTGTTGGCAATTCAGATCCGCGCTGAAGCCGTCATTCGGCTATAGCGCGGATCTCAACAGGTTAAGAAAGAAATGATGTACATACTGTAAACATTTGCAAGAAGCGGAATTAGAAATGACCTGTTTGAATGCAGAAGGATCTGTCAGTCAGTAGTTATCAAGCTTTATCTCATTTACACCTAAAAAAAAAGTGATAGTCTGAACCCACCAGTGTATGAACTTCAGAATATTCTGAAAAGTTGAAGAAGATGAATAATAACAGCAACCGTCTTAGTTTTTATAATTATAAGCAGACAGGTTAATTTAAGTCTACAGGAGGATGTGATATGAACCCCTCTGAGTCCTGATTTTAATAGAACTGAACCTAATTCAGGCCGGCTTTTAATTACTTGCAAATCTATGTACAAATCTATCGGGCCTCAGCACGGGGGAATCTTGGTATTCTTAGACCAAGGCAAGTGATTATGTCTCAAAGTATTCAGTCAGTTAGCGAAAAGTTATTTGTTAACTAGTAAAATGCCACGTTTGCAACTTTTTTTGCACCCCGGAGGCGTGAACAATGATCAGGTATTGATAAGAGGGGCAGCAGTATTAAAAGCAGTAGTGTATTTAGGTTTTGTGCTGCCCTAGGCCTGACTAAACTTGTGCACCCCTAATTTAAATATGACACACCCCTTCCGGTCAAGGCTGCACCCCTTTATGTTTAAGGTCCGCCCAGAAATTTTCAAGTGAGGTCACTAGTTCGGAGGGCCTGTGGGGGCAATGGATTCCATTAATTTGCATATATTTTAGGGCTGGGGAAATTAAAGATTAATTCCTTGATTAATCTTTAATTTTTTTGATCGATCAAAATTCTTGACGTCACTGGACAGTGCAAACTGCACCCATTGGATTGAGGTACCTTTGCATCTGTGAAGCAGGAGGATGCATCAGGTTCCATCAGGGGAAGGGGTTTCCTGTCCTAAGCAGTTTTGTGCAGACAATTCTTTGTGTATCGGCAACATCTGTTCCGTGTGAAAGACTGTTCAGTTCTTCAGGGTATATTGTCAATAAAATGTGATCATGTCTGATTCCAGAAAATGTAAACACTCTGGTATGTCTGCGTGACTGGCCAAAGTGATGCCTACTTGCCTACCAGTGGCAGGGCGCCCATAGGGAAGCACGGGCGCCGCCCCCCCCCCCCCTCCCGCAGTCACAAAAAAAAAAAAACGGGCCCTTTAAGAACTTTTATTCGGCTAAAATGTCATTTTGACATTTTAGCCGAAGTTCTGGCAGCCGTCTATAGAGGGCGCTGCAGCGCCACCCCCTCTCGCAAATAACACACGTTTAATGCAATGCATTGAACGTGTGTTATTGTTGCCAGCTGCCTGGTCTATTCATATAACCGGACATGGGTCGCCGGTTACCTGAATAGCGGCAGCTGGTAGGCTGAGGGGAACTGCCTATCAAAGCCAGCGGCTCTGATAGGCTTTTCCAGTACCGCCCTCCGGCTCTCGGAAGTCTATACTCGGAGCGCAGGCAACCTGCGTTCCTTGCATAAGACTGACGGCCGTTTCAGCCAATCAGGTTCCCGGATTCTGGTTATCAGGAACCTGATTGGCTGAAGCTTCTCCACGGCGGCAGAAGACATCGAGGGAGGACATGGAAGCGTCAGGTAAGTGTTTTTTTTTTACAGGGAAAGAGGCATCATGGGTCACAGTGGCATCATGGGGCACAGTGGTGACAAAGGGCACAGAGGCGACAATGAGCACAGTGGCATGGGGCACAGTGGTGACAATTAAAGGGCACAGTGGTGACAATTGATGGCACAGTGACTGCATATGATGGCATGGCACAGTGGTGACAATTGATGGCACAGTGACTGCATTTCATGGCATGGCACAGTGGTGACAATTGATGGCACAGCGGCTGCGTTTGATGGCATGGCACAGTGGAGACAATTGATGGCACAGTGGTGGCGTTTGATGGCATGGCACAGTGGTGACAATTGATGGCACAGTGACTGCATTTCATGGCATGGCACAGTGGTGACAATTGATGGGCACAGTAGCTGCATTTGATGGCATGGCACAGTGGTGACAATTGATGGCACAGTGACTGCGTTTGATGGCATGGCACAGTGGTGACAATTGATGGGCACAGTAGCTGTGTTTGATGGCATGGCACAGTGGTGACAATTGATGGCACAGTGGTGGCGTTTGATGGCATGGCACAGTGGTGACAATTGATGGCACAGTGGTGGCGTTTGATGGCATGGCACAGTGGTGACAATTGATGGCACAGTGGTGGCGTTTGATGGCATGGCACAGTGGTGACAATTGATGGCACAGTGGCTGCATTTGGTGGCATGGCACAGTGGTGACAATTGATGGCACAGTTGCTGTGTTTGATGGCATGGCACAGTGGTGACAATTGATGGCACAGTGGCTGCATTTGGTGACATGGCACAGTGGTGACAATTGATGGCACAGTTGCTGTGTTGCATGGCACAGTGGCTGCATTTGATGGCATGGCACGGTGACAATTGATGGCACAGTTGCTGTGTTTGATGGCATGGCACAGTGGTGACAATTGATGGCACAGCGGCTGCATTTGGTGGCATGGCACAGTGGTGACAATTGATGGCACAGTTTCTGTGTTTGATGGCATGGCACAGTGGTGACAATTGATGGCACAGTGGCTGCATTTGGTGTCATGGCACAGTGGTGACAATTGATGGCACAGTTTCTGTGTTTGATGGCATGGCACAGTGGTGACACTTGATGGCACAGTGACTGCATTTGATGGCATGGCACAGTGGTGACAATTGATGGGCACAGTAGCTGTGTTTGATGGGATGGCACAGTGGTGACAATTGATGGCACAGTGGTGGCGTTTGATGGCATGGCACAGTGGTGACAATTGATGGCACAGTGACTGCATATGATGGCATTGCACAGTGGTGACAATTGATGGCACAGTGACTGCATTTGATGGCATGGCACAGTGGTGACAATTGATGGCACAGTGACTGCATATGATGGCATGGCACAGTGGTGACAATTGATGGCACAGTGACTGCATTTGATGGCATGGCACAGTGGTGACAATTGATGGCACAGTGACTGCGTTTGATGGCATGGCACAGTGGTGACAATTGATGGGCACAGTAGCTGTGTTTGTTGGCATGGCACAGTGGTGACAATTGATGGCACAGTGGTGGCGTTTGATGGCATGGCACAGTGGTGACAATTGATGGCACAGTGGTGGCGTTTGATGGCATGGCACAGTGGTGAAAATTGATGGCACAGTGGCTGCATTTGGTGGCATGGCACAGTGGTGACAATTGATGGCACAGTTGCTGTGTTGCATGGCACAGTGGTGACAATTGATGGCACAGTTGCTGTGTTGCATGGCACAGTGGCTGCATTTGATGGCATGGCACAGTGGTGACAATTGATGGCACAGTGGCTGCATTTGGTGGCATGGCACAGTGGTGACAATTGATGGCACAGTGGCTGCATGTGATGGGCACAGTGAGGCTGCAATATATATTTTTTCATTTGCACCCCCCATAAAATTTTGAGCACCAGCCGCCACTGTTGCCTACTATAAAGTGACTGACAGTAAATATACCAGATACGAAGAAAAAATCACTTACGTCAGTGCTACAGTTTGAATTTAAAACGTATTTGTGTGAACTGTGAAGTTAAGTTATGGATTGTGGAATCTAACTAGTGTCGAGTGATTGTATATCGTGTATACCATATTTACCACTGACTAATGCAGAGTTGCAATGCAAGGAGATCAGCTAAAAGTAGTTGGATCTGTATGTGCATTATAATTAATCGAAATTAGTCGATTAATCGATAAAAAAAAAAAATAATTAATTAATCGAACACGAAAATTGTAATCAGTAACAGCCCTAATATATTTCCTCTCACTTCCTGTTTGGCTATGGGGCAGGAAGTGAAGGGAAATTTCTGCAATGGGACAGGGATGGTTCAAACCGATAAAAACGGACTGAAGTTTGTTTTCATCGGTCCAAACCGATCGTGTGTAGGCCCCATCGGTACGTTATTCTTCGGTCCAAAAAAAGAGAACTTGCTTTAAAATTGAACCGATGGACGGCTAACCGACAGGTCAAAACCGATTGTTAGTACGCACGAGCATCGGTTAAAAATCCACGAATGCTCAGAATCAAGTTGACGTATGCTTGGAAGCATTCAACTTCGTTTTTTTCCTCACGTCCTTGTGTTTTATGTCACCGCGTTCTAGCACGATCGGTTGATGAACCAATGGTGTGTAGGCACATCAGTCCATCAGTCAGCTTTATCGTGAACCGATGAAAATGGTCCGTCGGATCGTTCTCATCGGATGGACCGATCGTGTGTACAGGGCTTTACTCTATCCAAAATGGAAAAAAGAAGTGTTGCCTATAGTTCTACTTCAAGCACAAATTTCTGATAATTTTATGGAGAGGACTAAGAAGATATAACCATGCCAATGGTGCAGCAGGAAAACACAAAGCACATTGAGGAACGTTTGTGATCCAGGATGATAGGACAGTCAAATTTAGAAGCAGCTTGTGTTACACTAACAGTGTAGCGCAAGTCGGCGGGGACACTTTCCATGCTGCCCCCCCCTGCAAAGTGCTGCCCTAGGCCTGGGCCTTGTTGGCCTAGGCCAGGATACAGCATTGATTAAAAGGCCTTCTAGCATCTGAGTTGTTAAGCCAGTTCCCAGACCTAAAGTGGGCACCACTTTTAAACAGAATTACAGGGATAGTAGATCAAAGCCCTATGAAGTCCCCTGTCTCTTCAGCACAGTCATGTCACCAGCTCTGTAAGGCCTCATTCACACACGTATCCGTTCAGGTCCGTCTGTCAGTTTTTCAGGCGGACCTGAACAGACACTCCATGCATGCCTATGGAGCGTTGGATGGCAGCGAAAACATGTCCGCTGACATCCGACCCTATCCGATCCGCTAAAAACAAACGTATGGGGCATACGTCCCCATCCGTCCATGCAGATTGGATCGGTTAAGATCTGATGAAAACGGACATGCTGTCCTTTTTCATCAGAGCGCTCCATAGAGGACAGCCACGCTGCACAAGCTCCTCCCCGTTCAGTGAGCAGAGAGGAGCTTGTCATCCGTCGGCTCAGCGGAGATCTGCGGACTGATCTCCCGCTGAGCAGGCGGACACCGTCGGAACGGACTGCGATGGAGTCGGCTATGTGTGAATGTAGCCTTAGGCACAGCTCCCAACTGTTCCAGATTTCGAGGGACTGTCCCTGATTTTGAGCAATGTCCCTCTTTCCTCCTCATTTGTCCCTCATTTTGGTCTGATCTATAAAGTTGTATATAAAATGCACTTTTTAACTTTCAAAAAGTGTTTCCCAGAGCTAAACCTTTAATCCAAATTCAAAATTTCTGTATTTGTAAATTTTAAAAGCCAATAAAAAGAAATAGTAGTGGTAAAAAGAAAAGCCCTTGTGGATTTAATTACCCTTTTTTTTGGTTAATTCTCATTTAAGGGGGTGTGACAGAAGGCGTGTCCTATGCCTACATACAGTTTCCCATCTTAAAATGTTGGGAGGTATGTTGTTAGGATCCAGGTCTTAACCAGCGACCTTGGCAGTGTCTGGCTGTGGCTCTTATCGCTGTACCACCACAGATGCTGGGCAGCCCCCTACCTGATTCTTTGGACAACCTTGCTTTGTGTTTTGTTTTTAGTGAACCTTAAACCCTTTGCTCCTGCCATGAACTATTCCTGATTTAAGCCATCTCTCTACACGTCCTGTTTGCCAGATTATTGTGCTCTCTCCAGCCATTAGAGAGAGCATTGTGTCAACATCGGAAGAAGAGCAGAGGGAAGAAGGCAACGGAGAAGACCGGGCAAGAGCGAGCAAAAGAGCAGAAGAAAGAGGAGGAGACCTGGCAAAAGACACTGGACAGAGGGAGAAGAACCAGAGAGGGTGGAAAAGAGCCGGAGAGGGCAGAAGACCTCAGCCGAGGAGGCAGAAGAGCCGAAGAAGGGAGAAGAAGTCAGAAGAGCACCCCGGAGCTGCTTAATAAATTACTTTAAAAACCTGTGTAGTGTGTTTTATTTTTGACACTTTTTTTCCAGGTTAATGAGTAGAGGTACAATGTACAATGTACCCCAATGTACTCACATAGGGTGGGGGCCGGTATATGGGGGCCCCCTTATTAAAGGGGGCTTCCAGATTCTGGTAAGCCCCGGCCCTCAGACCCCAACAACCAACCGCCAGGGTTGTCGGGAAAAGGCCCTTGTCCTCATCATAATGGGGACAAGGTGATTTGCCCCAAAGCACCCCACCCCCCCCCCCCCCATGGTAAGGGCATGCGGCCTGGAACGGTTCAGGAAGGGGTGGCTCCCTCGTCCCCACACCCTTTCCTGACCGGCCAGGAAGGGTCTGGTAGGGAGACGTGGGTGGACCCCATGTTGTTTTTCAGCGTAGGGGGTTCTCCTTGAAATCCATACTAAACCGATGGACCTGCTATGCTTTTAGAGGGGAAACCCATGTTTTTGTTTTCAATTTGGCGTGGAATTCCCCTTCAAGATCATCAGAGCACAAGGCGCATGCCAAAATCAGATCAGGCAAGGCGGCTTTGATCCGACTTCAGTGATATTTAATGGGCTGAAGTATGATCAAAGTGATAAGAGAGAGGATTGGGAATGAGAAAGGGGATTGTGGATTAGAGAGGGGGGATTGGGGATGAGAAAGAGGAGATTGAGAATGAGAGAGGGGGTGAGAGAGAGAGAGAGAGAGAGAGAGAGAGAGGGGGGATTGGGGATGGGGGTTGGGGATGAGAGAGAGAAAGAGAAGGGATTGAGTATAAGAGAGAGGGAATTGGGGATAAGAGAGAGGGGATTGGGGATGAGAGGGAGGGGATTGGGGATAAGAGAGAGGGGATTGGGGATAAGAGAGAGGGGATTGGGGATGAGAGAGAGGGGATTGGGGATAAGAGAGAGGGGATTGGGGATGAGAGGGAGGGGATTGGGGATAAGAGAGAGGGGATTGGGGATGAGAGGGAGGGGATTGGGGATAAGAGAGAGGGGATTGGGGATGAGAGAGAGGGGATTGGGGATAAGAGAGAGGGGATTGGGGATAAGAGAGAGGGGATTGGGGATGAGAGAGGCGCTTCCCCTTGCTCTGGGTCCAGGACTACCCATGCCAAGGGGCAGCTGCTTTGGGCCCCTCAACAATGACAGCTGCCCCTTTTGCCCTGCGGCAAAGACAGCCATGATGGGAACTATAATCACAGGTAGTGTTACTTTGTGGTGTCTCGTAGCAGTGACACCTCTACCAAAATCAGGAGATAGGGTCCCTTTAGCCCCTCCCACTTCACATTCCTCACCAGTCAGCTGACCTCTAGTCTCTGCCCCCCAGCCATGTCATGAACTGAATGGGTAGCTACAAAGAGGCTGAGTGGGCGGCCGCGGGCTTCAGGGACAGCCCTGCTGGGTGGCTGCAAAATGGCTGGGAGAGATGTGTGGGCTTCAGCAACAGCCAGGATTTGGTGACTCCTGGCAAATCATCATTTTGACCCCCGAGGGGGTCCTGTCCTGACCCCCAGTTTGAGAACCACTGCTCTAGAATGTGATTGGCTCAAAGTGCAGATTCTCCTTCTCCTAGTCTTCTGTTACAATAGATAACAAGAAGCTAAAACATAGACAAGCTCCATTTAAAAACCCTATTAATGATTTTTTTTAATGAATATGTAGCTGGGGTAAGTAGTGTGTATTTTTATATATATATATATATATATCTGGCTTTCAGCTTTATGTTTTATATGGAATATCTATACAATGGAGGAAGCAATGCAATCCCATCAGGACGTTCTGTTTAATGGCATGTAGTGACTGTGCTATTTTATTATTCTTCATTTTTCCAGCTGAGAGCATTTGATACATTGCCCCCCAAGGGCTAGATTCATCAAAGGGCCATCTTTTTTTATTTTCAGTGCCAAAGAAAAATGAGACATCATGTTATGTTATTCTGTGGGGCTGATTCATCAAAGTGTCAGAGCAACAAGCTATCCCCCCGCCGCCGCCTAGAGTCCGCTCCACACAACACCACAAAGAGAGGGATGTCTTATAGTACGCTGGATGTATACCGCCTTTTAATGGATGCTCAGCCGCGGAATGCATTAGAGGCACTATACTTTATAAAGAGCATCGCTGATGATCCATAATGACAGACAAGATGACTGAAAGCTAGCATCCAATCTTTTTTTCCCTTTTACAATACAGGCATGCTATGTAAAATATGTAAATGTAACACTTCCTAGGAAATGTATAATCTCTCATAGAAATCACAGAACCCCCCCAGAGATCAGCCCCGCTGCAGACTCTAACCTCATGACTTGCTACAATGTTACAGTCTGATCACTGGGGAAGAAGAGACTGAGGAAATGCTTCTTCTTGTCTGCAGCCAGGGCCGGTGCTAGCACTAGGCAAACTTGGCAGCCACCTAGGGCACACTGCTGTCTAGGGCGCCCGGCCACTGGTGTTCCTACTCTCTTCTCTCTGCAGCAAGCAACTAAGTCTCAGCATCAGAAGGCAGCCGCGGCTCCGTTTGCACATAGCGTCAGAGGCACAGCGGCGGCGGAGGACTGTGTCTGTATCCCGACTCCCGAATGAAAGGAAGCAAGAAAACATTCATTCATGAGCACTGGTGAGGCTGTATTGATGGGCGCTGGTAGGCTGCATTGATGGATGGTGGTAGGCTGCATTGATGGGTGCTGGTGAGACTGCATTTGATGGGCACTGGTGATGCTGCATTGATGGGCGGTGGTAGGCTGCATTGATGGGTGCTGGTGAGGCTGCATTTGATGGGTGCTGGTGAGGCTACATTTGATGGGTGCTGGTAAAACTGCATTTGCGCTGGTGAAGCTGCATTGATGGGCGCTGGTAGGCTGCATTGATGGGCGATTCATAAATGCTCATCAGTGCTGCCTATTAACGCCAATCATTGCTGCATATCAGTGCCCTTTGGTGCCGCCTTTTTGTGCCCATCAGTGCTGCATATTAGTGCCCATCATCAGTGCCACCTCATTGGTGCCCCCTAATCAGTGCCCATCAGTGCCACCTTATCAGTGCCCGTCAGTGCAGCGTCATCAGTGCCCATCGGTGAAGGAGAAAACATATTTATTTACAAAAATTTATAACAGAAACAATTTTTTTTCTGTATTTTTTTATTTGTTTATTAAAAAATAAAAACCCAGGTGTTGATCAAATACCACCAAAAGAAAGCTCTATTTGTGGGAACAAAATGATACAGTGTTGTATGACTGCTCAATTGTCATTTAAAAATGCAACAGCGCTGAAACCTGAAAAATGGCTGGGCAGGGGGTTGCGGTTCCCAGTATTGAAGTGGTTATACTGAGCCATTGCTCTGAGGTCCCCAGGGCCACGGGTGACAACCCCCCCCCCCTTTTTTATAAAACAAAATAATTTAGTTTTTATATTTTTTTCATCTCTTTTTATATGTATATATATATATATACTGTGTGTATATATATATATATATATATATATATATATATATATATATATATATATATTTTAAAGGGCCCAGAGGACCCCAGGGCCCTGAATGGCAACCCCCCTTTTTTTATTTATTTTTTATCAAAAAAAAAAAGTTTTGTTTTATATATATATTTTTTTATAATTTTTTTATTAAAAGGCTCAGAGGTTCCTTTTTTTTTTAAGGGCCCAGAGGTCCCCAGGGCCCCCGGATGGCAACTCCCCTTTTTTTTTTTTCTTTTTCTTTTTTATGAAAAAAAAATGATTTTTTTTTATATATATATATATATATATTTTTTTTATTATTTTTTATTAAAGGGCTCAGAGGTTTCTTTTTAATTAAAGGGCCCAGAGGTCCCCATGGTTTCAGATGGCAACCCCCCCCCCCTTTTTGTAATATATTTGTATAAAAAAAAGAAAAACGTTTTTTATATATATATATGTATATATATATATGTTTATTAAAGGGCCCAGAGGTCCCCAGGACCCTGGATGGCAACCCCCCTCTTTTTTTTTTATAAAAAAATTATATTTTTTTATATTTTTCTTTTTTTTTTTTTTTCTTTTTGATAAAGGGCCAGAGGTTCCCATGGGCCCGGATCCCATTGCCAGTCTATGACTCGGTGGGCCTAACGCTGCCCGCTCCTCCACACGTTGCCTATCAATTTGCTTGGAACACCTCCCCGCTGCCAGCCCAGCCAGTGCCTGGACACCTGTCTGCTGTCTAGGCCAAGCTCGCTCATCTCCTTTCTGTTGTCAGCCAATAGACACTTGTTCCAGCCTACTATTCATCTGATGCTGCCCAGCCAATTTTACCCTGCTGTGGACCAATTACGACCTACCTCTGCTTCTGTTTAAACACCCTGCGTATCTCCGCTACGGGCAAGACCCTCAGGCACCTATACCACTCCACGCTCTCATGCCACCTGTCCATTCTACCAGGGGCCCCCAAGCCGGAGGTGTAGGAGAGGTCTTCCTCATCACGGCAGCCTTATACACCATGTACGTTGCAGATATAGGCCCGGATTCAGAAACAAAGTACGCCGGCGTATCTCCTGATACGCCGCCGTAAATTCAAATGTGCGCGGTCGCATCTTTACGCCGATTCAGAAAGCAAGATACGCAGAAAAACATGGCTTTAGTCGTCCAACGTAACTTTCCTACGCCGGCGTATCGTGGGCGCATAGTTATGCTGGACGCATTCGGCGTTCTCATAAAAAATATGCAAATGAGCTAGAAACGCCAATTCACGAATGTAGTTGCGCCCGACGTATTGATATACGTCGTTACCGGCGTAAAGTTACCCCTGCTATATGAGTCGCAGGCAATGTTAAGTATGGACATCGGAACAGCGTCGAATTGTACGTCGTTTGCGTAAGTCGTACGCGAATAGGGCTGTGCGTAAGTTACGTTTACGTGCAAAGCATTGCCTATTTGGGACGTGATTTTGGAGCATGCGCACTGGGATACGTCCACGGACGGCGCATGCGCCGTTCGTTCGGACCCTCATTTGCATGGGGTCACGGCTAATTTTAGTACAACACGCCCACTGCCTGGCTACTTTGAATTACGCGCACTTACGCCGGCACATTTACGCTACACCGCCGCAACTTGGGATGCAAGTGCTTTGTGAATACAGCACTTGCCTCTCTAAGTTGCGGCGGCGTAGCGTAAAGAAGATACGCTACACCCGCACAAAGATACGCAAATGTATCTGAATCCAGGCCATCATTTTTGGCATTCAGGCTGTAAAGTGTAACGCAGGTATTTATCACCGCTTAAAGTGGTCCCCTGACAACGCCTTTTATCATCTACCCTTCTCTCCAAACACAGACACCATCTTTGCTCAGACAACAGAATCCATTTTAGATGCTGGTCCAGGAGGACACAATGATGTCAAACCTAAAAGCCTTTCTGTTCTTTGCTTTGTTCATACGTGCTTCAATAAACTCACCCCCTGCTACTCCCTATCACTTGTGAATTGTCAGAAAGTTACAATGTACAGTTTAAGTGAGTGATCAAAGCGGGAGCCTGGAGCATATTCAGATTACATCATTGTCCCAATGTGCTTTGTTCAGGCAGACCTCAAAAAAACGATTCATTGACACAAAAATTTCACTTGAGCCAAAAGGACTCATTTTAACCGCTTGCCAAATGCCTCCCGCACATTTACATCGGCAGAATGGCATGGGCAGGCATGCAACCTGTCAACATACAGTATATGACAGGCTGCAGCTGGATGGGGCTGAAAGCTGTACCGAGTCCAGAATCAGGGCTGGACTGGGACAGAAATTTGGCCCTGGACTTCATCCAGACTGGCCCACTTTGACAGGTCTCTCCCATGGCGGCTGGGCAACTCCCACACCCCCCGGCCACCCAAGCCCCCTCTCCCCCTTCACTAGCCACTAGCCGTTCTACTTTATTAGAGTAGATTGGCTGGTACTGGTACTCTTATAGAGACAGAGAGACATTATTTCACCCAGGGCAAGGAATCAGGGGCGCCCCCTTATGGGACAAGATTAGGCAGAAGCGAGAAACTCCACCATGTCACTCCTCTGTCATCCCCCTGAAGCGATGCGGCCAGGTGAGCGCTGCGGGAAGCCGGATCGGCCCACTGAGCCATCGGCCCACCGGGAAACTCCCTGTAGTCCCAATGGCCAGTCCATCCCTGTCCAGAATGCAGGTCAGTCTGCCATAGGCCCACAGGCTTTGGCAGACTGCCTGAAGCCGGGCTGTACCTGTCTCTCCCAGATGCACTAAGTCACTAGGAGGAACGCACTGCAGATGGTCAGCCCTGTGTCTAGGGTGACCACATTTCCAAACTACCATTCAGGGACACCCTCCCTTCCCAAAAATCAGCTTGTGCTGTAACGAATCACAGCACAGTGATTGGACACAAGAGGCAGGATTTATAATTTCTCCAATCACAAGCAGGGGGTGGGGATTGTGCTCCTCCAGGCATTCCTGGGCCAGGACAAGTACTGTCAGTGAGTAAAGCGGTGATGTGGCCCCCTTTTTTGGGGGCATCAGATTGGCCCGGGGGGGGTGGCTGTGTCAGTTTTATTCCGGGACACTGTATTGTCCTGGAATGAAGGTGCCCGGGACAGACTTGCAAAATGTGGGACTGTCCCGGGCAATCCGGGACACGTGGTCACCCTACCTGTGTCCAAGGGCCCTTAACCACTTAAGACCCGGAACTTTAGGCAGCTAAAGGACCCGGCCAGGTTTTGCTATTGCGATTTAACAGACGATTGCGCGGTCGTGCGACGTGCCTCCCAAACAAAATTGGCGTCCTTTTTTTTACCACAAATAGAGCTTTCTTTTGGTGGTATTTGACCACCTCTTCGGTTTTTATTTTTTGCGCTATAAACAAAAATAGAGCTACAATTTTGAAAAAAATGCAACATTTTTTACTTTTTGCTATAATAAATATCCCCCAAAAATATAAAAAAAAAATTTCCTCAGTTTAGGCCGATACGTATTCTTCTACATATTTTTGGTAAAAAAAAATCGCAATATGCGTTTATCAGTTGGTTTGCGCAAAATGTATAGCATTTACAAAATAGGGGATAGTTTTAATGCATTTTTATAAAAAAATGTTTTGCTACTAATAGCGGCGATCAGCGATTTTTTTCATGACTGTGACATTATGGTGGACACTTCGGACAATTTTGACACATTTTTGGGACTATTGTCATTTTCACAGCAAAAAAATGCATTTAAAAATCATTATTTATTGTGGAAATGACATTTGCAGTTTGGGAGTTAACCACAAGGGGGCGCTGATGGGCTTATGTGTGACCTGAAGTGTGTTTACAACTGTAGGGGGGTGTGGCTGTAGGTGTGATTGTGTATTCCTATAAAAGGGATCACACGATCGATGCTGCCGCCACAGTGAAGAATGGGGAAGCCGTGTTTACACACGGCTCTCCCCGTTCTTCAGCTCCGGGGACCGATCTCAGGGACTCCAGTGGCGATCGGGTCCGCGGGTCCCGTGGTCATGGAGCTTCGGACCGGGTCGCGTGCACGCACCGGCGGCGCGCACGCGACCCCACGGCTGGGCTTAAAGAGCCACGTACATGTACATGGAATGTGCCCAGCCATGCCATTCTGCCGACGTATATCGGCATGAAGGGGTCCTCAAGTGGTTAAAGGAATAAAAAATAGGGAGATGTACATGTATCATAGATGTGTGCACAGGGTGTGCCAGGTGTGCGTGGGCACACCCTAATCACCCTGTACAGTGCTGATTTCCCCTGCTTCCTGGTGCCCCCTGTCTCCCCCCTGCATTGCTGCCAGCTTCCCTCCTCTCCTTCCCCACCAGCTGCAGTGGGGGATGTTACAGGATGGAGAGCGGGGGAAGGGGCCGATGAATAGTTCATTTACCGGCCACTTCCTTTTCTGAATGAACACAGCGAATGATCTGTATCAGTCACTCCTGTAAACTATAATTTTTGTGGCCTGGCTTTGGGTAGACAGTCACCCTATATAACACACCTCATCCCAAGAAATTTTGATTAAGGAACAACAGGAAGGAGACGGGACTATCACAGTGCCATTTATACCAAATATCAAGCACAATGGAAGACTCAAGCATCATTTAGTAAAAAATATACAAACGTTTTTATTAAATAATTATACAAAAAAATTAAAAAAAAATACGAGCACTATCACTAAATCAAATTGCAGCAGAGTGATTCCAAGATGGTGGTTGCATCAGGTGAGGGCTGAGGAGATCATACAAGGTCCCAACATGTTTCGCCCTTGGGGCTTTGTCAGGGGAAGTATGTCTCAACCGTCTATACAGAAACCAACTAATGATTATAGAAAATAAAACAAAAGATTACACTTAAGGATAACAATTATGATAATTTATCTAGGATTGGAGGTCCACCCGTTAGTGGGTCCACAAGTGAAATAAATGGGTAACTTGACACCAGAGGGCCTAGTATCCCTAAATGGAAAATGAGGGAGGAGGGGGGAGGAACCCCACGGGGCTAGGGTGGTCTTTGTAGTCTGGCTGTCCTCCTGGGATCAGGCTTGATTCCTGTAAACTATGTTTACTATGCTTTAGTTTGTGAAAGAACAGTAAGCCGCTCAGCAAACAGCACTCCCATTCATTCACTGTCCAGTGCAGCTGAGGCTGCAGAAAAGAAGAGTAGGGAATCTGTGTCCTCAGTCCCTTTCTGTGTCTCAAAAGTGAAACATAAGGAGTTTAGACCCTTGATATTTCACCAACCCCCCCCCCCCCCAACAGGGCCCCTAAAAAAAATAAAAAAAATAATATTGTAAAAAATTATTAAAAAAATGTAAAAAATAATAAATTCAAAATATTGTAAAAAATAATAAAAATAAGAAGGGACCCCGATCCTCATCTTCTGGGGTCCCTCGGTGATTGTCTCAGCTCCTCCCCTCAACAGCTTACCCCTGTTCTGGGAAGCTCTCTCCCAAGGGGGTTAGCTTGCAGGCGTGCTCCCTTGATACAGTCTGTATCACTCGGCCCCGCCCCCGGCGTGTTGCGTTATTGCTTCGATTGACAGCAGCGGGAGCCAATGGCTCTACCCCTGCTCTATATATTGAAACCTTGGACTGCAAGTAACGCGGTTAACGGGTGTTTCACAATACAAGCATTTTTTTTTTTTTTTATAATAATAAATAATATTGTAAAAAATAATAATAAAAATTGTAAAAAATAATAAAAATAAAATTGTAAAAAATAATGATAAAAAAAACTACTGACACCATTCACTGCTCTGCTGATATACACACGTGTCTTTGTGTATAGAAGGGATTTACAACATTTTAAATATACACTTTGTAATTTTCCTTTTTGCAGCACCTTCATTTTAGTCTATATAAAGATAACCATTAATACCTAGAGATCTAGAAGGTGGAAAATAGAAACTTATTTAAATGGTGGATAATTTTAGGTTGTTGCCGAGTCCGTGAGGGCGGTTTGAGGATCAGATGACAAATGCGCTCCTCTTGAAATTATTTTTTCTATTCACATTTAAAAAGTATTCATATATGCAGAATTCTCATATTGCTTAAAACCCTTGGCAAAAAAAAATCTTCCAGTAATTTTCTGTCACCGGCACAAAATAAAACTGCAAATGTCCATACATCTGCATAAAAATACAGCGAAAGACAATGTTTGAAGTTTGACAGTCTGGAGGGGGAATAAAAATGTTTAATCCTGGATTAGAAAGTGTTATTACTATACTAAACTTTACTGATGACGCCAGCTGAATAGAAGAAGGGAAGTTATTCTGTACAAGTCTAAAGCAAGAAAATATTGCAATGACAATTGTAGATTGCATTTTTACAAGGACAGTCTGTAGAATGGAAACATAGAAATATAAATTCAGCATAATCTTAATTTATATATTATATATGTATTTTATGATACATATAATGGGCCAGATTCAGGTAGGAGAGCGGTTCTTTATTTCGGAGTAACGTAAGTCATTTACGTTACTCCGCCGAAACTGTAGGAGCAAGTACTGTTATTCACATAGCACTTGCTCCTAAAGTTGCGGCGGCGTAGCGAAAATGAGCCGGCGGAATTCAAATTGGGTGGGTAGGGGGCGTGTATTATTTAAACTAGGCGCGATCCCGCAGCGAACGTACTGCGCATGACGCGATGACGACGGCCATACTTAACATAGGATACTCCACCTAGGGGGCATGTTTTTCATTACGCCGCGTATCGCTTACGGAAACATCGGAAATTCACTGCGTCGGGCCCGCGTACGATCGTGAATTTCCGTCTCTCGCTGATTAACATATTCTCGGCGTTAATCAGCGGGAACACCCCGAGCGCCATTTTTAAAATTGCAGTTCCGATACGACGGCGAAATACAATTACGCCGCTCGTATAGGAACTTCAACCCGGCGTTTCTTGTTTTCTGCTTACAGAAAACAGAAACGCCGGCTCAAAGTGAGAGTTAGGCTGGAATATCACTGATACTCCAGCCTAACTCTACCTGAATCTGGCCCATAATATATATGTAGCGCTGCCCCATTCAGGAGCCGCTGATTAGATTGGGATCGGCAGATTAAGTTACCTCTCTGTGGTGTCTAGGGGTGTATGCAGTGAGCAGAGCAGTAACGAATGTCCAACCTGTAGCTGAAGTTTTCTGAATGCTTTATTTTCCTGGTCCAACACAACCAACACATCAACTGGAGGTAGATAGGAAAAGGTTGATGAAAGTAGAGTCACTTCGCAGAGTCAGGCTTGGATAGAGAAAGCAGTCCTGCCTTCTATAGTTAAATCAATCACATCACCAGTGGGTGCAGTGCACCTGGACAGGCCTCTCACACCAACCCGGCAGCCAGAGTGTCACTGAGAAAGCTGAGAAGGAACAAGTCTCTGCCACTGACTTGGCTCTAGAAGATTAGTAGAGGCCTCTGCCACAGGTCCGGTACTTAAGAGCAATAGAGCATATCCTCTCAATCCTGTCTTCTTGAAATATGGAACCCCAGTAAGTCACTGAGGTTCCCCAGGTCACTTCAGTGTCTCTGAGCCATGAGGGCCCAGAGTCGGGAACTCCGCGTGGCACAGGGCCCCTCCACTATGGCCTACCTGGCCGGGGCCCGTGCCACGCGGAGTTCCCGACTCTGGGCCCTCATGGCTCAGAGACACTGAAGTGCGCACACGCTAAAGGTGGGTGCCGCACCTGGAACCAGGAACCCGCGAAGACCCCGAAAAATGGAGTCTGCCACAGATATACCACTCCCCAGCATGCCCGGCGAGGGACCCTCCTCTAATTGGCTGCTGGGGAAAAGTGGCTCTGCCTGAACCCCTCTAGCGCCACCTGCTGCCCAGAGACGGTATCACATCCCTGGAGCGCAGAACGACCCACAGGACAATTCAGGGCTGACAGCTGCCAAACCTGAACAAATGAACCTGGGTGAGAGCAAGTAAGTCTCTCACCATACTAATTTTAGCGTAACACCCTTTCTGAAAGTTAGGGGGCGCTATATATATATATAATATGGGCCAGATTCAGGATGGCGAGCGGTTCTTTGCGGCGGCGTAACTTTTCCTATTTACGTTACGCCGCCGCTACTTTATGCGCAAGTGCTGTATTCACAAAGCGCTTGCGTGTAAAGTTGCGGCGGCATAGCGTAAATTAGGCGGCCTAATTCAAATTGGACAATTAGGGGGCGTATGCTATTTAAATTAGGCGCATCCCCGCGCCGAACGTACTGCGCATGCGTCGACCATTGAAAAATCCCAGCGCGCATGCTCCGAATTATGACAGGTGTTTTCGACGTGAACGTAATCGACGTAAATCCCCATTCACGGACGAGTTACGTTGGTAGGAGGGGGGGAAGAGGAGAGGAGGCGTAGGGGAAGCTAGCGGGCGACCTGTCTGCAACCCAAAAGGAAGCTACACTGGAGGAGTCATAGAAGTCGGTCACCCGGAGCCGAAGGGAAGCCCACGGTAAGTGTTGCGGCTGCCACTGACCGACTGACCAGGGAGGGGGGGTTGCGGGTGACCCGACCAGGAGGGAGGCTAGCTGTGCACTGTTTGCAGCCCCCCCCCCCCCAAAAAAAAATACCACTGTAAAGATTAAAAATAGAAAGTTTAGTTCCACTTTAAGATTTATATATTTATAAATAAATAAAAATGTAATATTAACATGTATATATTTAATTCATATATATGAGGTCTTTTAACAATTAAGACAATATTTTTTTATTTGCTGTGAACTTATTTCCTACACCGATCACAATTTATTAATAAATTAAGGTTGTCCTATATAAAAAGTAGGTCAGACTTGGGATGAATGTCAGAACCTGTTTGCTGCAATGAAGAAGAGGAGGAAATTGTGCATTAGGGATATGATGGACGCCATCTGGTCATGAAGAGGTTTTCGCTTCCCACGATGCTTCCCCTGGGTGCATTCATCATTCACTTGTAAACCCAGATACCGCAGGACGTCTCCTAAACAAACCGCAGTTATGCTTTTTTTTGTGGTAAACAAGGACAACTGTGCGCACACGAGCGTCCACGCTGATTCCAGACTGTTACATCAGTTTGGTGCATTGAAAATCTTTACTCAATGAAAAATGGTCCATCTTCATAAATCTGAAGAGCGTTTGTATCACAAAACATATATATCAGCCTTATTCAGCCAATTCCAACCCTTACCATCCCTTTAACTGCTTAAAGGGTCACTAAAGGAAAAATTATTTTTTAGCTAAATAGCTTCCTTTACATTAATGCAGTCCTGGTTTCATGTCCTCATTGTTCATTTTTGATGCAATACTTCTCTGTTCTGCACACTTCCTGGTTGTCTGTTTCCTTACAAAAAAAGTACTGGGAGCTTCTCTCTGTGGTCTCTAATCAAGGAGGTGTGATTACTGTGTGTCTAAAACCCCTCAGAACCAATCAGTTTCATTTTAAAAACAAACACTGCCCTGTATTGGCTCTGTGTCTCTGTGCTTCACACAAGCATGAAACCAGATGAAAAAAGAAACTGAATCTGCAGGCACATTATATGATTGATTTTTATCTATTTTTAATCATTTTTAAAAGGAATCGGTTAACTATTATGTCTCTATACCCTGTAAACAGTAATTTCAGCAAAACATTTTTTTTCCTTTACAACTCCTTTAAGGACCGCCCAAGCCATATATATATCGGCAGAATGGCACGGGGATTCCCGTGATCCTCTCACAGAGGTATAGAGCGGGGAGATGCTTGTGTAAACAAGCATCTCCTTGCTCTGCCTAGTGAAAATGACACTGATCTCATCTCTGTGTACTCAGAGCGGAGATCAGTGTCATGTGACATAGAGCCCATCCCCCCTACAGTTAGAAACACAATGCAGGGAACACTTAACCCCTACAGTGCCACCTAGTGGTTAACCCCTTCACTACCAGGGTCATTTTCACAGTAACCAGTATATTTTTAAAGCACTGATCGCTGTATAAATTACAATGGTCCCAAAAATGTGCGAAAGTGGCTAATGTGTCCGCCATAATGTCGCAGTCATAAAAAAAATCACTGATCGCCGCCATTACTAGTAAACTATTTTTTTTTTATAAAAATGCGTAAAACTATACCATATTTTGTAAATGCTATAACTTTTGCGCAAACCAATCAATAAACGCTTATTGCGATATTTTTTTTTACCACAAATATGTAGAAGAATACGTATCGGTCTGAGGGAAAAAAAAATTATATATTTTTTGGGGGATATTTATTATAGCAAAAAGTAAAATATATTGCATTTTTTTTTTCAAAATCGTCGCTCTATTTTTGTTTATAGCGCAAAAAATAAAAACTACCAATTAAAAAAATGCAATTTTTCACGTCATGAAAAACGGTCGTGTTTACGCGGCATAGTACTAATCTCACGGAAAGCAATGGCTCGGCTCGGGTGCCCCCATTTCAAGCTGCTTGCTGTGGAGGAGCCAAGAGCACCAGCGAAGAACCAGAGACAAGGAGGACCTGGGCTATTCTGTGCAAAACCACTACACAGAGCAGGTAGGTATTACATATTTGTTATTTTTAAGCAATAGAAAACAAGACTTTAGTATCACTTTAATTTTGTCAAGACAAAATTATTTAAAAATGCATCATGTAGTACTAGTCACCAATAGGGTGACCACGTGTGTCGGATTGACCGGGACAGTCCCACATTTTGCAGGTCTGTCCCGGGCACCTTCATTCCAGGACAATAGAGGGTTCCGGAATGAAATTGACACAGCCATCCCCCAAGCCAAACTAATGCCCCCAAAAAAGGCCACCATATTTACGCTATACTTACTGACAGTACTTGCCCTGCCCGGGAATGCCTTAACCACTTAAGGACCCCCGCCCCCAGCCACAGAATGGCTCGTACAGGCACAAGGGCGTAAATTTACGTCCCCGCCTAAGTGCGGTTCGGGGGTCCCATCGGGACCCCCTCCGCGGCGTGCGGGGGTCCCCCTGGCTCCGGGAGCGATCTGGGACGAGCGGGCGGATGTTGGCGTTTACCCGCCCCCCCGCGATCGCTCCCAGCAAATGCGCGCGCTCCCCTGTTTGTGTCACTTCCTCCTCCTGTGTAAACACAGGAAGGGGGAAGTGATGTAATCTCCCATCGCAGCGGTATTTCCAACCGCTGCGATGGGAGAAACACCTAACAGTAAGTGTGCACCAACACTACACTGACACACACTCACATAGGCATACTTAACCCCTTGCGATCTGCCCCCCCACCCCCCCTGTCACAGTGTCACTGAATGCAGTGATCTAATCACTGCATTTAGTGTCAGTGTGACAGGCAGTGTAAAATCAGTTAGTGTTAGGTTCAGGATAGCCCCCCCACCCCCCCTAATAAAGTTTTAACCCCCTGATCACCGCCCTAGTTAACCCTTTCACTCCCTATTGCCAGCGTCACTAAGCGATCATTTTTCTGATCGCTGTATTAGTGTCGCTGTTCCCGCTAGGTAGCTATTTTTTTTATTGCGATTTTTTTTTTTTTACTAAAGACATGTGGCTAAATACATTTTGGCCTAAATGTTTGACTAAAATTTAGTTTATTTGATTTTTTTTTAACAAAAAGTAAAAAATTGTGTTTTTTTTTCAAAAATGTCGCTCTATTTTTGTATATAGCGCAAAAAAAAAAAATCGCAGAGGTGATCAAATACCACCAAAAGAAAGCTCTATTTGTGGGAAGAAAAGGACGCAAATTTTGTTTGGGAGCCACGTCGCACGACCGCGCAATTGTCTGTTAAAGCGACGCAGTGCCGAATCGCAAAAACACCTTGGGTCATTTACCAGCGTATTGGTCCGGGTCTTAAGTGGTTAAGAAGCACAGTCCCCGCCCCATGCTTGTGATTAAATCCCGCCTCTTGTGTCCAATCACTGAGCTGTGATTCGTTACAGCACAAGCTGTTTGTTTGTTTTTTGGGGGGGGGCGTCCCTGAATGGTAGTTTGGAAATGTGGTCACCCTAGTCACCAAATGCATATATGCTCTGAAGTTACCATAATAAATGGCGGTGTCAGCATTTATTGCGGCATAGAGGTGGCAGAATGTAAAGGAATCACAGTGCTTTTATGAAGACTTTGCTCCAGTTCATTAAATTGCCAGTTCGATTTGTCATTATTGTGTTACACTTGAGTTCCCCTTTCTGATATCGAGACACATGATTGCCCTGATTGATCCCTGATTGATCACACAGCCTGAAACATATTTATTTGCCCTGGGCAGATCTGTAGAATGTACACCTAGTATAAAAAGATATGACGTGGTGGAAGTGATTGTGTGCTATAGATATAAAATAAGCTTCTTTCCTCCACTTATCTTTACCAGTATCCAAAACAGGACGAGTTTACAAAGCCACATCCGTAGAGAAACATTCAAAGAGTAACTCCATATTTGTTAAGAAAAACACATTCCCTTCTGTAAAGTTGTATTTCCAGTGTCCACCAGCGGGGCTCTCCCATCAGCCAGAAGGTTTTAGTATTCAGTCTCCTCCAAATGCTGGCTACTGGGAGAGTACTTACAGTGGGGAAAATTACTTGATCCCCTGCAGATTTTGTAAGTTTTCCCACTTGAAGGGTGATGAGCCCGCAGATGGCGCCGGCTGCCTGCCTGTGTTTTTTGACCACCGCTATCCCTGGTATGTGAAATGGTGGAGACAGGGGGGGGGGGGGCCTTCCATTCAGTATTCAGACTATAAGACGCAGAGACATTTTCCCCCATACATTTGGAGGGGAAAGGTGCATCTTATGGTCCGAAAAATACGGTAAGTTGCAGTTCAGTGAGTAAAACAAGTATTTGATCCCCAAACAAAACATGACTTAGTACTTGGTGGAGAAACCCTTGCTGACAAGCACAGAGCTAAGACGTTTCTTGTAGTTGGTTACCAGGTTTGTACACATCTCAGGAGGCATTTTGGTCCACTCTTCTTCACAGATCTTCTCTAAATCCTTAAAGGTGATTGTAAAGTCTTGTAACCACTTACGGACCGCCGCCACAGTTTTACGTGATGAGTTTGAAGAGGAGTACCGTTGTAATAGTAGAAGCTAGCTACCATAACCCCGGTATCCTCATCTTCAGTGGGCTTTCCTCTACAAGATAAAAGTAGTCTCTGTGGTGGAATCGCTGCAAGATCACTTTTATCGGAGACGGGAGAGGGGCCCCCCCTCCCGTCGCTCTCCGGTTCCCTCCGTCAATTACCAGAGCCGTTGGTAGCGGTGGAGGCGATCCAGTCCTATCCCTTGCTGTGTGTGAAGACGAGTGAGAGGAAGATGGCCCCCACCCATCTCCATATCACTGCATGGCGGAAGCAACGTCAAATCGTTTTTACAGCCACTTTTCTGAGTGTTTTTTGAAGCTTAAAAATGGCTCTCCATGTTAGTCTATGGCCTTATGCCCACCATGACGTTTTTGAGCTGTAGATGGCTGAGCCGTTTTTAAGCTGCAAAAAAAAAAACAGGACCAGTGCGTTCTGAAGCTCCAGCGTTAGAGCTGTTAAAACGCCAGGCGTTAAAAAACGCAAAAACGCTCAAAAAAGCTAAAAACCGTGCAAAGACGCTAAAAACGCTACCACAGCGTTTTTGAGCTCCAGCTCAAAAAAAAAAAAAAAAAAAACATGGACAGGGGTTTTTAAGCTGTAAAAAAGGCAAAAAAAAAGTGTCTGTAAAAACATCCATGGAAATGAAGCCTAATGGCCCATACACACGATCCGAATATCGGCCGATGGATCGTACGACTTTTTTCGCTTAATAATGGTAAAATAAAATAGGTTATTAAACAAAAATACGACAGAAAAAAAAGATCGGATGATGTCACGGTTGTAATGTATTTGTATTGTATTGTCGGACGACGGCTGATCGGCTCTCGAAAAAATTTTCGCGCATGTCCGAGAAAAATATCGTACGGTCGTGACGGCTCTCGAAAGTAGTGTACGATCCGAAAATCGTACGATCCATCATCGGACGATCGTTTTCGTCCGATATTCGGATCGTGTGTATGGGCCATTAGGCTCCATGCACACTGAAGCTGATAAACTGCAGTTTATTGGCGTTTTGGCTTTTTTTTTTAAAGCCCATAAACTGAACTCTTTGGGCTAGATTCAGATAGGCTTACGATGGGCGTATCAGTAGATACGCCGTCGTAAGTCCTACTCTGAGCCATCGCATATTTAAGCGTATGCTCATATTGAGATACGCTTAAATGTTGCTAAGATACGAGCGGCGTAAGGCACTTACACCGTCGTATCTTAGATGCATATTTACGCTGGCCGCTAGGTGGCTTTCCCTTGTAAAATATGCAAATAAGCGTAATACGCTGATTCCCGAATGTACGCCCGCCTTGCTCATTTGTTTTACGACGTTTGCATTAGCGTAACTCCGGCGTAATGTTGCCCCTACTGTATGAGGCGCAGCCAATGTTTTGTATGGACGGCGTGCCGGCGTAATTTTTCCCATCGTTTACGTAAAACATTCGCGAATAGGGCTTTGCGTAAGTGACGTTCACGTCATTTTCATTGACTATTTCCGACGTAATTTGGAGTATGCGCACTGGTCCACGTTCTGGCCTGGCGCATGCGCAGTTCGTTCGGCGCGGGGACGCGCTTCATTTAAATGATACACGCCCCCTACCCGCCGAATTTGAATTAGGCCGGGCCATTTACGCTACGTCGCCACAACTTTACAGGCAAGTGCTTTGTGAATAAAAGTTGCGGTGGCGTAGCGTAAATGGGATACGCTACACCCGCACATTTTTACGCGGCCGTACCTGAATCTAGCCCTTTGTTAGCCTATGTGCCCATGCACACCTGGGTGTTTTTCAGTGTTAATGAGCTTTGGAGTTTATTGGCTTTTTTCTGAACGCCCAAAATTTGCGTTCAAAGTGCCATTTTTCGGCGGCAAAAACGCTAAAAAACGCCGGCGTTTTCTAGCGTTTTTTATCCATTGAAAAAAATGTAAAAGCTGATAAAAGCTACACTGAAAAACGCTGTTTAAAGCTATTGCAAAAACGCTAAAAAGAACATTGCAAGGCTCCCTGCAAAGCTACTGGCATTTTTTTATAGCTTTTATCAGCTTCAGTGTGCATGGAGCCTTACAAGGGATGTTTACAAAAAAACACTTTCAAAATCAATAAAATCAAGTAAAATAAATAAGAAAAAACTAAAACACATTTTTTAAACTGCCCGTCCCGACGAGCTTTCGCACAGAAGTGAACGCAAACATGAGTAGCGCTCACATATGAAAACTGTGTTCAAACCACATATGTGAGGTATCGCCACGATCGTTAGAGCGAGAGCAATAATTCTAGCCCTAGACCTCCTCTGTAACTCAAAACATGCAAACTGTAGAATTGTTTAAACGTCGCCAATGGAGATTTTTAAGGGAAAAAAGTTTGTCAATTTCCTCGGCGTAACATTATCTTTCACAATATAAAAAAAAAAATTGGGCTAACTTTACTGTTGTCTTTTATTTTTAATTCAAGAAAGTGAATTTTTCCACAAAAAAGTGCGCTTGTAAGACTTCTGCGCAAATACTGTGTGACAAAAAGTATTGCAATGACCGCCATTTTATTCTCTAGGGCAGGGGTGTCAAACTCAATTTCATCTTGGGCCGCATCAGCATTATGATTGCCCTCAAAAGGGTCGGTTGTATCTGTGAGATTAGATGTCCAGCGCATCACCTCCCCATATATTACATGTCACCATCAGAAATTGAGTTCCCCCCACTCTCCCTTACATCACAGTGCACCCCCCTTTTCCTTATGCTGCTGCTGGGAAGAAGCTGGATGCATTGCTTGAGAGCAAAAAGTAAGGGTCTGGAGGAGGACGACCAGAGGAGGGCTGGAGCTCTCTGGCAGCTGCAGGAGAGGTGCGAGGGCCACATGAAATAGCCTGGCGGTCCGGATTCGGCCCGCAGGCATTGTGTTTGCCACGTAGGGCAGGGGTGCAAACACAAGGCCCGCGGGCCGAATCCGGCCCGCCAGGCCCTAGGGCCCGCGCAGCAGCCCCTGTTAGAAGAAAAATGAGCCGAGGACAGATAATGAGAGCCCGCAGTTTGGGGCCTCTTCCTTGTTCCACTCCGCCCCCCAGTAACGCGGCGGGCGCAGCACCTTGCAGAGCAGGGATTCTTCCCCTTCGTAGTAAAATGAGGCAAAAAAAAAAAAGGCCAGGGAGCCACTAGTCAAAGGAGACACTTTTAACTTCTCTCCTTTCTCTCAGTACCCTTTCCCTCAGCTCCTCTGTCTCTCTGACACTGAGTCTGAAAAACATAATTGTACAAATATATAAATAACAAACAAATTTTCGATAATTATTAATAAAATGTTCTCAGTGTTTTTTTTTTAATGCTTAAAGTGGTTAAAAAAATTGTGTGTTCTTGCACATATATAACAAACATTATTTTATTTGTGATACTTCCTCCCGGCACCTGCTCTGTGCAGTTGGTTTAGGAAGGAGAGAGCAGGGGGGCAGTGCACAGAAGGGATGAAATCAGTCCGGATCCTCCTCTTCCGCAACGCACTCTGAACCCTGCCCCTCCCTCCTGTTCCTTACACAGAGTGGAGTGCCCCCCACAGCATGCGGCCCCCGAGAATTTGAGTTTGACATCTTGGGTGTTAGAAGAAAAATGATAATGTTTGGGGGTTCTATGCAAAAAAAAAAATAGTTTTTAACTTGGGCAAAAACAGGCTCCAAGTGGTTAAAAAAATACCGATACTTACCTGCTGCAGTTGGTTTTGCACAGAACAGTCCCTCCTCTTCTCTGTGCCCATTCAGAAATGGCTCCCTGTGCCCAGCTGCAGTTTGGCCCCACCACCTACTGACCTCAACACTAAAGAATTGCAGCATCATGTATATATATGATCCTGCATAGCGCGCAGGGCTGTCTTAATGAGAGGGCACACCTGGGCACTGCCCAGGGGCCCCAGCTGCATGGGGGGGCCCCTGCACATTGCCCAAAGCAGCTGGCCCTTGAGCCCCACTTAATGTCTTTCCTCTGTTTACCTGCACTGTAATCATAGCAGTTTAAACTTACGGGGATAATGCCCAGAGCATTGGGTGTGACTTTGCCCAGGGGCCCATCAACCACGATGCTATTTCGCCCCCTTTGTGCGCAGACAACTTCCGGCCCTGATAGTGCGGCGTGTAAATGCACCCTGTAGAAGTCCCCCTCCCCGCAAACTTTTGTTCTGACTGCTCCCGTTCCCCGCAAACACACAGGAGAAAGCTATAGGGTGGTCGGCAAGTGGTTTCCTCCATGGCTGTATGGACAAGCATGGACAGAGGTCTAATTGGGGTGCAGAGCTCCTAGGCTGCACTGCTCTCCTGCTGAGTAGAGTAAAGATAAAGCCCTTTTGTAATAGCGCCGGACGGACGAGATACCGCGGCGCATACTTGGTGCTAATCCGTTCGTGAAACTTTGTACAGGGGAAATCTGGGCGCGACTTGCGCCCAGCGAAAATAAGCGCTATTCTTCGGAACGTCTGTAGTTATTGGGCAAGTTTGGTGGGTACGGGCACATAGAAACGACGGCGCATTTTACGCGGCGCATTTCTCCAGCGCAAGTCGTGAATCCAATGTCTGTTTATAAATCATTTTAGGGGGCCCAGAGCATACTTTGCCCAGGGGCCCATGATGCTATTTAGACGGCCCTGATAGTGCACGTAGAAGTAAAACTTTAGTGGTCGGCATTTAATAGATTCCAGAAGGCTCACAGTAGAGTCTCCTCTTGGTGATACCTTTTTACTTTCTGTATAATTCTCTGAGAAGATTCCATCACCTCCTCATACACATAATTCTCTGAGAAGATGCCATAAATTGCGGCTGTGTAATTCAAGGTTGGGAAAATATTGCGGTTCCCCAGCACTTACTCCATTTCCGTCTCATGAGCCGAACAACTCCAAATGCATCGCCTGGTAAAGAATTAGCAGCAATCCCAGCTGTCCGGCCATTATTATCCACCATGAAGGGATGCAGCAGAACAGCTTGTGCAGCCACTGAAAAAAAGATGGAAATACAATTACCCGGGTGGTATCGAATAAAGGAGCCGGCTAATGACAATTATTTTCTGAAGGGTAAATATATTTTTGTTAATGGACTTGCGAGAAGAAGGCAGTAAAGCCAGAAAACACTGCTATGGCAACAAAACAATGTTCGGTAAAATCCCTTGGCAAAAAATAAATAAGAGAGACAAGGTCAAGTGCATGAAAGGTTTTAAATAAAAGAAATTGCAGCATGAAAGCACGAGGGCCAAAAGTCGCCAAGCTTGTAAAGTTTTAGGTGTGTAAAACCTAAAGTGAACTCCTTTAAGCTTCATTTTTTTTTTTTTTTTTTTTACAGGTCATTTGTTTTGATCGCAATTTGTAAATTCATAAATTCAAAAATTTGTAAATTCATAAATTCGAAAATTCGTAAATTCATAAATTCGAAAAATAAAAAAAGTTCAAAAATTCATAAATTCATAAATTCGAAAATCCGAAAATTCATAAATTCGAAAGTAGCCAAGCTTGTAAAGTTTTAGGTGTGTAAAACCTAAAGTGAACTCCTTTTTTAGCTTAATTTTTTGTTTTTTGTTTTCACAGGTCATTCGTTTTGATCGCAATTTGTAAATTCATAAATTCGAAAATTCAAAAATGTGTAAATTCATAAATTTGAAAATTCGAAAATTCATAAATTCGAAAATTCAAAAATTCATAAATTCGAAAATTCAAAAATTTGTAAATTCATAAATTCGAAAAATCATAAATTCAAAAGTCGCCAAGCTAGTAAAGTTTTAGGTGTGTAAAACCTAAAGTGAACTCCTTTTTTAGCTTAATTTTTTATTTTTTTTCTTATTACAGGTCATTCGTTTTGATCGCAATTTGTAAATTCATACATTCGAAAATTCGTAAATTCATAAATGAAAAAATTCGTAAATTTATAAATTCGAAAAATAAAAAAATTCATAAATTCATAAATTCTAAAATTCCAAAATTCCAAAATTCATAAATTTTAAGATTCTAAAATTCAAAAGTCACCAAGCTTGTAAAGTATTAGGTGTGTAAAACCTAAAGTGAACCTTTTTTAAAGTTTCATTCGTTTTTTTCTTTTTACAGGTCATTCGTTATGATTGCAATTGGTAAATTCATAAATTAAAAAATTTGAAAATTCATAAATTCGGAAATTCATAAATTTGAAAATTCATAAATTCATAAATTAAAAAATTTGGAAATTTATAAATTAAAAAATTAAAAAATACGAAAGTTCATAAATTAAAAAGGAACCAAGCTTGTAAAGTTTTAGGTGTGTAAAACCTAAAGTGAACTCCTTTTTTAGTTTCATTTGTTTGTTTTTTTTCTTTTTACAGGTAATTCGTTATGATCGCAATTTGTAAATTCATAAATTAAAAAATTCGTAAATTCATAAATTTCGCAAATTCATAAATTCGAAAATTCAGAAATTCATCAATTCAAAAGTCACCAAGCTTGTAAAGTTTAAGGTGTGTTAAACCTAAAGTGAACTCCTTTTTTAGTTTCATTCATTTGTTTTTTTCTTTTTACAGGTTATACGTTATGATCGCAATTCGTAAATTCGTAAATTCATAAATTTGAAAATTCAAAATTTCAAAAATTAGTAAATTCGAAAATCCGAAAGTAAAAAATAAAATCCGAAAAATTTAAAAGAATGATGAACTAACTAATAATAACTAACTATTCAATTGTAGGTATTGTAATTTCCTGTCAAATTTGGCTGTTAGACCCCTTCCACACTGGGACCGCTCCACATCAGCAGTAAAGCGCCTCTAGTTTTAGCTGTGCTGATCTGCCACTAGCAGGGCTCCTTTAACCACCGCTAGTGGCTAAAGAAAGTGTTAAAAGCGCCAAAAAAGTGCTGCTGCAGGGGAGGTGTTTTTCAGGCACTGTTTTTAGCCCAAACGCCCCTCAAAAAAGCCCCAGTGTAAAAAGGGGTCATAGTGAACATAATACGAATTTATCTGAAGTTTCAAATTATCTGAAATAAAGAATGCCGCATCTAAACAAATGGAAGGGAACAAATTAAAAATTATAATAATAAAAAGTTGTTATTTATTATTATTAATTTGTTATGTTCCATTTGTTTAGATACAGCATTCTTTATTTGGGATAATTCGTAACTTCAGATAAATTCATATTTGTTACGTCCACTAACAACCAAATATGAAAGAAAATTCCAATACCTATAATTTAATAGTTAGTAATATTTAAGTTATTATTAGTTAGTTATCATTTCAGATTTTCGGGTTTTCGGATTTCCAAATTTCAAATTTCCAAATTTTCGAATTTCTGAATTTCCGAATTTTCGAATATTCAAATAAAAGATTTGTTAAACAGGTTTTCATTAATTCGGATATCTCCGAATGAATGAATTTGTCTAAATTCGTTAAAAAGAAATCGGAACAAAACTAATTCCACATGTCTATTTGGTCTGAACGCCAAACTCACCTTCAATTAAAGGCTTCTCTCATCTACTGAAATTGCTTATCTCAGGACAATGGCACCACTTTCCTCAGAGTGCGAATTGCTCACCCGGATAGGCCTCACCCTCTCACTGGCCTAACGGCCGGGATGACGCAAGGACAAAAATAATACAGTCTCTGCCACAGATCTTTCTTTGAAGATAGAATTAAACTGTTCCAGAATGCTTTAAAATTCCTTTAAATATTGTACCTGTTGGGTGTCTATATGTGTGATAACGTCTTTAAATAGCACAATCACCTGCCTGCCAGTAAATTAGGAATAGCTGATCTATCTAAGCTATACAGTGTATAAATATATGTACAACTCCTGGGATGTATATATATCCTCTACACACTGTAAATTAAGCTAAACTGACTAGCCTGCCTGCCTGCTCTATCTAGCTATATAAAAAGACAATCTCTCTGTCTCTCTGACTGCTCTCATCAACAAGCCGGAACACACTACACGAGGCCGCCCAGCAGGCGGCCTTATATAGTGTGGGGCGTGTGCTAAAGCCCTGAGCCATAATTGGCCAAAGCCACCCAGGCTTTGGCCAATTATGGCTCTTTGTTTTTTGCGCGCTGTGATTGGCCAAGCATGCGGGACATACAGCATGCTTGGCCAATCATCAGCGTGCAATGCCGCAGTGGATTATGGGCTGCTTTGTGCCACTCGAATTTGGCGCAAACGACCGCTTTTGTTCGAATTTCGTTGAACGTACGAACAGACAATGTTCGTGTCGAACATACATTCGTATCGAACGCAAAGCTCATCCCTAATCAGGAGCAGGGCGATACATACATAAAAGAGGATTTTACATTTAAATTACATGCATAAAATACATTAAATGCACATATAAACTTTTGGGTCGATTTGTATTAAACTGAATGGTCTGGTGACGTGGTCTCTTTAATAATGATCACCACAATTTAAAATTAAACATTTAAGTGCGGCAACAAGAGGAAATGTATTTTTTTTGTTTGTGTTAGTCATATCAGAAGAACCAGCCTTGGAGTTATAATTAATGTTTTGCCTGAGCGCTCAAAATAAATAAATAAGAATAAAGCACAAAACAGCATCAAGAAAGTCCCTGTGATCTTCCACGACTGAAAGCGCCGCCCGAGAACCGCACAGGCACTAAATCGTCACAATCACGGGTAACTAAATTTGTGTAAATGCGATAATCAATTCAGTTAGACAAAAGGTGACAAACAGCCATCAATACGTGGCTGCAAGTTCTTGTCACCCTTTCACGTTGACAAAATACGTCACTGTAAAGAGGAGCGTTAATCGACTAAATAAATTTGCTGGGTTTTTTTTCGGCTAATTAGCAAAACATATTTTGCATGCGTTCCGACCCACCGATGCTGAATATATGCAGATGAGTTCAATAACAGTGCGCAGATAAAACCGTCGTAAAAATCTTATTCTTGCCATGTACGTGAGACCATAGCTCCCAATTGTCCCTGATTTCAAGGGACTGTCCCTCATTCAGAACAAAGTCCCTCTGTCTGTCCCTCTTTGCTCTTCATTTGTCCCTTATTTTGGTCTGATCTATATACAGTGCCTTGAAAAAGTATTCATACTCCTTGAAATTTTCGACATTTTGTCATGTTACAACCAAAAATGTAGATGTATTTTATTGGGATTGTATGTGAAATATCTGAAAAGTGTGGCATGTATTTGTATTCAGCCCCCTTAAGACCCCTTTCACACTGTGCTGCCCCGGGTTTTTTATTATTAGCAGCGTTTTACCGTCGGATTTGTGGTGCTTTTCGGCCAATAGCGGAGCAGTTTTACCCCCCTCTAGCGGCCGAAAAAGGGTTAAAACTAGGGTTGTCCCGATACCGATGCCGAGTATTTGCGGGAGTACTTGTACTCCCGCAAATACCCCCAATACCAAAATAGAATACTTCCCCCCGCATATTGCAACCATGTCCTGTCCCTCATACTTGTAGATATTATGCCGCCACTGCCGCATACCGCCGTTGATCCCCCTGCATTATAGCGTAGCACGCATTACAAGCTTTCGTTTTGAATACTTGTAATGCCCGCACCGCCATGTATTGACACTCCCCTTCTCGGGATTGGACGGATCCGTTCAATCCCGAGCAAGGGGGAGTGTCTATGCACGAATCCGCGTATAGACACTCCCCCTTGCTCGGGATTGGACGGATCCCTCCAATCCCGAGAAGGGGAGTGTCTATAGATGGCGGCGCGGGCATTACAAGCATTCAGAACGAAAGCTTGTAATGCGCGCTACGCTATAATGCAGGGAGATTAACGGCGGTATGCGGCGGCAGGCGGCAGCAGCGGCGGCGGCAACATATCTACAGGTATATGGGACAGGACATGGCTGCAATATGGGGGACATACATGGCTGCATATGTGGGGGACATACATGGCTGCAATATGGGGGACATGACATGGCTGTAATATGGGGGACATACATGGCTGCAATATGGGGGACATGACATGGCTGCATATGTGGGGGACATACATGGCTGCAATATGGGGGACATGACATGGCTGCAATATGGGGGACATACATGGCTGCAATATGGGGGACATACATGGCTGCAATATGGGGGGACATACATGGCTGCAATATGGGGGACATGACATGGCTGCATATGTGGGGGATATGGGCATATGGGGGGACATACATGGCTGCAATGTGTGGGGGACATACATGGCTGCAATATGTGGGGAACATACATGGCTGCAATATGTGGGGGACAGGACATGGCTGCAATATGTGGGGAAATACATGGCTGCAATAAGTGGGGGACATGGTTGCATTTGGGGACACATTTAAAAAAAGTATCGGTATTCGGTATCGGCGACTACTTGAAAAAAAGTATCGGTACTTGTACTCGGTCCTAAAAAAGTGGTATTGAGACAACCCTAGTTAAAACTGCCCGCAAAGCACCGCTACAGCAGTGTTTTTCCGGCAGTACAGCAGCGCTGGCCATTGAGTTCAATAGGCAGGAGCGAATTAGGAGCGGTGAGTTCACCGCTCCTAATGCGCTTCCAAAGAAGCTGCTGGCAGAACTTTTATTGACGCCCAGCCAGTGCACCACTGGAGTGAATAGAGCAGCTGTTTTAGGGTGTTTTGCAAGTGCTTTTTTACTCTGATACCCCTAACTAAAATCTGAGGAAGGGAACTGCTGCTCCAGATGAGTGCACTAATCAATCAGTGTCCTCTCAGAAGCGTAGGAGCAGGCAATGCATGAAACAGAACTTGAAAAGAAAAAGATTGGACAGCCGCACTTCCAAAAATCCTTAAAAAGGTCGCCTTTAATCGTAAAAAGAAACAGCACTACAAATCACAGCAGGCAGTGGGGTATTACTGACGCGTTTCGCACTGTAATGTCATCGCTTAGTCATAGCTAAAAAGGCGACCTTTTTAAGGATTTTTGGAAGTGCGGCTGTCCAATCTTTTTCTTTTCAAGTTCCCTAACTAAAATCTAGTGGAACCAATTGTCTTCAGAAGTCACCTAATTATTAAATAGAATCCACCTGTGTGAAATTCATCTCAGTATAAATACAGCTTTTCTGTGAAGCCCTCAGAGGTTTGTTAGAGAACCTTAGTGAACAAACAGCACCATGAAGGCCAAGGAACACACCAGACAGGTCAGGGATAAAGTTGTGGAGAAGTATAAAGCAGGGTTAGGTCATAAAAAAAAATATCCCAAGCTTTGAACATCTCACAGAGCTCTGTTCAATCCATCATATAAAAAAGGGAAAGAGTATGGCACAACTACAAAACTACCAAGACATGGCTATCCACCTAAACTGGCAGGCCAGGCAAGGAGAGCATTAATCAGAGAAGCAGACAAGTTGTGGAGAAGTTTTAAGCAGGGTTAGGTTATAAAACAAATATCCCAAGCTTTGAACATCTCACTGAGCTCTGTTCAATCCATCATCTAAAAATGGAAACCTACCAAGACATGGCTGTCCACCTAAACTGATAGGCCGGGCAAGGAGAGCATTCAACAGAGAAGCAGCCAAAGGTCCATGGTAACTCTGGAAGAGCTGCAGAGATCCACAGCTCAGGTGGGAGAATCTGTCCACATTATGGAAGAGGTGCAAGAAGAAAGCCATTGTTGAAAGAAAGCCATAAGAATTCCCATTTTCAGTTTGCGAGAAGCCATGTGGGGGACACAGCAAACATGTGGAAGAAGATCCTCTGATCAGTTGAGACCAAAATTGAACTTTTTGGCCTAAAAGAAAAATGCTGTGTGTGGCGGAAAACTAACACTGCACATTGCCTTAAACACACAATCCCCACCGTGAAACATAGTGGTGGAAGCATCATGTTGTGGGGATGCTTTTCTTCAGCAGGAACAGTTAAGCTGGTCAGAGTTGATGGGAAGATGGATGGAGCCAAATACAGGGCAGAGAATTTAAGAAGAAGAGGAGAGTGAAGGAAAGATAATTGTAGGTGGTAGTGGGGAGTGCCGGGAAGGTAAGTATAAGCAGTGGAGGGGAATGTCGGGAAGGTTAGTAAAAACAGCAGAAGGGACTGCATGGTAACTAGGTATAAGCAACAGAAGAAAACTCAAAAAATATAAGTAGAAGCTTTGAAGGCAAGCACAGAGGGGGGTGTACTATCAACCAAACGGGGTGCATCCCCCCAAATATACAAAATACAAGTTTACTTTTAGTGCTAAAATGCATGTTTCTTTATGTTGTATCTTTATGATTTCTACTATCAGTAAGGCGGCGTACACACGAGGGGATATGTCCGCTGAAAACGGTCCGATGGACCGTTTCAGCAGACATCTCCGCTCGTGTGTATGGGCTAGCGGACAGATTTCTCCACCCGACAGATTTCAAAGCAAGCTTTGAAATCTATCCGGTGGAATCTGTCCGCCCGACATGTCTGCTGGTTAGTACACTTACCAGCAGACATGTCGGCCCCCACCGCCGCCGCGCCGCTGCCGAATGGATTCGGCGCATGCGCGGAAGTGTTTTACTTCCTGGTGCGGTGACGTGGCGGTGACGCGGCGGCGTCAACGTCACCGCCGCGTCACCGCGCCGTCCGGCGGCGGGGAATTTGATCCGATGGTGTGTACACGCCATCGGATCAAACTCCCGATCGGACATATCCGATGGAAATGGTCCGCGGACCGTTTTCATCGGATATGTCCGATCGTGTGTACGCCGCCTAATAGTAATTACCATTAATAACAATACATACAAATTTAATAGTAAAAATATAACGAATGGCACAAAAAATGTTCTTTTCTTTCTTTAATGTTTCATTTTTTTTCCCTGTTAAAAGCATGCCTGTAGTTATTTACAGGATACAGCCTGGCTGGACAGTAAGCGCGGCGCAACATTAAGCGAGAGTTAAAAGCAATTAACATCTCCGTGTAAGCATTAATTGATGGTTGGAGGCACTGTCAATTTTACATTAGAATCAGTCCAGCTTGTTTAAGTTAGAGGAGAACTCGTCTGTGCAGCTGTGACAAAACTACACTAACGCTCTGTGCACCCGGAGGAGGAGGGGGATGAGAGATTTAATGTATGCACCGCTAAGCCAACGAAGAGCGTGTCTGGTGTCACCTGCCAAGCCCATCACACCACGAAATAAGAAGATCTTATGTCTGAGATAGAACCCGTGTCCCCAGTGTCTAGGCCATCCACTGGCTGGTGACAGCATCTTTCAAAGATAAATGTGATTTAAAATACACTTTTTTTGTATTCCGCAATCTTAATCTGAGGATAAAATAAATGTGACTTTTAAGAGGATCCAAAAAGGAAAAAAAGGCTCTGTAGAGAGCAGATCTGCAAAAGCAAGATAAACATATATATATATATTCGCTGTGAAGAAGTGCATTGCGCTGTCCACTAGGCAACAAGGAATAAAAAAAGAAAGCTACCTACTACGAAGAGTTATATTGACTTTTTAAGTAGCCACTTAAGACGAAGCGGACGGGGAGAAAATTGCAGTGTAACATTTGACTGTTCTCCGGAATTGTACTGGATGAACGCTCCACTCCAAGAAAAAAGGATTTATAGTCTGTTCAAAAGAGCTTCAAATGCTGAAGAACCTTTTTTTAAGTTGCTGTCTATGAAAACCGGTCAAGTGGTCCCTTTCAGGTCCGTGATAGAGGCTTGATGGATGACCAGGAATTATTTCTGGTTGGTACAACTAGTGATGAACTTGGAATTGGTCTGAACTTGGGTTCGGGTGAACCCATAACTAGACTGTGAAGGCCAGAATCTTGTCAGGAAAACAAATTTGTTTTTCCTGACAAGATTCTTGTCAAAAATCTCTTGCCGCCCATGGGCTATGTGGCCATGCTAGGTAAATTATGTCATAAGCTTTTCCACTTTTTTGTGTATGTGCAGCTGCGGGGCAGGGAAGGTACTGGCCACAACTCATTGGCCCAAAAATGACAGCCTACTTCCGAACCTAAGTTCGAAACAACCCCAAAGTTGATGACTAGTAATTAGCTTAAGTTTGGGCTTGGGCTCAATCCAAAAAAATAATTTGATCCCAGAAGTTAGCAGTCATTGCTAATGCCAAAGACCTAATATGGGCACATGACCATACTAGGTCAATATCATTGAACTAATATGGCCATGTGCCCATTTAAGTCAATGGTGTCATGATGAGCAAACCCATCTCTTTGTGTACTGTGTACAGGTGGACAGAACACTTTCTGCTGGAGGATTTCCTGCCAATTCTACTGGAAACTCATTTGTTGTTTCTGAATGAGTGATACAGCTGAGTTGCTGCAATATTTAATTACTGTAGTATATGTAAATCTAACCACTAAGGCCTCGTACACACGATCGAATTTGTCCGCTGAAAACGGTCCGATGGACCGTTTCAGCAGACATCTCCGATCGTGTGTATGGGCTAGCGGACAGATTTGTCCACCCGACAGATTTCAAAGCATGCTTTGAAATCTATCCGGTGGGAATCTGTCCGCCCGACATGTCTGCTGGTTAGTACACTTACCAGCAGACATGTCGTCCCACTCCGCCGCCGCACCGCCGCCGAATGGATTCGGCGCATGCGCGGAAGTGTTTTACTTCCTGGTGCGGTGACGTGGCGGCGTCAACGTCACCGCCACGTCACCGACACGTCAGCGCGCTCTCTGCTGGCGGGGATTTTGGTTTGCTCGTGTGTACACGCGAGCAAACCAAAATCCCAGCAGACAGATTTGTTCAAATCTGTCGGACGGACAGATTTGAACAAATCTGTCCGCTCTTGTGTATGGGGCCTAACACCTCATGCAAGCTTTAAAATGATATGCAATTTCAAGTACATTTTATCACTACAACTTTTTATTTGTTTTATTTCTAAGTGACTAGTGCAATTTGATTGGAAAAATAGGAATTTCCCCCAGGGGAGGGGCTTTTTAGGCAACAGTAGTAAGCGTAGACGTAATGGTGCAAGAAACAAAAATATATTTTATAATTATTTAATCGTATAAAATAAATCATACAATATAACACTTTCCAAATACAAAATTACAAAATCGAGACTGATCCACATGAAAAAACTCTACAAGGCCCTACGCGTTTCGGGTGTTTCCCTTCTTCTGGGGCCGGAGTCTGTGTGGAAACAAGATATATTACATCGGGTTTACATAACCGTATTATCAAATAGTTTTTACAATTACATGAAATTTTAAAACAGCGAGCATAAAAAGTGCAAAAAAAACAGAATCATACCAGTCATGGGATGACAACTCGGTAAAAACACAGGGCAAAACGTCCATGGTGAAAAGTATTCCTGAGTAAGATGGTATGCAGGAATAGGGGGACAGGCACCTCACATCCAAAAGAAAGCAAACCCTGGGCCAAAACTGCCAGACTAGAGAAATTGTATAGTCCCTAAAATGAAGGACAAATTGCACAAAATTGTATGCAAAATAAAATAAAAGAGGAATATATCAATTTTTGTTAAAGTAATAAAATATAAGATATATACCTATCCAAGGGAAGTAGATATCTCCGATCCTAATGCAATGCAGGATCTGGAAGAATTATTATTCGAACTAGACTATGTGGGCATTCCAGAAACATCGGTCAATACTCTAAAAAATAAATCTGACAAATTTCCACCATTACAAACTAACTCCAATCTGGCTGCGTTTGTAGCACTTACTACCGCTGAAATTAAAAAACTACATCACTCACAAAGTACCAGTCACCCGTCAATCAAATAATGCTTTGGACAAATTGAAAGATTGTCACTCATTAACCATTAAGCCCTCTGATAAAGGGGGAAATATTGTTATCTTGACCAATCAACAATATAAAGCTATGTGCCTTAAAATTCTTTCTAATAAAGATTGGTACTTACCCATTTCTAAAGCCTCTGTCATTAAATTTGAAACTGAGTTTTATGCTCTAGTAGACGGGGCCTTTTCCCATGGAGTAATCAATCATGATACATGGGAATTCCTCCGTATCAAATATCCAAGAATACCGACTTTTTACTGTCTTCCCAAAATTCATAAGCATATGACCGAACCACCGGGACGACCAATCGTTTCGGGCAATGGTGCCCTAACTGAGAATCTTAGCATATACGTTGACTCCTACTTGAAACCCTTCGTAGTACTCCTTTCATCTTTCATCAAAGATACCATCCACTTGTTGCAAAAAGTTGAGCATCTTCACATATCTCCCAATACACTCCTAGTAGCCATCTATGTAGAAGCCCTCTATAGCTCCATCCCACACACTCTAGGCTTGGCTGTCATTCGAAACATTATTTTTCCAATTTTTAGGGCTGATCCCAAGCTTGGGGAATTTCTGATTATGGCCCTGGAATTTATACTCCATCACAGTGTCTTTTCGTTTGATGGCTCCCACTTCCTCCAGGTACAGGGGGTTGCGATGGGGACTTCATGTGCCCCATCGTATGCCAACCTGTACCTGGGGGAGTGGGAGAAGTCCTTTCTGACCAGTATAGCCATACAACCTTTTATCCATCTAGTATCGGCTTGGTTTAGATACATAGATGACGTCTTGGTGATATGGGAAGGAACAATTGACGAACTGAAATGTTTCATGTCTATCATGAACAACAATGACTGGAACTTAAAATTCACAATGACATCAAGTGACACCCAGATTGCTTTTTTAGATGTAACGTTATCTAAGAATCCTGATGGTAGCCTTTCTACAGGTCTTTACAGAAAACCTACAGCGGGCAATACGATATTGCACGCTACCAGCGCCCATCCTATACCTCTAATAAGGTCTATACCGTACAGCCAGTACTTACGCCTCAAGCGCAATTGCTCCAATCAGGAAGTATTCCTACTGGAGGCCGCAGCACTAAGAGAAAGATTGTTATTGAGAGGTTACTCTAAGAAGTGCCTCAAAAAATCTTTCCAACGTGCTAATGCGCATGCCAGACAAGATCTACTCTCCCAATCAAAGAAAAAATCTACCACAGGTGGAGATACCCTAAGATTAATTACGAAATATCACACTCAACATCAACAAACGAGAGGGATCCTTAAAAAATTCTGGCATCTACTCTCCTTTGATCCCAATTTGGGACCATTTGTCCCTAAGGAACCAGCCATTACGTACCGGCGGGCCCCTTCTCTTAGGGACCAATTGGTAACGAGCGAATTCAAGGGGGATTTCAGGAAAGACCCCTGTAAAAGGAAGGGCACGTACACATGCGGTGGTTGTTCCATCTGCCGGTACATTAACACCGACTCAGAGGTTCTGCTACCCAATGGACGACCATTCAGACCACGACACTTTGCAAATTGCAAGACTCCGGGGGTAGTATACCTGCTTACCTGCCATTGCAATAGGTTCTATGTGGGTAAGACCAAATTGCCCTTTTTCAAACGTGCTGCCCGACATATTAACACGATGCGTTCAGCAAATCCTGATCTGCCCTTAGGGCGTCATATTTTGCTCCAACACAATGGACAATTTCCAGGGGCCAAATTCCTCACCTTGGATAGGATTCATCCTAATCCTAGAGGGGGTGATTGGAATAAAACCCTATTACAACATGAAACCCGATGGATTATAGACCTAGAGGCAACTACTTTCCCTGGCCTAAACAAACAAATTAGTTTTAGGCCTTTCTTAGAGGGCTTCTCTTCAAGTGGGTGTGAAAAGGAGTAAATTTATATTGGTGACGCGGTCGTTGTAATAACCATTAATTTAATTTGCTGTCTAGTTAATTTTGTTTTTGTTGTTTTTCCTGATTGTTATTATCTTCTTGCCTTTTCTGATGAGTATCATCTAGTTATCATGTCCCTTGACCTGTGATGTCACCTCGGTATTTTACACAGTGGTCCCCTGCCTTTGGTTGATTTGGTGAACTGGGCACCCCCATTTCTATTGTAAGCATGGCGCACCCAGGCCGCCATCCCTGAGATGACGGCTTCTCCTTGACCCAGTCATATGGCACATTGTGCCCCTCGACTTTGGGTCAAATCCTGCGCCATACAGTGATTCCGCTTGGACAGGGGACTTTTTATCCTTTCCCCTCTTCATACGTTATCGCTGGACCCTTATATTGGCCACTGCCACCATCTAATTAAGTTACTTTCTCTTCTTATTCTTTGTCAGTCAGGGAGATTTCATCTAAACACAGCTATTATATTGTTTATTTTATACATACAGTATGTTGTCCTGTGGTACCATGCGGACCTCATTCGTTAAAACATCATACCCTTCCATTGTTTTTTGTCTAAGCATTTTTTGCTGACAGTTCTTATACCCCTCTGAATATCTTTCTTCCTTCTTTCATGTGTACATTTCCGCTCACATGACTATTATGGGTCATGTGGCATCCACTGCATGTCATCATTATGCGACGATGTTTACGTCCCTTCAGCCTATCCGCACCGCGTCTGACGCCGTGACGCCGTCTGCGTCCTGACGCCAGCGCGGCCGGAACAGCCTACTTCGTCCGCCCCCTCCCGCCCTCCCTTAGGTATTATACCAGGGCTAGTGGGTGGTGCGCAATGACGCGACAGTGACGCGATCGCGCTGTCAGAGCCCCGCCCGTCGCACACACGTCTCCTTCTCTATCACGCCCCCTTTTCTTATTTAAACACCGCCGTCTCCCGGGAATGTTTGACCTGGCTGATGGCGGTGGTACCATACAATAGGCTCACAAAAAGGTATGCTGATGGCTTGTGCTTTTATTATCAGCCCTTTTTCCAACTCTTTCTTTCTTGCTGACTCAATCCAACCTTAATGTTACCCTTTGATCTTTTTAGTTTTTCTCTGCTGTGCTCCATGCTGACTCCCTCTGGCCATCCTTGAGTACTACTTCCCTTGGATAGGTATATATCTTATATTTTATTACTTTAACAAAAATTGATATATTCCTCTTTTATTTTATTTTGCATACAATTTTGTGCAATCTGTCCTTCATTTTAGGGACTATACAATTTCTCTAGTGCGGCAGTTTTGGCCCAGGGTTTGCTTTCTTTTGGATGTGAGGTGCCTGTCCCCCAATTCCTGCATACCATCTTACTCAGGAATACTTTTCACCATGGACGTTTTGCCCTGTGTTTTTACCGAGTTGTCATCCCATGACTGGTATGATTCTGTTTTTTTTTGCACTTTTTATGCTCGCTGTTTTAAAATTTGATGTAATTGTAAAAACTATTTGATAATACGGTTATGTAAACCCGATGTAATATATCTTGTTTCCACACAGACTCCGGCCCCCGAAGAAGGGAAACACCCGAAACGCGTAGGGCCTTGTAGAGTTTTTTCATGTGGATCAGTCTCGATTTTGTAATTTTGTATTTGGAAAGTGTTATATTGTATGATTTATTTTATACGATTAAATAATTATAAAATATATTTTTTGTTTCTTGCACCATTACGTCTATGCTTACTACTGTTGCCTAAAAAGCCCCTCCCCTGGGGGAAATTCCTATTTTTCTGATTGATCTGGGGTGTTGGCAACTCTCGTAAGGTCACGTTCCTATGATCCATGAGAAGATGTCTAGCGTCCTCCACGACTCTCATGCTAAATTTCTTAAGATATGGGCCCCGTGGTGGTCCTATACACTTCCTAGTTTGCGCCCATCTAGTCTTGGGCTTTAAATGTAATTTGTCCCTACTTCCAGCCTGAGGGGTCTTTCTTTCTCTTTCTTTGTTTCTGAGCTTTTGCTCGCTGCTCTGCTCTATTCCTTTCTTCTTTTTCCCTCTGTTGCGTGTTTTTTTTTTCCTCTCTTTTTCTTCTTTTATTATTTTTGTTGGTTTATTTTATCTTATACTTCTGCCCTTTTTTTTTTTCTCCCATGTTTTGCAGATGACTCCGCCCCCCTCCCTTTTTCATCTGCCTTGGCCCCTGGGTCTTCTGGGTCAGGCATAACGCACTGCCCCCCGGCCCCGGCTGGGGAGACGGTGGTAATTTATCATTTGTTCTTCTAATAGTATATATTTTATTATGTGCTTTTATGTATGCTTATGTTTTATGTCCATATCCCCAGCGTGGGAACTTGTTGTCTATTTTTCCTCCTTTTTCTATACATACTTTAATTAAAAAAAATATTGTACCAGAAGTTGCTGCGCATGTCCTGGCAGGCCGTGGTCTGTTCGGGGCTAACGTGGGCCGCGGTCGCTGTTTGCCTCCGGCCTGTGCAGCCATGCTCGTGTTTCCTCTCCTGGCTCTCCCACCTCACCATCAGTGTTGTCTTGGTGGGGGGCGGGAGGATCTGGAGACCGACATGGATAGCGGGACACACAGGCTGAGTCCTGCCTCTGCCCTGCCAGGGGTGGTACTGTGCAGGGGAGGCAGAGAGTGGGGGGGGGGGTACTGTGGTTGGAGAAAGGGGGAAGCATGGCTTTGGGGGCACTGTGGTGGGGGCTGTGATTGTTAGGGGGGGTAACTGTGGTGTGGGGGGGGCACTGTGGTGGAGGGCTGTCATTGTTGGAGGCACTGTAGTGTGGGGGGGCACTGTGGTGTAGGGGGGCTGCACTGTGGGGGGGCACTGTAATCATTGTGATGCTTCTTTGCAGTGAGGTCCCCTTTGCTCTGTAGTCCAGGGGACCTTGTCTGTGGATGTCCTATTGTCGGCCACCCCTGCCCGCCTGATCCTTGAAGGAATTGGCTGCTCAGTCTGGAATGCCTGCGCTGTTTTTTTGTCCCAGTCTTGTCTTGCATGTGACCAATCATAATCTTGTTCTAGTAATTTAACCAATACAAGGAAAATAATAGCAGAGATCTGATTAGCTGCTTTCATTTCTTCCAGTGTTTATAGAAGAACTGAGATATTATCTGTCTGATCTTCTCGGAGTTCAGTGACAGATCAAAGCCTCGCTGACATTGATGGTTTGTATTATGTTGCTCTTCTTTTTCCTCTCTATGTTCTCCTCCATTGTGATCATCACATACATAATAATCTTTGGGTTCTGCAAACTCCCTCATTAATTATATGGGAGACATTATTAGTACATAATGACATAGAAGAAGTGACAAGGACATTCCATCTCCTGTAAAGGCGGATGGGGCACAGATCCAGCACTGACAGGCAGAAGAGAAGATATAGGCACCCTGGGAATTAGGAGGAGAGATTCTAAGAGGCTTAGGGGAAGACACATGTGACACGTCAGGAGAAAGAAATAGTTTCCATAAAATGCTGAAAACCTGCATATCATTAGATTGCAAAGAGCAATGATGAACAGCCACCTACAGCGACCAATCAGAACTGAGCTTTGATCATCATCAAGGTTGGGAAATAAAGTGCACCTGTCACCAAAACTCACACTTCACAAGGATACAGTAAAGTAGGACAAATGTCAGCATAACTAAATCACATTTTTATTTTTAACAGGAGAATCTTTTGCTCTGCCATTGTTAAAGGGGTGTTCCAGCCCAAAATTGTGTTTATTAAAAGTCAGCAGCTACAAAAAGTGTAGCTGCTGGCTTTTAATAAACACTCACTTACCTGCTTCTGCGTTCCAGCGACGCGCCGACCGAGGCTCCACTCCTCTCCCCCCCTGCCCAGCCGGCGTCTCCATCCCGACTGTGGGCACCCAGCCGTGACAGCCTTCGGCTTCACGGCCGGGCACCCACTGCGCATGTGCGAGCCGCTGATTGGAGAGGCGATCGCATGGGACCTGTCAGTGTCCCATGTGATTGCCTACAGGGAACTCCTCTTTAAGGAAAAAAAATGCTGCTCCTGAGCTCCCTCGTGTGGCCTACAGCCTTGGCAGCTTACATTTCAATATCTATATCAGTGGTCTCCAAACTTTCTAAGCAAAGGGCCAGTTTACTGTCCTTCAGGATTTAGGGGTGCCGGATTATGGACAGTGGGAGTAGAAAATGCCCTAACGGTAGTGCCCCATCATTGGTTTTAATGGGAGAAATGGTGCCCCATTGTTGGTATCAATGGAAGAATAGTATCCCATTGTTGGTATCAATAGAAGAATAGTATGCCATTGTTGGTATCAATGAAAGAAGAGTATTCCATTGTTGGAATAATGGAAGAAGTGTATCCCATTGTTGGAATAATGGAAGAAGAGTATCCCATTGTTGGTATCAATGTAAGAAGAGTATCCCATGGTTGGTATCAATGGAAGAAGTGTATCCCATTGTTGGTATCAATGGAAGAAGAGTATCCCATTGTTGGAATAATGGAAGAAGAGTATCCCGTTGTTGGTATCAATGGAAGAAGAGTGCCTTTTTGTTGGTATAAATGGAAGAAGAGTATCCCATTGTTGGTATCAATGGAAGAAGGGTATCCCATTGTTGTTATCAATGGAAGAAGAGTGCCCTATTGTTGGTATCAATAGAAGAAGAGTATCTCATTGTTGGTATCAATGGAAGAAGAGTATCCCGTTGTTGGTATCAATGGAAGAAGAGTATCCCATTGTTGGTATCAATAGAAGAAGAGTGCCCTATTGTTGGTATTAATGGAAGAAGAGTATCTCATTGTTGGAATAATGGAAGAAGAGTATCCCGTTGTTGGTATCAATGGAAGAAGAGTATCCCATTGTTGGTATCAATGGAAGAAGAGTATCCCATTGTTGGTATCAATGGAAGAAGAGTATCCCATTGTTGGAATAATGGAAGAAGAGTATCCCGTTGTTGGTATCAATGGAAGAAGAGTGCCTTTTTGTTGGTATAAATGGAAGAAGAGTATCCTATTGTTGGTATCAATGGAAGAAAGGTATCCCATTGTTGTTATCAATGGAAGAAGAGTATCCCGTCGTTGGTATCAATGGAAGAAGAGTGCCCTATTGTTGGTATAAATGGAAGAAGAGTATCCCATTGTTGGTATCAATGGAAGAAGAGTGTCCCATTGTTGGTATCAATGGAAAAAGTGTGCCCCATTGTTGGTATAAATGGAAGAAGAGTGCTCCATTGTTGGCAGCAATGGAAGAAGAGTGCCCCATCGATGGTGTCAGTAGGGGGAATAGTGCCCTATCATTGGTATTAGTTGGTGAAATAGTGCCCCAAGGGCCAGAAAAAGGCAAGCAAGGGGCTACATCCGGCCCCTGGGTCACAGTTTGGAGAACACTAATCTATATGGTCCAGGGGCATTGTGAGTGTGTCACATCATTAGAGACTACAGAAGCCCTGTGTTTCCAATCACACTGTCTGTTAGATTGGAGAATGAGATAAATCCAAAAGTAAGACACAACACTATGTAAATATGTCTGCCTCCATGTACATATATATTTATACAGTAGTGCTCATAAGTTTACATACCCTGGCAGAATTTATGATTTCTTGGCCATTTTTCAGAGAATATGAATGAAAACACAAAAACATTTCTATCACTCATGGTTAGTGTTTGGCTGAAGCCATTTATTATCAATCAACTGTGCTTTCTCTTTTTAAATCATAATGACAACAGAAACTACCCAAATGACCCTGATCAAAAGTTAACATACCCCAGTTCTTAATACCGTGTATTGTGCCCTTTAACATCAATGACAGCTTCAAGTCTTTTGTGGTATTTGTGGATGGATGAGGCTCTTTATCTTCTCAGATGGTAAAGCTGCACATTCCTCTTGGCAAAAAGCCTTCAGTTCCTGTAATTTCTTGAACTGTCTTTCATGAATGGCAAATTTGAGATCTCCCCAGAGTGGCTCAATGTTATTGAGGTCAGGAGACTGAGATGGCCACTCCAGAACCTTCACTGCTCCAGAAACTTCTGCTGTAGCCAATGACAGGTGGACTTGGCCTTGTGTTTTGGATCATTGGCATGTTGGAATGTCCAAGTACGTCCCATGCGCAGCTTCCTGGCTGATGAATGCAAATTTTCCTCCAGTATTTTTTGATAACATTCTGCATTCATCTTGCCATCAATTTTGACCAGATTTTCTTTTGCCATTGTAGCTCACACATCCCCAAAACATCAGCGATCCACCTCCATGTTTCACAGTAGGAATGGTGTACCTTTCATCATAGGCCTTGTTGACTTCTTTCCAAATGTAGGGCGAGATCCACAAACATGTCCCGCTGGCGTAGCCTATCTAAGTTACACTACGCCACTGTAAGTTACAGCGGCGTATCCTTATCCACAAACACTTTCCGCTGTAACTTACGGCGGCGTAGTGTAATTGTTGCGGCGTAAAGGCTGCGCAATTCAAATTACAAAGCTGTGGGCGTGATTTAATTGAAATCAGCTTGACCCCACATAAATTACGTATTTTTTGAATGGCGCATGCGCCGTCCGTGGAGATATCCCAGTGTGCATGCGCGAAATCACGTCGAAAATAGCCAATGAAAACGTCGTGAACGTAACTTACGCAAATTCCCTATACACGAACGGTTTACGTAAACGACTTGAACGACGGAAAAATCTACGCTGGCCTGACGTCCATACTTAATATTACGTACGCCTCTATACAGCAGGGGTACTTTGCGCCGGACCTACGCTTACGCAAACGACATAAAAACACTGCGCCGGCCGTATGTACGTTCGTGGATCGACTAATCTAGCTCATTTGCATATTCAATGTGGAAAATATACGGAAGCGCCCCTAGCGTCCAGCGTAAATATTAAACTTAAATAGGACGGCATAAGACGGCGTATCTACGCAAAAAAACGGCGTATCTTGTTTTGTGGATACATGATTTGAAATTAAGGCGGCGTATCAGGAGATGCGCCGCCGTAATTGTTTGTGGATCTGGCCTGTAGTGTTTATGGTTGTGGCCAGAAAGCGAAATTTTTGTCTCATCACTTCAAATGACTTTGTGCCAGAAGGTTTGAGGCTTGTCTCTGTGCTGTTTGGCGTATTGTAAGCGGGATACTTTGTGGCATTTGCGTAGTAATGTCTTTCTTCTGGTAACTCGACCATGCAGCCCATCTTTCTTCAAGTGCCTCCTTATTGTGCATCTTAAAACAGCCACACCACATGTTTTCAGAGAGTCCTGTATTTCACCTAAAGTTATTTTTGGGCTTTTCTTTGCATCCCGAACAATTTTCCTGGCAGTTGTGGCTGAAATTTTAGTTGGTCTACCTGACCGTGGTTTGGTATCAGCAGAACCCCTCATTTTCCACTTCTTGATTAGAGTTTAAACATTCCTATGTGGGATTCTAAATTCCTTGGATATCTTTTTATATCCCTTTCCTGTTTTATACAGTTCAACTAACTTTTCCCTCAGGTCCTTTGACAATTCTTTTGCTTTCCCCATGACTCAGAATCCAGAATTCCAGAATTGGGTAGTTTCTGTTGTCATTATGATTTAAAAAGAGTAAACACAGTTGATTGATAATAAATGGCTTCAGCCAAACACTAACCATAAGTGAAAAAAAAAAAAATTCTGCCAGGGTAAACTTATGAGCACAACTGTACTTATAATTCAATATGACAAAGACAAGGACATTTACATTAAAGTGTATTTTTAAAGTAAACCCTAAAGCTAGGTTAACACCTTTGCATGCAAAATCGCATGTTTTTCTGTCATGCACAGAAATGTGTAGTCTTTTAGCAGATGCCTGATGGTGCCATTAATTGTTAATGGCACCCCCTATGCATTTGCTAACATGCACATTTTGGTGGACACTAAACCACATGTGTCAGATGTGCCTGGGCACGCTTTAATCACCCTGTACTGCGCATATTTCCCCTGCTGCTTGGCTGCAGAGAAAGGGAATGGGGAATGGGGAATTTCCATATACACCCCTGATATTTCACCAAAGCTGGCCCAATCGGGTTCCTAAAAAATTGTAAAAATAAATAATATTAAATGATTGTAAAAAATATTGTAAATTAAAATTAAATATAATTTTTTAAATAATAACAAAAAATTATAAAAATAAACTACTAACACCAATGTTTGCCCTACTGACACCGTCCACTGCTCTACTGACACCAACCTATTTATTTTTTGCGCTATAAACATAAAAAGACAATATAAAAAATATATATATAGGGCCAGATTCATGTAGAATCTTTAGGCGGGCGTAGGGTATCTTGTTTACGCTACGCCGCCATAAATTAACGAGGCAAATGCTGTATTCACCAAGCTAAGTTATGGCGGCGTAGCGTAAATGGGCCGGCGTAAGCCTGGGTAATCCAAATGTGAATGAGGTGGGCGTGTTTTATGGCAATGTGTTGTGACCCCATGTTTTTTACATTTTTATTTTAACTGCGCATGCGCCGACCGTGGACGTATCCCCGTGCGCATGCTCCAAATTATGATGCTACGACGCATTGTTTTTGACGTGAACGTAATTGACGTAAATCCCCATTCACAGACGAGTTACGTAAACGACGTAAAATCTGAAAATTCAAAGCGGTCCCGACATCCATACTTAACATAGGATGCGCCATCTTTTTAGTGGTTTATCTTTACGCCGGAAAACTTCTTACGTAAACGGCGTAAATTCACTGCGTCGGCCGGGCGTACGTTCATGAATAGGCGTATTTCGCTGATTTACATATTCTAGGCGTAAATCAACGGGAACGCCCCTAGCGGCCATCTTAAAAATGCAGTTAAGATACAACGGCGTAACACAATTACGCCGCTCGTATCTTAGCTCAATCCTGGCGTATCTTGTTTTCTGAATACAGAAAAAAGATATCTTCATAAATTTAGGCCAATATGTAGTCTGCTACATGTTTTTGGTAAAAAAAAATAAAAAATCCCAATAGGCATATATTGATTGGTTTGCGCAAACGTTATACATCTACAAACTATGGGATATTATTTATTTTTATTTTTTATTAGTAATGGCGGTAATCAACAACTTATTGCAGGACTGCGATATATTGGACACTAACTGACACTTTTTGGGGACCAGTGACACTAATACAGTAAAAATATGCACTGTCATTGTACTAATGATCAGGGGCGATCAAAGGGTTAAATGTGTGCCTAGCCTGCGTTTTACTACACTGTGTGAGGTGCTTTTACTAGGGGAAAAGATGGAATTTATTCAGAACGACGATCTGCCTTGCAGGAGGGCGGACTGACCATTGAGTCACTCGGGCACTGCCCGAGGGCCCCATGCCACTGGGGGGCCCCATCAGGGATGCCAGGCTCAGTAAAACCAGGGACAGTATGTAAAAATCTATGTTTTTTTTACATCTGTCCCTGATATGTCTGAAACCGACATGCTTTTGATGTGAAAATCACAAGATTTTAGCTGCCTCGCCTTTGCACTGCCTCCTGGCATGGTGGCCATCTGTAAGCCCAGGGGCCCCATAATCTTCTATTGCCCGGGGGCCCCATGAGTTGTCAGTCCGCCCCTGCTGCCTTGTTTACATAGGCAGATTGCAGTTCTGTGTCTCTGCCTGGCGATCAACGGGTGCGCACCCCCTACCTGGTAGTGTCGGATCACATATATATTTATATATACGTGATTCAGCACACAGGTGCGCCGTATGTATCAGTAAAACTGCTATAGGGCGGGCCTGAAGCGGTTATGGGGATAAAACATGGGGAAATGTGCTTTTATTACAGAGATGTCCGAAATCTGTTTTTCTTTTTTCAATTTGCCTTGACATAGCCTTTAAGGGCAAAATATGTCCTGGGACCACGCAGAAAGATACGAGAATTTCCTCAATATCTCCGAAAAGAACACAGACTGCATTTAAAAGCTGATAGAGACTTGAACAGGCTCTGCTCTATGGATCCAGAGGAGGGCGAGAAAAATCCCCGAGATACCTGTGGCCAATTATGTTTCAACGGGGATGACATATCTGTATACACAACTGAACTGCATACCGCTACAGAGAGCGTGGTAATACAAACAATGGGCATAGAAAAAAGAGAAAAAAGCCTCTTTTCTTTACTTATCAGATTTGAAGTTTCCCTATATGTTCCCTTTTTCAGGAAAAAACATACATGTTATATATTTGTGCCCCAATTAATCAAACCCAATTCTCAGTCAACAGTCCCCGAACATGGAAACCTGGTTTCACAGACGTACCCGCAGGCATTCTGGTGAATGCGGGGACTTGAAATTTCACAAATCTGATAAGGCCTCATTTACACGGGGCGTAATACAGAGTGCAAGGGCAGTGTCTACCTACACAAGGATGTACAGCCAGTGGTCCTCGCTGCTGTCAGGTAAGTATAAGGGGGGGGAGAGGTTACCTGCATGCCTGCATGCCTAGAATGCATTAAAGTGGAAGTAAACCAGGGGTCTCAAACTGGAGCCCCTTCAGCTGTTGCAAGTTGCAAGTCCCATGAGGCATTACAAGCATGACTTCCTCAGGCAGAGGCATGATGGGACTTTGTAGTTTGGAGGGCCAACAGTTTGAGACCCCTGAGGTAAACCCTCCTATCGTTTTCGCCAAGGAAGCTGCCATCTTGGCTTCTGTTTAATTTTCAACTGCCATTATGCTACACATGTGACCAGTTATGGCACCAGCCATTGGATGGTTTGACAGTTTGGTTGAGAGCACAGCCAATGTGACAGTTAGATTTCCAGCACATTTCCAGCACATGTCGGGAATGTAACTTGTTTGAAACTGTTAAATCAATGGGTTTACTTCTGCTTTTATAACCACTTCAAAGCTTTTCTTTTATGTAAAACGTAATCAGCAGTTATTGTGACAGACCCAACCAGGACAGAGGTTTTTAGAGAAGACTAGGGGCAAGGCTCCTACCCACCGATCATGGCCCATGGAGAGATCAGATCATTCTTCAATGATGGACAACAATGTGATGAATGCTGAGAGCGAGGCCTAAATTTATTCTCTGAATAAGGACAATAAAGCTTCCCTTTCTGGCATGGATGGAAAGGTGTAATATTAATCTTGTAGGGGTTAATAATAAGAGGAAATATGGTGACCCTCCAGCAGATTGAGTTGGAGAAGTCCCTCCACTTGGGATAGAAATATTTATCAACAATACCCCTCAAGAAATCTTGGAAGATAAATTAATTCCACCTTTTCAGACTGCTGGAACATTGTATGAGTTTGTCTCCTAGACTGTTGTAGACTGTTGTCGGATAGTCTGAGGTGGGGTGGAATCACTGTTTGTTATGTGTTTATTGTTAACTAGGTCTCCCCCATTGTGTGCCTCCTAGATGTGAATTCCCATTGTTAATTGAGTCGCCTATTGTTTCTGTCTGTTGGTAATTTGGCTAACACTTGGAGGTTCCTATGAGGAGATTAGCCTTGTGTCAACGCTAATTGGTTATCTAAACCATTGTGTGATGTGTTGGGTAAATATTTGTTTTTATTGATTGTGTGGTGACTTAAATACTTTTGTATTGTATAAAAAAAAACTATATTTTTGTTCAATAAACACTTGTTTCTTTGGTTCTACCTCAACATTTTTGGTCTGCTGGAACGGATTGGAGGAAAGGAGGCACTGTTTGGCGGGAGCACCCAAGCGCGGTGCCGAGCGTTCACAGTTATAACAATGTGTTATTCTTCCTTCAAAGTTTAGCGCCATACAGAAAGGCACATATACTGTGTATATATATATATATATATATATATATACACAAAAGGCAGTTCAAGAATAGTGTTGCTCACGAATATTCGCATTGCGAATATTCGCTACGAATATTGCATATTCGAGTATTCGCGAATAACGCGAATATTGCGGCGAATATTCGCTATGGCGAATATTCGTATTTTTTCAAATGTATTTTTAAAACAAAATGTTTGGGAAAAACGAATGCGCTACTGTGAGTAAACAGTGGTGAATGAATGGGTAGCAACCACACTTAAGAGGCAGCTCAATCTATAGTGTCCACAAAACACAAAATAACATATGAATAAAATAGGTGATAAGCGTTACAAATAGTGGTGCGTGAGCACTAAATTACACAATACATGAAATGTCAAAGACAAAAAACTCAAAACACTCAAAATTGCTATGTGAATACAAAGGCTCATATATGTGAATGGGAGCAAAAAACGAGTATAGTGGATAAATAGAGTTCCATGTGTCAGACACTGCTGAAAACCAGGAGTGAGGTCCTTAGGGACCGGTGGGGGATGTGCTGGGCTGTGGACAATTGCGCCAGGCGGTATCTTGCTGGTAACAGCTGGCGGGCTAGATGATAATATGATGGATGACTTCACTCTAGATGCTGTTCAGTACTGGGAGTCGCCAACAGGTGATGTAGTTCCCTTACCTTCAAGATGCTATATATAGGCATATAGTTGGATTCATCAGGTATGGAGATCTCGCTGTCCCAGATGGATTCCCTCTGTTGTATCCAGGTGGTGTTGCTGCTCCAGGCTCAGCCGTCCACAGAGTTGATGTGGTGAATGTGGGATATAGAAGAGAGAATCTCCAATCGTGAAGTAGGTCGCCAAACGCACCCCAATCCTGGTCGAGCGCGGCTGTTGGCTTGAGGGGGGCCAATCAGAATAACTCGAATATTCGGCAAAAGGAATATTGCGTGATTATCTTCTCCGCCCCTCTTTTGCATCAGAGCCAATCAGAATAACTCGAATATTCGGCAAAAGGAATATTGCGCGATATTCCTTTTGCCGAATATTCAAGTTCTTCTGATTGGCTCTGATGCAAAAGAGGGGCGGAGAAGATAATTGCGCAATATTCCGTTTACAGAATATTCGAGTTATTCTGATTGGCTCTGATGCATGCATTCTTCTATATATTTGCGCAATATCGCGAAATCGAATATGGCGTATTCCGCTCAACACTATTCAAGAATGCAAGGCTTACATAAACATTGTAAGAGGATGCTCAAGGTATGCTTTCTTGTTTAAGTACTTTGACAATAGAAAAAAAAAGACAAACCGGGAGGATTTTTATTACCAACAAGACCTGCTATCCTGACCTGCCTGAAGGTCCCATACACTGAGCTCCGCATGCAAATCTCAGTGTACAATTTTTGCAATGCTTAGATGATTGAACTCCTATGCATGTGCGGGAGTGTTTGTAAAGTCAGAAGTTTTTTATCTTAATGCATTCTATGCATTATGATAAAAAGCCTTCTGTGTGTAGCAGCCTCCCTCAGCCCCCCTATAACTTACCTGAGGTTCATCTACATCCTTCAATGTGGCAGGAGTGTCTCGGCTGCCCAGGGCACCCCTCCTTATTGGCTGAGACAGCAGTGTGGAGCCATTGGCTCCCACTGCTATTAATCAGAATCAGTGAGCCAATGAGTAGAGAAAGGGGCCAGGGTGGGCTGCGGCTCCGTGCCTGAATGAACACAAGCAGTTGTTGCTCGGCTCGGTTGCTCCCATAGCAAGCTGCTTGCTGTGGGGCACTCAGCAGGAGGGAGGGGCCAGGAGGACCAAAAAGGGACCTGATAAAAGGAGAATCTGGGCTGCTCTATGCAAAACCACTACACAGAGCAGGTAAGTATAACATGTTTATTATTGTTTCCCCCCCAAAAAATTGACTTTAGTATCACTTTAATGTAAGCTTGTACCCATGAGGCTCCCAGATGTGTCTTTTTCTGAAAGGGTGGTGTCCTAGCCAGTGCATCTGTCTGTAACTTCCCAAAGTTTGGCTAAAGATAGGTGAGGCTTCCAAGAGGTGGTTTCCTGAAAGGGTGGTGTCCTAGCCAGTGCAAATGTCTGTAGCTTCCCACAATTTTGGGTTCTACCCAAGTAACACAGCAGGGGCTATATACTGTATAACCCATTATGAGTCTAAAATGGCCTACCAAATCTTGAGAGAGCTCTGTGTCCAATGTGACTTAGGCTCTCCCAAGATGGTGTCCAATGGCAGAGGACACGTTGGTTCTCCTCTAGTGCCCAGTAATGAACAACAGTTGTCATGTGGCCACTTGATTGCCGCAGTAGCGTGAGGCCGCGTACACATGACCGAGGAACTCGACGGGCGAAACACATCGTTTTCCCCGTCGAGTTCTTTGTTCGGCTCTCAAGGAACTCGTCGAGCCAAATTTTCCCATTCCCGTCGAGCAAAAAGAAGACATGCTCTCTTTTTGGCTCAACGATTTTCTCAATGGTTTTCTCGGCGAAACGTGTATACACGACCGGTTTTCTCGGCAGAATACGTCTCCCATCAAGTTTCTTGATGGATTCGGTCTGAGCGTTGTCAACAGTGGCAGCTGATGGAAAAAAAAAAAGGGATTTTTAAATACAGCTTACCTGTAAAATCCTTTTCTTGGAGTACATCACGGGACACAGAGCGGCATATTCATTACTATGTGGGTTATATGGAGTACCTTCAGGTGTGGACACTGGCAATCTTCAAACAGGAAGTCCCCTCCCTATATAACCCCCTCCCCTAGAGGGAGTCCCTCAGTTTTGTAGCAAGCAGTATGCCTCCCAAAATGGTCACCCAAAAGAGGGGTGGGAGCTCTGTGTCCCGTGATGTACTCCAAGAAAAGGATTTTACAGGTAAGCTGTATTTAAAAATCCCTTTTTCTTTCTCGTACATCACGGGACACAGAGCGGCATATTCATTACTATGTGGGATGTCCGAAAGCAATGCTTTAATGAGGGGAGGGAGACATCTTCCAAAGAAGGATTCAATTTAGAGATAAACTCAAATCATAATAATAATTCCAACTTAGTCAAGAAAAAACTTTTTTTTTTTTTTTTTTTTTATAACCAAGGGTGTTTCTGATCCCGAGGATTTCAAACTGCAGCCTGTAGTACTGCCTGTCCAAAGGCAGAATCCGCATTCCTTCTCACGTCTAGTTGATAAAACCTTGTAAACGTGTGGACTGATGACCACGTTGCCGCCTTGCATATCTGAGCCATAGAGATCTGATGGTGTGCTGCCCAAGAGGCGCCCATGGCCCTGGTAGAATGGGCCTTTACCGACAACGGAGGGGGCAACCTCTTCAATCCGTAGGCTTGAATGATTAATTGTCTAATCCATCTCGAGATGGTGGATTTTGCAGCTGCCTGCCCCTTCTTGGGGCCATCTGGTAGAACGAATAACATATCTGTTTTCCGGATCTTTTCTGTAGCTTTAAGATAGGCCTTCATGGCCCGGACAATATCCAAGGTATGCAGCAACCCCTCCTTTCTAGACGTAGGTTTTGGAAAGAAGGATGGAAGTACCAAATCCTGGTTTAAGTGAAATTTGGATATAACCTTTGGTAGAAAGGAAGGATGGGGCCGGAGAACTGCCCTGTCCTTATGCAGAACAAGATATGGTTCCTTACATGATAAGGCTGCTAATTCTGACACTCTCCTGGCCGAAACTATGGCGACCAAGAAAACCAATTTTCTTGTCAGTAAGAGTAAAGGAATCTCAGCCAAAGGCTCAAAAGGCTGTTTCTGTAGAGTGGACAGGACAAGATTTAGGTCCCAAGGACAAACTGGTGCCTTGACAGGAGGATTAATACGCAAGACCCCCTGTAAGAAGGTCTTTACCAGCGAGTGGGTGGCCAGCGGCCTCTGAAACCACACTGACAGAGCCGAGATCTGTCCTTTGATTGTGCTTAGTGCCAGGCCTTTATCCACTCCTAGCTGGAGAAAACTTAACACCCTATCAATAGTATATTTGCGGCAATTCCATCTTTTGGATTCACACCAGCCTATATAGTTCCTCCACACCCTGTAATAAATTACCCTGGAGACCGGCTTTCTAGCCTTAATCAGGGTAGGGATTACCTGCCTAGACAGACCCCTACCCCTGAGAATCAGGGATTCAGCCTCCAGGCCGTCAAATTTAGACGCTGTAATGTAGGGTGGAGGATCGGACCTTGTGAGAGTAGGTCTGGTTGTAGCGGAAGAGTCCAAGGGTCTCCCACTGCCATATTCAGGACTAGCGAGTACCAAGCCCTCCGGGGCCAAGCTGGAGCTATTAGAATGACTGGCTTGTGCTCCACTCTGATCTTGCGCAACAGGCGGGGGAGTAACTGTAGTGGAGGAAATGCATATAGAAGTTTGAATTGATGCCAAGGGCAAACCAACGCATCGGTTCCGCAGGCCATAGGATCCCTCGCTCGCGACACGAACCTGTCTAGTTTCTTGTTGAACCTGGATGCCATTATATCTACGTCTGGCGTTCCCCACCTCTGGCAGATTGTCTGAAAGACCTGGGGATGCAGAGACCACTCCCCTGGCAACAGACTCTGGCGACTTAAGAAGTCTGCCTGCAGGTTGTCCACTCCGGGAATGAATATCGCTGAAATGCAGGGTACATGAACCTCTGCCCATTGAAAAATCAAGTTCACTTCCCTTTGAGCGGCCTGGCTCCTGGTTCCCCCTTGGTGGTTTATGTATGCCACCGCCGTGGCATTGTCTGACTGGATTCTCACCGGGAACCCCTTTAATCTGGAGGTCCATGCCAACAGGGCTAGGCGAGCAGCTCTGATTTCCAAGATATTGATGGGGAGCTGCCTCTCTGCTTTCACCCAAGTTCCCTGGCGGGAGAACCCCTCGAAGACCGCCCCCCAGCCTGCCAGGCTGGCGTCTGTGGTAACTACCTTCCAGACAACAGGGCTGAAGGATCTTCCCTTTAGAAGGTTCTGAGGGTTCAACCACCAGGCCAGGCTTTGTCGGACCCTTGATGATAGCGTCAAAGGGGACTCTAAGGCATGTGCCCTCTTGCCCCAGGCTGCTAGAATGGCTGCCTGTAGGACGCGAGTGTGGATCTGAGCATATGGTACTGCCTCGAATGTGGCCACTAGCTTGCCTAGTAATCGCATACACAGGCGAATAGTTGGTCTTTTCTTGTTTATAACCAACTGAACCAACCCCTTGATCGCCCTGATCTTTACAAGGGGCAGGAACACCTTTTGACGTTCCGTGTCTAACCTCATGCCGAGGTATTCCAACTGCTTTGTAGGCTGGAATGCTGACTTTCCCTGGTTTAGGACCCAGCCGAATTCTTCGAGGTACCGAACCGTGAGGTTTACTGCCTTCTGCAGACCCGTCCGTGAATGATCTATAATTAAAAGGTCGTCCAAGTATGCTAGGACTGTGACTCCTTGGATTCTTAAATTGGCCAGAACTGGGGCTAGGATCTTCGTGAATACCCGGGGGGCCGTGGCCAGCCCGAAAGGGAGCGCCCTGAATTGGAAGTGTCGCTGCCCGACCGCGAAGCGTAAAAACCTTTGATGCGACTGAAAGATTGGTACATGAAGGTAAGCATCTTTTATGTCTATGGAGGCCAGAAAATCGTCCTTCTGAAGCGCGGCGGCTGCTGACCGGATGGATTCCATCCGGAAGGACCGCACCCTTAGATAACCGTTTAACCTCTTTAGGTCCAAAATTGGCCTGACATCGCCGTTGGGCTTTGGTATGACAAAGAGATTGGAATAGAAACCTAGGCCTTGCTCTTGGGCTGGCACTTCTATAATTACGTCCTGGCAAAGCAGGTGATCCAAAGCTGCCAGCATTGAGGCCTTCCTTGCTGGATCCCTTGGTAGCCTTGATTCTTGAAAATGAGGCGGAGGATACCTTAGAAACTCCAGTCTGTAACCTGTGGTTACAGATGCCCGGACCCAATTGTCGGGGATCTTGGCTTCCCAAATTTCTGAGAAGAGACGAAGCCTTCCCCCCACCCGTGAGAGTGGGGGCGCCCCTTCATAAGGCAGACTTAGGGGCTGTCTTTGACGGTTTGCGATACCACGGCTTCTTACCCCCAGGGGTTTGTCCCTGCGATCTACTGTTACCGTTGGATCGCGCAGGCGGCCGTCGATACTGCCTGGCTTTTTGCATGGGGGTTCTGCCGCCCAGTTCTTCAACCATAAGAGCCTTCTCATGTGTACCAAACATAGTGATAAACGAGAAGCCTGCTGGATGGAATCTTTTATAGCATCTACCGCAAAACACAGAGCTCTGGGAATGTCAGCAAACTCTTCTGCTTGTTGGGTAGGCATGTCTTTTAACATCTCTTTTGTCTGGTCTTTTAATGCCTGACAAACTCCAATTGCAGCTACCGCTGGCTGCACCACTGCTCCTGCCGTAGCAAAGGATGCTTTTAAAAGTGTTTCTAATCTTTTATCAACCGGATCTTTAAACATATGTATGTTTTCCACCGGGCAAGTTAGTGATTTATTCACACATGAGATGGCTGCATCCACTACTGGGAGCCTCCATCTCTTGGAGAATTTTTCCTCCATGGGATAAATGACCGCAAATCTTTTCGGTGGCAGAAAAACCCTGTCCGGCCGTACCCAATCCCGAAAGATCAATTCCTCCAAGAGAGGATGGACCGGAAACACTGCGTTGCTTAACGGGGCTCTCAAAGAGCCCAGAGAGGATACCGGAGGAACCTGAGGTTCTGGCAATGGCAAACTAAATGCCGATCGGACCATGTCCGTCAAAGACTGTACCCACAGTCTCTCTGTCTGGGAGTCTGAAAATGGTTCCTCAGAGGTAGACCCCTCCATCCCTGAACCCTCTTGGTTCAGGTCCAGTTGATCCTCCTGTGATTCTAATTCCTCCGGAGAGAGAATCTCAGCATCTGAGGATACACCCCCTGGTGATGGGGATCTAACCCGTTTCTTACCAGGAATAGCTCTAGCGATCAATGCTGCTATTCTCTCTTCTAGCCCCCCTAGGGATACGGCTAGCATCTCCTCTGTGATAAACACAGGGCTGGGCTGATCTGGGCCAGCCTCCGCACCAGATCCCCCTAATGGCTCATCCAAGGCGCTTCTTAAATTAATAAGCTGCGGGGAAAGAATCGGCATATCAGAATCAGAAAGGGAACCCTTTTGTTTTTTGGTCTTTTTTGTACCCTTTGACCCCGAACCTTTGGAAGCCATAATACAAAATCGAGGGACTCCGCCCACACAACAGACTGTAGTGGCCAGGAGTACAATTCCAGAGTTTAGGGGAGAGTAGATCACTAGTGTCCCCACAAACTGATGGGCCCGTATGTTGGTCTTTTTTCTTTTTTTTTTTTTTTTTTTTTTTTTTTAAATAATTATATATTATATATTTTCTATTGACCATATACAATGACCCTAATTTAAGTTTGCCAGCCTCCAACCTGCTGTCAAATAAGGGGGATTTTTTGGCTTAACAATAAAGACATTGGGACAAAGTCCATATGTACTACCCCTCTTCCGCCACCGGGAGTCACTGTTCTGCCGCCCTGCGTCCTCTCCTTGAAAAAATCAGCCACAGACTGAGCCCTGACAAGGCCTGCTGTCTATAACAGCAGAAGGGCGCGCCCCTGTATGACGCCGCAGGCCCGCCCCCCCCCCGCCCTCCTGTCTGGATGGCGCGAAACCGTCAATAAGACGCGCGCGTGCACGCGCGCGCGTACCCGGAAACAGGAAGAACATGGAGGAGCCGCGCTGCTGGAGATCCATGGCGCAGAAACGGCGGCAGATTCAAAACTCCCGGCCAGGTAGGCTCTCTCAAGGCCCCTAAGGATCCTTTACTAGCCTCTAGGAAGAAACAGCAGGTTAGCTAGCAACACCTTTAGACAGGGGGGCCTAGCGATGGGGGGAGAAAGGGTGTCATCCTGTCTCTTAGACATAGTGATCACGGTTGCCCATGCAGAGCATACTCAGGCTATCCCCCCTTTTAGGTTACCCCGGGGAGCCTGCTGTCGAACCAAGTCCCGCAGGCTCCCCCTTACCTGCTCCATGCTGCAGGATGTTTGACCAGCAAACTGATCCAGTCTTCTCCCATCTCCGTGGGTAGCGTAGTAGACCTTCAGGCCCTGGGGTCCTATGAAGGTACCCACTGTCCTGGACCTATATAGCACCCTGGCAAAACAGGAACCTTATGGTTTTTTGCAAACTCCAAGTCCTGGGCCCAGGGTCCAGCCCTCCAAAGAGGAGCATTATAGGCAAAACCCCACGGTTTGGGGCCCGGGTACTGTCCACTTTGGCACTGAGGCTCCTTGGACAGATCCGGTTAGCCCGCCCTTAATCCCAAAGGATGTGGAGCAAAGCTATTCCGTGACCAACACCTAAGACACTGGCGAAAAAACTGAGGGACTCCCTCTAGGGGAGGGGGTTATATAGGGAGGGGACTTCCTGTTTGAAGATTGCCAGTGTCCACACCTGAAGGTACTCCATATAACCCACATAGTAATGAATATGCCGCTCTGTGTCCCGTGATGTACGAGAAAGAAATTGGGACGGGAGGCAAACAGTATGCCACTCCCCTATTAAAGCATATGAATTTAATGTGGTGCTTCAAAAAATCCCCTGCCGCTGTAATTCATGTGCCCCGTGCCCCGAAAAGGGGCCGGATGCATTAATAGAGGGTGGCCGCGGGGACCATGGATAAATTCATGCTATGCATGATGGGGATCCAAGTCAGATGCTATACATGAATCTATCCATTATGCATATTGGGAGTGGCCTGGAGAAAGGGGGCGGCGCCCGGGTGCCCCTAATGGACGGGGTTGCCCCTGGTTGTCAGCCCAGGACAGGAAGTGTGTTACTGGAAGGATAAATGGGTGAAAATAAGGAAAAAAATAAACGAATGCATCCGCCACATCTAAGGACTGGTAAACCTCAATATAATACATTTTGTGTTTAGATATTATATACGGTTCAGACATCAACGCATTGCTCAGCCAGTATCAATCAAAACGCACACTGTGAGCAAAGTGTTCTTTGGATCAATAAAATGATGCATCTGATTGGCTGTAAAAGGCAGAATAAATTTTGTTAGTTCTTCTTGAGAAGACTGCGGTATAGAAGAATGAAAGGAAGCATCTGAATGGTTATGAAGGACACTCCTATTTCCGAAGATTGTTCCCCTTCACTCTTTCAGCCATCTCGGCAAATTTGAAGTCATCAGTAATTTGTGTTATACACGTGTTTATTTTTTATTAATTAGAAAATATGGTGGAGACAAAAGCCCAGATGGTTAAAATCCTGCACTTTTTTTCCTGATTACAGTTCCTTGGCAGAGAGATTGCCTCTGACGTGTACGGCGTTGCACTTATGCAAAAGAATAAAGACAAGGAAGCATATGGACAGAAATCACATTCCCATCTCATCAGAGGCTAGGGTTTGCTATATTAATATTTCAGCATTGTTTTTAAGCATATTTCCGAAAATAAAACCCAAGACAACAATATAGCGAGCTGCATATGAAAGACGTTTGTTCTGTTCAAAGAAACTTACCTTAAATTTATGTTATTAACCACTTCAGCCACGGAAGAATCGGCTGCCCAATGATCGGGCCATTTTTTGTGATTCAGCACTGTGTCACTTTAACTGACAAATGCGCAGTCGTGCAACGCTGTACCCACACAAAATTTACGTCCTTTTTTCCCACAAATAGAGCTTTCTTTTGGTTCTTTTGGTGGTATTTGATCACCTCTGTGATTTTATTTTTTTGCGCTATAAACAAAAAAAGATTGACAATTTTGAAAAAAAAACACTATTTTGTACTTTTTGCTATAATAAATATCCCCAATAAAAAAAAAAAAAAAATGGCCAGATTCAGGTAGACTTACGACGGCGTATCAGTAGATACGCCGTCGTAACTCAGAATCTGCGCCGTCGTATCTTTAAGCGTATTCTCAAAGTGAGATACGCTTAAATGTTTCTATGATACGACCGGCGTAGTCTCCTACGCTGTCGTATCTTAGCTGCCTATTTACGCTGGCCACTAGGGGCGTGTACGCTGATTTACGCCTAGAATATGTAAATCAGCGAGATACGCCTATTCACGAACATACGCCCGGCCGTCGCAGTACAGATACGCTGTTTACGTAAGGCATTTTCAGGCGTAATGATATTCGAACAAAAATATGGCACAGCCAATGTTAAGTATGGACGTCGGGACCGCGTCAAATTTTATAAATTTTACGTCGCCCGTGAATGGGGCTGGACGTGAATTACGTTCACGTCAAAACCAATAAATCTTAGCGGCGTAATTTGGAGCATTCGCACTGGGATACGTCCACGGATGGCGCATAAGGGTAGGTTCACACCACGATTAATGCTTAAATGCATCTGCATAAGGTTCAGTGTTCCTACATCACAAAGATTGATACACTATGTGCCAGATTCAGGTAGATGGGCGTTTCTTTATTCTGGAGTAACGTTTCTCGTTTACGTTACTCCACCGTAACTTTAGGAGCAAGTACTGTTATTCACAAAGCACTTGCTCCTAAAGTTGCGGCGGCGTAGCGAAAATGAGCTGGCGGAATTCAAATTGGGCGGGTAGGGGGCGTGTATTATGTTAACTATGCGCGATCCCGCGGCGAACGTACTGCGCATGCGTCGACTGTCAGTGCGCATGCTCCAAATTCTTTCAGGGAACGTCAATGATGTCAATCCCCATTCACAGACGTTTTACGCAAACAACGCAAAAAAATTTTATTGCGACGCGATGACGCGATGACGACGGCCATACTTAACATAGGATACTCCACTAGGGGGCTGCTTTATCTTTGCACCGTGTATCTCTTACGGAAACGTCAGAAAGTTACTGCGTCGCGCCCGAATACGATCGTGAATTTCCGATTCCCGCTGATTAACATATTCTCGGCGTTAATCAGCGGGAACGCCCCGCGCGCCATTTTTAAAATTGAAGTTACGATACGACGGCGAAATACTGAAAACAGAAACGCCGGCTCAAAGTGAGAGTTAGGCTGGAGTATCACTGATACTCCAGCCTAACTCTACCTGAATCTGGCCCTATATTGGCAAACATTTATGGACACCTTTAGACCTATATAAGTATCATGGACATCCTATTTTGAAACCATGGACTGGTTTCATATTAACTGAGAGTCAACCTGAGATTCATGACTCCTATAAAACAGTAAAGAACACGGCTACTTGAGCTTATCCTCTTTAACAGCATCCCCTACTGTGAAGTCCAAGGTAGTTTTGGTAACACAGTTGAACAGTTAGAAGGAACTGCAGTCCAAGGTAGCTTTGGTAACAAAGTTGAAGAGCTGGGAGGAACCACAGTCCAAGGTAGGGGTGAAACAGATCAAAAAACGTACGGTTTGGATCGTTTCTCAGATCAGAGTCACGGATCGGATCATTTTTCGGATCAGCAAAAAAAAAGTCGTAACGTGGCTCAAGCACTTTCAACATGTGTTTAAACCCCTTAATTTGCACAACCGAATATGGCCTTATGTCTGCACCTATGAACACACCCATAGCGTTTGTGATGGCTTTAACCCGGTCTAAATGCTGCGGTGATAAGCGGTTGTTGAGCAGCTTTTGTTTTCGCTTTCGTTTTCACTCCTGTCAGTGAAACACCGGGGTGATCTTGTTTCAAATGCGTGGCCATGCTTGATGTGTTTTCAATGTCAGTGCCTACACACCATCACAGTTTTATCCACTAACCTCTTTCCTTCATCAAAATGCTCCCATACAGGGGATTTAAATGACACGGGGCATTCAAGCTCCTCCGTTCCTCCGTTGACCATGACCATGCTGTGTGTGGACTGAACATGTGCAAAACTTTTTTTTTTTCAGAAATCAATCCGCGAATCATGTGTGTGCAGTTTAGATCAATATCTTCGGTTTGGATCACGGAACAATGACGATCCGTTGCAACACTAGTCCAAGGTAGCTTTGGTAACACAGTTGAACAGTTAGAAGGAACCGCAGTTCAAGGTAGTTTTGGTAACACAGTTGAACAGCTGGAGGGAACCACAGTCCAAGGTAGCTTTGGTAACACAGTTGAACAGCTGGAGGGAACCACAGTCCAAGGTAGCTTTGGTAACACAGTTTAACAGCTGGAGGAAACCACAGTCCAAGGTAGCTTTGGTAACACAGTTGAACAGCCAGAGGGAACTGCAGTCCAAGGCAGCTTTGGTAACACGGTTGAAAAGCTAGAGGGAACCACAGTCAAATGTTGCTTTGGTAACACAGTTGAACAGCTAGAGGGAACTGCATTCCAAGGTAGCTTTGGTAACACAGTTGAACAGCTAGAGCAGTCATATGCAATTAGCGGACCTCCAGCTGTTGCAAAACTACAAGTCCCATCATGCCTCTGCCTCTGGGTGTCATGCTTGTGTCTGTCAGAGTCTTGCTATGCCTCATGGGATTTGTAGTTCTGCAACAGCTGGAGGTTCGCTAATTGCACATCCCTGAGTTTGAGGGAACTGCAGTCCAAGGTAGCTTTGGTAACACAGTTGAACAGCTGGAGGGAACCACAGTCCAAGGTAGCTTTGGTAACACAGTGGTACAGCTAGAGGGAACCGCAGTCCAAGGTAGCTTTGGTAACACAGTTGAACAGCAGTATTCTGGTATCAGTTGGGACACCCCACAGAAAGCCTTCCAGAGAAGGTTCCACAACAATTCTGACAGCGGAGGGCCTCTCGGCTGGCTGCAGATCACGTGTCCAGTTACTTCTGCTTCAACAGGTGGTGTTTCTCTCTGAGCTGCTGTATCATGTGATATGATGAGTTCAAATGCACTGCGTTTGCGACCTGCATTTAAGGTGTCATTCATTTATTATTGACACTGTAACGGAATGGCCTGTGATACCCAGAGACTTTTGAAGGATGCTGGGTACTCCTGTACCAGCTTCACCAATGACTCTTATGTCTAGGGTCATCCTATGTCCCTTAGGGGCATCGGATGACGGAGAAATGATATCTCGGATTACATGAGATGGGACAGTAATGATAATTCATGTATTGCAGGATATCTTGAAAAATTACAGGTGGTTAATTCTGAACTTAACAGGTTAATTGAAAGATGTTAATTGGTGTTAATCACCTCCAGCTACCTGGCTGTAGTGATAAAAGCTTGCTGTGATTGCAATCTATTGTCTATTGTGCTAATTAAGTCTGGCTTCTGAAGGACCTATCATTGCGTATGCTAATGACACTGTATTGTGTGAAAGTTCTATTGATGATAATATGGAATGGGACTTGGCACCCTCAAAGGTCAGACGTCTGTGTATTGTGTATCAGGTGAGAACAGCTTGTCGCGGAGTCGGAACGTCTGGGAATGATGAGTAATTAGCTCATCTGAATGTCATTATCTAACAGAATGTGTATTGAAGTTCCTTGTGTCCTGTTGTGGGTGGAGTTGATTCATTGTCCACTCTTAGTTTCTACTGTATAAAGCCTGAGTTTTACCATTAAAAGTGTTCATTCGTTTGGAACCAGAGAACAGAGCTTGTGTCTCGTTATTCTGGGGAATGGAATGGGTCGTGTCTGCTGGATTGTGATGTGTCGGAAGCTGTTGTGGGTTGGTGGAATGGAATATTGTAAACGGCGTTAACCCCTGACTGTTACAGACACCCACTGCAGATCACAATTGCAGTGCTTTTTGAAAGCAGTGTGGAAAACTTGCACAGAATGCGGTTTTCTTGCACCTCCCTTCCGCTCCGAGAAAATGTCGAATGACAAAACGTGTAGGAAGGGGCAGGGACGCTGATATCACCGCACTCACTAGATTGTACCCATGGCTGGACTCTTCAGCCAGGGACAAATTGTAAAACAATCAAGCTTTACTCCCCTAGTGTTGGGTTGACACTATGAAAATGTGAGTGTTCTTAATCTATTTTAATAAAAGCCTGTGTATTTTAAAGATTTACGCTATGAGAGCCTCCCTTCTTTTAACTCGACCTCTATGCCTCATTGGGACCCACTGAGAGGGGATCATACTGAGAGCCAGCACCTTGGAGCTATCTATTCAGTAATAAGCACAGTAGCTGGTTGTATAAGACCAGCCATTAACTCTGGTGACTATGATTAATCACAATTTGAGTATTTTATAGAACTTTTTTTCAACCGGATTTGAAATTATTTCAACCAGATTTGAAATTATTTCAACCGGATTGGAAATTATTTAAACAGAATTTGAAATTTTTTCAACCGGATTTGAAATTATTTCAACCGAATTTGAAATTATTTCAACCGAATTGGAAATTATTTCCACCGGATTGGAAATTATTTCAACTGGATTGGAAATTATTTCAACTGGATTGGAAATTATTTCAACCGCTTTGGAAATTATTTCTACCGGATTGGAAATTATTTCAACCGAATTGGAAATTATTTCAACCGGATTTGATTGTATGTATTTGTATTTGTATTATTGTATTTGATTACATTCTAACATTCTTCTGTTCTTTACTATTCTTTGATTTTCATTCTATTGTTTTATTATTTTATATTATATTTTATCGTATTCTTTTTTAGAAAATCGATTTATATTTTTTAGATTTTGATTCAAACTTGCTTTCAATTTTCATTTGAATTTGTTTTTGATTCAAATTTTTTTCCAATTCGATTTGAATTCGAATTTCGTTCGCGTTTTTTCGAATTTGTTTAAATTCGTTAATTTTGTAATTTGGAAATTCGGATGCATCCGAATTTCCGAATAATGAAAAATGTGTCCGAATTCGAATTCGTAACGAAACTAAATGCACATGTCTAGCCCTGACCAATCCTCATCTAGGATTGGCAGGGGGCCATCTTCCTTGATATACCCAGGGTCAGCCCAGCTGGGGAGTTGTTGGATGGAATAACTGAGGATGGAGTACTAGGTTGTCGGGGCCTTTGAGGACACTCTCCAGTCTGGGGGGGGGGGTGACCTTGGGCATGGGACTTGGGTGCAGGAAGGGTCCATTCAAGAACGCATGAAGGATCTGGACAGAAGGCACAGAGAGGGCAGCAGGAGCTAGTAATGCCAGGCAAGTCTTCAAGAGAGAACTACAGGTGTGTGTGAAGCCTTGAGGGCCGGTGAGTGACAGGCATAGTCGGGAGAACTGGGGAGTCATGCCTGAGAAAACTAGGAGTGTGCAATATGAGATGGGTGCAGAGCCAGCAGTAAGGACTGTGATGTCACGAGCAGTGAAGTCTGGAGGGCTGGCAGGGCATGAAGAGGGGTTACAGGGAGTAGTAGTCCACCATAGGACAGCTAGCACAAAGGACTTTCTATTTCTATTTTTGGTACGCTAAAGGGGCCCCGTGGTCCCTGCCTGCAAATGGCAATTCCTAAGACCTAAACGAGTCTAGAGTTGGGCCTAACCATGTGCTAGCTGTACCTGGAGTCAAGTGTTGTGCAGGAGGAAGAGAGAGTGATAGTCTGCAAGCAAGTGTTGTGCATGAGGGGTTTGGAGAAGTGTCTTGTACAAAGAGTGTACATAGTTCTGTCCCAAATTGACTGTTTTAAAATTCTACTGGGCATCCAATTTATTCCCATCCCTATCCAAGTTCGAATCTCTCAATAAAAACAACAAACAACAAGCATATGGACTCTTCATTGTCTCCAAGGTAATTGGGAAGTGAATGCCAGGGTGACAGATGGACCACAACTTTCAGCAGCCCCTACGGGGGGACCGCTACACTAATATAAGGTTGAGAAGCAGTGGCACAGCCAATAGGGTTACACAGCTGTTCACTATTGTACTATTATTTCGTTTTGCAGCTTTTTTTTCACACTTTTATCTGCAATTGTTTGCATTGTTGACAAGATCTCTTTAACCACTTTAGCCCCGGACCATATTGCTGTCCAATGACCAGAGCACGTTTTGTGATTCGGCACTGCGTCGCTTTAACTGACAATTGCGCGGTCGTGCGATGTGGCTCCCAAACAAAATTGGCGTCCTTTTTTTCCCACAAATAGAGCTTTCTTTTGGTGGTATTTGATCATCTCTGCGTTTTTTTTTTTTTTTGCGCTATAAACAAAAATAGAGCGACAATTTTGAAAAAAAAAACAATATTTTTTACTTTTTGCTGTAATAAATATCCCCCAAAAATATATAAAAAAAACATTTTTTTTCCTCAGTTTAGGCCGATACGTATTCTTCTACATATTTTTCGTTAAAAAAATCGCAATAAGCGTTTATTGATTGGTTTGCGCAAAAGTTATAGCGTTTACAAAATAGGGGGTCGTTTTATGGCATTTTTATTAATATTTTTTTTTTACTAGTAATGGCGGTGATCAGCATTTTTTTTCAGTACTGCGACATTATGGCGGGTACTTGGAACACTTTTGCCACATTTTTGGTGCCATTGGCATTTTTATAGCGATCAATGCTATAAAAATGCATTGTATTACTATAAAAATGCCATTGGCAGTGAAGGGGTTAACACTAGGGGGCAGAGAAGGGGTTAAGTGTGTTCCTGGGTGTGTTCTAACTGTATGGGAGGGTGGCCTCACTAGGGGAAATCACTGATCTTCTGTTCATACATTGTATGAACAGAAGATCAGCGTTTCCCCCGCTGACAGGACCTGGAGCTATGTGTTTACACACATAGCTCCCGGTCCCCGCTCTGTAACGAGCGATCGCGTGTGCCCGGCGGCGATCGTACCCGCCAGGCACGCGCGCGGGACTCGGGGGCAAGCGGGGATGCTTTAGAGCGGATGTATAGCTACGGGCTCTCGCCCAGCAGTGCCACCGTCCCGCAGTAATATGACGGCGGGCGGTCAGTAAGTGGTTAAATGACAGAATCTTGTGTACTACTGTTTTTTGGTCAGGTCATGAAGAACAATACAAGGTCTTCCAACCAGTGAGCAAGGAGCTTGGCAAGGCTGACAAGATTTGTTCGCCATGGTCACGGCCTTTGTTAGCGCTCAAGAATAAAAGAAAGCAAGGAGACAATCAAGGATGTTCATGAAATTATGTCGAGTACTTTATTAATACATTCTCATTTGCAGACGAGGCGCAGAACTTCTGTGCGAAATGCTTTTACGTCAAGGTTCTGTGCAGCTTCTAAGGATACATTAATCTAATCCTTTGAAGGAGAAAGGTGGGGGAGGCAGATGCTGAATTTGGTTCTTCCAGTAAGGAAGGTTTTAGTGAAATTTTGACATATTGTAGGATCATGTATTGTAAGCCTCCCTTCATAGTCTGGTAATATGTTACCAATGGAGAGTTAAGACATGAAAACTGGGGGGTGCTCACAGGAGATAGGACAGTCATAAAATCCAACTGTCATTTTCTTGGATTGGACAATATCATGTCTGTATGGGACCCCATAGGTAGACGGTCGTCCTACGTGGTTGGGTTGCGTGTGTTCACTCAACATCTCATCATTACCAGCAAGGATACCATTAAAATTTGCGGGGCCCAATACAACATATACACTAGCTATACACTTTCTCAAAGCAAGAGCTGTGGCTGATTATCCCCATATCTGATGGTGCCTGCATGGTTCCATGACCAACACCACTTGGAAAAGCTAGCAGCATGACACAATTTTCTTTTTTCAGCTGTCGATAAGGGTTGTATTCTTCCTGCTGACCACCACTGTAATGGGGAACATTCTTCTCACTGACCAACAACGTAAAGGAGCATTCTTCCCATTAACAACCAATGTAAGGAACATTCTTCCCACTGACCACCACCAATATAAAGGGCATTCTTCCACTGACTACCAATGTAAGGAGCATTCTTCCCACTGACTAGCAATGTAAGGAGCATTCTTCTCACTGGCCACCAATGTAAGGGGCATTTTTCCCACTGACCACCAAATTAAGGGGCATTCTTCCTGCTGACCACCAATGTAAGGGGCATTCTTCCTGCTGACCATCAATGTAAGGAGCATTCTTCCCACAGACCACTAAAGTAAAGAGTATTATTTCCAATGACCATCAATGTAAGGAGAATTCTTCCCACAGTCCACCAAAGTAAAGAGCATTCTTCCCATAGACCACCAAAGTAAAGAGCATTCTTTCCAATGGCCACCAATGTAAGGAGCATTCTTCCCACTGACCACTAATGAATAAGCATTCTTCCGATTAACCACCAATATAAGGAACATTCTTCCTACTGACCACAACTGTAATTTGGGCATTCTTTCCTCTTACCACCAATGTAAGATGCATTCTTTTCACTGACCCCCAGCTTGAGGGACATTCTTCCTACTGACCACCACTGTGATGGGGGCATTGTTTCAACTGCCCTCCAATGTAAGGAGCATTCTTTCCACTGACAACTAATGTAGGGGACATGGTGTGACAGACTCACCCGGGACATCCCCGGACACTCTGAGGCCCCATACACACGACCGAGAACCTCGGCAGAATCCAGCGAGAAGTTTGCTGGGATCCATATTCTGCCGAGATACTCGGTCGTGTGTACATCCCGTCGAGAAAGCCGTCGAGCCAAAATAGAGAGCAGGTTCTCTATTTGCTCGATGGCCCATCGAGAACCATGGCTCGACGCCTTTCCCGACGGCTTGGTCGCCGATTTTGACGGCCGGGCGAGAACCTCGACGGGCGGAACGATGTGTTTGGCCTGTCGAGGATCTCGTACGTGTGTCCGCGGCCTTATGTCTAAGATCATTCTATGTCCACTAGGGGCATAGGATGACTGAGAAATGATATCTTGGACTACCTGAGATGGGATTATTATGTAATTATTATCCACAATATATTCCAGGATATCTGTAAAGAACTATTTTGATTCTGAACTCAACGGGTTAATAGTGACTCCTTCATACTGTTAGATGCTAATGCCCTCGGCTCCAGCCATCTCTCTGTTCTCTGTGCTAATTGACCCTGCTATCGTGTGAAGATGTTCTGTGTTTACACTTATGATAATGTGTATTGTATAGCAGGTGAGAGGATATGGGACGTCTACCTTGAAAGATCATATCTCGGAGTCACCTCGTCTGGGTAAATGGTCAGTTAATTAGCTCATGTTAATTTATGTTCTGGTTACCTCCTCTTTAAACTGTATATAAAGTTGTATTCTTGGTTCTATTAAACACTCCATGTTTAGCACACAAACAAGTCTCGTCTCGTTGTGTGTTGAGAGCAGCTGGAATATCTGATATCTATATCCAGACTGATAGGAAGCGGTATATGACGGAAGCACTCCAGGGGAGTGTGGGACGTTCCGTTACACATGGTTTTCACTGGCCACCAATGTAGGGTACATGCCTCTCACTGACTACCAATGTAAGGAGCATTCTTCCCACTGACCACTTATGTAGGGGACATGGTTTTCACTGGTCACCAATGTAGGGTACAATGCTTCTCACTGGCCACCAATGTAAGGAGCATTCTTCCCACTGACTACTAACGTAGGGAAATTTTTCCCTAATAAGCCCCCCAATTAATTAAATTTAGCAGTGGTTCCCAGAGACTGAGAATTAAATTTAGGAGTTCCTCTGGGGTAAAAAGGTTGAGAAAGTTCATTAACAAAGCACTTGTGGCCCATTGTTGCAGGCTAGAATTGAAAATTAGCAATGAAATTTGTATGTATTTTATTTTTACAAGCCCTTGTACCTTATTTTTGCATATCTCCCAAACAGACAGACTTGGCATCATCATTTCCTATGCTTGTGGCCTCCAGCAGAATACTGCTCTCCTGCAATGCACACTGACAGTTTGATTTATATCCTACAAAAACAAAAATTCAATCTATCTTAACTATATAAAGCTGCAAGCTGATTTCCAAGAGAAAGCAGCGTCGTAGCAAATAGCTGCAGAACACACTGGTCCGAAGCAAGTCCCCCCCCTCCTCCTCCCTTCCCCAACTGTACCGCAGCTTCAAAAGCACTAAGAACAGTCATGCATAAGTGCCAGAATCACTTTTAATGCCCAACCAACAGCTGGGTTTAAATAGGCAGGGCGACGCTTTCCGTTTTTCACTGTAAATCGCACTTGTTCCACGGTCGGGACATTTAAAAGACAGGTTTTCGCAAAGAAAACGCTAAATCTGGCTGTTTGTGTTTTCTCTTTCCTTTTTCTTTTTTTTTCTTTTTTTTATGTGCTTAAAATGATTTTGCTTTCAAAGTCTATAAATCTTGTGTTCGCGTAACTCAAAGGTACCCCCTGTTTGACAAAGATCAGAATGGAACATTAAAAGATGTCTGGTCCGCGGGCCGTTACGTGTGGCGAGTGCGCCATCTTCAGGACTCACTTTGGCAATGCATGATGGCAGAACCTAATGTAAATATATTCCCAATTACTAAAAGCCATCAGCCACAGGAAACTGTTTATTTAGCATTCAATTTTAAGCTTTTTTTTTTTACTAAAATTAAGAAAATGGCTTTCGAGAAAATTATAATGTCGAACGTTGTGACACTAAGTTGATTTCTGTTTTTTTGAGCACCGGAAAATACAATACCCACTTAGTGCTGTTAGATCGCTGCAATTAGAGGCTTCACCAACTTGACTTGTTTGTGACTTTGCAGACGATTAGGTCATTAAACATTTCATTTGGTGCTATAATGACTGTGCGGTGTTGGTTTTAGCCCGTTAGTGGAGTCTATGGGCTTCTAGACGCTTAACTGATTTAAAGTAATTGGACGTTATTGTATCTTGTCACTGTAAGCTGTAAAAAAGCTGCAGAATTTTTGCAGGCAATGCCATCCTTAGTCTTAGGAACTTATTGCTGGCATAAAATCTACAGCATGACCAACCATGACCAACCATGACTGGGGTATGTACTGTTGCCTGCCCTTCTATGTGTAGCAAGGTCTCCCGCCTTGTCTGGTCTCATGTAGGGTGAACAGGCATCCCCGGTTTCCAGGGACAGTCCCCGGATTGAGGCAGGCAATACCATCCCTAGCCTTGGGAACTTATTGCTGGTATAAAAGCTACTGCATGACCAACCATGACTTATAAACTGGGGTATGTACTGTCGCCTGCCCTCCTATGTGTAGCAAGGTCTCCGGCCTTGTCCGGTCTAATGTAGGGTGAACAGACATCCCCAGTTTCCAGGGACAGTCCCGGATTGAGGACACTGTCCCCAGACCAAGTCTGTCCCCGGGTTTTGTTCCTGGATTGGATTTGAACAGGGGCTGGGGCAATTTCAAAGACAGTCTGTGCAGAATAAAATAAAAAAATCTTAATCTTTTTTTCATTATCTGTGCCCCTTTCTGATGATCATGTGCTGGTGGGAGCGGAGGTTTCGGGTGCATACCTGTTCCGCTCCCACTCGCATGTTCTTCTGCCTTGTCTCAAGTCCCGGCTAGCCACCTGCATATCTCTTTGCCTTCCTTGGCAGAGTGATCTTCTTCTGCTCCACACCCAGTAATAGTCGGGCCCAGAGAGTAAGACTTGACAGGCTATGAGGCGGGTGACGGGCAGAGAGTCGCTGATTGCCGTCATCACTAGTAAAAAAAATAAAGAATTTTGGTCACCTTAGTCTAATGAGGACCTCCAAGGCCAAAGATAGCTGAAATGCTTCAATATGTAGTGGTTAGTAAGGCATAGTGGGTGCAAAGATGGTAAAAGTCATTGGGCACCAGACACTTCTTAAATGTAAAAGAGGTTTTTATTTTCTTTGACAGTCCTTTTTGTATTTTTGGGGGAAAGAGGGTTATGGCCAGGACACCCTTAAAGCGGGATTCCACCCGCAATTTTTTTTTCTTTTTTTTAAAGTCAGCAGCTACTAACAGTGTAGCTGCTGACTTTTAATAAAGACACTTACCTGTCCTACTCGCCTGCGCTGATGACCCCCCCGATGCCGATCCCTTGATCGGTGCAGGTCCCGAGCCGCCATTCACGCTTACAGCTTCACTGCCCGTTTCCTACTGCGCATGTGCGAGTCTCGCGCCGACTTGTGAATGGGCGGCTGCTCTCTGGGAACACACACAGTTCCCAGAAAGAAGCATGCCCCATTCACTAGAAGAAGATGAAGAAGAAGATAGACCACAGCTATGGAAGAGGCAGATTATTGAGCAACAGGTATTTCGGGTGAGTATATAAAAAACAATTAGGTTATTTTTTTCTATTTTTTTTTTGGATTTTTGGGCACATTTTTTTTCCTGGGTGGAACTCCACTTTAAGTAGTTATAGATCCAATTGGCTGACTCCGAGACTTCAATAGGAGGACAGTCGTGCAGGGAAAGGCCCCAGCAAGGCACCACTTCTGCACATGCAGGAATGCTATCTACTATGGAAACAGTCCTTTAATAGTTCCTAACTCAAATGTAACAGTTCTTTCAGCTCCACTACAACTGTCTCTTGTAGTTCTTCAACACTGAGCTCCCGGTCTCTCACTAGACCCTCTGATTTACTGACTCTGAATCCCTCAAGCTCCGCCAAGGTTGGCGGTGGCATCTCCCTTAAGCGTCCCCCATGCTTCCCTGCTGGGTCCCTAGCTTGGCACTCCAGATACTTCTCAAGCTTCAGCCATGCTAACCGACGAGGACCCTGACTTGACTCACCAGGCTGCCCTGCAAGCGTCTGCTACACAACAAGGGACTTTGAGTTTCTGTCTACATAGGGCTAATGCTAAGTCTGTCTGTGCTTGTCAGATCCTTTTTCAGTGACCAGATATAGTCTGCAAGCAAGTAAAGTGCAGGAGAAGTGTCAAGGTGGCTGTATATCGGACGATATCCCTGAAGATGTTGCCTAAGTTCTGTTGCTGAAGTCAAGTGGGCATCCCATAAATTCCCATCCCCATCCAAATTATTAACCCTCAATAAACCACAAAAACAAAGTCATAGGCTGTTCTCTGTCCCTGGAGTGCCTGTGAAAATTTGGTGTGCCTGGCTGTGCAGGGTGGGGATCCCAATTCATCTGCGGCCGTTTTAGGAGGTTCATGTTTTTTTCACCTTAGTGCATCCTATGCATTAAGATAAAAAAGCATCCGATGCTTACTGGCCCCCCAGCCCCCCCATTTACTTACCTGAGCCCTCAAAATTCCCGCGTCGAGAACATGCTGGATCTCGGTCCGGTCTTCTCGGCTCTTCATTGGATAGATTGATAGCAGTGCAGCCATTGGCTTGCGCTGCTGTCAATCAAATCCAATGACACAGCTGCCAGGAGGCGGGGCCGAGTCTGCATTCGTGTCTATTGACGCAAATGCTGGACTTGGGAGCGCACCCGCAAGGTAACCCCCTTGAGAAAGCACTTCCCAAAGGCGGTAATCTGATGCGGAGAGGAGCTGAAACAGCCACAGAGGGACCCCAGAAGACGAGGTTTGGGGCCACTCTGTGCAAAACGAGCGGAGGTAAGTATGACATTTTTGTTATTTTATTTTTTTTTAAATCGAACCTTTAGTACCACTTTTAGATGACCATCCAGAAGGATCACAGTAAACTAGGGTGCCTTGATGTGTCCATTTTAGGTTACACACTCATTTGCAAATGTGTGTGACAGACTCACCCGGGACAGAGGCTTTTGGAGGGGACTGAATGCTAGCCTCTTGCCTTGCGATCATGGGCCCTGGCATTTGGGGGAACGGTGCTCTTTGTGAGCTGTATGCCATATTAGAGTGACTGATTCATACTGTTGGGACATACAGTGTAAGGAGATGCTAATGTCGTCACCTCCAGCCATCTGTCTGTTCTCTGTGCTAATTGACCCTGCTATTGTGTGAAGATATCCTGGGCCAGATTCAGAAAGTATTTATGTCAGCGTATCAAGAGATACGCCGCGTAAATACTAAGAATAGCCGGCGTATCTTTTTTTACTATTCAGAAAAGAAGATACGCCGGAATTCTGCTAATATACAAGTGGTGTAATTCATGTTACACCGTCGTATATTATTTGCAGTTTTACGCTGGCCGCTAGGTGGCGCTTCCGTAGTTTTTCGCGCCGAATATGTAAAGGAGGGATTTACGGCGATTCCCGAACGTACTTGCGGCCGGCCGTCGTAGTTTACGTCGTTTGCGTAAGGTTACCCCTGCTATAGGAGGCGTAGCCAATGTTAAGTATGGACGTCAGGACAGCGTCGAATAGTACATCGGTTACATCGTTTGCGTAAATCGTTTGGGAATGGGGCTCGACGTTAGTTACGTTCACGTCGTTTACATTGACAAATAGCGACGTGATTTTGCGCATGCACACTGAATCACGCCCCCACATCACAATTTTGAATTGCGCGGCCTTACGCCAGGCACTTTACGCTACGCCTCCGCATATTATGGAGCAAGTGCTTTCTAAATAAGGCACTTGCCCATAATATTTGTGGCGGCTTAGCGTAAACAGCATACGCTACGCCGCCGGACAGATACATCAAATGTATCTGAATCCGGCCCCCTGTGTTTACACTTATGATAATGTGTATTGTACAGCAGGTAAGCGAGGAGAGGTGACATCTACCCTAAAAGGTCATATCTATGAGTCACCTAGTCTGGGTAAATGAATAGTTAATTAGCTCATGTTAATTTATGTTCTGGTTACCTCCTCTTTAACTGTATATAAGATTGTATTCTTGGTTCTAATAAACACTCCATGGTCAGCAGACAAACAAGTCTCGTCTCGCTGTGTGCTTGTGAGCAGCTGGAATATCTGATATCTATATCCAGACTGATAGGAAGCGGTATATGACGGAAGCACTCAAGCGGAGTGTGGGACGTTCCGTTACAGTGTGCAACTGAACTCCTTGGCCGGATTCAGATACAAAAATGTATCTTTCCGGCGGCATAGCGTTTCCTCTTTACACTACGCCACCGCAAATATCATGGGCAAGTGCCTTATTCAGAAAGCACTTGCTCCATAATATGCGGCGACGTAGCGTAAAGTGCACGGCGTAAGGCCGCGCAATTCAAATTGCTGAAGTGGGGGCGTGATTCATGTAAATGAATCATGACCCCACGTAAATGACGTTTTTTTGAACGACGCATGCGCCGTCCGTGGACGTTCCCAGTGCGCATGCGCGAAATCACGTCGCTTTTTCTCAATGTAAACGACGTGAACGTAACTAAGGTCGAGCCCCATTCCCGAACGATTTACGCCAACGACGTAACAGACGTACAATTCGACGCGGTCCTGACGTCCATACTTAGCATTGGCTGCGCCTGCTATAGCAGGGGTAACTTTATGCCGGTCTCACACTTACGCAAACGACGTAAAATACGACGCGCCGTCGCAAGTACGCTCGTGAATCTGCGTAAATAGCTAATTTGCATAATTTACACGAAGCGTCACCTAGTGGTCAGTGTAAATATTTAACTTAAGATACAACGGTGTAAGCGAATTACGCCGCTCGTATCATAGGAGAAAGCCAGCGTATCTTCTTTTCTAAATAGCAAAAAAATGTACGCCGGCTATTCTTAGTATTTACACAGCATATCTATAGATACGCTGACGTAAATGCTTTCTGAATCTGGCCCCTTGTTTTTAATGTGAACTGTTATACAGGGTCAGTTTGGATTTGTTGCAGGCTAGCTGTTAAGTGATAAAAAAAGGGGGGTAAATGGGGTTACCCTTAACTGCGCAGATGGTTAATCTATTATATTTGGTCTGAGATCTGCTCGTTATAGGCAAATTAGCCCGTGAATGTGCAAAAAGAATAAATATATTAATTAAACCGTGCTCTCTGTAGAGTGTGTACTATACACTATACACTATAAATCATAACATCAGTGTGTACAATGACAATCAAAACATTTAGGGCTAGATTCAGGTAGGAGAGCCTATCTTTATTTTGGCCTATTTAGGCCGCCGCAACTTTTTCAGGCAATTGCTTTATTCACAAAGCACTTACCTGTAAAGTTGAGGCCGCGTAGCGTAAATCACCCGGCGGAATTTAAATTCGGCGGGTAGGGGGCGTGTAGGGGGCCGAACGAACTGCGCATGCTCCGGCCGTGATTGATTCCCAGTGCGCATGCTCCAAATCACGTCGCTACTTGTCAATGAAAGCGACGTCAGCATAACTGACACCCAGCTCAATTGTGAATGGACTTACGCAAACGACGTAAATTACATCCGTTCCGACGTCCATACTTAACATTGGCTGCGCCAGCTATAGCAGGGATAACTTTATGCCGTGCGTAAGTCTTACGTAAACGACGTAAACAGATACGTTTGGGAATCGGCGTATAGGCTCATTTGCATATTTTAGACGGGAACGCCACCTAGCGTCCAGCCTAAAATATGAAAATAAGATTCAACGGTGTAAGAGACTTATGCCAGTTGGATCCTATGGAAATCTATGTGTTACTGATTCTATGAATCAGGTGCATAGATAGGAGGGCTCAGACTCAGAAATAAGACGGCTTATTTCTTTCCTGAATCTGGCCCTTAGTGACAATGAAAAGGGATAGTTTTATGGCACTGTGAAAATTACACTGGCAGTGAAGGGGTTAACATGTAGGGGGTGCTGCAGAGGTTAAGTGTTCCCTAATGTGTGTTTCTTACTGTAGTGGGCGTGGCTTGGCGTGTGACGTCGCTGATCGTCGTTCCCTATGACAGGGAACAGACGATCAGTGACACTCCCACTAGAAAGCACGGGGAGAGGTTTGTTTAAACTTACCTCTCCCTGTTCTTCAGCTCTGTGACCCGATCTCGGGACACCGGCAGCGATCGGGTCCGCTGGTCCCGTGGGCGTGGTCACAGAGCTTGGGATCGGTTTGAGAGTGTGCCACTGGCGGCGCGCGACACGCGGCTGGGATCTTAAAGGGCACATATCTGTACGCCCTTGTGCCCAGCCGTGTCATTGGGACGCTGTATTCACTCCACCTGCGTTCCACCAAGGCGGAAGTTACATATCACGTTGACCACACCAAACACGTGTTTCGTCAGAACACTCTGACGTCATTAGGGTTCACCTGGTAAGTGAGCTGGGAATTTTTGTTTGTTTTTGATATGCGTTGCTCTTTGCTGCAAAGGCTGGTCATAGATTGGGTGGTTGCCATTTGTTTTTATCCTACACAATGCAAATAATCATTCATATCAGTTTCTGTCCCATAGGTGCTTACAACTTAGGCCTCTTTCACACGGAGCGGTCCGTTTTTCGGTCCGCTCTGCGTGTCCTTCGGCTCAGCGGGGGGTCTCCGCTGAGCTGTCGGGCGGACAGGGCGGTCCCCGCACACTATGCAGGGACCTCCCTGTCTCTCCTCCGCTATCCCCTATGGGGAATCGGATGGAAACGGACCGTCTGTCCGTTTGCATCCGATCCGTTCCACCGGACGGAAGAAAAATAGGACATTCTTCCGTCCGAAAAAACGGATGCGGATCTTGCAGACGTTAGCGGATGCATCATCCGCTAACGGATCCGCTCCCATAGGGGCCCATTACAAGTCCGTAAACGGACTTGTAATGAGCGGACGAACGGTTCGCTAATGTGAAAGGGGCCTTAACCTTTCCTTATGATTCTCAGATCCTCTCCAACACTTGTGGGTGGCGACTCCCTCAAAAGGGCGACCCCAGAACATTACAGCAGAGAAACTAGTCTTGTGCCGCTATGCCTCAGGGTGCAGATCAAGAAAGCTCTGGCTCCAAGCTGATTCAAAATGGGTGGTTAGAATAATGTAAGCTTCAGGAACAGCAGAGCAGGCTAAAGTGGAGTTTACTGTACAAACACACAAAATCAAAAGGGTAAAGCCTCGTACACACGGTTCGACTGTTGGCAGGGGATTGTCTGTTGACAGACTGTTGTCCTAAAATCTTATCTTTAGTACGCTCCTTTTGACAATTGTCCAACTTGACATGCTATTACATTTTCGATGGACAACGGTTTGACGTCAGATTTTCATCAGGTGATCACCAAATAAAAGGAAACCGATGCATCTAATAATTGGTAGACATGTACACTGCCGGAAATTTGTTTTGTTTTAATTTTATTTTTTTTGTGTGTCATTCGCAATGATCGCAATTCGTAAATTCGAAGATCCGAAAATAAGAAAGAAAATCCGAAAATTCTAAAGAATAACTAACTAACTAACTATTAAATTATAGGTATTGGAATTTCCTTTCAAATTTGGCTGTTAGGGAACGTAACCAATACGAATTATCGGAAATAACGAATGCCGCATCTAAACAAACGAACGGAACAAATTAATAATAAATAATAATAACAATAAAAAGTTTTTATTATTATTATTTTTGATAATTTGTAACTTTGTATACATTTGTATTTGCTATGTTCACTAACAGCCAAATTTAAAAGGAAATTACAATACCTATGATTTATTAAAGAGGGGATTAATCTGCGCTACGGACAATTTAAATTGGTGATATGTGAACGAACTAAAATTGAGGTATATATAGCAAAAAGGAATTTATTTATATTAATAAAAATATAAAAATATTAAAGTGGCAGCCCCTGCATAATGATTTATTAGTTAGTAATAGTTAAAGCGGCTCTCCACCCTAAAGTGAAGATCCGCTGATCGGAACCCTCCCCCCCTCCGGTGTTACATTTGACACCTTTCAGGTGGAGGGGGGTGCAGATACAGGTATCCGCACCCACTTCCGGCCCGCAGTCTCGGGCAAAAGTCGGGTTTTTCGCGTTGTGTGCTGGGAACACTCGGCTCCCAGCACGCACACAGCGGGAGCCAATCGGCGGGCGCAGCGCGACTCGTGCATGCGCCGTAAGGAACCGGGCAGTGAAGCCGGAGCACTTCACTTTCTGGTTCCCTCACCGTGGATGGAGGGGGGAGCAGCAGAGAGACGAGCGATCGCTCATCCTCTGCTGTGGACGCCGCTGGACTACAGGACAGGTAAGTGTCCTAATATTAAAAGTCAGCAGCTGCAGTATCTGTAGCTGCTGACTTTTAATATACCTTTTTTAATGGGCCATCCGCTTTAAGTTATTATTTCAGATTCTCACATTTTCAGGGTTTACGGATTTACGATTTCTAGAATATTCGGAAAGATTTGTTAAAGCGGAGGTTCCTCCTACAAATACGGCAGCTGCTGACTTTTAAAAAATGGACACTTAGGCCACGTACACACGATCAGACCGGTCCGATGAGACTGGTCTGACGGACCGCTTTCATCGGACCACGCTGAAGTAGTCTGATGGTCTGATGTGCGTACACACCATCAGTCCAAAATCCCATCGGGCCAGAACGCGGGGACGTAGAACACAACGATGTGCTGAAAAACTGAAGTTCAATGCTTCCAAGCATGCGTCGACTTGATTCTGAGCATGCCCGGGTTTTTGGTCCGATGCTTTTGTGTACTAACCATCGTTTTTGTCCGACGGACAGGTGTCCGTCGGACAGATTTTAAAGCAAGTTTTAAAACTTTGGTCCGACGGACAACGGTCCGTTGGGCCGTACACACAATCAATTTGGTCTGATGAAACTTGTCTTCAGACCAGTTTCATCAGACCGGTCTGATCGTGTGTAAGCCACCATCCTCGGTGAGGGAATCAGGAAGTGAAGCCTAACGGCTTTACTGCCCAATTCCCTACTGCGCATGCGCAAGGATCGTGGCGTGCGATCACTGGTCCCCGCTCTCTCCTGGGAACAGTGTTTCCCAGAAGACAGCAGGGGGGGGTGACGTAGGGTTGCCACCTTCTCTTCAAGCCAAACCCGAACATTTTTGCGGCACACAGCAATTTTTTTGTAGTATAAGCTATAAAACAAAAGCATTAGTGTACCCATAAAATATGATTTGATTAATAAAAGTAATGTCAGTAAAAATATGAAAATAGCCTAGCTTAAAAGTGGACACTGTCAGCCAGTAGAGCAGTGGACAGTGTCAGTAGGGCAGTGGACAGTGTCAGTAGAGCAGCGGACGGTGTCAGTAGGGCAGAGGACGGTGTCAGTAGGGCAGAGGACGGTGTCAGTAGGGCAGAGGACGGTGTCAGTAGGGCAGAGGACGGTGTCAGTAGGGCAGAGGACGGTGTCAGTAGGGCAGAGGACGGTGTCAGTAGGGCAGAGGACGGTGTCAGTAGGGCAGAGGACGGTGTCAGTAGGGCAGAGGACGGTGTCAGTAGGGCAGAGGACGGTGTCAGTAGAGCAGTGGAGGGTGTCAGTAGAGCAGTGGAGGGTGTCAGTAGAGCAGTGGAGGGTGTCAGTAGATCAGTGGAGGGTGTCAGTAGATCAGTGGAGGGTGTCAGTAGATCAGTGGAGGGTGTCAGTAGATCAGTGGAGGGTGTCAGTAGATCAGTGGAGGGTGTCAGTAGATCAGTGGAGGGTGTCAGTAGATCAGTGGAGGGTGTCAATAGATCAGTGGAGGGTGTCAATAGATCAGTGCAGTGGAGGGTGTCAGTAGATCAGTGCAGTGGAGGGTGTCAGTAGATCAGTGCAGTGGAGGGTGTCAGTAGATCAGTGCAGTGGAGGGTGTCAGTAGATCAGTGCAGTGGAGGGTGTCAGTAGATCAGTGGAGGGTGTCAGTAGATCAGTGGAGGGTGTCAGTAGATCAGTGGAGGGTGTCAGTAGATCAGTGGAGGGTGTCAGTAGATCAGTGGAGGGTGTCAGTAGATCAGTGGAGGGTGTCAGTAGAGCAGTGGACGGTGTCAGTAGATCAGTGGACGGTGTCAGTAGATCAGTGGAGGGTGTCAGTAGATCAGTGGAGGGTGTCAGTAGATCAGTGGAGGGTGTCAGTAGATCGGTGCAGTGGAGGGTGTCAGTAGATCAGTGCAGTGGAGGGTGTCAGTAGATCAGTGCAGTGGAGGGTGTCAGTAGATCAGTGCAGTGGAGGGTGTCAGTAGATCAGTGGAGGGTGTCAGTAGATCAGTGGAGGGTGTCAGTAGATCAGTGGAGGGTGTCAGTAGATCAGTGGAGGGTGTCAGTAGATCAGTGGAGGGTGTCAGTAGGGCAGTGGAGGGTGTCAGGGTGTCAGTAGATCAGTGGAGGGTGTCAGTAGGGCAGTGGAGGGTGTCAGTAGATCAGTGGACGGTGTCAGTAGATCAGTGGAGGGTGTCAGTAGATCAGTGGAGGGTGTCAGTAGATCAGTGGAGGGTGTCAGTAGATCGGTGCAGTGGAGGGTGTCAGTAGATCAGTGCAGTGGAGGGTGTCAGTAGATCAGTGCAGTGGAGGGTGTCAGTAGATCAGTGGAGGGTGTCAGTAGATCAGTGCAGTGGAGGGTGTCAGTAGATCAGGAGGGTGTCAGTAGATCAGGGAGGGTGTCAGTAGATCAGTGGAGGGTGTCAGTAGGGTGTCATCAGATCAGCAGGTGTGTGTCAGAGATCAGTGGAGGGTGTCAGTAGATCAGTGGAGGGTGAACTGTAGTATCAGTGGGCAGTGTGTCAGTAGATCAGTGTGTCAGTAGATCAAACCCCCCCCCCCCCGACTGTGGAGGGTGTCAGTAGGGCAGTGGAGGGTGTCAGTAGATATGGAGGTGCAGTGTGTCAGGGGCAGACTGTCGGTAGAGCAGAGGACAATGTTACCCAGTGAGAACTGTATATATGTATGGTGTATTGCCCCCCAAACCCCCCCCCCCCCGACTGTGTATATGGATGGTATATGGGGCGGGCGGGGCTGTATATATGGATGGTGAATGGGGGGACTGTACATATGGGGGGGACTGTATATATGGATGGTGTATGGGGGAGATTGTACATATATGGGGGGACTGTATGGATGGTGTATGGGGGAGAATTGTACATATGGGGGGGCTGTATATATGGTTGGTGTATGGGGGTGACTGTATATATGGGGGGACTGTATATATGGGGGGGGAGAACTGTACATATGGGGGGCTGTATATATGGATGGTGTATGGGGAGAATTGTACATATGGGGGGCTGTATATATGGATGGTGTATGGGGGAGAACTGTACATATGGGGGGGGGCTGTTATGGATGGTGTATGGGGGAGAATTGTACATATGGGGGGGCTGTATATATGGATGGCGTATGGGGGTGACTGTATATATGGGGAGAACTGAGGGACTAGGTGAGTGTATATTGAGAGTACTGACATACTGTGACAGTCTCTAACAGTAACATGGCATAAACTGACCTTAAAGCGGAGGTTCACCCTCCCATGCGATCCAGCATACTGGCGTCAGCGCCAGTATGCTGGGTTTTTTTTTTTTTAATCGCACACTTACTGTATTATGGTGGAATTCCTTTTTTGTCCCCCGCGGTGGACGGCTCTAGTATTGCTCGTCACATCTTCCTAAAATACCCGATATGGACTCGGGTAATCTCGGCGAAAATGCGGCGCCTGCGCACAGACCTAGGAGCTGACTGCGCAGGCGCCTGCGCAGTCAGCTCCTAGGTCTGTGCGCAGGCGCCGCATTTTCGCCGAGATTACCCGAGTCCATATCGGGTATTTTCGGAAGATGTGACGCGCTATACTACAGCCGTCCACCACGGGGGACAAAAAAGGAATTCCACCATAATACAGTAAGTGTGCGATTAAAAAAAAAAAAACCCAGCATACTGGCGCTGACGCCAGTATGCTGGATCGCATGGGAGATCTTATATTTAGGGTGAAATACCGCTTTAAAAGTTGAGCTCCAGTCTCAGCACGATCTCTATACACTTTCTAACAGAGCAGCAGGGAATGGGGAGGCTCCGCCTTCAACTCCACCTCCTTGTCCCTTCTGCAGCCAACCAGAGTGCACTCGGGAACATGGAGCCTCCGCCTCTGTGTCCCGTCTGCAGCACTGAGCAGCACACAAAGCAGTAGCACTGAAAGCAGATGGAGGTTTGGTAAACAGTGCCGGGTAGGTGCTCGTAGCCGCAGGCAGCAGGAGCAGGTGTTTAACACGAATGCCGGCTGCTAACAGAGAGCACTGCTGCTGCACTCTACTACAGTACTAACACAAGCTGGTGGAGGCGGAGCCGAGCCTGGGGTGATACAGAGACAGCAGTCCAGGTCAGGACTCGGTGACACACAGCAAGCGCCAGGCAGGGAGGTGGGAGTGGGACTTCTCTGGGCGGCCACCGCCACACCACGGGCACAAGAATTGATTCGGGATCATGTGCACTGCAGCTCTGTTGCGGCCGGGCCAGGAGTGGACGGGCGGCTAGAAAAAAAAAAATGTAAAAAAAAAAAAACTTTTTTTTTTTTTTTTTTAAATGTGCCCGGTTTTCAGACGGCTTCAAAACCGGGCACATGTGTCCAAACCCGGACTGTCCGGGTCAAAACCGGACAGGTGGCAACCCTAGGGTGACGTCACAGGCTGGATTCCCCGCGGGGATCAGACCCAGAAGTGGTGCAAATACCTGTCTCAGGGGGCGAGCACGACACTTCACACCAGGGAGAAAGCCTTGCATTATTGTGTGGAGTTACAGACAGAAGAACAGGAACAGGAAGAAATAAGGACATTTAAAAGCAAAATGGAGGGATGAGGTAAGTGAAGGAGGACTGCACTAAGGTAAAGGAAGCTATTTAGGGGGAAAAAAATTGTACCTTTACAACCCCTTTAAGGGGAAAAAAATATGATATGTACATGAGCAGTCCATACCTACCACTTACTGTATATCTAACAGGTATTGCTCTCATCACAGCTAGATAGCAGTTGATGTCTCACATTGGACCTGTTGTATTAAACATTGGCATGATTATTAGAAGGGACGCACACCACTCGTTCTTAGTTTGCAAAGATGGAAAATCTAATGAATTAACACATTCAGCTAGAAAGCATTAAATCAGTGCTTATTAGGGCTCGTACACTTGCTTCAATATGTGGCATTGGAAACACTTTTTTTTTATGTGAAATCAATGCACCTGTCTCTAATTAAAATGGTTTGAAAGGGAGGACTGATGCGCTACTGTGAGTAAAGAGGAGTGAATTCAAGTCGCATGGACTGGTCTGTAGCAGCTCAATCTAAAGAGCCTACAAAGCTCTGGTGAAAAATGGGTGTGACAATGAAATGTTGATAAGCGCTTTCAGAAAATGCAAATGTAAACTGTGCAAACACCAAATAATACACGACTAAAAATAAAACATGCAATGTGCAACACCATATATATAGAAACAAACTGATAATAAACCATAAAGAACACTAGTAAACTAGCAAATATTAGTCCACAACGTGCGTGGTGTGGATAATAGAAAACAGCAGTGCTTTGTGCCTAATGCATCTAAGTGTCACTATGTGACCTGTAATGACTAATCAGTTAGTGTATGGTGTCAAAACCGACACTGATTGACAGTCTATAAGCATAAATGGAAATGGACTGGGTGAGGTGTGATCGGAGTCTTCCTTGTAGAGATGAACAAAATCTATTGAATCCTTAAGGAGTGTTGTAGTCCCCTTACCTTAGGGTGGCTATATAAGGGCATATAGTGCGGAATCCTGCTATGTTCTTGTCCGCGATCTCTCAGTGTCTTGTCCTTTTCCTGTTATCCTTCGTTCCAGATGGTCCGGATTCAGTACTCAATTTATTGAGTATGGGGAAATTCAGGTGGAAGAGAGAAAAAAGGAGCCTCCCATGGTGAAATAGGTCAATGCCAAAGCAGGGGGTGTTTATTAAAAATAAAATAAAATGTAAAAAGAAATATAAAACAAAAAACAGTCCAAACACAGTTGGGCTGAATAAACTAAAAATTCAGCATGAGTGAATTGGGTAGCGAATAAAAACAAAGTAAACAGCGGGGACGAAGCGGAGCGATCGCAATACCTCCACCGCTAGATCTGATAGCCTCCGGCTTGTGCGGGCGTCACGTGATCTCAGTGTCCCTACGTCGTTACGTCACGCTCCTCGTGACTTCATCAGGGGATTCCCATTGGTTACCGGATCACGGCTTTTATTTAGTACTGGCCGGAAGTAAACAAGCCGCCATTTTCTCGGAGTCCCGTTTATGGGACGAATGTGGGCTATGTTCGTACCTCACTAGAGTTTGCGGGAGAACGAGAATGAAGGTGTATGTATACATAGCTAGTTGGTATAATATTATTAAGTCATTGCAGGACTTCCAGAACGTCACTGTAAGTGATGGTAAATGAACTTTAAACAATTAAAGAATAATGATCGTAATATGTTATCACACTTATTTAAGGTGATCCCTTAAATCAGTAAAAAGGTCGGATAATACAATCCTACATAAAAATAGATAGTGAATCCAAAGTATGTTACTGGTGTATCCCATAATCAAAAATGGCACCGTTGCCTTCCCTTGTTGGGTACATCCATAGGTTGACCAATAATTGCGGTCATTGACTGTGTGGTGTATATATGAGAATCTTATTGGCCCAGTATGGTGCTCAAGACCCCCTGCATGGGTGGTTAGGTGAACTCATCTGATGGGCCCTGTACTCGTGTGTAGGACCGATTTATGTAGGGATAAATTCCAATTGGTATATATAGGGTGGTTGATCTAGGGTAAGGAGATGTCCAGTACCTGTAAGGTCCCTGACACCCTCACAAACCCGAAGCCATCAGATCAATTTACAGTACATGGATTACAACACATGATTTGTAGTAATTGGTATAATGTTACTACTATTGTGTCTATGTCCTGCATAAGATGTTTCAGTGGAAGAAACCTTTCAAAAAGCCATATAGAAAACCCTATAATAATGGCCGACCCAATAATGGACAACAAAATGAAAAGAAACCCAAGAGAATACAGAGGACCTCCTCCTCCGCCACAAGAATCCTATGGAGGATATAGCAGAGGACCCCCTCCTCCCCCTCCAATGTATGATTACTATGACAATTACAATAGAGGACCTCCACCACCACAAGAACACTATGGAGGATACAATAGAACTCCCATAACGACTCACAATAGATTTGAACCTATAAGAAGCCATCATAACCAATATTATGAAGAGCCACGCTCAAGTCAGGACCAACAATACCATACAGCACCCCAGTCTTTTTTAGACAGGGAAAGGAGGGAATATTCCCCACGGAGAACCACTCAGGAACCCTATCGCTCACCCAAAAGAAGGACACAGGAAACAACAACAAAACCAAGTCCAGAAATAAGAGAGGAAACAGAGCAGGAAAGAGACAACAAAAGAAAAAGAAAAGACGAGGAGAAAACGTGGTAAACCTAACCTCTATACAATTAACCAGTGAAGAGTTGGCAGTCCTTGATAGGGGACTAAAACATGCACCGATTAAAAACCTTAATAAATTCGACACATACATTGGAATCCGTAAATATATCAGGAAGTTGAATATGAAAAAATACTTCCTTCATGATAAATTTGCACATCCCACACAACAAACATCGAGCAATGTACCAACACACAGTACGCTCAGGAATAATTCGACCTTCAATCCACAAGTTTCTGATAATCAACATATAGAAGTCTTTAAAAAACTAGTTCTGGAAGATCTTGCAGGACTCAAAATCAAAAAACAATATGACCCAATACATATGAAAAAGGGAATTAAACTTCTAACAGAAAGAAATGACATAGTTATCCGCCCTGCGGATAAAGGGGGAGCTATAGTTATCCAAACAAAGGAACAATATCTGAGAGAAATAGACCGGCAATTGACTGATGAGGGTACCTATATTAAACTAGCAGGTAATCCTACTAACACCTATAAAAAGGAACTGAAATTAGTAGTGAATTTAGGAGTCAAGAAAGACATCCTAAACAAAAAAGAAGCGAAATACCTCGTACCGGAATGTTGTAGAATTCCAATAATCTACACGGTGCCCAAAATCCATAAGACCAAGGAGAACCCTCCTGGTAGACCCATAGTTAATGGTATTGAATCATTAACATCCAGGATGGGCCAATATATAGATTTTTTCATCCAACCAGCAGTTCAAAATACTCGAGCCTACCTTAAGGACACTAAACACATTCTCCAACTGCTAGATACAACGACTGCACAAGAAGGATGTACGCTGCTTGCTACAGCAGATGTCACGTCCTTGTATACTATAGTAGGCCATCATGATGCTTGCCATGCCACCAAGTGGCTTTTGCGTATGCATAGCAACTTAACATGCAAGCAGCGTAAATACCTCATCAAATGCCTCGAGTTCTGCCTTAAATTTAATTACTTCTGGCACGACCAGAGCTTCTATAAACAAGCCATAGGTATTGCTATGGGCGCGAAGTTTGCCCCTAGTGTGGCAAATGCATTTATGGCCCAATGGGAAGAAGCAGCCATATATGCCCATAAGCCCGAGGAACTCCTATTGTACAAAAGGTACATAGATGATGTCATCATTCTATGGAATGGCAACAAAGACAGCTTGGAGAAGTATATGTTGGGCCTTAATGATAATGGGAAAAACATCAATCTCATTTGGAAGATCGATAATAAAACAGTCGACTTCCTTGATTTGAACATCACGTTGGAAGGAAAGAAAATCATCACCAAAACCTACTTTAAGGCAGTGGACACCAATAGCTATCTTTCAGTAGAAAGCTGCCACCACAAACCGTGGCTCTACAACATACCGAAAGGTCAACTGATTAGACTTAAAAGAAATTGCACCACAGAGGATGACTTCAAAACACAGGCCAAATTCATTGGCAAAAGGTTTGAAGAGAAAGGATATGAACCCCTCTGGATAGAAGAACAAATCCGCAAAGTTGAATCGCTCGATAGAAAACCTATGCTAGAGGATAAGAAGAAAGATAAAGGGAATCTAATGGAATTAACACCCAGTCTCATATTGGACTACAATGCCCAACATAAAGACATAAATAAAGTCATCCAGCGACACTGGCATGTACTATTAGGAGATAAAGATCTAAAATCCATACTCCCTCCCAAACCCAGAATCATCTATAAAAGAGCTCCTACTCTAAGAGATATATTGGTTAAATCTGTCATTGCTCCACCCCCAAAACCCATGTTCTCCTTTTTCAATGGGAAGGGGTTCTATCCCTGCAGGAACTGCTTTGCCTGCAGGCACGCCAAACTATTTCAAGGCAAAAGACTAGACTTTGTCAGCAGTAACACAGGCCACACCCACCCAATTAATGAATTCATTGGATGTCATACTGAGGGTGTCATATATGTACTGCAGTGTGATTGCAAATTGCAATATGTGGGGAGGACAAAAAGAAAGCTCAAACTGAGAATAGAAGAGCATATACGGAACATATCCAATGGATACACTAAACACAGTGTGTCACGACATTTTTCAAAAGTACACAATGAAGATCCCTCTACACTACAATTTTGGGGCATAGAAAAATTCAAACCATCGTGGAGAGGTAGCCACAAAATACGAGTCATCAGTCAGAAAGAATCACGTTGGATACATACCCTCAATACTTTGACACCAGGGGGCCTGAACGTTGACTTCGATTTAAACTGCTTTCTCAACAATTTCTAAATCTCCAGTCTATATACATCACTCAATCATCCCATACTGAATGAGACTTCAATGGGAATGTATACCAATTTTACAATCTTCCTGTAATGGGTGGATTTCTCTGTAGATTCAGACCACTATTAGGATTCTATAGAAACATCTTATGCAGGACATAGACACAATAGTAGTAACATTATACCAATTACTACAAATCATGTGTTGTAATCCATGTACTGTAAATTGATCTGATGGCTTCGGGTTTGTGAGGGTGTCAGGGACCTTACAGGTACTGGACATCTCCTTACCCTAGATCAACCACCCTATATATACCAATTGGAATTTATCCCTACATAAATCGGTCCTACACACGAGTACAGGGCCCATCAGATGAGTTCACCTAACCACCCATGCAGGGGGTCTTGAGCACCATACTGGGCCAATAAGATTCTCATATATACACCACACAGTCAATGACCGCAATTATTGGTCAACCTATGGATGTACCCAACAAGGGAAGGCAACGGTGCCATTTTTGATTATGGGATACACCAGTAACATACTTTGGATTCACTATCTATTTTTATGTAGGATTGTATTATCCGACCTTTTTACTGATTTAAGGGATCACCTTAAATAAGTGTGATAACATATTACGATCATTATTCTTTAATTGTTTAAAGTTCATTTACCATCACTTACAGTGACGTTCTGGAAGTCCTGCAATGACTTAATAATATTATACCAACTAGCTATGTATACATACACCTTCATTCTCGTTCTCCCGCAAACTCTAGTGAGGTACGAACATAGCCCACATTCGTCCCATAAACGGGACTCCGAGAAAATGGCGGCTTGTTTACTTCCGGCCAGTACTAAATAAAAGCCGTGATCCGGTAACCAATGGGAATCCCCTGATGAAGTCACGAGGAGCGTGACGTAACGACGTAGGGACACTGAGATCACGTGACGCCCGCACAAGCCGGAGGCTATCAGATCTAGCGGTGGAGGTATTGCGATCGCTCCGCTTCGTCCCCGCTGTTTACTTTGTTTTTTATTCGCTACCCAATTCACTCATGCTGAATTTTTAGTTTATTCAGCCCAACTGTGTTTGGACTGTTTTTTGTTTTATATTTCTTTTTACATTTTATTTTATTTTTAATAAACACCCCCTGCTTTGGCATTGACCTATTTCACCATGGGAGGCTCCTTTTTTCTCTCTTCCACCTGAATTTCCCCATACTCAATAAATTGAGTACTGAATCCGGACCATCTGGAACGAAGGATAACAGGAAAAGGACAAGACACTGAGAGATCGCGGACAAGAACATAGCAGGATTCCGCACTATATGCCCTTATATAGCCACCCTAAGGTAAGGGGACTACAACACTCCTTAAGGATTCAATAGATTTTGTTCATCTCTACAAGGAAGACTCCGATCACACCTCACCCAGTCCATTTCCATTTATGCTTATAGACTGTCAATCAGTGTCGGTTTTGACACCATACACTAACTGATTAGTCATTACAGGTCACATAGTGACACTTAGATGCATTAGGCACAAAGCACTGCTGTTTTCTATTATCCACACCACGCACGTTGTGGACTAATATTTGCTAGTTTACTAGTGTTCTTTATGGTTTATTATCAGTTTGTTTCTATATATATGGTGTTGCACATTGCATGTTTTATTTTTAGTCGTGTATTATTTGGTGTTTGCACAGTTTACATTTGCATTTTCTGAAAGCGCTTATCAACATTTCATTGTCACACTAATTAAAATGGTTACTTTACAGTTCTGTTCACACGTTGGGGGAGATTTATTAAATTGGAGCGCAAAATCTGGTGCCCCGCTACACTGAAACCAATCAGCGTTCAGGTTTTTGCCCCATTGGGTTAGCAAAGCTGGGGGATACTACTGAGTGGGGCATCAGCAGAGCTGGGGGGTACTAGTGAGCTAGGGTATCTGCTGAACGAGGGTACTAATTGACCACTATTGCTGTCTGGCGTGTCTGTACCCCCCCCCCCCCCCAGGCCAAGGGTGGCAGCAGTCAAGTCAGGGTGTATTGTTTTTTTTTCCTTGGCAGCCAATCAGTGGGGGATGATCGCCTCGCTGTGCATGCTGGGGGAGACTACTTAAAGGAACACTAAAGGTTAATTTTTTATTAGATCAATTGATTGCTGTAAGCTAGAGCATTTAAATATCACTTACCTCGTTTTTCCTTTTAAACTCCAAAATACCGTAATCCAGGTTTGAAAATGCCATTTGCTGTCTCTCCTCCTCTTGCTTTCCACCAGCACCTGAGCTGTTTTGCATGGTGGAAAGCAGAATGTGCTCACCCCCTCCCTATGACTACAGCCCTGCGTGAAGATGCTCTCTTATCCCTCACAGGCATGGAGGCTAAGCCTAATGGGAACTGTAGTTCCCATTAGGCCGTGATGTAGCAAGAATGAATGCGCACCGCAAACCAGGAAGTCAGTGAGAATAACGATTCAGGAGTGAATAAAACGGCTCGATTTCAACAGGTATCAAACTAGTTATAATGCAAAACATTACTTTTTACTTTATCAGCTACTTTAATTTAAGAGGAAAATATTTTTGTCTTTACAACCCCTTTAAGGGACAGACGTCATTGGTAAGCGGTCGTCGATGCGTGGATTTTTAACCGATGGTCGTGCCTACTAAAGATCGGTTTTGACCTATCGGTTAGGAATCCATCGGTTAATTTTAAAGCAAGTTGGCTTTTTTTTTAACCTAAGGTTAAACACGATCAGTTTTGACCGATGAAAACGGTCCATCAGACCGTTGTTCTCTGGCTATCCTATCGTGTGTACGAGGCCTAAGATTTTAAAATTAAATCTGGGGACATTTTTTTTTTATACTAGTAATGGTGGCAATCAGCGACTCTCTGCCCGTCACCACCGCTGCCCGCCTCACAGTCTTACTCTCTGGGCTCCGGCTACTACTGGGTGGGGAGCGGAGGAAGATCACTCCACCAGGGAAGGCAAGGAGATAAGCAGGCAGATGGCTGACCGGGACTTGAGCCAAGGCAGAAGAATGGGCGAGCGGAGCTGAATGGGCATGCACCCGAAACTGAAGAAATATTCCCTCCGCTCCGACCAGCACATGATCATCAGAAAGGGGCACACATAATGGGAAAAATACATTACCGCGGTGGAGTAGGGTGTGTAAGTCACAATTTTTTTTTTTTTTAATTCTGCACAGATTGTTTTTGAAATTGCCCCAGCACTTGTTTAAATCCAATCCGGGGACAAAACCAGGACAGACTTGGTCAGGGGACAGCGTCCTCAATCCGGGGACTGTCCCCTGAAACCGGGGATGTCTGGTCACCCTACCCTAGATGGCGAAGGAATAGAGGTAACATGCCACCGAAAACTAACCAGCCCACTTCCTGTTTCTTGTCTGGTAATATGTCAGTTTTTATCTTTCAAAAAGTGTTTCCCTGTGCTAAACCTTTCATCCAATTTCAAAGTTTCAAAGGCACAGTAGTGGTAAAAAATAAAATAAAATAAAAAACACTTGCGGATTTAACTAATCATTTTTTGTACAATTCTCCTTTAAAGGGGCGTGGCAGGGGGTGTGTTCTATGCCTGCATACTTTTGCTGATAGGGTGTCGCTCATTCCGATGTCAAAACGTTGGGAGGTGTGAACATGCTATGGTAGGTTAATTGGCTTCTGTCCAAATTGGCCCCAGTATATGAATGTGAGTGAGGGACCATAGAGTGTAAGCTCTTTGAGGACAGGGACTGATGTGAATGTACAGTGGAACCTCGGATTGCGAGTAACGCGGTTAACGAGTGTTTCGCGATACAAGCGCTGTATTATTAAAAATCCTGACTCGGTTTGCGAGTGTTGCCTCGCAAAACAAGCAGGATTCAGGCCAAAGCAGTGTGCAGTACTGCGTTTGACCTGAGGTGGGGTTTGCGTCGGAGCCGAACAGCGCCTATCCTAGCCGATTGGTGCCGTTCGGAGCAATTTTGAAAAGCTCGGAAAAACACGGAAATACTCCATTCCCGAGCCTCTCCAAGGTTTGCTGAGGTCAGCCGAGCTGGCCTCGGGCCTTTTCGGCTGTTTCCGAGGCTCTCCAGCGCCCCCCTACTTCTGGTCGCATGTGGTATTGCATGCCATTGAAGTCAATGCGGAACACATTTTAGTGGAACCTCGGATTGCGAGTAACACGGTAAACAAGCGTTTCGCAATATGAGCGCTGTGTTTAAAAGAAAACTGACTCAGTTTGCGAGTGTTGTCTCACGAAACGAGCACTATTAAGGCCAAAGTGGTGTGCAGTACCGTGTTTGGTCTAAGGTGGGGGGGCGCCGGAGCCGAGCGGAGTCGATCTTAGCCGTTCGGACCTTGCCAGAAAGAAGTCTCCCACGCACATGCGTGGGAGTGACGACATCATGGCTCACAGCGCTGGAGCCGCGTTACCCGGAAGACACGCAGAAGCAACATGTCATCTCTCTTGGCGTGGACCAGGTGAGTTACCTATGCCTATTTCTAAGGTAAGTATTTCATAATGAGCTAGTATGGGGTGCATACTAGCTCATTATGCTTTTGCCTTACAGGTGACAAAAAAAATATTTTTGTTTGGGACTATACAAGCGCTTTAACTGCTTGCCGACCTCCGCACGCTGATGTACGTCTGCAAAATCACACAGCTGTGCATATTGGTGTACAGGTAGGTCCCCTTTAATATTCACAGCCGTGGGTTGCGTGTGCACAGCCGGCGGTACTCCGCGCGGACCCCGATCGCTGCCGGTGTCCTGCAATCGGTTACAGAGCTGAAGAATGGGGAAAGGTAAGTCGTACCTCCCAACTTTTTGAGATGGGAATGAGGGACACCTTGTTGAGGGGGGGTTTTGCGGATCTGAGTTGTTGAGCGGGGGGGTTTTGCGGATCTGAGTTGTTGAGCGGGGGGCACGGGACCGTTGGATTTACCGCGGATCGCGGGACGTTCACGCGAAATCCGGGACGGTTGCGAGGTAGGGTGACCACATTTCCACGCTGCCATTCAGGGACACACTGCCCTCCCTCACCTTCCCACAAAAAAGATGAGGGGGGCGGGGGTAATGTAGTCTTGGGGTTGCCACCAGATGCCGTGCTGCTGTCACTCCCTCTGCATGATCCATGTGCGTAGAAGGAAAGGAGTGGCGTCACTATCTGGAGAGTGAAGATCACACCAGTCCCTGCTGCTTGCCACTGGGTGCCGGAGAAGGAGGAGGTGCCAAGGTGGGTGGGGACAGCAGCGCTGCACTAGGCGCAGGCCTCGCTCCCAGTCTCACTGTCTGAGAGTAAATTGTCACTGGTTGCAAGATGCCAGGCAGCGCCGGCCCTAGCAACCAGTTCCGGAAATGTAGTTACTAGTTAGTAGGGGGTGGCTGTGTTCTCTATTTTATTCCGGGACATCGTATTGTCCCGGAATGAAGGTGCCCGGGACCCGGGACAGACATGTCAATTGCTGGACAGTCCCGGGCAATCCGGGACACGTGGGCACCCTATTGGGAGGTATGGGTAAGTGTAAACAAACCTCTCTCCATGCTTCCTAGTCAGACTTTCACTGATCGTCTGTTCCCTGTTATAGGGGACAACGATCAGTGACGTCACACACCAAGCCACGCCCCCACACAGTAAGAATCATTAGGGCACATTTAACCCCTTCAGTGCCCCTACAGGTTAACCAACCTCACTGTCACTGTCATTTTCACAGTAATCGGTGCATTTTTAGAGCACTGATCGTGGTAAAAAAATCACAATGGTTCCAAAATAGCGTCAAAAGTGTCCGATGTGTCCGCCATAATGTCGCAGTCATGATAAAAATATGCTGATCGCCGCCATTACTAGTGAAAAAAAAAATATGAATAAAAATGCCATAAAACTATCCCCTATTTTGTAAACGCTATAACTTTTGTGAAAACCAATCAATAAACGCTTATTGCAATTTTTTTCCCAAAAATATGTAGATGAATAGTATCGGCCTAAACTGAGGAAAAAAAAATGTTTTATATATTTTTGGGGGATATTTATTATATCAAATAGTAAAAAATATTGTTTTTTTTTTTCAAAATTGTCGCTCTATTTTTGTTTATAGCGCAAAAAACAAAAACCGCAGAGGTGATCAAATACCACCAAAAGAAAGCTCTGTTTGTGGGGGAAAAGGACGCCAATTTTGTTTGGAAACAACATCACACGACCGCGCAATTGGCAGTTATAGTGACGCAATGCCGAATCGCAAAAATTGGTCTGGTCTATTAGCAACAAAATGGTCTGAGGTTTAAGTGGTTAAACAAAAAAAACATGAAAAAAGCGACCCTGGTCGCAAAAGGGCTAAATATACAGCGTCCCTGCGTCTTTAAAAACATATCGCGCACGCGCAGTAACATTTACTAAAGGTCATGAGGTGTTAAACATGTCACGCATGCGCAGTAAGAGTCACTAAAGCTTTGCATAAGGTTTTAAAAGTATCACGCATACGCAGTGGGAGACACTGAGGATCCGCCCTCGTCACGTTTCCAGTTCGGGGCCTTGCGTAAGTTTAGGTGTCCTTTCGTATGCCTGTATGAATCATTCACTCACCCCCCTGACCGGATAGGCGCTCTCTTCTCCTCGGAAGTCAGCCATTGCGACATCAGCGAGGCCCGCCAGGAACAGACCGGAAGCGGGCGGGTGATACGTGTTCTCATCGTAGGATCAGGAATCACAGAGGGCAAATGGATCCGGGGTCCTTGATCACCGAGCCGATGGAGGCCGCCAAGATGTCGTCGAAGAATTTCCGCGTCAGTGACGGAGACTGGATCTGTCCGGATAAGAAGTGAGGGAGGCGGCGGGGTGTGAGGGAAATGGAGCAGCGGTGAGGGGGCAGGCTGCGGCCTGTGAGGCCTAAAGTGACGGAGGAGACCAGAGAGTCTCCATGGGACCAGGAGGGGTCATCAGTGCTGCTGGAGGAACTACAACTCCCAGCAATTACACGGGACAGCCCGCTTATTCCAGTCAGGAGAGTCAGAGAATAGCAATGGTTATAGAGGAGCTGTGATGACTCCCCATGTTGTCCTCTGTGGGGGGGGGGTGCACATTCCTGGGCCCCCCATGTCATCCTCTGTGGGGGGGGGGTGCACATTCCTGGGGCCCCCCATGTCGTCCTCTGTGGGGAGGGGGTGCACATTCCTGGCCCCACATGTCGTCCTCTGTGGGGGGGGGGTGCATATTCCTGGGGCCCCCATGTCGTCCTCTGTGGGGGGGGGGGTGCATATTCCTGGGGCCCCCATGTCGTCCTCTGTGGGGGGGGGGTGCATATTCCTGGGGCCCCCATGTCGTCGTCTGTGGGGGGGGGTGCTTATTCCTGGGGCTCCCATGTCGTCCTCTGTGGGGGGGGATGCATATTCCAGGCCCCCCATGTTGTCCTCTGTGGGGGGGGGGATGCATATTCCAGGCCCCCCATGTCGTCCTTTGGGGGGGTGCACATTCCAGGCCACCCATGTCGTCCTCTGTGGGGGGGTGCACATTCCAGGCCCCCCCATGTCCTCTGTGGGGGGGGTGCACATTCCAGCCCCCCCCCCCATGTTGTCCTCTGTGGGGGGGGGTGCACATTCCAGCCCCCCCATGTCGTCGTCTGTGGGGGGGGTGCATATTCCAGGCCCCCCATGTCGTCGTCTGTGGGGGGGGGGTGCATATTCCAGGCCCCCCATGTCGTCCTATGGGGGGGGTGTACATTCCAGCCCCCCACATGTTCTATGTGGGGGGTGCACTAGGCCTCATTCGCATGCATCCCCCTTTTTTTTTTTTCAAGCCTGTCTTGCAGGAAACATGGCGGTGAGCACACCTGGTCATGGCCGACGTGCTTTGCAATGGCGCAATTTGAGCTGCTGGCCAAACTGGCTATGGGACCGCGTGGCAGTAGCACAGTTGTGGCGCGGTAGTTCATTGGAAGGCTGCGGTTACGTGTGCACCAGTCTCTGAAAACTGATCTGCAGGGCAGCGCCTCAGAGGCCAGGAGAGCAGCGGCTTGTAGGAGTTCAGGAAGCGGTACTCACCTGAATGCCATTAATTTTGTATGCACACAAATCGCACCGTGAAGTATCAGTTCCGGGTGCATTTTCACGGGTACTCCTGAAACATACTTGTTGTTGGCACCCCTGGTGCATCAATATCGGTGCCAATAACGAGTGTTTCAGGAGTACCCGTGAAAATGCACCCGGAACTGATACTTCACGGTGCGATTTGTGTCCATACAAAATAAATGGCTGCAAAGAATGACATGCGATTTTGAACAAGATTGCGGTGCGATTCTTTGTATCGCATGTGATTTTTTTCCCGCCGCTTCTGTGTGCGTGCAAACCCAGTATAGAAAGAGAAGCGCCACGTACGGCAGCAATATGCAGTTTTATTAAGCTCTTGCCGACCGTATAACTTGCATATACTGTGGCACTGCTGCCCGGGATCACCTACCTGGTGCGTAATCCCGGACTTCTGGGGTGTGCATGCTTTACAGCAGGGATTTCTGTCATAGGCAGAGCATGGCAGGGAAGCCGCTGTGGTGATTCTTCTTGTGGTGCACACTTCATCACCATGCTACGCAATGCATTAAAGGGGAGGTCCACCCAAAAAAATAATAAAAGCCAGCAGCTAAACACACTGCAGCTGCCGGCATTTAATAAATAGACACTTGGAGTCCAGCGATGTCGGCACTGCAGCTGATGTTTCCATGCTGCCAATGTGGGTAAGAGAACCGGGCAGCGTAGAACTTATGACTTCATGCTGGGAAACCTACCTTGCATGCGTGAGGCTCCACTCCTCTTACTGGCCCAGCGACGGGGAGGAGCGGGGAGCCCCGCAGTGACGTCATGGGCTGCTGCGCAGACTCCTGTAAGTTGCAACAGTATATCAAAGACGGATGAAAATTGTGGCACCGAAGGAGGGAAGGAGACAAATAAGCGGAACTTCCACTTCTGGGTGGAAATCTGCTTTTTAAGGGCTTCATTTCCACTGGTGTTTTTACAGCCACTTTTCTGAGCGTTTTTTGCAGCTTAAAAACGACTCTCCATGTTAGTCTATGGCCTCATGCCCACCATGACGTTTTTGAGCTGTAGATGGCTGAGATGTTTTTAAGCTGCAAAAAAAAAAACACGCGGGACCAGTGCGTTCTGAAGCTCCAGCAATAGAGCTGTAAAAACGCCAGACATAAAAAAACGCATTTTTTTTTCTAAAATAAACATGGACAGGCGTTTTAAGCTGTAAAAAACGATCAGAAAAGTGGCTGTAAAAACGCCAGTGGAAATGAAGCCTTATATGTAAACAAATACTTACCCGAGCCCATCTCCATTCAGCAATGATGCACGAAAGACTCGGTTGGTCGGGACTCTTCATCCTGATTGGCTGAGACAGCAGTGGAGCACCATTGGCTCCCACAGCTGTCAACCAAAGTCAATGAGGAAAGAGAGAGGGGGTGAGTTTCAGCTCAATGTTTGAATGGACACAGAGCTGCAGCTCGGGTGCCCCCATAGCAAGCTGCTTGCTGTGGGGACACTCGGTAGGGGGGGTTGGAGCCAGACAGGCTGAGGAGGGTCCAGAGAAGAGGAGGATCAGGGCTACTCTGCACTAGAAGCAACTACACAGAACAGGCAAGTATAAGATGTTTGTTATTTTTAAATAAAAAAATAAAGGCTTTAGGTATCACTTTGGCAATAAAACCTGGAAGCCGATTGGCTACTATGCAGAGCTCCACTAGATTTTGCACTCTTCAGTTTTAGTAAATAACCACCACAGTAACCAATCGGCTTCTAGGTTTTATTGTCAAAGCTTAATTGAACAAGCTGATGCTAGAATCCGATTGGTTACCATGCCCAGCTGAACCCGTTTCGCAGTGCACCAATCTTGGTAAATCTCCCCCATGATTTGCATGGTTTTGCTGGTAACCTATCGTCAGTTTCTAATGCCGATTGCTACACAACTGGCGCATGATCAGAAGTCTGACATGGTGCTGGGCATTTATAAGTGTACATGGGTTTATATGGCTGGTAATGTACCAGGTAACTCTTGGGTGAAATTCCAGTTTAAACTGGAGTGTTTTTATTTTTAGTTTTCCTTCCTGTTTTAAAAATAGTGCATAGCGTTGTCTTAAAATACACAAAGTAATTATATCCCTTTTCAGAGTTGGTGATTGTAATGATTAACTTGTATGTGAAGGTCACACATTGTAGAGAATATATCACATTGTTATTATAGATTGTCCGCTATGTACAGAGAGAAGTGAACATTGGCTTTGTTTCAAGACGGCTCAGGCAGAGTTATCTAGAGCAAATTATTTATTATATATATATATATATATATATCTCACGCGGAGAGCATACATTAATCGGCTGTTTCTTTTTTTAGATGTGCCAATGTAAACTTTGCCAGAAGGACAAGCTGTAACCGATGTGGACGTGGTGAGGTTTTTATATACTTGTTTTCCCAAGAATCTGGATATTTTCTGGTCCTGAATGATCACCGTTTTTGTGTTCTACTTAGAAAAATCAACTGATGCAAAAATGATGAAAGCCGGAGGGACAGAGATTGGGAAAACGTTGGCGGAAAAGAGTCGCGGGTTGTTCAGTGCTAATGACTGGCAATGCAAAACGTAAGCTGTTCATGAATTTGTGTTGTGATGTTTTTATAAAATAAAAATGCATCATACTTTGAGGCGTGCACTTGTATACCTTCTCTGAACATTCACCACGGGGGTAGAAACCTTTGCTAGCTACCTGCTTGTTAAGAGAAGAAACTTCCCCTGTAATGTTTATTTTTGCCATCTGTGTCCCATTGGAGAGATTTACTTTCACTTCTGTCCCATAGCCAAACAGGAAGTGGGAACAAATCTCTCCAAATTAAGGGAGTTTCTTGGGGACCCTCAGGTTACCAGAACTAGTGTCCCCATTGGAAAATTCCACCCATTACTTTTTTGGGGACAACCCAAAATGTATTTTTTTTTTCAATGACTGTAAAGAGGACAAATGGAGAGGGTGAATCTCCCCAACAGGGACACAGATGTTCTAATCCTTCTCTCTATCAGAATTAAAGGGGTGTTCCACCCAAATGTAATGTTTATTAAAAGTCAGCAGCTACAAAAAGTGTAGCTGCTGGCTTTTAATAAACACACTTACGTTCTCCACGTTCCAGCGATGCGCCGACCGGGGGCTCTCCCCCCCCCCCCCCCCCAGGCCGGCATCCTCATTGTGACTGTGGGCACCCAGCCGTGACAGTCTTCGGCTTTACAGCCGGGCACCCACTGCGCGAGCGAGGCCCGCCGCTGATTGGACATGCGATCTGATAGGACCTGCCAGTGTCCTAGACGATCGCCAAAGGGAGGGGCTGCGGGACAGGAAGTCCCACTCCTGCTGAAGCCCCCACTCCCCCCCCCCCCCCCCCCCCCAAAAAAAATTACATTCCAAATGTGGCATGTAAGGGGGAGGGGAGGGGATTAAGCGGAAGTTCCATTTTTGGGTGGAACTCCGCTTTAAAAATAAGTGTTGCCATTTTGGTACTGAAAATGCAAGCTGCAATTGGCCAAATTTTTTTTTTTTTTTTTTATGAAGTTTAAAACATCAAAAAGTTCAGGCAGCCATGGTAACTTTCGGGCTTATACTGATCATGCCCTTCAAAACCTAATGCTTAATTGGCTATAAATTACCACATATATGGAACGAGATGGATATCTCTATCAACAATAAAACTGGAATCCATTTAATAGATCATTGTGTGAAACATTTAGGCCCCTTTCACACTGGGGCGTTATTCGAGCGAAGCTTTATCTGCAATCCCTTTGTGCTGGTAAAGCACCGCTAAGACCCTAATGTTTTAGGGCGTTTTTGCAGTGCCTCAGTGTGAGGGCAAGGCGTTTAAGCGCTTTCAATTCATTTCAGTGGAGAGGGGCTTTTTATTTATTTTTTTCAGCGCCTAAAAGCTGCTCCAAAGAGCTTGAAAGGGGTCTTGGTGAATACATACTATAATTTAATCTTCAAACGATCAACAGGTATGACGATATTCCCACACTTCAGATTACAGCAATCAGGAATCCTGTATGGGAGAAAAAAAGAAAGTACAATTTATTTTAAATTTTTATATGAATTTAAATGAATATAAATTTGTCTGCCATTATTGGCACCTTTAACGCAAAAAAAACTCAAGAAAAATCCATCCTTTAATTGTGCAATTTTCTTTTCCTGCAGCCTGTGGTTGCAGAAAATTTGCACCCTGTATGACCAGCCTAACTTGGCCATTGTATTGCCTGTCTCCTCTTGCTAATCCAAACATTACTCATGGTAGTGTCTTGAAAGAAACTACATTTTTCATTGTATGAATATAATTCTTACAGCTTATAATGCTGGTTCAAGTTTTGATTGAAAACTCTGGCCATTTTATTTTTTTCTTGGCTAAGTATATAACTGTTTCATAGATGTGCAAGTTACTAAAGTCTTTTTCCTGTTTTTAGATGTGGGAATGTAAATTGGGCCAGACGATCGGAGTGTAACATGTGCAATACACCAAAGTATGCCAAACTAGAAGAAAGAACAGGTACCACCTCACTGTCCTTATCTGTAATTGTGGTACATTTGTTTTTTTTTTAGATCAAAACCTTTTTGGGTGTTAATTCATTTAATTGGCCATTGAAATTAACGCTCAAGCGCTAAACGTGTCTAACGTTAACGCGTGTTAACAAGCTTCAAGCGTGGGTTTTTTTTTTTTTTTTTTTTTTTGTTCTGTCAAAACACTGCTGCTCTTGGACACACTGGCAGATTTTTTAAATGTATTTTTTCCCCCTCTTCTGCCTCTAACAGCCCCTGCCACTAAAAGTCTGTGTGTGCATGGGAGTTGAGAGGCAGGGGGAAAAAAAAAATCTGATATCTCTAAGAGCAACTACAAAAAGGCCATGGGCCTCATGAACACAGGATGTTTAAAAAAAACGCCAGCACAGCTGAGCTGTCAGGAAAAAGCAGCACTAAAACCGCGCTTTAAGTTAAGATGCGTTTTTTTACAGTTAAGACGCCCTAATATGTAAAAGCGCCAAATGCGGCTAAAAGCTTGTTACAGCATTAAAGGGGTTGTAAATGTTTGTTTTTTATTTTCTAAATAGGTTCCTTTTAAGAGTGCATTGTTGGTTCACTTACCTTTTTCTTTCCAGTTTCCTTCTAAATGTTTTTTTTTTTTTTTGGTGTGAATTTCTCACTTTCTGTTCCTCCTCAGTAAGGTTTTCAGTAAGCTGTTCTAAATTACTTTCTGCCACTCAGATGATGGTGGAAAGCTTACTGAGGAGAAACAGGAAGTGAGAAATTCAAACAAAGAAAAAAACATTTAGAGGGGAAATGGAAGGAAAAGGTAAGTGAACCAACAATGCACGAGCTTAAAGGAACCTATTTAGAAAATAAGACAAACCTTTACAACCCCTTTAAGACACATTTTTACAAACAAACCGCCTCTGCTCCTGGACACACAGGCAGTCAACTTTTTTTTTTTTTTTTTTTTATTTTTTTTTTACTGCCCCTAAACGTTTATGCCTCCAAACGTCTCTAAGTTTGTGTGCATGGACACACAGGCTAACATGAAACTTTAGCCTGTGTGCACCTGCAAAAACATCCTGTGTGCATGAGTCCTAAAAAGTTTCTCTTTAATGTATCATCCATTCGTTGTTTTTAATGTATAATTTGTTTCTTATACAACACCTATATTGTTATGCAGGATATGGAGGTGGCTTTAATGAACGTGAGAATGTAGAATACATTGAACGAGAAGAGTCTGACGGAGAGTACGATGAGGTAACAATGGCAGAGATCCTGTATTTGGATAGTGTTGCTGGCTATGTATTACATCTTCCACCTGTCTATTGTTAACCCATACAACCACCATGGAACAATGCCCCAGTGTAATTTTATTTTTATTTTTTTAAGCCGCTTTATACCTTATCTAAGAGTGCCAATTGGCACTCGCATGACCCGTCGCCTCTCTCCTCCTCCTGGCTGACATCGGCAGGTTTTTTCCTGCCCCCTGGAGCTGTCAGTTTGAGAGAAAAGGTGGCAGGTCATGTAAGCTCCGATTTGCGCTCTGGATGCGAAGCTTTAACCACTTCGCATCCAGGCCTATTCTGACACTTCGCTCCTACATGTGAAAAATTGTTAGAAAATTACATAGAACCCCCAAACATTGTGTTTGTTTGAGACCCTAGAGAATACATTGGCGGTCATTGCAACTTTTTATCTCGCACATTATTTGTGCAGTAATTTTTCTAACAAAACTTTTTCCAAAAAACATGCTTAAAAAAATAAGAAAGCAAAGCTGGCACTTTTTTTTTTTTTTATAATGTGAAGATATATAATTTTTTATAACTTTTATTCCTATTACAAGGAATGTAAACATCCCTTGTAATAGAAATATGACATGACAGGACCTCTTTACAGTGAGATCGAGGGTCAATAAGACCCCACATCTCACCTAGTCTGGGAAGCCTAAAATAAAAAAAAAATCACGGTTTCCCAGTCAAGGCGGCACCTTTTAGAATGCAGAGGCCAAGCGTGACATAACATCGTGCCCGGCCTCTGACTGTAGAGACTACAACCATCTGGTCCGCTGGAACTCTATGGTCAACATCCGAGTCCGACGGATCTGTTCTCAGACTCGCCGTTCGCAGCAGTGAGTCGGTAGAAGTACTGGAGGGTGGCAGGAGGGGGGACGTCCCATTTCGCCACCTGTAAGAATGATCATGCGGCAGAACAGCCGATATGATCGTACTTGTAGTGTAGCTAATCGCCGGCTGAAAATGCTGATGCCTGTAGCTGTACCCATCATTTGGATATACCCCCACAAAGCCGAGGACGTCATATGGCGGCCTGGGGACAGCAAGTGGTTAAAGTAGAATTCTGGGATAATACTAGCTAAGCTTAAAACTGCTCCCTCCATATACTAACTACCCTGTAGAAGCAACTCCGGTCCAATCGCGTGATAAGCCTATTTCCAGCCATTGTGGGATCACTCTTTCGTCTCCCCTGTAGCTGGCGTTGGGACAATGGTTTTACTGGACGAGAGCGGCTTAAGAATAGCAAAGTATATATCTTTCTTTTACAGGGTGGTTAGCGTAGATGTTAGAAGGTGAGTAGGAGCAGTTTTGAGCTTGGTATTGCCCTGCAATCTGGATTTTGTTTTATGGACATCAAACTAATCAAAAGCGTTGGGTTATGGAAAACGAAAAGACAAAAGCCTTGGCAGTAGGTTTAATTACAATGTTCTAAAGTTGTCTGCAGTATGATTTCAGTTGGGCTTTTTTTTAGTCTTCTCTCTTTGCACTTTCAAGAATCATTCAGTCGAAATGTAATAGACAGTTGATGTAGAAATATATCTCGATTTATTTATTTTTATATACCTTTCAGGAGCTGTTAAATGTGTGTTTTGGATTTTGAATAAAATGTTCTATTCTAGAGAGCAGATCGGTAATACGCTGTATCGCCAAAGGTTCTTGGACACCTGACCACCACCTGCACATTCTGTGTTTAAACCCACGGGCATTAATTGGAGGACCCCCCTTTCTCTTTCCCCATCCTTTGCAGCTATAACAGCCTCCACTCGTCTGGGGAAAGCTTTCCACCAGATTTTGGAACTCATTCAGCCAAATTTTGGAAGCAAAGATATGGCTATAAATGCATACAACTAATATAGGACCCTGTATGATTTTGATTGCCCTCATGCTGCCTTCTATATATTGTGGAGGTGTCGTCCCCCCCCCCCCCCCCCCCCCCCCCCCCCCCCCCGTTGGCTCCTCCACCTAATCAGAAATGGTTTGGAAAATGTTCTCTTTATTTCTCTGATTTTAGTTTGGGAGAAAAAAGAAAAAATATCGTGGAAAGCCAGGCAGCTCTAATGCGGTCGTCGTCATTAAGACTGAGGAGAAGGTGTCTGCAGGTGAGGAAGAGGAGGGGGATGAAGAGGAGGATGAAGAGGATGCAGATCTATCAAAATATAAACTGGATGATGTAAGTTGCTATTCATAAACAAAAAATCCATTACAAAGGTATGTCAGGATATTGCCAATATAAGCTGTTTGACATGATAGGTCAGTGTACCTTGTCCCTGCCATGTGACCGCTGTGACCAATCGCAGGAGAACACATGGCAATTGTACGCAATTAATGGCTTCCATTCATAGCCATTCAGCGTGTGCTATTTATCTCTGATTGCTCACAGGGATTACATGATACAAAATCAAATTGTGTGTATATATACATATATTTATGTGTGAGAGATGTATTATATATATCTTTGTGTGTGTGTGTGTGTGTGCGCATATATAAAGAAATACCACACCAGTTATTAATATGGTGACGCTGTACTGCACCAGTGACTGTATGTACAATGGAACCTCGGATTACGCACATTCCAGCAGAATGCTCGTAATCCAAAGCATTCGCATATCAAAGTGAGTTTCCCCATAGAAGTCAATGGGAAGGAAAATTAATTTGTTCCGCATTGACTTCAATGACATGCAATACCGCATGTGGTCAGAGGTGTGGTGTCACCGGTAAAGCCTCAGAAAGGCCCGAGCACAGCTTGGCTGTACTCAGGGGGGAAACCTTGTTAACAGAGTATTTCCTAGGTTTTCCGATTGGGCCCCCCACCTCAGGCCAAACGCGTTCCTACACACCGCTCTGGCTTGAATCCTGCTCATTTTGCGAGACACTTGCCAACTAAAAATACGGTGCTCGTATAGCAAAACGCTCGTTAACTGCGTTACTTGCAATCCAAAGAGGGGGGAATGATCATTTTTCATATGGGTACTGTGTTGCATGACTGTGCAAACTGGCTCTTAAAGCTAAGGAGGTTTGAATGCTCCAGTTGTCTGCAAGAATAACTTTTTATATTGTACTGTTCATAGCCCATTATAGTAACTCTTGTGCTGTTTTAATGCTAAGAATGTTTCCCTTCCTCTAGGATGAAGATGAGGATGACGGTGACCTGTCAAAATATAACCTTGCCAGTGATGAAGAAGATAATAGTAAAATTAAGAAATCCACCCGCAGCAGATCTAAATCTCGATCATCCCATTCCTCCTCCCACTCAAGCTCAAGGTCTAGGTCCAGGTAAACGGGTACAGGTCAAGGGTAAAGCCGGGCAAAATGTCAGTATCTAAACCTTCTTACTTCATATATATATATATATATACTATACTAGAGACTTGAACTGCCATGCAATATGCATTTAGTTTTAATGTTTTCTCTTTTTTTATTTTATTTTTTACAAGCTTTTTATTTGCTTTTAACCATCATGATTATATTTTGAGATCTGAGAAAATAGACATTTTTCCAATAATAATCAGCAAGGGCATCACTGTAATTGTAGTCTTGCTCTCAAAACTGCTTCTGACCTTGGCTGCAGGATGGATGAGGTGTGGTTGTTTTTAAAATATAACGAAGGGCAAAACGTTAAAGGGCTTGTAAAGGTACAATTATTTTTTATTTATTCCCCTAAATGGCTTCCTTTACCTTAGTGCAGTCGTCCTTTACTTACCTCATCCTTTGATTTTGCTTTGAAATGTCCTTATTTCTTCTGAGAAATCCTCACTTCCTGTTCTTCTGTCTGTAACTCCACACAGTAATGTGAGGCTTTCTCCCTGGTGTGGAGTGTCGTGCTCGCCCCCTTCCTTGGACTACAGGAGAGTCAGGACGCTCACTAACACACAGCTCTTTATCTGCAATGTAGAGTGTCCTGACTCTCCTATAGTCCAAGGGAGGGGGCGAGCACGACACTCCACACCAGGGAGAAAGCCTTGCATTACGGTGTGTAGTTACAGACAGAAGAACAGGAAGTGAGGATTTCTCAGAAGAAATAAGGACATTTAAAAGCAAAATGGAAGGATGAGGTAAGTGAAGAAGGACTGCACTAAGGTAAAGGAAGCTATTTAGGGGAAAAATGTTTTACTTTTACAACCCAGTTTAAGGAGAAGTTCACTTTTACAAAAAATAAATTAAAAAATAAATGCATGTTTCTTTGCCGGTAAAAAAAAAAAATGCACTTTATTTTTTGATTAGGGACTTGTAAAGTACCTCTGATACAGGCAGGCAGTTGTACACTGACAGGAAGCTCAATGAACTACCTAGATCGATCATCATCGCCCTGGTAGTTCTTTGAGAAGTACGAACAGACCGCCACAAAGGCTATTGGTATTTGTAGTTTTCACAATTAACTTTGTAAATGAATGATGTGGCCAGAGCCCCGTGCAGCCATGTTCTTTTTAGATTGTGACAGCGAACGGGGATCTGTGGGCAGCGGGTGCATTTGTAACGTGAATACGGGTAACATGTTACAATTGGTGAAGCTGTCCATTAATGTTCGGATAGACTGATGTCAGATATGTTTGTGTGTGTGTGTGTGTGTGTGTGTGTGTGTGTGTGTGTGTGTGTCCCTAATGTAGAGATTCTAGAGAATGTCGGGTGACCTTGGCTGGTTCAATAAAAAGTCTGGCATTCGACCCGTTTGTATGGCAGCTGGTCCGATTAAAGCTAGCTTCTGTCAGATGTCCCGAATGTTGGTACAGCAGCTCTGTTGGATATGGAGATATATGAAATCTTTATCAGTAGGGACCTTGTTCTTGTGAAAACTGTCTGAGACTTTACCTCACATTGAAAAGCTTTTCTCTCACTACCATTTGAGTCTTAGTCCTGGTTCACACTGATGCTAATTTGAAATCGTGCTACTTTACTTGAAGTAGCGTGATTTCAAAGTAGCAAGGTCAGTGCGATTTCAGGTGCTACTTGATAGACATTTGTGTGGCTTCATACACAGATGTCTATAGAAATCGCACCTGAAATCGGCAAAAGTAGTGCAGGAACTACTTTTGCAAATTGGTTGCGGTGGCGCCGCAAAATCGGTCGCACCGATTGGAACAGTGTCATTGCCGCCAATAGGCTGCAACTTGTCATGTGATTTGATCTCTCAAATCGCATGACAAATCGCTCCAATGTGAACCTAGGCTTCACAATAGAGTGAAGGAAAGTTCCTAACGAGACACATGGCAAAAAAAGTTATCCATTCCCACTACACTATCCAAAATGGAAGTTGTCCAAAGGCAATTTTGTCTTTTTTTAAATATGCTTTCCTGGAAATCTTTAGAAATCAACACTACTATGTACACACAGGCTTCCTTTGTCTTTATTGAGTAATACCTTTTACTGAAAACCACTTTAATACCTGAACCTTTCCTTTTTTGTTTGAGAGTATTGCTGCATTCCACACTGATGAGAGAATTCTTAGCTAAAATATTCAAAGTTATTTGGTTATGCAATGCTGAAATAACCATTTTGAATCAGTTTGGCCCAAGTTGATCGATCGGCCTGTCCATACATGATTCCAATCCCGACTGGTTCTTGCTGAACTGGCAGAGATTCCAGCATTCTGTGGCCGGCTTTAAGCAAACTACTGGATAAGCTTTTTCAGCCAAAGATGTTGGTATATACATCATAAACGACTACCCCAAGTGAGTGAAAGGAAAGGTTATGCCTGACAACAGAATCTGTTTGCTTTTTGCATGATTTTGGGAAATGAAAGAAGCTTCAGGGTGATGCAACCCTGTGTCTTGTCTCAAGGAAACTTGAATGCATTTCTGCTGTGCTGGTCATATGTTTAATTTTGGAGCCTTTCAATCAAGAAATCAAAAAATACCTTTTAGCAATATGCCATACAGTTTTTAAATGTGCAACCAAATGATTGAAATGATGGTGGTAAATGGGTTTTCCACATTTTAGCCTTTTAAAATTGTCAGGTGTATGGCAATTCACTTAGAGAGGTTTGGAAATGACTGCTTAAGAGAGGATTAGTCTGTTGGGTGGTGTACATGGAGCCAGACAGAGGAGCTGCCTGAGTTACTGATGTTCCTGTAGCCAACCTCCACCCATGGCTCTATCTAGGAATTCAGTGAAAGTAAAGTGCATGTATAGCGGAAACATTTTTTTCAGTTTCGGGTAGCGTAAGGAAGAGGTACAATACCAGTCGAGTTGTGTGGGTTTTTTTGAGTTGGAGACTTCCTTCACGTCCTGTCATGAAAACAGGAAGTAAGAGCAAAGATCAACAAAAGGAGAATTCCCCCCCTCCTAAACGGGTTTGCCCATTGGTATATTTTTGCCTCCTATTCCTGTTTTGCGGAAAACTTTAAAATAATGAATTTCTTATCGCTTTCCATCTCTAACGATGGCGGATAGGACAAATGGAGAGGTTGAATATCCCCAGTGGGGTCACCGATGGCAATATAAACCTGACAGGGGCTCTAACCCTTCCATACTCTACCCAAAGCATAAGAGTTTCTGCTTTACATAAACTTTAATGATTCTTTTCGGGACTTTATATTTTTGCAGATTTCGTTTGTGATTGAAATGTTTAATTCTATTGATGAACTTTCATTTTAAAATAAATGCTCATCCTTATTTATTGAAAGAGAAGATGTCTCCCCCCCTCCCCCCCCCCTTTTTATACTTGCCTTAGGTGGCTGATGCAGCATCTGTCTCCAGCATCTCTGCACTGAGAACCGAGCGATCGAACATCACAGATGGCTCAGTTCTCGGCTCTCCAAGCAGAGAGCTGCTGTCTGTCAAACGTCGGCTTTTCTCTCTGTTCCTCCACGCACTGGAGCGCTGGGCTGTGGAGGGGCGGGGATCGGCTGTCAGGCTCTCAGCGGCTCGCTGAGATGGGTATCAGTCCAGGCATCTGGTGGATCTAAACTTTTATTGTCGTGATGACGCGGTGCCTGGACTGATTCCAGAGACGTCAGCAGAGAGCGGACTTCAGATCACTCTCTGAAAATGGGTCACAGGAGTAAAAAGTAAATTGCACTTCTGTGACCCTTAGTCCCCTTTCACACTTTACGACTTGTCCCACGATTTTGGACTGCAAAATCGTATGACAAGTCATTCTCCATTATTTTCAATGACTACCATTCATACAGGCACCACTTAAGTTGTGCCGACTTCAAAGTAGTCCTTGCACTACTTTGGTCCGATTTTGATGCCACTTACACACTCATTCATTGAAATTGCGGCTGTGAATCGCGGCAAAATTGCGCGACTTTGAAGTCGTACAAGTGTGAAAGGAACCTTAAGAGAAGCTCAGGCTGGACTACCCCTTAAGGCTGGGTTCACACTTGTCCTACAAACGCTCCGACATTGGGATCTCATGTTTCCCTATGAGACCCGTCTTAACTGGTCCGACACAAGTCGATCCGACTTTAAAAATGCTCCCTGCACTACTTTGGTCCGACCGATGTAGGACCGATGTCGCAGAGCAATGTAGGATGAAAGTCGTACTGCTGTCGTGTAGTATAGTGTGAACCCAGCCTAATGGCCCGTACACACGATCCGAATATCGTACGACTTTTTTCGCTTTAATAGTTGCAAGTAAAATGAAATGGGTTATTAAAGTCACAAATTCTCGTACGACAGAAAAAAAAAATCGGAAGTGATGTCATGTGTTGTAATGTATTTGTATTGTATTGTCGGACGACAACTGTACTTTACTGACTAAACGAAAATCGTACGATCTGACATCGTACGAGGAAAATTTTCGCGCTTATCCGATAATATCGGATGAACAGTCGTGATCGGCTCTCGAAAGTAGTGTACACACGATCCGAAAATCGTACGATTCATCATCGTATGATGGTTTTTGTCAAATATTCGGATCGTGTGTACGGGCCATCAGGCTGGGTTCACACTATACTACACAACAGCAGTACAACTTTCATCCTACTTTGCTCTGCGACATCGGTCCTACATCCATCCGACTTTCATGAACAGGACACTACTTTGATCCGACTTTGTGATAGTCTGACTTGTTTTTGACCAATCAAAACAATCCCAGAGTGAGATAAATTCCTTTTACTTCTGCTGTAATCGCATGTCGGATGTCAAAAGTCGGATGGTTAGGACAAGGCTCCTACTTTGGTCCGACTTCAATGATATTCAATGGGCTGAAGTAGAATCAAAGTAGTACAGGGAGCATTTTCAAAGTCGGACCGACTTGTGTAGGACCAGTTAAGACGGTTCCCATAGGGAAACATTGATTTTCACATGTCATGCGACATGAGCTCCCAATGTAGGAGCGTTTGTCGGACAAGTGTGAACCCAGCCTCAGGCAGTGAAAAAATCGGATCACCTGCAAGTGCATTAAACCAATTAGAAAAATCTTACAAATGAAATTGACTGCATCTTTAAGATGTACTGCCTTTATTGAATAAGTCTGACACTCCTTTTTGAGGTGTCTGATTTAGTTAGTATATAAAATGTATTTTAGCTGGTTAAATCTGAATTCTGTGCTGTCTGTAGAGTTGGTTGCAGGAACATATGTGTATAAAGTATTGATCACCAGAGCTGGACAAAACTGCACTCTGTTGTTTCAGGTCTCGCTCAGGGACTTCTTCCAGTTCAAGATCGGGCTCCAGTTCAAGAGACCGTTCTCAATCTCGGGGTTCCAAATCCAGGTGAATGAGGGATGCCAGGCTCTCTGTCACAGTGACAGAAAAGTGGTTCAGCGACGTGTGATGCAGAACTCCCCTCCCCCTTTTATTTTTTTTATTCTATTTGTGTTGTGCTGTTTGATCTATAATATTATTATTCAGGATTTATATAGTGCCAGCAGTTTATGCAGTGCTTTACAATATAAATGGGAGACAATAGTTATAATACAATAAAATACAAGAAGGCCCTGCTCAGGTGAGCTTACAATCTTATAGGGTGGGGAATGAGCTGATGGAAGTGGAAAGATATTGAAGTAATTTTTTCATGAATAACCTAGTTCAGTGTTTTTCAAAGTTTAATATTTGCTATTCCAATCACAACTGTTATGTTTAAGTTGCACATATAATTCAAGATTACGTTTTTGCAGACTACTGGCACCACTTCCACTGTGTAGTAACTTTAAAATCATACTTCTGTGCTGGGTGGATTATATTTTAAAGCAGAGGTCCACTCATCCCTGCAAAACATTAAAAGCCAGCAGCTACACATACTGCAGCTGCTGACTTTTAATAATGGGACACTTGCCTGTCCTGGAGTCCTGCGATGTCGGCACCGCAGCTAATGTTTCTATTCACTTTAATGGGACAGCTGGTAAAGCGTCAGTGCCTCAACAAGGTGAGGGATGTGGCGGCAGCAGGTGACTAGATGCCTGCTAACAGGCGCTGCCATAATCAATCTGAAGTGACAGGTTCTCTTAAATGTAAGGACTTATTCTTGCTGGTAGTTTGACTCTTTAGAATAAGCTGTCGGGTTAGTAAAACCGCTAAATCAGAACCGATTCAATTGTACAGTTTGTATTGTACATAGATTTGCAAGACAGAGATAAAAGGAATATTCCTGAACGTTTTATCTCCATGGTTACTGTGAAATTGTGTGAATGCATCAATGCAGTGCATGTTGTATCAGCTTGCAGAGCTTGGATTCATTGAATGACTTTACCAACAAATTTAAATAAACCGCCTCATGCTACATAATTAAGCTCCATTTCATGGAGGCGGGAAAAACAAGAATGTATTTCTGGACAGCCACACTCTCGAACAAAAGTTGCCTTTATTTTAAAAAATAGGAACAGCACTACAAGTCACAGCAATCGAACCCCGGACAGCTGACGCGTTTCACTGTATCTAGTGTTTAGTTATAGCGATGACTAAACTGTCCATGGCTGTACAGAAATACATCCTTGTTCCTGCCTTGCTGATTGCAGTGTCTGCACCTAGGATCTCTGTGAGGTGGATTATCATCCAAGGTCTCCACCTGGAGCGGCAATCTCCTCTTCCTAAGCTCCATTTCATGCTGAATAAACTAAATTAATGTGTCTTAAATAGAAAACTATCTTTTTTATATATCCACCTTGGTTCTGTGTAATTGTTTTGCACAGTGCAGCCCCAGCCTTATCTTCTGGTGTGCCCCCAGAGCAAGCAGTTTGCCATGGGGACACTCGTGACGATTCTGCGTGTCCATTCGCACTCAGAATAAGGCCCACCTTACTGACAGCAGCAGAAGCCTATTGGTCCAGCTGCTGTGTCTGAGCCAAAGAGAGCATGAGCCTCTGCTTTTGTGCACATCGCTGCCTCGGGTAAGTATTGGGGGGGGGGGGTGTAGATTTTTAACAAGTTACACCCTGAATATGGGTGGAACATGTTACAAAAGGTAAGCCTCTCTAACACTAGGGTATATGCACTACCTACAGGGCACAGGCGGTATATCGCTAAAAATGGCGCCTAAATACCGCCTGAAAAAGAGAAAAAAATCTGCAAGCAGCATCTGAGGAGCAGTGTGTGTATACCGCTCCTTCCCATTTAAAACAATGGGAAGCTGTGGTAATAACCATTTTTCGGCTGCTAACGGCCAAATCCCGCAGCAGTTCTGACGGTATAGCGCCGCTATACCACCACCGCATCTTTACTGCTCCGTGTCAAAAGGGCCTAAACATGAAGCATTTGTATAGTTGCTATGGGAAATTACTGACAATCCTTTCTGCTTTTTTTTTTTCTTTTTTTTTTATTAATACTCATGCATACTTGAGCTCAAAAATGCATTTTGTATGTGTTTTTATTTGTAACACATCTAAGTGGCCCTCCATGTTGGCCTGTGTCCATGCAAGCATAGGTATTTACAGGACTATAGAGGCAGAAAAAAAAATCGCTTGTACGTTGGAGAGGAGCAATTTGGCTGAAAATAAGTCAACATGTGCCTAAGCACATTTATTCAGTTTAGTGGCCAGAATAGTTTTATATTCCAGCCAGGGAAATGAAAACCTAAATGTGTTTTTTAAGCCGCTTTTCTCCTGCCAAAAGAACTTGGGCACTTATAAGGTCTCAGTGTGCGTGTGCCCTTACTGCGGCAGTATCTGCTTACTGTACTGGGAAAATAAGGGGATCCTCATTAGGGAATTGTAATAAAGTTGAATGACCAGAAGGCAATAAGGGCCGTGGTCTGTACCTTGGTGGGGGGAAGACAATAAGGGCTGCAAACTGTATCTTAGTGGGGGAAGATGGCAGATTAACCTCCAGTACAAATATCCACACCTGTTTTTAATGGCTTAACGCACTTCCAAATTCTTAAATGATGTTTTATATTCCAGATTTATTATTTTAAACATGTTACAGCAGCTTTTTGTTTTCTATTACCATATTAAATTCCCTTCATTTTTAATAAAGATCCAGCTCCAGGTCGCACCGGGGTTCTTCTTCCCCGAGAAAAAGATCTTACGCAAGCTCCCGGTCCTCGTCATCTTCTGGGAAGGGCAAGAAAAGGAGCCGCTCCAGATCCTCGTCCACTGAGCGCAAAAAAAAGCGAACAAGATCACGGTCAACCGAAAGGTTTGGGTTACTGTAGAATTAGAAGGGGAATTGATGTGTACTCTGGGGAAAATGCCAAATGATTTCTTTCCTCAGTCCGAGGAGTGTATTTTGTAAATTTTTAACTTCTTTTTTTTTTTTAATGTTTTACAGCTAACTTTTGTGACTAATTTTAGGGATAAGCTATATTTTTCTTCATGTTTACAGCTAGGTGAAATCATTTGTGCAGCTCACATTTGGCAGATAGGCTTGGGAAGATTAATTTAGTACACAATTACAAATGGGCATCCAGTGCTCACGAAAGGTATTTGCAATTGGTGTGTTTAATGGCCACTTGGGGGTGCTGTTGATCAGGACAAGGGCTGCAGAATCGACGCGGCAACGCTGAAACATCTCATTTTCACATAATTCAAAGATATTTTAATGTGTCTATTGGCTTTCGGTAGTCTGAACGCGGTTCACATTTGCAGGTGCGACTTGCGTTCGCTTCTGCATGCTAGCGGGATGGGTCACAAGGAATGTAAACGTCAAATCCCTCCTTTGCACCTAAAAGCATTCAAAACACCAAGTTTGACTGTTTTTGAATGCTGAGGTTTTTATTTTTAATTCGGTGACTTTAAGGCCCCAGTACACTGGAAGTGATGTCATGACGTTGTTTCCGTGTTACTAGATTCAAAGACCCAATCAAAGCTGATTTCAGGTCTCTGGTCAGCTGGTGGGACTGGAGAGAGCCTGGGTGTAGTGGGCGGGGGGTGGAGACTGTCCTCTGCTGATATTTCAGTGAAAATACACTAACTTGTAGTTGATAGACAGATCAGCAATACATGGGGGCAGAAAATTTCTATTGCCAACATCAACCATAGTTGTTTTCTAACTTGTACCAGACAGTTTTTTCAGCCAGTATCCAAGCCGCCCATTCTGTCCCTTCCGCCCAAATGAACCTACAGATGTACATGTTGACTGATTTGTATATTCTAAAAACATAGCATAGATGTAATGTAACAGGACAGTATTGCTTGTATTGTAACCCGAGTGACGAGTCTTTTAGAAATTAACAAGATGCCTACCTTTCAATTTTCTCTTTCAGGCGCAGAAACTCACCATCTGGCTCGTCTCATTCTGGCTCCCGATCATCCAGTTCCAAAAAGAAATAGATATTTAGGAGTAATGTCCACTCTAATGCATGAGGAGGATAAACAAATGTTGCAAAAAGAGTTAAAAAGAAATCTCCATGTTTTATTTGATCTGTAGCAGCAGAAGTGCTTTGCCCTGTGCTTCCTCTAGACCTCAGATACACTCAGTCCAGCATTTTAAGCCATAAGCGTTATACTGCGTTTTCCCCACCGGACGGGATGGAGTAGAACTCTGCAATAAAACGGCATAGATTTTTGTTTCTTAAGCATAATGTCTTTCATAGGATATTTTTTAATTTTTTTTTTTTAAATGTTTTATTTGTAGTATATGGCTTTTTTGTTTTCTTAATGTACCTGTGTTTACATCCTTTATATACCCTTATAGCATGCAAAGAAATGTGACTTTTGGTTTTCCCTATTTTTGTTTTTGTGATCCCTTATGGCTTAAAATGCAAAAGCGGTATTTCCCTGGGGGGCTAAATTAGGGTAAATAGGTCCCGTTTGATCATCAAGTCTAAAAAGCTAAATTTTATTTTGGTGGTGTTTTTGAGGTAAGTATTAGTTATTTGTATGGAACAGTGTCAGAATATCGTAGAGTACTCAAGCTTGGCAGTTTTATTGTTCAGTTATTTCTGCAGTCCGACACCTTGATAAACAAAACTGGCGATCTTGTGTAAAAAAAAAAAAAAAAATGGAGGAAAGGAAAATGATTTGTCCGTTTCAGCAAATTTGTTACCGGCCTGGATTTTCTATTGTGCTTTAAAATTAAAATAGTCAGCTGAGATTTCATTGGTGGGCAACGCTCCAACACAAAGTGTTCCAGCTATATATAATAAGCCAAGTATCAACCAATCCTATTCCTGTGTGATGCAGTCTAATCCTTTTTTTAAGAGATTTCTGAATGGTTGCTATGGGTCGTGACATTGTTGCACTCCCATCAAAAACTTTCCCCTTTCTCTTACCTTTTCACCATGAAATCCTGGCTTATTATTTAGTTAATATTAAGACATAGTTAAACTGAAGTTGGGTTTGGAGTGGAAGGTGAGTTAAAAAAAAAACGCACCACCTGCAAAGAACTTTTATATCCATCCTGTCTTTGCGCTGTACAAGAGCTACAGCTGCCTAAGGCTGCTTTCACATTGCTCTGTTACAAAAATATGACATGTGTTCTATTTTTGCCACGTTGCACATGTGAAAGGACATGACTTAACGCACCAAAAACTCAACCATGGTGCGTTTTCCAATTATTTCAATGGGGAGGGTTTTTTTTTTTTTTGCCACACCAAAAATGCAGCATGCAGGGCACAACTGACCTACAACTTACTGGTGTGAAGAGTTCCAGGGTCATGCACCTTTTCTTCTGTTTTTTTGGTAAGGGAAAAACTGACCAGTGTGAAAGGGCCCTAAAGAAATCTCGCATTCCAGGTGTGTCTGCTGCGTGTGTCAGAGGCTGTGTGCTTTAATTTTTTTTTTTTTTTTGGTCTGCCGACCCTTGCATCTCTTCCCTGATCCTTAGAGGGAAAAGATGTACGGGAAGGAACAGCAAAATGACCACAGCATGTGGCGATGGACCAATACACCGTTGACAGTAAAAACCTGACAGGTTTTCTAAGCCTTCCACACTCTTCCCAAAACATATACCTGTGTACTCCTGGCTGTAAATATACTTTGAGGGGCCTTTTCACACCATTGCACTGCACAGGCTAGCAGCAATACATGTTATCTGTGTTTGCGTGGTGCTCATTTTGAATGCCATTCCAGCTGACCTTCCCAACATGCTCATTGCAGCATGGGAAAATATACGAACATGCTGTGTGGTGCACTACTAATAAGTTACATGCACTTCTATGGTGCTTTGGACAGCCCACCCAAATCAATAGGCTACCTTAACACAACTGCCTTTTCATGCACCGCAATAGTGTAAATGGGCCCTAAAGATCCTAATGAGTATTCTAGGGAGATATTATTAAAGTGACTCTGTTGCTATGGAAAATGGCACCACCTGCAGAAGGGAGTTTAAATTATTACCTGTTCCTTCGTCATTCTCTGATTTTTGCTCTCTTGCAGAGCAACAGCCTCTTTGTATCAGACAGCCAGGCAGCGATGGATGTTCTTTTTTGTAAGGGTTGAGTTACTAAAACTGGACAGCAAAAAATCTGATGCAGCTGTGCATGGTAGCCAATCGGCTGCTAACTTCAGCTTGTTCTATGTTTTTTCACCTTAATGCAAAACCTCCTGTAATGCAGCAGCCCCCCTTTTACTTGCCTGAGCCCGGTCTTTCCAGCAACGAGAACAAGCACACCAGCTCCAGCCGGTGTCTTTGGTCCTCATAGATTGATATCAGCAGGAACCATTGGCTCCCACTGCTATCGATCAAATACAATGATGCGGGGGGCGTAGCATCAGGACACTGCAGCGCACCCACATGAGTCCCCCGAGGGAGAGCGGCTCTCCGAGCGGTGCAGCATCGCTTTAACTGACAATTGCGCAGTCGTGTAACTACCCAAACAAAATAGAGAAAAAAAAATTCCCAGTCCACAAATGGAGCTTTCTTTTGGTAGTATTTCATCACCTGGGTTTTTATTTTTTGTGCTCTAAACAAGAGCAACAATTTTGAGAGAACATTTTTTTTTATTTATTTTTTTTACTTTTTTTAATATCCAATTTAAAAATATATTTTTTCCTGAGTTTAGGCCTATATGTATTCTACATATTTTTTGGTAATGAGCATATATAGATTTAGTTTACGCAAAAGTTATAGAATCTACAAAATGAGAGATGATTCATAGCTTTTATATTATATATTTTTTTTTTACCAGTAATGGCGGTGATCTGCAATTTTTTTATTTTTTCCTTTATCGGGACAGATACTGCTATAAAAATGCACTGATTACTGTATAAATGTCACTGGCAGGGAAGGAGAACTCTAGTGGGCGATCAAGGTGTTAACTGTTCCCTAGGTGTGTTCTAACTGGGGAAGGAGGTGATGATGGGACTGAATATAGGGGAAGAGAGATCGGTGTTAATACTTGGTATGAACACACAATCTGTCTCCTCTCCCCTGAGAGAACTGGGATTTGTGCGTTTACACACGCAGATCACGGTTCTCGCTCTGTCATGAGCGATTGCGGGTGCCTGGCAGACATTGTGTTCCATAGACTTGCGCTGCAGGATTTAGGCCCGCCCCCAACTTCCTGTTCACTGCATCTAATTTACAGTAGCATGAGCCAATGGCTCCTCAAATGCTGTGTAAAGAGGAAGTAGGGGAAGCATAGATGCAGCTGTGCACAGCACTGATCTCTTCTCCCCCTCACACAGTGAAACGGAAACAGTTTATTACTAATGTAAGCAATGCATTAAGGTACTAAACCTAAAAACCTTTATCACTTTAAGCTTCGACTAAAGCTAGAAGCTCTCCAGTTTTAGTAAATTAACTCCAGTCTGTAGATCTGCAGGATTTGATTGGGGTTGGTACCTTCCTTGTACACAGCAGTAATGGATAAATCCTGAAAACATTGTATACTGTTCTTGCATATTCTGTAGCGGGTAAAACAGTTACTGTCTATTTTGCTGCAGTTGTGCTATAAATAGGCCGCTGGTTTTTATGACGAAACGCGGGTTCATTTCTTCCAATTTTTTTTTTTAAATTAGGCCAAAAATGAGCCGCTGATGTGGGCGGGTCAGTCCTATGTCACTTATCACCTGCTGACAGCTGTATCGACTTCTGTGTCCTATCTTCTCTTGAATGTAAACTGTCACTCAGAGTAATCGTATTTTGTGCCTATCTTTCTAAAAGTTACTCTTGAACTATGTGCAAAGCCTCTTATCAGACGATATTAAAGGTAATTACTAGTCTGTCCATCTTTTTGTATACCCCAGGTGAGAGTTTTTATTTATTCTTTTGGGGGCCACACACAAACTGAACTCCGATTTATGGTTTTGTCGGATATAGCCAGCTTGTAGTTCATTTTTTAGGTTTCTTTTTTTTTCTGTAGAAATGTGTAAATAAAAGATCACACTGATTCGTGCACAAAGTTTCTTTCATTTGACGTCTTGTATTGATACTGTGTAACTACTGATTTATGGGTAATGTTGCACTAGAGCAGTGATGGTAAACCTTGGCACCACGGATGTTTTGGAAATGTAGTTCTAAAACATCTAGGGTGTCGAGGTTCGCCATGTCGCTGCACTAGAGCCTTCCATGGCATTGCATTGAAATTCACACCGTGAAAATTCTCACTGGACTTACAAGGGAGGTATATGGTTTGTCCATAAAAGGAGTGTGCAAGAGGGAAAGATGCGGTCCTTTATATTGGTCTGGATCACCAGAAGTATAAGGACCGCTACATTATATTGCCAAAAGTATTGGGACATCTGCCTTTACATGAACTTTAATGGCAAGTTAGTCTTGGACCCCTTTCACACTGGGGCAGTTTGCAGGCAATATTGCGCTAAAAATAGTGCCGGAAAACAGCGGTTGCTGTTTCTTTCACACTGGTGCAGTGGGCTAGCAGGACTGTTCCAAAAGTCTTGCTAGCCGCATCTTTGGAGCGGTGTGTTTACCGCTCCTTCCCATTGAAAGTCATGGGCTGGCCTTGCGGGCAGTATTAACCCTTTTCGGGCGCTAGTGGGGGTAAAACTGCACCCCTAGTGGCTGAATACTGCTGCAATTCTGACGGTAAAGCGCAGCTAAAAATAGCGGCACTTTACTGCCACTGCACCTTCCGCCCCAGTGTAATAGGGGGCCTTAGTTCGTAGGGTTCAATATTGAGTTTGCCCCCGCAGCTATAACAGCTTCAATTCTCTTCTGGGAAAGCTGTCCAAGGTTTAGGAGTGTGCTTCTGGAAGAATGGTCAAACATTCCAATAGACACACACTCCTAAACCTTGTGGACAGCATTCCCAGAAGAGCTGAAGCTTGTTATACCTGTAAAGGGTGGGCCATCTCAATATTGAACCCTACGTACTAAGACTGAGATGCCATTAAATTAATTTGTCTGTAAAGGCAGGGGTCCCAATACTTTTGGCAGTATAGTGTATGTCAGAATGGTTAAAGTGACACTAAACAGTCCTTCTCAAAAAATAATCTTTACAAATCCACTACTTATTGGCCCTGTAATCGGTCCATAAAATTGTTTTTGACTTGTAACATCCCCAGTGAAATTGGGTGATCACAGATGACAGCTGATCACGTGATGTAAACAGATCAATAATTTTATTTTTATTTTCTCCTCCTGCCAATGAAAGGAATTTTGCCCCATCATTGGTGTCAGTGGGAGGAATTGAGCCCTCTCTTTGCAGTCGGCACAAGAAATTATGCCCTATTGTTGGTGTCATGGGATCGTGCCCCAAGCGCCAGATAAAGGCTAGCAAAGGGCCACTGTTTGGAGACCGCTGGCATACATTAACCACTGGGCACTTAAACCCCCTTCCTAACCAGACCAATTTTCAGCTTTCGGTGCTCTCACAATTTGCATGACAATTACTCAGTCATACAACATTGTACCCATTTGAAATTTTTGTCCTTTTTTTTTCACACACATAGCGCTTTCTTTTGGTGGTATTTGATCACCTCTGGGTTTTTTATTTTTTGCGCTATAAAAGAAAAACGACTGAAAATTCTGTAAAAAAAATAAAAAACTTGTTTGTCATATTAGCAGGTTATTTCTCACACACAGCATATGCATACCACAAATTACACCCCAAAACACATTCTGCTATTCCTCCCGAGTATGGCGATATCCCATGTGTGAGACTTTTACACAGCATGGCCACATACAGAGGCCCAACATGTAGGGAACGCCATCAGGCATTCTGGAACACCCAGACCAATTCTGACATTTCTCTCCTACATGGAAAAATCATCATTTATTTGCTAGAAAATTACATAGAACCCCAAAACATTATATATGCTTTTTTTTAGCAAAGACCCTAGAGAATATAATGGCGGCCGTTACAACTTTTTATCTCGCACGGTATTTTCGCAGAAATTTTTTGAACGCGTGTTTTTAAAAAACTGTTTTGTGCTTAAAACAAAACATTAAAGTTAGCCCAATTTTTTTTCATAATGTGAAAGATGAAGTTATGCCGAGTAAATAGATACCCAACATGTCACACTTCAAAATTGCGCACACCCGTGGAATGGCGCCAAACTTCGCTACTTAAAAATCCCCATAGGCGGTATTGCAGAGTATCGCGCAGGGTATTGCAGAGTATTGGGGTATTGCAAAGTATCATGCAGGGTACTGGGGGATTGCCGAGTATTGAGGGATGGCTGGATCTGTGACTGCATTTGTCACAGATCCAGCCACAGCTCAGCTGCTGACACCCCGCTCCCCCCCTCTCCTCGCACACTTTACAAGTCATCGCGCCGTAAACGGCCGCGATCAACGGCAATTTACCGTGATGCGCCGGGTCTTCTAGACCTGGCGAGCACGGACACTTTCGCGAGCGCGTCCCAGGGGACGCGCAATCGCGAAAGTGAAGGGGGACGTTGTGTCAAGATAACCCCGCCGCGCCGTAGCAGTAAAATGCTTATGGCGCGGTGGGAAAGAGGTTAATGAAGGAGGGAAAAATGACCGGTTTGCAAAATTTTAAACGCAGAGGTTATCAAATACCACCAAAAAGCTCCATTTGTGGGGGGGAATCATTTGGGTACAGTGTTGCATGACCGCACAATTGTCGTTCAGAGTGACAATGCTGAAGATGGGGGGGGGGGGGGAGAGGTTCAAGTGTCCCGTAAGCAAGTGGTTAATAAGAATTAGTCCATAGTAGTAAGGGATTTCTGGGAGAAGCCCATAGGGGGATGGGGATTGTACACAGTCACTAGCAGCTAATGGGAGTTCCCTCAAAAACAGCAGAAAGAGGGCACCTGGCCTGGGTCAGTGTAAGTAAATCAAGTAACACTTTATTGAAATACACTTACATAAGAAGTATCTTGCAAGCTGCACACAGGGTGGATGTGGATCACCAAGCAAGCAGTCAGCCGGCGCAAGGAATGAGAAGACCACTGTGGGGATACGCTCAGACCCGCCGTATGAAGGTATATAACAAGCGGCGTCTTCACCTCACACCTTCCAAAAAATGTCTGCCGCAATATTGCAGTCCTTCTATAAGTCTCTGATTGCCACCATTACTAGTTTACTATGTATATCCCATAGTTTCTAGACACACTAACTTTTGCGTAAACCAATCGATACATACGTATTGTGATTTTTTTTTATGTACCAAAAACATACAGCAGAATACATATTGGCCTAAATTTATGAAGAAATACGATATTAATTTATTGCATTTTTTTATAGCAGAAAATATATAATTTTTTTCAAAATTGTTTTTTTTTTTTGTTTATAGCGCAAACAAAAAAAAGCAGAGGTGATCAAATACCTCCAAAAGAAAGCTCTATTTGTGGGGAAAAAAAGGTGCCAATTTTATTTGGGTACAGAGTTGCACGACTTCGCAATTGTCAGTTAACTACTTGCCGGCCAGCTGCCGCAGTTTTACTTGGCTGGGCAAATCAACGTTGCCATACGTCGCTACCCATTGCGCACCCCAGGAGCCGATGCGAGTGCCCAGCGGGCGTGATAACTGCCGGGCACCCATGTTCGCTCTTGACAGAGTGAGAACCGCGATCTGTGTGTTTAAAAACATAGATCCTGGTTCTTTCAGGGGAGAAATGACTGACTGTGTGTTCATACAAAGTATGAACACTGATCGATTTCCCCTAGTAAGTCCCACCCCCCCCTTTACACTGAAAGGAAACAATTAACCCCTTGATAGCCCTCTAGTGTAAACCCCTTCCCGGCCAGTGACAGTTTTTTTTACAGCAACAGTGCATTTTTATAGCTCTGATTGCTGTAAAATTGACATTGGTCCCAAAAATCTGTGTCCGCTATAATGTCAGAGTCCGATACTAGGCCATGCCATAAAACTATCCCCTATTTTGTAGACGCTATAACTTTTCACGCAAACTAAACGCTTATTGCAATTTTTTTAACCAAAAATACATAGAATATGTATAGGTCTAAACTGAGGAAAAATGTAAAAAAAAAAAAAAACTTAGATATTTATTATAGCAGAGTAAAAAATATTGCTTTTTTTTTTTTTTTTTTTCAAACTTGTCGCTTGTTTTTTGTTTATAGCACAAAAAATAAAAACAGCAGAGGTGATCAAATACCACCAAAAGAAAGCTCTATTTGTGGGAGAAAAAAGGACGTCAATTTTTTTTGGGAGTTAAGACAACAAGATAAGACCAGAATACCAGAAATATTACTATTTATCTTTTTTTCTGAATGAGCACGCCCTAATGCCAACTGTATTCTAAGAACAGGGTGGGGGCCAAATCATCGCTCCACTACCCTACTTATGTAAATAGCAACCATGTGCAGACCTTGCTGTGGCAACATTTGTAATAGTCATCTGAATGATGTAAGGTTGTTGGTAATGAACAATTAAAATGATAATTAAAATATGGGAAAAAGTTAAGAGGCTAATGGGCTACACTGGATTTACTGAGTATACTCCCCTGTGGAACAATTCTAAGTTACAAGAAATATTACGGCTAGGAAAGGTGGGGGAATGGGAAAGATGCGGTATAAAAAGGCTGATACACCTGTATGAGGGCGATACCTATAGGAAATTTCAGGATCTGAGAGTGGAATTTAACGTCCCGCAACACTCATTCTTTACCTATTTACAAGTAGGCCACGCTCTTGAAGCCCAGTTTAGGACACAAAAACTAGTGTGGACCAAAATGCTCCTGTTTCAAAAGTTAGCTAAAGGGGGACCAACTAAGGGCCTCATATCTGAAATATACACGCAGATAATCAAAAAGATCAACACAGGGGCACATTTACTTAAAGTAAGAGGAAGATATAGGGGAAATATCTCAAGAACAGTGGAAGAGAATACTAGAGATGGGATCAAAGGTGTCACTTTCACCCCCCCAGAAAATCTCCCACCTGATGCTGATAAATAGAGCTTACTATACGCCAAAGAGACTTTATAAATTCGGCAAAAGACCAGATGATAAATGTCCTAGATGTCAGGGACAGGGAGACCTAGTACACATGGTGTGGCGCTGCCCAAAGCTGGCTCGGTACTGGAAGGGAGTGCTTGACACCTTGAGAGATATATTTACAATCTCATTGGAAATGGAGGCCACACTGTGTGTACTGGGTTATAGGCAGGAACGGAAGGAGAAAAGAAATACCACAGTTGTAATATTAAGATGCTTATTCCAAGCTAGAAAATTAATAGCCATGAGGTGGCAGGCAACCTCACCACCGGCAGTAAGTGAATGGCCTGAGGCAGTCAATGAGTCCCTTTGTAAAGAAAGAGCAGTCTATATAAAAAGGGGAAAACTTAGAGACTTCGAAGACATGTGGAAGCCATGGCTGGAGAAAAAATAGGGTACATCACCTGAGGAGAGAGAAATGGTGGTTGGAAAGGGCTAAATGGAGAGGGGCCAAGTAGTAAAATCGATAATATCAACAAGAACGAGAAGACTGGGTTTTCCCCCCTTAACTAAGAGATAACTCACCCCCAGATATGATAAGTTAAGAGTTATGATATGACAATGTATATCAATGTTTCAATTATGTGTTTATAGCTATAATGAACAGTCTCCTCTTGCTTTTTTTTTAAATGAACAATTGAAAATTTGTATGATATGAAAAGAAATAAAGAATGAATATTCAAAAAAAAAAAAAAAGGTTGTTGGTAATGGCCTTTAATATGTCCTTTTATTAAAGTGTATCTCCAACCCTTCCTCTCCCCATCTTCATTATCTCCCTGGCTGTTACATTTAGGGAGGCAGCTGATCAAACATAATCTATATTTGATCAACGGCTTTGAAGGGCAGGGGAGATAATAGACCAGGGGTGCCCCAGGGGCCACATGTGACCCGCAGAGCCCTCTGATGTGTCCTGCAATCTCCTGCACTGGAATGGAGGGTTGGCAAGCCCAGATCTCAGAATGCCGACCCGCCATACCACAGCATCAGTGTAATTAAGCTGCTGATAGAAGAAGAAAGCGGCTGCGGAGCAGAGCCCCATAAACCGATGATTCCTCTACAACGCCAGCTTTTGACACAGGCAGTGTCTATGGCATAGACTCTATGGCAAAGTTCAGCTAACCTGCAGGATAGACACAGGTGCACTACTTTGCACCTGCGGTGTGGGTAAACTGCAGCACTTAAGTGTGAAAGCAGTCTTAGGCCCTTTTCACGCGATCAGCTCGACCAAATGGGACCTTCAATTCACCTCTTTAGAGAGACAGATGTCTCTTTACGTCCATCTACCTCCAATCGGAAAAACAGAAGGGAATTTGGACCGTTTCATCTGGGTGGATCGGAGTGCAATTTTAACGCATGACATATTCGGTATCTATTTACTTGGCGTAACATTATCTTTCACATTATACAAAAAAAAAACTGGGCTAACTTTATTGTTATTTTTTTTTATTATTCATTAAAGTGTATGTTTTTGTGTTTGAAAAGGCCACTGCGCAAATACAGTGTGACATAAAATATTGCAACGACATTGCCATTTTATTCTCTAGGGCAGCGGTGCCCAACCTTTTGAAGAGCAAGAGCCACTTAAGCGACTTGGTTACCGATCACGGGCCACAATGAGAGGAGCAGGTGGATGACAGCCCACTCGGCTCTATAGAGTCCACTCTACTCTCAGCACACCAAACTCACAGGTAATAGAAATCTATGGCTCAGTGCAGGTAACCTACAGGTGTACTATTCTGCACCTGTGGATCAGTTTGAAAGCAGCCTGGTAACCACTGTGATCTTAGTAATAAACTTACCTTTAACCACTTCCCGCCGGTCAATAGTATATTGACGTCCAAAAGTGGTTATGTTATCCTGAGTGGACGTCTATTAACGTCCAGGAGGAAAACATGCCGGCCCGCGCCCGTGGGACGCTCAGCGAGGCGATCAGTGATGCGGGGTGTCAGTCTGACACCCTGCATCTCTGATCTCCCTAAAGAGCCTCCGGCGGAGGCTCTTTGCCAAGTGTTCTGTCGTGTCCAATCATGTTGATCGGCTCTTCCGTTTGGCACTCTCCTGACAGGGGGGGATCACGCTGATGCCCACACTGGACCACCAGGGAAGTCGCCAATAAAACAACAATAAAGCAATAATAGGTAACAATAAAAAAAAAAAAAACAAGCACAATAGATGCCAATCAGTGCCCACAAATGGGCACTGACTGGCAACATGGGCACTGCCTGAAGTGATGCCCAGCAATGCCATCAATGCCCAGTGCCCACCTATCAGTACCCATTAGTGCCACCCATCAGTGCCCGTAATTGAAGAAAACGTACTTATTTACAAAAAAATTTACAGAAAAAAATAAAAATGTATTTTTTTTTCAAAGTTTTCGGTCTTTTTCAGTTTTTGCGCAAAAAAAAAAAATGCAGAGGTGATCAAATGCCGCCAAAAGAAAGCTCTATTTGTGGGAACAAAATGATAAAAAAAATTGTTTGGGTACAGTGTAGCAGAACCGCGTAATTGCCATTCAAAGTGCGACAGAGCTGAAAGCTGAAAATTGGCTGGAAGGTGCGTAAGTGCCTGGTATGGAAGTGGTTAATAACAGTATTCTATTCTATTTTATTCCATCCCAAAGCAGGAGGTCACGGGCCACATCAGAGGGCTCTGTGGGGCCACTGGTTGGGCACCCCTGCTCTAGGGTCTCTGCTATAAAATATATATACAGTGTTTAGGGGTTCTAAGTCATTTTCTAGCAAACCAATACTGATTTTAACTTATAAGCAGCAAATGTCAGAGAAAGTCTTCAAGTGGTTAAAGAACTATATTCTGTGTTTTTCCAAGTTATTACGACCCCTCTATAATGTCAGGTGTCTACAAACAAAAATCAAGAACTGAGTTCTGGCTCTGATTACTTATACAGGTTTTTATGTCTGTGTTGGTTATGGGGAAAATTTCAGGTGGCCTCTTATTATCTATACCTCTGTATGTATCCCATGCGTTGTAGACGTGGCTTGAAGGACATTCGTTGTGTTCCTAACAACGGTCAAGGTGGTGCCTGGTGCTGAGTAGGACTTGGCAAACGAGCCAACGGCTGAGTCTGTGTTTACATAAACTGCAACAGAAGGTGACTATCTGTCCCTCTCGGCTTATATTTACCATCAGAGGAGGTTGGAGAGACCAGCAGAAGTACAAATTACATAAAGGGAATTATTAATAGAAGCAAGCGTCCAATAAATATAGGTCACGTTTATATTTGGTAATCCTTTACTGTTAAAGAGGAACCATGTTTTTTTTTTTCCTTCATTCTTAGTCCCCCACCCCCCGCCTAAAAGAAAATCCCAGTTTTTACACACTATCTCTGAATCCTCATCTGTCCTGCACCAACAGTCCTTGTCAGGCAGAAGGACAGCCATGTTTTTCTGCTTGTTTCCTGTGAGCCCCTAGGTCCCCTGGGAGGTGTCTTTATGCTGGCTGGACTCAAGGTACTCCAGGACTAAAGCCTAGTACACATGGGCCCAGGGCCGGTGCTTAACTATTTCAGGCCCTTGGAAAGTCTAACACCCCACCACCCCGATAGTCTTGCCTGGGGTGCGGTTGACTGGAACAGGGTCAGAGCCTCCTAAACAGCTGTCCTCATGCACGGCTCGTCCGCCTCCTCAGTGTCCCCTCCCACTGTCCTCATCCGCCTCCCCAGCTGTGCCGGCCTTGTCCGCCTCCCCAGCTGTGCTGGCCTTGTCCTCCTCCCCAGCTGTGCCGGCCTTGTCCGCCTCCCCAGCTGTGCCGGCCTTGTCCGCCTCCCCAGCTGTGCCGGCCTTGTCCGCCTCCCCAGCTGTGCCGGCCTTGTCCGCCTCCCCAGCTGTGCCGGCCTTGTCCGCCTCCCCAGCTGTGCCGGCCTTGTCCACTGGACAAGGCCTGTAGACAGCTGTAGACACACTCGCTCCCGATGCCTGATTATAGATGCGGCCGATGCTTGGTAATACATGGCGCTCTACACAGCAAGGGACGGATGTGATATTAAGAAGTCCTTTTTTGGGGGATGGTTTTCTTAATAAAATAGACTTCTCACATTCGCCCCTTGCTGTATAGAACAGCGTGGATAGCCAATCAAAAAAGCACTGCTCAATATCACATCCACCCCTTGCTGTGTAGAGCGGCGTATAGTATAGAGTGCAGTGTATAAGCAGGCATCAGGCATAGGGAGCGAGCTCGTCTAAGCTAGGGTGACCAGACATCCCCAGTTTCAGGGGACAGTCCCCTGATTGAGGACACTGTCTCCAGACAAAGTCTGTACCTGGTTTTGTCCCCAGATTGGATTTAATAGGGGGCAGGGGCAATTTCAAAGACAGTCAGTGCAGAATTAAAATAAAAAAATTTTGAATTATACACCCCCGCTCTGCCGTGCCTACTAGCATAGGGGGGTTGTATTTTTCCCATTATCTGTGCCCCTTACTGATGATCATGTGCTGGTCGGAGCGCAGGAAATATTTCTTCAGTTTCGGGCGCATGCCCATTCAGCTTCGCTCGCATGTTCTTCTGGCTCAATTCCTGGCCAGCCACCTGCTTATCTCCTTGCCTTCCCTGGGGGAGTGATCTTCCTCTGCTCCCCATCCAGTAGTAGCCCGGGGCCCGGAGAGTGAGACTTGAGAGACTGTGAGGCGGGCGGCGATGGGCAGAGAGTCGCTGATTGTCGCCATTACTAGTTAACAAAAAATATGTCCCCGGATTTCATTTAAAAAATCTGGTCACCTTAGTCTAAGCTGACAATCAGCTGTTGAGGCTCGGAGATTTCAGTGGTGTCCTATTGCGCAGGCGTCGTGCCTGGCCGCGCCTGCACAGTCGAGGCAGGAACCTATCCGATAGAGTAACCAGCTCGACAAGACACAGGCCTTGTCCGGCTCCCCAGCTGTGCCGGCCTTATCTGCCTCCCCAGCACTGCCGAACTTGTCTGCCTCCCCAGCTGTGCCGGTGTTCTAACAATATGGTTCCTCTATCGGATAGGGTCTGGCCTGGACTGCGCAGCGCTTGCGCAGTCGGAGGCCATGGAAATCTCGAAGCCTGAACAGCTGTTAGTCAGCTGTAGACAGACCATGAGTAATGAACACGGCGCTCGCTCCCAATGCTCAGGGCTAGTTATACATGCCGCTCTCCGCTTGCTCTATACAATGCAGCAAGGGGCGGATGCTTTTCCCAAAGGGATGGCCAGTGCTTTATGATGAGCAGTGCTTTTCTCAAAGGGGCGGATGCTTTGCTGAAATGCTTGCATGTATGGTTATATATTCAACACAAAACACTGCTCAATATGACATCCGCCCCTTAGAGAAAAGCACTGCCCATCATTAAGCAGTGGCCATCATGCAGCCTCTTATAACCATATCCGCCCCTTTGAATAAAATATCCGCCGCTTGCTGTATAGAGCGAGCAGAGTGTATAACCAGCCCCGAGCATCGGGAGCGAGCGCCGTGTTCATTGCGCATGCTTCGTTTACAGCTGACGGACAGCTGTTCAGGCTCAGAGATTTCCATGGCCTCCCACTGCATATGTGCGGCGCCTGCGCATTCGAGGCCGGACCCTATCTGATAGGGGAACCATTTTGATAGAACACCGGCCTTGTCCGCTTCCCTAGCTTTGCCGGCCTTGTCTGGCTCCTAAGCTGTCGCCCTCCTCACAAGGCTGAGCTACTGCTAAACTTCCTTGCAGCAGCCATGATGGATGTCCTCCACAGCTGCTGCTTTCTCCGGAGAGTCAGTCAGCGCCCCAGCCTTGTGTAGGGTGGCATTCTTCAGCCCCTCATGGTCTCCAGCCAGAATACTTAGAGGTGGAAAACCGTGCTGGACTGACTTGCTCGGTTGAGAGTCTGTGAGTGAGGGGTGTTGGGAAGGTTCACTCCCAGTGAATTCAGCCCTACTTGTCAGAAATGGGGCAGTGAGCCCCTTTTGAGGGCTTGGGCTGCTACCTCTGGGTATGGCCTCAAAGTCATTTCCGCATAAACTTGTGAGGATAGGAAAAAGGAGCGCCCAGTATCCAATCGGAAGTAAATAAAAGGTGAATGGTAAATTTCATTGGAAATAGTCGAGTATGATAAAACCCAACGCGTATTGTAACAGACTCCCCCTTCTTCAGGGCTGCTGCTCTATGCCATTTACATGCTGTTTGAACACCACAATTGTGCTGATCCCAGTGTCACAGACGCACCATTTTTGCACATCTTCATCCATCATAGCATAGAGCTGCAGCCCTGAAGAAGGGGGGGGGGAGTCTTTGTTCCACCCAAACGCGTTGGTTTTTATCATGCTCTACTATTTCCAATAAAAACGATCATTCACCTTTCCGATTGGATACTGGGGGCTCCTTTTTCTTATGCTCACAAGACTAGTAGAGAAGTCAGCGGCTGTGCCCCCTAGGCAGCAGTGTGCCCTAGGCGGCTGACTAGTTCGCCTAGCGGGAGTGCCGGCCCTGCATGGGCCGAATGTTGGCTGGTTCAACAGAAACTGGCTGACATTCATCCGGTGTATATGTCAGCCTGCTTGACAGAACCCAGCCCCATGTCCAGCTTCTGTTGCAAGGGCATGCCAGAAACACATCGGCCGATTAGCATCGAATCAGTGCTCTTAGCCAATGGCTGCAAAGGCTGACCGGTGTGTTCTGGAAGAGGGAGGTGAGGCCAGACCCCCTCCATCCATCTTCCCATCAATTTTGACCAGCTTCACTTTCCTTTCTGAAAAAAAGCATCCCCACAACATGATGCTGCCACCACCATGTTTCACGGTGGGGATGGTGTGTTCAGGGTGATGTGTAGTGTTAGTTTTCTGCCACACATAGCATTTTGCTTTTAGGCCAAATTTTGGTCTCATCTGACCAGAGCACCTTCATTCACATGTTTGCTGTGTCCCCCACATGGCTTCTCGACAGAACTTCTTATGGCTTTTGAAAGAAATGTCTTTCTTCTTGCCACTCTTCCATAAAGGTCAGATTTGTGAAGTGCACGACTAATAGTTGTCCTGTGGACAGATTCTCCCACCTGAGCTGTGGATCTCTGCAGCTTCTCCAGAGTTCCCATGGGCCTCTTGGCTGCTTCTCTGATGAATGCTCTCCTTGCCCGGCCAGTCAGTTTAGGTGGAGGGTTTAATATCACTTTAAGGGCAAATGCAAAATGCAAAAAAATACCAGGGATGTGCCTGCCTTTGGCAAAAAGGTAACAAAAAACAAAGAAAAAAGAAAACAAGAAGTTTTATTACATTACTGTAGAAAACGTACCGACAGGGTCAGACGTTGTAATCACATAGTGCCACTAGATGGCAATCTTGTCATATAAAACGATATAAATGAAATAATGATTTCATGTACCAAGCCTGGCGCAGTGTGAAGTCCCAGATTTCAATTACAGTGTGTTTGTTTATTCCACTTAGCCAAGTGCAGAATGTTGTGTATACAGCGTATGCCAACTGAACAGCAACACTCCCAGCGGGACAAAGCGATGTTTATGTTAACACTGCACTTCGTGAATTTTCCGCTGTTTACCTATTTAGTAACGGTGGATGGGATAACATTAAGGGGAATCTGCAATATATATATAATATATCTAACTATATAGAGAGAAATGGAGGTCACCATGGGTAACCCTATAGGGAAAATGCTAGTTACTTGGCCGCAGTTGCGTATCTAAGGTATGACAGCCATGCCTACTGGGTATGGCACCCATGCCTACTGGGTGGGGAGCGAAGGATCTTTAAACAAAGGAAAGCCAAGGAGATAAGCAGGCGGGTGGCCGGGACTTGAGCCAAGGCAGAAGAACATGCGAGTGGAGCTGAATGGGCATGCACCTGAAACTGAAGAAAAATTCCCTCCGCTCCGACCAGCACATGATCATCAGAAAGGGGCACAGAATATGGAAACAATTCACCCCCCTAAGCTAGCGGCGGAGCAGGGGGAGTGCAATTCAGATTTTTTATTTTTTTTGCACTGACTGTCTTTGAAATTGCCTCAGCCCCTGTTCAAATCCAATCCGGGGACAAAACCAGGGACAGACTTGGTCCGGGGACAGTGTCCTCAATCCAGGGACTGTCCCCTGAAACTAGGGATGTCTAGTCACCCTAGATTAAAGGTGCCCTGCTCCAGCTAAAACTAGCAGTGCTTTTCTGCTAACGCTTGGGCAGTCTGAGTGTGAAAGTAGCCTAAAATACGGGTACGGGAAAGTTCTCAATGCATACTTGTGATCAGGAGCTTTCTGATCATGTGACCACTGTGTCCCCCTCCACTTAAAGGATACCAGGAGGTGGTGGCGAGGAGGGATAACATCTCCTGGAAGTCTCTTAAAGCAGACTTCCACCCAAAAGTGGAACTTCCGCTTTTAGCACTCTTGCCCCCTTACATGCCACATTTGGCATATCATTTTTTTTTTGGGGGGGGGGGGGGGGGCTTTGTTAGGAGTGGGATTTTCTGTCCCACTTTCTACTTCCACCTAGGGACCGCCTAGACGACTTCTCCTCTGCCCCTAGGTGGCCCCTCCCTCTAGGCCAGTGGTTCTCAACTCCTGTCCTTAGGGCTCACTAACAGGCCAGGTTTGCAAGATAACTGAAATACATTACAGGTGATATAATTTGCTGCTCAGTGATTGCAGCATTCTAGTCTGCATCTCCCCAAGGTATTACTTAAAATCTGAGGACAGGAGTTGAGTACCACTTCTCTAGGCGATCTCCTGGGACATGTGACAGGTCCCAGGAGATCGCCTGTCCGCTCCAAGAGCACAGTGCAAATCGCGTATGTGCAGTGCGTGTCCGGCCGTGCGGCCGCATCGCTGGACCGTGGAACAGGCAAGTGTCTGTTCTATGATAATCTAATGCCTTCCTATGTATTGTTTATATCTGTTCTTTATAACACGCTGAAGTTTGAATATGTGAAGGTCATAGCAACGTTGCTTCTAATACTATATTCTTGTCATCCAGAATTCTCTATTTATTGTAAAACTTTGTAAATGTACAAACGCATTACTTGCAGGCCCGGACTGGCCATAGGGCATACCGGGCAAATGCAAACCCGCGAACGGCCCTCGCAGCCCACGAACGGCCCCCGGCGGCTATTAAGCCTCACTGTGCCCATCAAATGCAGCCACTGGGCCCATCAAATGCTGCTACTGGGCCATCAATTGTCATCACTGTGCCATGCCATCAAACGCAGCCACTGTGTCATGCCATCAAACGCAGCCACTGTGCCACCAATTGTCACCACTGTGCCATGCCATCAAACACAGCCACTGTGCCATCAATTGTCACCACTGTGCCATGCCATCAAACACAGCCACTGTGCCCTTTATTTGTCACCACTGTGCCAATTGATGCCACTGTGCCCATTGTCGCCACTGTGCCCATTGTCGCGGCTGAGCCAGAGGGGGCGGCTGAGCCAGAGGGAGCGGCGCTCCGGCGCCCTCTATAGATGCACTGCCACTGTCTATCTATCTATCTTCTTTCTTTCTATCTGTATCTATCTTCCTTCCTTTCTATCTATCTATCTATCTATCTATCTATCTATTTTTATCTATCTATCTAGATCTATCTACCTATCTTCCTTCCTTCTCTTTTTTTTTCTATCTTTATTTATCTTCCTTCCTTACTATCTTCTATCTTTATCTATCTATCTATCTATCTATCTATCTATCTATCTATCTATCTATCTATCTATCTATCTACCTTCCTTTCTTTATCTACCTTTCTTTCTGTATATATCTCCCTTCCTTCCCTTCCTTCTTTCTATCTTTATCTTTCTTTCTTTATCTATCTTCCTTCCTTCCCTTCTTTCTTTCTATCTTTATATTTCTTTATCTATCTATCTATCTATCTATCTATCTATCTATCTATCTATCTATCCATCTTCCTTTCTTGCTTTTTATCTCTATCTATCTATCTATCTATCTATCTATCTTCCTTCTTTCCCTTCTTTCTTGCTATCTGTATCTATCTTTCTTTATCTATCTTCCTTCCTTCCCTTCTTTTTTTCTATCTTTATCTATTGTTCTTTCTTTATATATCTTCCTTCCTATCTATCTATCTATCTATCTATCTATCTATCTATCTATCTATCCATCTTCCCTTCTTGCTTTTTATCTTTATCTATCTATCTATCTATCTATCTATCTTCCTTCTTTCCCTTCTTTCTTGCTATCTGTATCTATCTTTCTTTATCTATCTTCCTTCCTTCCCTTCTTTTTTTCTATCTTTATCTATCGTTCTTTCTTTATATATCTTCCTTCCTATCTATCTATCTATCTATCTTCCTTCCCTTCTTTCTATATTTATCTATCTTTATTTCTTTATTGATCTTCCTTCCCTTCTTTCTTTCTATCTATCTTTATCTATCTTCCCTTCTTGTTTTCTATCTTTATCTATCTTTCTTTCTCTATCTATCTTCCTTCCCTTTCTTTCTTTCTTTCTTTCTTTCTTTCTTTCTTTCTTTCTTTCTTTCTTTCTTTCTTTCTTTCTTTCTATATTATTCATTCTTTCTTTATCCATCTTCCTTCCTTTCTATATATCTATATCTATTTATCTATCTTCCTTCCTTCCCTTCTTGTTTCTATCTTTATCTATCTTTCTTTCTTTCTTTCTTACTTTTCCTTCCTTCCATTCTTCCTTCCTTCCTTCCTTTTTATCTATCTATATCTATCTATCTTCCTTCCTCCCCTTATTTCTTTCTATCTTTTATCTTTCTTTATCTTCCTTCCTTCCTTTCTTTCTATCTGTATCTATCTTTTTTCTTTATCTATCTATCTATCTATCTATCTATCTATCTATCTATCTATCTATCTATCCATCTTCCTTTCTTTCTATCTTAATCTTTCAATCTATCTTTCTTTATCTCACCCCACATCCCGTCATTAACCCCGCTGTGCCCCCCCCCCCCCCCTGGGCTGCTCAGTCTAAAATGCCCGGGCCTATTTTTTTGTCCCAGTCCGGGCCTGATTACTTGTATTATATTTTACCTTCAATAAAATATTTGAGACAAAAAAAGGTAAGTGTCTGTTTATTAAAAGTCAGCAGCTACACTTTTTGTAGCTGCTGACTTTTAATAAACATTAAAAGGCTGGAACTCTGCTTTTTTTTTAAAATGTTACGCAGAGTTGGTCTTCGAGCAAGCAGCAGAGGAAGGTAAAGTCATTGGTGTCTTTGGAGTGATTGGTGTCTTTAGAGTCAGGGGATCAGTGTAACAAAATAGAGAAGTTAGAGACGACGCTCTGTCCGTTTCTCTTACTAGACATTTCCCTTTGCTTTGTGGAGTCTTGTTGTATAATATAGAAACACAGATTATATCTTACATTCTATCAGGTTACATTTGTTTTCCCATCTGGCATTTACGGGTTTATGTAATAACAGTTTTTAGCGGGTTTGGTTTTGTAATCCACAGCCAGCGGCTTCAGATTGTTTTCCATTAGTCTGCCCGCTGTAAACCGCTGTGAGGCCAGATGGCATGTGCCATGACAGAAAACTACTCTGTGCCTCTTAACTACTTCAGCCCCTGTACCAGAGCACCCTGTGCCCTTTACACTCCATCTATGGGGCTGTAGACAAAGCTTTCACTTTACAAAAATGTATATTATTTCCTATGCAATTAACCACTTGAGACCCGAGCCTGTTTTTCAGATTCGGTGTTTACAAGACTAAAACAGTTTTTTTTGCTAGAAAATTACTTAAAACCCCCAAACATTATATATATATATATTTTTTTTTTCTAACACCCTAGAGAATAAAATGGCGGTCATTGCAATACTTTTTCTCACACCGTATTTGCGCAGCGGTCTTACAAGCGCACTTTTTTTGGAAAAAATTCACTTTCTTGAATTAAAAAATAAGACACCAATAAATTTGGCTCAATTTTTTTATATATTGTGAAAGATAATGTTACGCCGAGTAAAATGATACCCAACATGTCACGCTTAAAAATTGCGCCCACTCGTGGCATGGCGTCAAACTTTTACCCTTAAATATCTCGATAGGCGACGTTTAAAAAATTCTACAGGTTGCATTTTTTGAGATACAGAGGAGGTCTAGGGCTAGAATTATTGCTCTCGCTTTAACGATCGCGGCGATACCTCACTTGTGTGGTTTGAACACCGTTTTAATATGCAGGCGCTACTCGCATATGCGTTTGCTTCTGCGTGCGAGCTTGTTGGGACGGGGCGTTTAAAAAAAAAAAAATGGTTTTCTTATTTGTTTTAATTTATTTTTAATTTTTTTACACTGAAATAAAAAAAAAAAAATTGATCACTTTTATTCCTATTACAAGGAATGTAAACATCCCTTGTAATAGAAAAATGCATGACAGGTCCTCTTAAATATGAGATCTGGGGTCAAAAAGACCTCATATTTAGACTTAAATGCAAAATAAAAAAAAAGTAAACAAAAAAATGTCTCTTTAAGACGTTGGGCGGGACTGACGTTTTGTCACTTCCGCCCAGCAGAGGTATGGGGACGGCTGAGGGACATTTTTTCCCACAGTCGCATCCCCGGACAGAGGACGAGCAGACCCGATCGCCTGCGCCGCTACCGACGGCCACGGTAAGCGGCGGAGGGCGCGGGAGAGGGGGGGCACGCTCTCCCACCACCGATAGCGGTGAATCCGCCGCGATGGCCGCCGTTATCGTTAACAGGTCCGCCCCATGAAGAGATGGATATCTCGGTTGTGGCAGCAGCTGCTGCAAACCTACCAAGACATGGTCGTTCACCTAAACTGACCGGCCGGGCAAGGAGAGCATTCATCAGAGAAGCAGCCAAGAGGTCCATGGCAACTCTGGAGGAGCTGCAGAGATCCACAGCTCAGGTGGGAGAATCTGTCCACAGGACCACTATTAGTCGTGCCCTCCACAAATCTGCCCTTTATGGAAGAGTGGCAAGAAGAAAGCCATTGTTAAAAGAAAGCCATAGGAAGTCCTGTTTGCAGGTTGTGAGAAGCCATGTTGGGGGCACAGCAAACGTGTGGAAGAAGGTGCTCTGACCAGATGAGACCAAAATTGAACTTTTTCACCTAAAAGGAAAAAAACTAAATGTGGTGGAAAACTAACACTGAACATCACCCTGAACACACCTTCTCCACCGTGAAACATGGTGGTGGCAGCATCATGTGGTGGGGATGCTTTTCTTCAGCATGGACAGGGAAGCTGGTCAGAGTTGATGGGAAGATGGATGGAGCCAAATACAGGACAATCTTAGAAGAAAACTTGTTAGAGTCTGCAAAAGACTTGAGACCGGGGCGAAGGTTCACCTTCCAGCAGGACAACGACCCTAAACATACAGCCAGAGCTACAATGGAATGGTTTAGATCAAAGCATATTCATGTGTTAGAATGACCCAGTCACAGTCCAGACCTAAATCCCATTGAGAATCTGTGCAAAGACCTGTATATTGCTGTTCACAGACACTCTCCATCCAATCTGACAGAGCTTGAGATATTTTGCAAAGAAGAATGGTCAAAAATGTCCCTCTCTAGATGTACAAAGCTGGTAGAGACATCCCCCCCCAAAAAATGCAGCTGTAATTGCATAGAAAGGAGGTTCTACAAAGTATTGACTCCGGGGGGCGCCATACAAATGTAAAAAAAAAAAGAAAACCATTTATAATTTTCCTTCCACTTCACAATTATGTGCCACTTTGTGTTGGTCTACCACATAAAATCCCAATAAATGCATTTTCATTTTTTGTTGTAACGTGACAAAATGTGGAAAATGTCAAGGGGTATGAATACTTTTTCAAGGCACTGTATCAGTGATGGCGAACCTTGGCACCCCAGATGTTTTGGAACTACATTTCCCACAATGCTCATACACACTGCAGTGTCCTTTAGCATCATATATATATATATATATATATATATACCGTATTTATCGGGGGTATAACGCGCCCTGACATATAGCGCACACCCCAAAGCCAGGTAGTTAAAAAAAAAAGTAGTTTAAGGGAAAAAAAACGTAGCTTTTGGATGCTCGTCCAGTGTCCATCCACACCTTGCCGGGGTGGCAGCGGTGTTTGGATTTGGCGCTTCGCTGTGCAGAGCCAGATTTACTGGTTGTTCGGTTCCTCTCTTCCTGTTTGTTCGACTCCTCTCTGCTCCTCTCGACCACGCTCATCCTCTCTCGCGTGGCTGCGGGCGGAGCCGAGCCGAGTGCGCAGTACACTCGGCTCGGCTCTAGATACAGCGCTTCAGATACAGCTGGGATCAGCGTTTAACCTTTACGGTTTAGGAGATATTTCCCTCGCAACTAGCCGCTGAATGCAGCGCCGCATGCACACAGGGGATGTTCGGCTTAAGGCCCGGCAGTCGCTGGACCTTGCCGGACAGAAGTCTCCCGTGCACATGCGTGGGAGTGACGACATCGCGGCTCCAGCCACTCACAGTGCTGGAGCCGCAATACCTGGAAGACACACTGAGGGGAAATGTCATCTCCCTCGGCGTGGACGGGCAGCGGGAAGGACGCCTCGTTCCAAGGTAAGTATTTCATAATGAGCTAGTATGCGGTGCATACTAGCTCATTATGCTTTTTCTTTTACAGGTGCCAGGAAAAATAAATAAAAAAATTGCCTATACAACCGCTTTAAGTGAGTATAAATCTGCAATAACCCCCGATTCCTATGCTTCCCTAACTGATGTTATCACAGATCATGGGACACCCCTTTCATCTGCACACACAGGAACTAGTCTAAATACATAGTAACACAAATATTGTTACAATGTATCTATAAGTGAAGGCTGGTAAGGTCCCTTTCACACTTGTACGACTTCAAAGTCGCGCGATTTTACCGCGATTGCAGTCCAAAATCGTGGGACAAGTCGTGTAAGTGTGAAAGGGCTCTAACACTGTTTGTTGTCTTACTATACATAGGAGCTGCTGTTACCAGAAATCTGGACCCATTCATTTTGTTGGCTACTAGACATGTGTACTGCCGGAATTTTTTTTTTTTTTGTTTCAATAATTTTTTATTTTTTTTGTAAATTTAAAAATTTGTAAATTTGTAAATTCAAATATTCGAACATTCGGAATTCGTAAGTTAGTAAATTCGAAAATCCAAAAATAAGAGCGAAAATCCCCATATTTTTAATAACTTTTTAATATAGGTATTGGAATTTCCTTTCAAATTTGGCTGTTAGTGAATGTAACAAATTGATCTGAAGTTACAAATTATCCAAAAAAACTAATGCCGCATCTAAATGAATGGAATGTAACTAATTACTTTTTTTTTTATTGTTATTAATTAGGGGCCCCGCCCCCCCTCTCTCTCTCTCCTCTTTGCCTCACTGACTTTGATTGACAGCAGCAGGAGCCAATGGTGCCCGCTGCGTTGTCTCAGCCAATCAGGAGGGAGAGTCCTAGACAGCCAAGTCTCTTGTGCAAAAATCGCTGGATCGAGATGGGGCTCAGGTAAGTATTAGGGGGGCTGCTGCACACACAAGGTTTTTTTATCTTAAAGGGGTTGTGCAGGAAAACATTTTTTTTTATAATAAGCATCCTTTACCTGCAGATATTCCTCTTTTCACTTCCTCATTGTTCGTTTTTGCTCAGAAGTTGCTCTATTTATTCTCTGTTCTGTTCACTTCCTGCTTGTCTGATTTTACTGACCACCGTGAGGGGAGTCTTTACTGCGGTAGTCAGTAACCTGCTCGTCCCCTTCCTGGGAACTACATCTGTGTGGCAGGATGCTCTCTACGTGTTAGAGACTTCAAGGAGGTGTGAATTACTGGGCGTGCCACAATTCATACTGGGAAATGTAGTTCTTACATGAACGAGCGCCGCAAACCAGGAAGTGAATGAGAGAACAGAAACTAGAACGCCGGAGGTGATATGGATGAAGGAATTTAATAGGTATTTACTTGTTTTTTAACAGAATCATTACACAACTCCTTTAATGCATAGAATGCTTTAAGATTAAAAAAAACTTCTGCCTTTACAACCACTTTAACCACTTGCCGACCAGCCGCCGCAGTTATACGGCGGCAGGTCGGCACGGGTGCGCAAGAGCCCGTAGCTCTACGTCGCGCTTTTCGCGGCCACTAGGGGGCGCGTGCGCGCCGCCGGCGGCCCCGCGCGCGCGCCCCCCGCTCGCCCCCGAGTCCCGTGCGTGTGCCCGGCGGGCGCGATCGCCGCCGGGCACACGCGATCGCTCGTTACAGAGCGGGGAACGGGAGCTGTGTGTGAAAACACACAGCGCTCGTTCCTGTCAGCGGGGGAAACGCTGATTTTCTGTTCATACAATGTATGAACAGAAAATCAGTGATTCCCCCTAGTAAGTCCACCCCCCCCCCATACAGTTAGAACACACTAGGAACACACTTAACCCCTTCCCCGCCCCCTAGTGTTAACCCCTTCACTGCCAATGGCATTTTTATAGTAATCCAATGCATTTTTATAGCATTGATCGCTAAAAAAATGCCAATGGTCCCAAAAATGTGTCAAAAGTGTCCGAAGTGTCCGCCATAATATCGCAGTACCGAAAAAAAACGCTGATCGCCGCCATTACTAGTAAAAAAAAAAAAAATAATAAAAATGCCATAAAACTACCCCCTATTTTGTAAACGCTATAACTTTTGCGCAAACCAATCAATAAACGCTAATTGCGATTTTTTTTACGAAAAATATGTAGAAGAATACGTATCGGCCTAAACTGAGGAAAAAATATTTTTTTTTATATATTTTTGGGGATATTTATTATAGAAAAAAGTAAAAAATATTGCATTTTTTTCAAAATAGTCGCTCTGTTTTTGTTTATAGCGCAAAAAATAAAAACCGCAGAGATGATCAAATACCACCAAAAGAAAGCTCTATTTGTGGGAAAAAAAGGACGCCAATTTTGTTTGGGAGCCACGTCGCACGACCGCGCAATTGTCAGTTAAAGCGACGCAGCGCCGAATCTCAAAAAGTGCTCTGGTCTTTGGACAGCAATATGGTCCGGGGCTGAAGTGGTTAAATTGTCCCACTTTTTACACTTCAAAATGAAAGTCCATTTATTTTATTCCCCTGTCCACCCCTCCTGTATAAAACAAAATTACCAGTTGGTACCCTCTCCTCTATTGCTCCTGACTTCACCATCCTGTTTGGGTAGAACAACACCCCTTTTGCCCATTTGCTGTAAGCCCAGCCTATCGTTTCACCTCCTAGAGGGGGCACGTCATCACACAGGCTGGGCTCATAGTCCTCCAGGATTGAGCAGTGTGAACACATCACTACATAGGCACCGCTCCGTCCTGTAGGAATGCGTACCACGCTTCTAACATTGGTTGTTTGTTTAACCGCTTGCCAACCAGCCGCCGTCATTATACTGTGGCAGGTCGGTTCTATCCTGCGAACTTGTACGTCGGCCCCTATAACAGCTATAGCAGGCTGCACAGTGGGGGAGCTGATGCCCAAAATGTCCATCGGCCACCCGCGATCGCTCCACAGAGAGCCAGAAAGGGGATCTGTCAATAGAAACAAACAGATCCTCGTTCTGTCAGGAGAGCACAGAGTGATTGTCTGTTCCAATTGATTAGGAACAGCGATCTCTCTGTACTGCTAATCACACACCTTCCCCCACCGTTAGAAACACCTCCCAAGGAGCACATTTAACCCCTTGATCGCCCCCTAGTGTTAACCCCTTCCCTGCCAGTGACATTTACACAGTAATCATTACATTTTTATAGCACTAATCGCTGTATAAATGTCACTGGGCCCACCGCAATGTCGCAGTCCCACTAAAATCCGCTAATATAATGCCTTGTACGATATTTTTAATTGTATTTATTTCTTTTTTTATGGTTAATGGACTTGTGTTTTTTTCCAACCTGACTAATTATGTAACTATGATCACCGCCATTACTAGTAAAAAAAAATAATAATATCAAAAATGCCATAACTCTATCCCCTATTTTGTAGACACTATGGGCCAGATTCAGATACACTTAATGTTGCGCTGCGTAATCGAAATACTCTGCGCTGCGTAATCGAAATACTCTACGCTGCCGTATTTCACCAGGCTCTATACTGAATTCTGGTAGATTTTTGCCTGTACGCTACGGCGGCGTAGTCTATTTCTCACCGCGTAATCGAAATACGCGATTAGGGGACGTGATGCATTTAAATTAAGCGCGTCCCCGCGGCGATCGAACTGCGAATGCTCCAATCAGAAAATTCCCGCCGTGCATTGCGCGAAATCACGTCGTTACGTCATTCGTTGTTTGAGTAGCGTCGTTTACGAACATTCCTATTCCCAGACGACTTACGTAAAAAATAATAAAAGACGTCGGAAAACGTAGAAATTCGACGCGGGAACGACGGCCATACTTAACATGGGCTGTCTAATATTAGAGCAGCAAAAAGCTGGTATAGTGTTACGCAAAAAAAAGATGACCAACGGTGCCGTAAGAGATTGCGAATGAAGATCGTAATTTCGGGGATCGCCGGCAAAAGCTCATTAGCATACCCCGACGCGGAAAACGACGGGAAGTCCATCCAGTGGCCGCAATTTTATTGCAGCGTAGATCCGAAGGCGTACGAACACGTAATCCAGTCGAATTGAAGCCCGCAGCCGTCTATTCATGGTTTGAGGTTTCAGACTAGCTAAAAAACGCGCGTAATTTGAAATTACTCCAGTCTAACACCAGTTAGACAGGCGTAATGGCTCTCTGAATCTGGCCCTATAACTTTTGCGCAAACCAATCAATAAACACTTATTGGGATTTTTGTACCAAAAATATGTAGAAGAATTTTTGTTGGCCTAAACTGATGAAGAATTTTTTTTGGGGGATATTTATTATAGCAAAAAGTTAAAAATAATGTTTTTCTTTTTCAAAATTGTTGCTCTTTTTTTGTTTATAGTGCAAAAAAAAACTCAGAGGTGATCAAATACCACCAAAGAAAAGCTCTATCTGTGGGAAAATAATTACGTCAATATTGTTTGAATACAGCATCGCACAACCACGCAATGCCGTATCGCAAAAAATTGCCTGGTCATTAACCACTTGCCGACCGCGCTATAGCGAAAATACTGCTACAGCGTGGTCGAGTAGTTTTGACACGACGTCCCTGGGACGTCGTCCTTCACATCCGCGATTGCGCGTCCCCTGGGACACGCTCGCGAAAGTGTCCGTGATCGCCGGGTCTAGAAGACCCGGCGCATCACGGATCACGGTAAATTGCCGCTGATAGCGGCCGTTTACCACGTGATCGCGCCGTCAAATGACGGCGCGATCACTTGTAAACAAACCGGCGTCATTTGATGACGCCGGTTCCTCCCTCTCCTCCCTCTCCTCTCTGTACAGTGTGCGAGGAGAGGGGGGGGAGCGGGGTGTGAGCAGCTGAGCTGTGGCTGGATCTGTGACAAATGCAGTCACAGATCCAGCCACCCCTCAATCCATCCCAGCTCTGCAATCCCCCAGTACTCTGCAATCCCCCAGTACCCTGCATTACCCCAGTACCCTGCATTACCCCAGTACCCCACAATACCCCAGTACCCCACAGTACCCCAATACCCCAGTACTCTGCAATGCCCCAGTACCCCAATATGCTGCAATACCCCAGTACCCCAATACTCTGCAATACCCCAGTACCCCAATACTCTGCAATACCCCAGTACCCCAATACTCTGCAATACCCCAGTACCCCAATACTCTGCAATACCCCAGTACTCCAATACTCTGCAATACCCCAGTACCCCAATACTCTGCAATACCCCAGTACTCTGCAGTACCCCAAAACCCCAATACTCTGCAGTACCCCAGTACCCCAATACTCTGCAGTACTCCAGTACCCCAATACTCTGCAGTACTCCAGTACCCCAATACTCTGCAGTACTCCAGTACCCCAATACTCCAGTACCCCAATACCGCAATACCCTGTGCGATACCCTGCAATACCCAAATACTCTGCAATACCCAAATACTCTGCAATACCCAAATACTATCGCCTATGGGGATTTTTAGGTAGCGAAGTTTGGCACCATTCCATGAGCGTGCGCAATTTTGAAGTGTGACATGTTGGGTATCTATTTACTCGGCGTAACGTCATCTTTCACATTATGAAAAAAAATTGGGCTAACTTTACTGTTTTTTTTTTTTTTAGCACAAAACAGTTTTTTTTTAAAAACACGCGTTCCAAAAATTTCTACGAAAATACTGTGCGTGATAAAAAGTTGTAACGGCCGCCATTGTATTCTCTAGGGTCTTTGCTAAAAAAGCATATATAATGTTTGGGGGTTCTATGTAATTTTCTAGCAAATAAATGATGATTTTTCCATGTAGGAGAGGAATGTCAGAATTGGTCTGGGTGTTCCAGAACGCCTGATGGCGTTCCCTGCATGTTGGGCCTCTGTATGTGGCCATGCTGTGTAAAAGTCTCACACATGGGGTATCGCCATACTCGGGAGGAATAGCAGAATGTGTTTTGGGGTGTAATTTGTGATATGCATATGCTGTGTGTGAGAAATAACCCGCTAGAAACAAGATTATTTTTTTTTTTTTTACAGAATTTTCAGTCGTTTTTCTTTTATAGCGCAAAAAATAAAAAACCCAGAGGTGATCAAATACCACCAAAAGAAAGCTCTATTTGTGTGAAAAAAAGGACACAAATTTCAAATGGGTACAATGTTGTATGACTGAGTAATTGTCATTCAAATTGTGAGAGCACCGAAAGCTGAAAATTGGTCTGGTTAGGAAGGGGGTTTAAGTGCCCAGTGGTCAAGTGGTTAACTGCTTGAGGACGTCCCATTTAAGATCCCAGACATGGATCACGAGCATACCGCCACCCGGTCCTCTTCTCCGTGAAAGTCCCCGTGGGAACAGTGGACCCGATCGCCGGCAGAGTCCTGCGATCGGGTCACAGACAGGAAGAAGGGGAGAGGTAAGTGTAAAGAAACCTCTCCCCGTGCTTTCTAGTGTGGCCGTCGGTGATCGTCTGTTCCCTGTCGTAGGGAACGACTATCAGGGATGTCACACGCACAGCCACGCCCCCCACAGTAAGAACACTCCCTTAGGGCACACTTAACCCCTACAGCGCCCCCTCCTGGTTAACCCCTTACTGCCATTTTTATAGTAACCAGTGCATTTTTATAGCACTGTTCGCTGTAAAAATGGTCCCAAAATAGTGTCAAAATTGTCCGATGTGTCCGCCATAATGTTGCAGTCATGATAAAAATCGCTGATCCCCGCCATTACTAGAAAAAAAAAATAATATAAATGCCATAAAACTATCCCCTATTTTGTAAACGCTATACATTTTGTGCAAACCAATCAATAAACGCTTATTCCATTTTTTTTTTCCAAAAATATGTAGAAGAATACGTATCGGGCTAAATTGAGGAACACATTTTTTCTATATATTTTTTGGGGATATTTTTTATAGCAAAAAGTTAAAAATATTGCATTATTTTTTTCAAAATTGTCGCTCTATTTTTGTTTATAGTGCAAAAAATAAAAACCGCAGAGGTGATCGAATACCACCAAAAGAAAGCTCTATTTGTGAGGAAAAAAAGGATGCCAATTTTGTTTGGGAGCCACGGTGCACGACCGCGCAGTGCCGAATCGCAAAAAGGGGCCAGGTCCTTTTAGCTGCATAATGGTCCGGGTCTTAAGTGGTTAAGCTGGAAAATCCTTACGGGGCTTAAGTGGTTAAAGTGCAAAAAAAAAAACTGCAGAGGTGATCAAATACCACCAAAAGAAAGCTCTATTTGCGGGGGAAAAAAGGACATCATTTTTGTTTGGTTACATAGATTTGTCTTAGATCCGACCGGCGTAAGTCTCTTACGCCGTCGTATCTTAGTTGCATATTTGAGCTGGGCGCTAGGTGGCGTTTCCGTAGATTTATGCGTTGAATATGCAAATGAGCTAGATACGCTGATTCACGAACGTACTTGCGGCTGGTCATATTTTTTTACGTCGTTTGCGTAAGCACAAGTCCGGTGTAAAGTTACCCCTGCTATATGAGGTGTACGTAATGTTAAGTATGGACGTCGGGACAGCGTAGAATTTTCCGTTGTTTGCGTAAAACGTTCGCGAATAGGGCTTTGCGTAAGTTACGTTCACGTCGAAACCAATGAGTATTTGGGGTGTAATTTTGAGCATGCGCACTGGGATACGTCCACGGTCTGCGCATGCGCAGTTCGTTCGGCGCGTCATTTACGTGGGGTCACGGTTAATTTCAATACAACACGCCCCCTACATGCCTAATTTGAATTACGCACACTTACGCCGGCACATTTACGTTACGCCACCGCAACTTACGGAGCAAGTGCTTTGTGAATACTGCACTTGCCTGTAAAAGTTGCGGAGGCGTAGCGTAAATAGGATACGCTACGCCCGCACAAAGATACGCGGCGCTACCTGAATCTAGCCCAATCAATACAAGTGCAGCGCTTACACTGAGATACATATATGGGATAATAGATCAATAAATGATTAATATACAGTATACAGTAAAACCTTGGTTTGAGAGTGACTTGGTTTGAGAGCGTTTTGCAAGACAAGCAATTTATTTTAAAACTTTGACTTGATATACAAGCGATGTCTTGATATACAAGTAGCGTCATGTCACAACTATAAGAGAGAAGAGACGCCTCAAAGAGCCCTTTCACACTGTGTCGCCAATAGCTTCGGCGGTAAAACACCGCTATTTTTACCGCCAACGCTATGGGTGGATTTGCGGCGCATTTCGGCCGCTAGCGGAGCGCATTTACCCCCTGCTAGCGGCCTATAAAGGGTTAAAACTGCCATTTGTCCCCATTCACACAGGAGTGAATGGGGACAAATTTTAAGGGCGTATTGCAGGCGCTATTTTTAACGCTATAGCGCTTGCAATACGCTTCAGTGTGAAAGGGGTCTAAGTGTAGTAATATGGTTACATTTAATCAAGGTACAACATTTAGCAACATATTGCTACACTAATGCGCGTACACATGATCGGATTTCTCATGGAATTAAATCCGATGGACTTTTTCGTCATATATCCGATGAAGCTGACTTCCATCAGTTTTGCCTACACACCATCAGACTAAATTCCGACCGTGCCAAAACGCGGTGATGTAAACACATAACAAGTTCAATGCTTCCGAGCATGCGTTGACTTGATTCTGAGCATGCATGGATTTTTCTCCTATGGAGTTCCACACAGACGATCGGAATTTACTATGTTTTTTTTTCCATCGGAAAATTTTAAAACATGTTCTATTTTTTTACATCGATGGAAAAAAGTAAAGATGGGGCCCACGCGATCAGTTTCTCCGATCTGACTTTTTTCAGCAAATAAAAAAAAAACGATTGTGTGTACGCGGCATTAGAGGCGCCTCTCTTCTCTTTTATACTCTGGAGCTCCTGCTGGATTTTGCTTCTAATCCCCTTGTGGAGGCTTCCATTTGTAGATGGACATTTTATGGTTACACAACCTGTCACATTGCTATAATCTTTTTATATGGACTATAAACTGAAGGACCTATGAATAAATGGTTGTGGAACAAATCATTTGAGTTTCCATTTTTTCTTATCGGGTAATTCGCTTTGATATACAATTGCTTTGGATTACAAGCATGTTTCTGGAACAAATTATGCTCACAATCCAAGGTTTTACGGTAGTCTAAATAATACTGCAGTGATTAAAAGATATGAAGAGAAAAAGTGCCCGCCACGTGTAGATGCCATGATGAATGCTTGGGGCTCTTTCCCACTATGCATGCAGAAGAGTTAAAGGGGTTGTAAAATAATTTTTTATTTTTTTCCCTAAATAGCTTCCTTTACCTTAGTGCAGTCCTCCTTCACTTACCTCATCCTCCCATTTTGCTTTTAAATGTCCTTATTTCTTCTGAGAAATCCTCACTTCCTGTTCTTCTGTCTGTAACTCCACACAGTAATGTGAGACTTTCTCCCTGGTGTGGAGTGTCGTGCTGGCCCCCTCCCTTGTACTACAGGAGAGTCGGGACGCTCTCTACGTTGCAGACAGAGAAAGGAGCTGTGTGTTAGTGGGCATCCTGACACTTCTGCTCGCCCCCTCCCCCCTCAAGAGGCTTTCTCCACACCAGGGAGAAAGCCTTGCATTACTGTGTGGAGTTACAGACAGAAGAACAGGAAGTGAGGATTTCTCAGAAGAAATAAGGACATTTAAAAGCAAAATGGAAGGATGAGGTAAGTGAAGGAAGACTGCACTAAGGTAAAGGAAGCTATTTAGGGGAAAAAAAGTTTCCTTTACAACCCCTTTAAGACAAAACGCACACAAATTAAGTGATAACCGGTGGAATTCTTAAGGTTTTCACTTCATTTTGGGGGTCTACAATCAACAAGCATTCATTGGGGAATCTACCAATGGGGGACACTTTTTCTGTTCAGAACTAATGCCGCGTACACACGATCATTTTTTGTGATGAAAAAAAAACGACGTTTTCTGTGAAGTAAAAAACGACGTTTTTGAAACGTCACTTTCAAAGACGATGTTGCATACACACCATCGTTTTTTTCACAAAAAGTGAGGTTACGTTCACCACTCTTTTCCATTGAAGCTCGCTTCATAACTAGCTTCTGGGCATGCGCGGGTTGAAAAACGTCGTTTTAAACGACGTTTTTGCTACACACGGTGACTTTTTGTGAAACAAAAAACAACGTTTTGAAAAACGACACAAAAAATTCAAGCATGTTGGAATTTTTTTTGGTCGTTTTTTGGAAGACAAAAAACGACGTTTTGCCCACACACGATCAATTTAAATGACGTTTTAAAAAACGACGTTTTTTTCCATCGCAAAAAAACGACCGTGTGTACGCGGCATTATTGTCACTACAGAATTTTTTGGACTATAGATGTGTTTTTTATTTGGACATTTATGTGTTTTGGTGTAAGCGCTGCACTTATATTACCGATTCTAAGAACATTTACAAACTGTAAAAATACATTTAAATATTTTGTTTTTGGTTAAATTGGAATTGCAGTCTTCTTATTTATTTAGTTTAGATATAACTAATTCATGAAAATAAACACTAATGTTTTTTTTTTTTTTTATGTTTCTATTTATAGTCTGTAATTATTATATGTTTTCGGTCATGTTTGTCTGTAGATGTGCAGGTTCTGCATCCTGGTTGTTTCCAGCTGATCCTCTAATCTTGAAATTCTCAGAATTAGTCGCGGCTCACACAGGGATGACCTGTCAGGTGACTTATGCCGCGTACACACGATCAGTCCATCCGATGACAACGGTCTGAAGGACTGTTGTCATCGGTTAACCGGTAAGCTGACTGATGGTCCGTTGCGCCTACACACCATTGGTTAAAAATCCAATCGTGTCAGAACGCAGTGACGTAAAACACAACGACGTGCTGAAAAAATGCTTCCAAGCATGCGTCGACTTGACTCTGAGCATGCGAGGATTTTTAACCGATGGTCGTGCCTACTAACGATCGTTTTTGTTCTATCGGTTAGGAATCCGTCGGTTAAACTTAACAAGATGGCTTTTTTTTAACCGATGGTTAAATAACCGATGGCGCCCACACCCGATCGGTTTGGTCCAATGAAAACGGTCCATCAGACCATTCTCATCGGTTTAACTGATCGTGTGTACACGGCATTAGCTGCCTGACAAGTCGCTCCATGCATTGCAATGGAACTAATAGGAGTGATTCAAGATGCTCTGACTTAGATAAAGGTTCCTGTATTACTTTGGAGCGACTTTGGAGCGGCTTGCATTGACTTCTATATAAAAGCTGTTTTGCAAGCCACGCTGAAGTCGCGCTGTACGGGGTGGCGCAGAGTCGGACGACTTTGAAGCCACGCATCGTAGGAGCCTTTTTTCCATGGGAGATATCATTTCTTGGGCACAATTTAATGCTAAGCAAACAGCGGAGGGATACCGTAGATGTCATATTGTGCCTCGCAGCTGCGCCGCGGGTTTACAGCGAGGCACACTCTGACATCTACGGTGTCCCTCTGCTCTTTGTCTAGCTTTCAATTGTGCCTGTGAAATGGTATCTTCTGTTAAAAAAAAAAAACTCCTACAACCCTCCGCCGACTATATCACTCGGCCCTGCCCCCCCCCCCCCCCCGGCTCGCCGCATCATTGATTAGATTGACAGCAGCGGGAGCCAATGGCTGCGCTGCTATCAATCTCCAAAGAAGAGCCGAGAACAGCCTGAAGACAGGGGCGGGTAGCTAGCGCGTTCACAACGCTCGACTTTCAAAGGCTCAAGTAAGTAAACCGTTTGCATGAAAGGGATTCCATTGTACATCAGATCCACTCTATGCATTTGTCAACATTTTTGGAGAGATCCTCTTGGATGGATCTAGTTGTAGTCATGCCTGTCCTCTCCCAGGGATCAGGGTCTGCTTAGGGATGGATCTGGTTGTAGTCATGCCTGTCCTCTCCCAGAGATCAGGGTCTGCTTTCGGATGGATCTGGTTGTAGTCATGCCTGTCCTCTCCCAGAGATCAGGGTCTGCTTTCGGATGGATCTGGTTGTAGTCATGCCTGTCCTCTCGGGGAATCAGAGTCTCCTCTTGGTAGGTTCTGGTTATAGTTATGCCTATCCTCTCCCAGGGATCGGAGTCTCCACTTGGGTGGACTTAGTTATAGTCACACCTGCCTTCTCTGGGAGATCAGAGTCTCCTCTTGTGTGAATCTAGTTACAGTTACACCTGTCCTCTCTGGGATTAAATTCGCCTTTTGGATGGATCTGATTGCAGTAACTCATGTCCCCCTTTATGGATCAGAGTCTCTTCTTGAATGGATCTATCTGTAGTCATGCCTATCCTTTCTGGGATTGGAGTCTCCTTTTAGATGGATCTGGTTGTGGTCGGTGGTCATGCCTGTCCTTTCCCAGGGATCAGAGTTTCCTCTTGGATAGATATGGTTGTAGTCATGCCTATCCTTTCTGGGATTGAGGTTTCTTCTTGGAAGGATATGGTTGCAGTCACTCCTGTCTTGGATAGATCTATCTGTAGTCATGCCTATACTTTCTGGGATCAGAGTCTCCTATCAGATGGATGTGGTCAGCGGTCATGCCTGTCCTCTCCCAGGGATCAGAGTTTCCTCTTGGATAGGTCTGGTTGTAGTTCTGCCTGTCCTCTTCCAGGGATCAGCATAGATCTGGTAGTCGTAATGCTTGTCCTCTCTGGGATCAGAGTCTCCTTTTGAGTGGATCTAGTTTTAGTCACACCTGTCTTCTCCAGGTCATCAGAGTTTTCTTGTGGATGAATCCAGTTGCAGTCATGCATGTCCTCTCTGGGATCAGAGTTTCCACTTGGATGGATATTGTTCTAGTCATGCCTGTCCTTTCTGGGATTGACGTTTCTTCTTGAATGGATCAGGCTGTAGTCATGCTTGTCCTCCGCAGGGATCTGGTTGCAGTTATGCCTGTCCTTCCTCAGTGATCTGAGTCTCCTCTTGGATGGATCTGGTAGCAGCCATGCCTGTCCTCCCTCAGGGATCAGAGTATTCTCTTGGATGGATCTGGGTGTAGTCATGCCTGTCCTTCCTTAGGTATCTGAGTCTCCTCTTGGATAGATCTTGTAGTCATGCCTGTCCTTCCTCAGGGATCAGAGTCTCTTCTTGGAAGGATCTGGTTGCAGTCACACCTGTCCTCCCAGTGGGGAATCTATCTGTAATCATGCCTGTCCTCCCTCAGAGAATAGAGTCTCCTCTTGTATGGATCTGAGTGCAGTAAAGCTTGTCCTTCCTTTCGGGGAGTAGAATCTCTTCTTGGAAGGATCTGGTTGCAGCCATGCCTGTCCTCCCCAGGCGGATCTATCTGTGGTCATGCCTATTCTCCATTGGGGATCGGAGTCTCCTCTTGGATGGATTTGGCTGCAGTCATGCCTGTCCTCCCCCAGGGATCGGAGCCTCTTCTTGGATAGATCTGGTTGTGGTCATGCCTATCCTTTCTGGGATCTGAGTCTCCTCTTGGGTGGATCTAGTTATAGTCACATCTGTCTTTTCCAGGGGGTCACAGTCTCTTGGACGGATATTGTTTTACTCATGCCTGTCCTTTTTGGGACTGAAGTTTCTTCTTGAAAGTATCTGGTTGCAGTCACTCCTGATCTCCCGCTGGGATCAGAGTCTCCTCTTGGATGGATCTGGTTGTAGTCATGCCTTTCCTTTCTGGGATCAGTCTTCCTCTTGGAAGGATCTATAGGACTCCTCAGGGATCGGAGTCTCCTTCTGTAGTCATGCCTGTCCTCCTCTTGGAAGGATCTATTAGTTGTCATGTCTGTCGTCCTCTTGGAAGGATCTGTCGGTAGTCATGCCGGTCCTCAGGGATCTGAGTCTCGTCTTGGAAGGATCTATCGGTAGTCATACTTGTCCTCAGAGATTTGAGTCTCCTCTTGGAAGGATCTATTGGTAGTCATGCCGGTCCTCAGGGATCGGAGTCTCCTCTTGGAAGGATCTATTGGTAGTCATGCCTGTCCTCAGAGATCGGAGTCTCCTCTTGGAAGGATCTATCAGTAGTCATCCCTGTCCTCCTCTTGGAAGGATCTATCGGTAGTCATGCCTGTCCTCCTCTTGGAAGGATCTATCGGTAGTCATGCCTGTCCTCAGGGATCGGTGTCTCCTCTTGGAAGGATCTATCTGTAGTCATACCTGTCCTCAGAGATCGGAAGTCTCCTCTTGGAAGGATCTATCTGTAGTCATGCCTGTCCTCAGAGATCGGAGTCTCCTCTTGGAAGGATCTATCTGTAGTCATGCCTGTCCTCCTCTTGGAAGTATCTGTCGGTAGTCATGCCTGTCCTCAGGGATCGGAATCTCCTCTTGAAAAGGATCTATCTGTAGTCATACCTGTCCTCAGAGATTGGAGTCTCCTCTTGGAAGGATCTATCTGTAGTCATGCCTGTCCTCCTCTTGGAAGTATCTGTTAGTAGTCATGCCGGTCCTCCTCTTGGAAGTATCTGTCGGTAGTCATGCCGGTCCTCAGGGATCGGTGTCTCCTCTTGGAAGGATCTATCTGTAGTCATACCTGTCCTCAGAGATCGGAGTCTCCTCTTGGAAGGATCTATCTGTAGTCATGCCTGTCCTCCTCTTGGAAGTATCTGTCGGTAGTCATGCCTGTCCTCCTCTTGGAAGTATCTGTCGGTAGTCATGCCGGTCCTCCTCTTGGAAGTATCTGTCGGTAGTCATGCCGGTCCTCCTCTTGGAAGTATCTGTCGGTAGTCATGCCGGTCCTCCTCTTGGAAGTATCTGTCGGTAGTCATGCCTGTCCTCCTCTTGGAAGTATCTGTCGGTAGTCATGCCGGTCCTCCTCTTGGAAGTATCTGTCGGTAGTCATGCCTGTCCTCCTCTTGAAAGTATCTGTCGGTAGTCATGCCTGTCCTCAGGGATCGGAGTGTCGGTTGTTATCATGCCATGGCAGGCTCCCAGCACGTGTCTGGCCCCGCCCCCTCCGCCTCTTATAACCCCCGTTCCGCGGCTCCGCCGGCAGTAGAGCGGGTGTCCCGCTACCAGACATGATCCGGCGGCGGAGTGCGGAGCAGGGTAGCGGAGCCGGGCAGGATGGGCAGCAGCTCCGCGGGTTGTGAGAACTCCAGCATGTGGGAGGTGAACATGTCCAGCGTGGTGCGGGAGCGGAGCCAGGAGTGCGGGGGCTCGGTGTCGGTGGCGTTCCCGCTGTCTATGATGATCACCGGTCTGGTGGGCAATGCGCTGGCCATGTCCCTCATCTACCGATCGTACCGGCAGAAGGAAAGTAAGAGGAAGCATTCGTTCCTGCTTTGTATCGGCAGCCTGGCGCTCACCGACTTCACCGGACAGCTCCTCACCAGCCCCATCGTCATCTCCGTCTACCTGGCCGGCCGCCAGTGGAGCCGGGTGGACCCGTCGGGTCACCTGTGTCACTTCTTCGGGCTGAGCATGGCCATGTTCGGGCTGTGCCCGCTCTTCATCGCCAGCGTCATGGCCATAGAGAGGACCCTTGCCATCCGCTCCCCGCACTGGTACTCCAGCCACATGCGGAGCCGGGCCACCGTCACCGTGCTGCTCTCCATCTGGGGCGCCGGACTAGGCTTCGCCCTACTGCCGCTCATCGGGTTGGGGAAGTACACGGTGCAGTGGCCGGGCACCTGGTGCTTTATCAGCACTGACCGGCGGAACCCCGGCAGTGTCGTTTTCGCCGCCACTTTCGCCTCCTTGGGGCTCCTGTCGCTGGCGACCACCTTCACCTGCAACCTGGCGACCATCAAAGCCCTGGTGAGGCGCTGCAAGAGCCGGAACTCCTCGTCCAAGGCCAGCAAGCAGTGGGAGAGGATCACGATGGAAACTATGTTCCAGCTGATGGGGATCATGTGTGTGCTCTTCGCCTGCTGGTCGCCGCTCCTGGTAGGTGGATCTTTGGGGGGCTCCGCGCCTTTTGTAACTTTTTACTTTCTTCTTGTTACAATGACAAATTCTATAGGGCTGAGCAGTCCATGCTGAGGATTGTAGTTCTGCAAAGTCCTGCTAAGTATGGTGTTGGTTGGGATCCTCAAGCGTAGATCAACTTTTAGGAAAGCAGGCTCCTGGTAGGTGGATCTTTGGGGGGCTCCACGCCTTTCATAACTTTTAACGTTCTTCTTGTTACAATATGATAGGGCTGAGCAGTCCATGCTGAGGGTTGTAGCTCTGAAAAGTCCTTCTTAGTATGGTGTTGGTTGGGATCCTTAATAGTAGAGCAACTTTTAGGAAAGCAGGCTCCTGGTAGGTGGATCTTTGGGGGGCTCCACGCCTTTCATAACTTTTAACTTTCTTTTTGTTACAATATGATAGGGCTGAGCAGTCTGTGCTGAGGGTTGTAGCTCTGCAAAGTCCTTCTTAGTATGGTGTTGGTTGGGATCCTTAATAGTAGATCAACTTTTAGCAAAACAGGCTCCTTGTAGGTGGATCATGGGGCAAAATACAAAATTACAAAATAGCAACATTTTGTAGGACTAAGCAGTCCATGCTGAGGGTTGTAGCTCTGCAAAGTATTCCCAAGTATGATGGTTGGGTGAGATCCTCAAGAGTAGATCAACCATTAATAGTTGAAAAACACTGCTCCTTGTAGGTGGATCATGGGGCTCTGCACCTTTATTAACTTGTTACTTTCTTCCTATTACACAATAACAGCATCTATAAGGCTAAGCAGTCCATGCTGAGGGCTGTAGTTCTGCAAAGTTCTCCCCAATGTGTAGCCACCAAACTGTTCAGATATCAGATACATTCATGGTCTTGTTTGGGATCCTCAAGAGTAGATCAACTTTTAGGAAAACAGGCTCCTTGTAGGTGGATCATGGGACTCTGCGCCTTTCATAACTTTACTTTCTTCCCATTACAAAATAGCAACATTTTATAGGGCTGAGCAGTCCATGCTGAGGGTTGTAGCTCTGCACAGTATTCCCAAGTATGATGTTTGGGTGGAATCCTCAAGAGTAGATCAACCATTAAGGCCCTGTACACACAAGGAGACATGTCCGCGGACCGTTTTCATCGGACATGTCTCCTGGGATATTTTGGTCTGATGTGTGTACACACCATCAGACCAAAATCCCCTCGGACAGAGAACGCGGTGACGTAGAAGTCACCGACGTCCTCAAACCAGGAAGTTCAATGCTTCCACGCATGCGTCAAATCAATTTTGACGCATGCGCGGGATTTCGGTCCGCTGGTTAGACGTACTAACCAGCGGACATGTCCGACGGACAGGTTTCCAGCGGACAAGTTTCTAAGCATGCTTAGAAACTTTTGTACGCTGGAAACCTGTCCGCTAGACCGTACACACGATCGGACATGTTCGCGGAAACTGGTCTGCGGACCAGTTTCAGCAGACATGTCTCCTCGTGTGTACGCGGCCTAATAGTTGTAAAACACCGCTCCTGGTAGGTGGATCATGGGGTTCAGTGCCTTTATTAACTTGTTTCTTTCTTCCTATTGAACAATAACATCTATAAGGCTGAGCAGTCAATGCTGAGGGCAGTCGTTCTGCAAATATCCCCCCCAGCACTCTGACCCCTCTACAACTCGGATATCCCCCCAGCATTCTTACCCCTCTACACTCCAGGTATCCCCCCAGCACTCTGACCCCTCTACACCCCAAATATCCCCCCCAGCACTCTGAACCCTCTACAACTCGGATATCCCCCCAGCATTCTTACCCCTCTACACTCCAGGTATCCCCCCAGCACTCTGACCCCTCTACACCTTAGATATCCCCCCAGCACTCTGACCCCTCTACACCCCAAATATCCCCCCCAGCACTCTGACCCCTCTACAACTCGGATATCCCCCCAGCATTCTTACCCCTCTACACCTTAGATATCCCCCCAGCACTCTGACCCCTCTACACCCCAAATATCCCCCCCAGCACTCTGACCCCTCTACAACTCGGATATCCCCCCAGCATTCTTACCCCTCTACACTCCAGGTATCCCCTCAGCTCTCTGACCCCTCTACACCTTAGATATCCCCCCAGCACTCTGACCCCTCTACACCCCAAATATCCCCCCCAGCACTCTGACCCCTCTACAACTCGGATATCCCCCCAGCATTCTTACCCCTCTACACTCCAGGTATCCCCTCAGCTCTCTGACCCCTCTACACCTTAGATATCCCCCCAGCACTCTGACCCCTCTACACCCCAAATATCCCCCCCAGCACTCTGACCCCTCTACAACTCGGATATCCCCCCAGCATTCTTACCCCTCTACACTCCAGGTATCCCCCCAGCACTCTGACCCCTCTACACCCCAAATATCCCCCCCAGCACTCTGACCCCTCTACAACTCGGATATCCCCCCAGCATTCTTACCCCTCTACACTCCAGGTATCCCCCCAGCACTCTGACCCCTCTACACCTTAGATATCCCCCCAGCACTCTGACCCCTCTACACCCCAAATATCCCCCCCAGCACTCTGACCCCTCTACAACTCGGATATCCCCCCAGCATTCTTACCCCTCTACACTCCAGGTATCCCCTCAGCTCTCTGACCCCTCTACACCTTAGATATCCCCCCAGCACTCTGACCCCTCTACACCCCAAATATCCCCCCCAGCACTCTGACCCCTCTACAACTCGGATATCCCCCCAGCATTCTTACCCCTCTACACTCCAGGTATCCCCCCAGCACTCTGACCCCTCTACACCTTAGATATCCCCCCAGCACTCTGACCCCTCTACACCCCAAATATCCCCCCCCCCCCCAGCACTCTGACCCCTCTACACCCCAAATATCCCCCCCCCAGCACTCTGACCCCTCTACACCTCAGATATCCCCCCAGCACTCTGACCCCTCTACACCTCTGATATCCCCCCCAGCACTCTGACCCCTCTACACCCTAGATATCCCCCCAGTGGCCTTTCTACATCCCTGATACCTCTAGCACTATAACCACCCAAGCTACCCCAAGCATTGCTTTGCGGGAAGTGCAGGGGCCCCCATGCAGCTGGGGCCCCTGGACAGTGCCCAGGTGTGCCCTCTCATTAAGACAGCGCTGCTTATACTCGAGTATATACAGTACTTTCCTCCTGTTATAAAATAGGAGCATCTATGGGGCTGATCAGTCCATGCTGAGGATCGTAGCTCTGCAGTCTCATTCCGCCTGCTGCATAATTGTCGGTCATGTGTAAGACGTTTATGTAATAAAGAAGTTGGCTTTTATTGGAGTGCAGCCATCTATTCAACTTTGTATCTATAGATCAACTTTTGTTTCACTCTACAGCTGCCTCTAATACAGGTCTCAGTGTGTGGATATTCGGAGGAAAAGGTTCCAGCTGATACTTGCTGTGTCTTGTAATACTACGAGCCAGGATGCTTATACGGCGGCAGCGTTGGGGGGGGGGGGGGGGGAGTATTCTATTTGGGTATCGGGGGTACTCCCGCAAATACTCGGTATCGGTACCGATACCGATACTGGTATCGGGACAACCCTAATCTATATCTATATATGAGAGAGAGAGAGAGACTACAGGAGAGTCAGGACGCTCTCTACGTTGCAAATAGAGAAAGGATCTGTTTGTTAGTGGGCGTCCTGACTCTCCTGTAGTCCAAGGAAGGGGGCGAGCACAACACTCCACACCAGGGAGAAAGCCTTGCATTACTGTGTGGAGTTACAGACAGAAGAACAGGAAGTGAGGATTCAGAAGAAATAAGGACATTTAAAAGAAAAATGGAAGGATGAGGCAAGTGAAGGAGGACTGCACTAAGTTAGGGTAAAGGAAGCTATTTAGGGAAAAATAATTGTACATTTACAACCCCTTTAAGTTATTTAGAATTAAAACTTCTGTGAGGCTGAGAGTTGTAGTTCCACTGGGATCCTCCATTTTCCTGCGTGTTTTATTTTACTGTAATGGGTGCAGTTGGCGAGTGAATATGTAATATCTCTAATGATTTTTTTCCATGTTAATTGCAGTGGCTTGGCCGCTCATGCAGGGGGCACGAGCGCCGCCCCCCCGCCCCCAATCCATGCGTCTAATCTGCATGCACCGGAACCATGGATTCCTATTTTGTTTTTTAAGCACATGATTAGAGCCTGAGGCTCCAATTGGCTTCAAAAAGTGGCACGCTCGGGGCGCAGAGCACTGTGCAGATGCTTGAGACAACGTTTTTCTGGCCTCCGACTACCTACCTGAATAATACAGGTGATCAGGGCTGTACAAATGTGGCAAAAAATGACAAGGCATGTGGCTATCAATGGGTGGTACTGTCTGCCACTGAACACAACTAATTCAAAGGAATGGGGTCACACCACAACTGCTCTGCACAGTGACTGAGCTGTCACAGACAGTTCATGGTCATTGTTTAGGATTGGGAGCTTCTGATCATGTGACTGCCAATCACAGCAATCACATGATTGGAAAGCCCTCCTCTGCCTTCCTGCATTCAACTCCTCTTATAGGGGGTGGGTGGCAAGGGGTTAAAAATTGCAACCTAGGCAAGTGAGTCCCGTGGTTATGGGAAGAGACGGCATCAATCAGCCTAATTCGGAAATAATTCCCAAAGTGTTACCGGCTCTTAACAAACCACTTCCATTGTGTGCACAACGATTTACATGGCACTTCCCTGATAGGTGAGCCAACAATAGCTTGAAGCAGTGCCGGCACAAGGTCATGCAGCGCCCAGGGCGAACATGCTAGACTGCGCCCTCCCTCCCCCGGCTGTGCATGGGTTAAATGCTCAGTCATTACTGCCTAGTACACACGATGAGAACATTGGATAAAAACAAGTGCATTTGGAGCATTTGTCTGATAATCTGATCAATAGTACAAAGCTTTCAAGAGCTGATTACAACAGATATCACAAAATAAGCACCAAAAAAAATTCTTGTAAGAGAACAGAACAAACGATTTTCATCTAACCAGTTTGATATTTACACCAACTAAATCTGCGCATGCTCGGAATTGAAAGAATACATTACAATACATCATTTCTGAAGTTGTATTCTGTCTAATGAGAATTTTTGTAACTTTAGTAACCCAGGGTTTGACAAATTTGCTTGGAATCTAGGAGCCAGCTAAAAAAATTAGGAGCCAGAAAACACACCCCGTCGCGCTGAGCTTGCGCGCAGATGCGAACGCATATGTAAACGGTGTTCATCTCTTGTATCATGTCCTCAGTCTCGAACCATCTCTTGTATCATGTCCTCAGCCTCTCACCATCTTCTGTATAATGTCCTCGGTCTCTAACCATCTATCGTATCATGTCCTCAGTCTTTAATCATCTCTTGTATCATGTCCTCAGTCTTTAATCATCTCTTGTATCTTGTTCTGATCAGACTTGGAGGCGACTTCCATTGAAATCTATGGGTACAAATCGCCTAGAAGTCGGATTGAAGTAGTACAGGAACCTCTTCTGAAGTCGGAGCGACCTCAGTAGTGTGTATTAAGACGGCTCCCATTAACTTACATTGCTTTTCTGGACAGCGCGACTTGGGACCACTTGAGGCGACTTCAAGTCCGATTCCAAGTCGCCCCAGTGTGAACCGACTCTAATCATCTCTTGTATCATGTCCTCAGTCTCTAACCATCTCTCTTGTATCATGTCCTCAGTCTCTAACCATCTATTGTATCATGTCCTCAGTCTCTCACCGTCTCTTGTATCATGTCCTCAGTCTCTCACCGTCTCTTGTATCATGTCCTCAGTCTTTGACCCTCTCTCGTATCATGTCCTCCGTCTTTAACCGTCTCTCGTATCATGTCCTCGTCTCTAATCGTCTCTCGTATCATGTCCTCAGTCTCTAACCGTCTCTTGTATCATGTCCTCGGTCTCTAACCGTCTCTTGTATCATGTCCTCGGTCTCTAACCGTCTCTTGTATCATGTCCTCGGTCTCTAACCGTCTCTTGTATCATGTCCTCGGTCTCTCACCGTCTCTTGTATCATGTCCTCAGTCTCTCACCGTCTCTTGTATCATGTCCTCAGTCTCTCACCGTCTCTTGTATCATGTCCTCAGTCTCTCACCGTCTCTTGTATCATGTCCTCAGTCTCTCACCGTCTCTTGTATCATGTCCTCAGTCTCTCACCGTCTCTTGTATCATGTCCTCAGTCTCTCACCGTCTCTTGTATCATGTCCTCAGTCTCTCACCGTCTCTTGTATCATGTCCTCAGTCTCTCACCGTCTCTTGTATCATGTCCTCAGTCTCTCACCGTCTCTTGTATCATGTCCTCAGTCTCTCACCGTCTCTTGTATCATGTCCTCAGTCTCTCACCGTCTCTTGTATCATGTCCTCAGTCTCTCACCGTCTCTTGTATCATGTCCTCAGTCTCTCACCGTCTCTTGTATCATGTCCTCAGTCTCTCACCGTCTCTTGTATCATGTCCTCAGTCTCTCACCGTCTCTTGTATCATGTCCTCAGTCTCTCACCGTCTCTTGTATCATGTCCTCAGTCTCTCACCGTCTCTTGTTTCATGTCCTCAGTCTCTCACCGTCTCTTGTTTCATGTCCTCAGTCTCTCACCGTCTCTCGTATCATGTCCTCAGTCTCTCACCGTCTCTCGTATCATGTCCTCGTCTCTAATCGTCTCTCGTATCATGTCCTCGGTCTCTAACCGTCTCTTGTATCATGTCCTCGGTCTCTAACCGTCTCTTGTATCATGTCCTCGGTCTCTAACCGTCTCTTGTATCATGTCCTCGGTCTCTAACCGTCTCTTGTATCATGTCCTCGGTCTCTCACCGTCTCTTGTATCATGTCCTCGGTCTCTCACCGTCTCTTGTATCATGTCCTCAGTCTCTCACCGTCTCTTGTATCATGTCCTCAGTCTCTCACCGTCTCTTGTATCATGTCCTCAGTCTCTCACCGTCTCTTGTATCATGTCCTCAGTCTCTCACCGTCTCTTGTATCATGTCCTCAGTCTCTCACCGTCTCTTGTATCATGTCCTCAGTCTCTCACCGTCTCTTGTATCATGTCCTCAGTCTCTCACCGTCTCTTGTATCATGTCCTCAGTCTCTCACCGTCTCTTGTATCATGTCCTCAGTCTCTCACCGTCTCTTGTATCATGTCCTCAGTCTCTCACCGTCTCTTGTATCATGTCCTCAGTCTCTCACCGTCTCTTGTTTCCTCATCTCTCACCGTCCTCAGTCTCTCTCTCACCGTCTCTTGTTTCATGTCCTCAGTCTCTCACCGTCTCTTGTTTCATGTCCTCAGTCTCTCACCGTCTCTTGTATCATGTCCTCAGTCTCTCACCGTCTCTTGTATCATGTCCTCAGTCTCTCACCGTCTGTCTTGTATCATGTCCTCAGTCTCTCACCGTCTGTCTTGTATCATGTCCTCAGTCTTTAATCATCTCTTGTATCATGTCCTGATCAGACTTGGAGGCGACTTCCATTGAAATATATGGGTACAAATCGCCTAGAAGTCGGATTGAAGTAGTACAGGAACCTCTTCTGAAGTCGGAGCGACTTCAGTAGTGTGTATTAAGACGGCTCTCATTCACTTACATTGCTTTTCTTGCCAGCGCGACTTGGGACGACTTGAGGTGACTTCAAGTCCGATCCCAAGTCGCCCCAGTGTGAACCGACTCTAATCCTCTCTCTTGTATCATGTCCTCAGTCTCTAATCATCTCTTGTATCATGTCCTCAGTCTCTAACCCTCTCTCTTGTATCATGTCCTCAGTCTCTAACCCTCTCTCTTGTATCATGTCCTCAGTCTCTAACCCTCTCTCTTGTATCATGTCCTCAGTCTCTAACCGTCTCTTGTATCATGTCCTCAGTCTCTAACCGTCTCTTGTATCATGTCCTCAGTCTCTCACCGTCTCTTGTATCATGTCCTCAGTCTCTCACCGTCTCTTGTATCATGTCCTCAGTCTCTCACCGTCTCTTGTATCATGTCCTCAGTCTCTCACCGTCTCTTGTATCATGTCCTCAGTCTCTCACCGTCTCTTGTATCATGTCCTCAGTCTCTCACCGTCTCTTGTATCATGTCCTCAGTCTCTCACCGTCTCTTGTATCATGTCCTCAGTCTCTCACCGTCTCTTGTATCATGTCCTCAGTCTCTCACCGTCTCTTGTATCATGTCCTCAGTCTCTCACCGTCTCTTGTATCATGTCCTCAGTCTCTCACCGTCTCTTGTATCATGTCCTCAGTCTCTCACCGTCTCTTGTGTCATGTCCTCAGTCTCTCACCGTCTCTTGTGTCATGTCCTCAGTCTCTCACCGTCTCTTGTGTCATGTCCTCAGTCTCTCACCGTCTCTTGCGTCATGTCCTCAGTCTCTCACCGTCTCTTGCGTCATGTCCTCAGTCTCTCACCGTCTCTTGCGTCATGTCCTCAGTCTCTCACCGTCTCTTGCATCATGTCGTCAGTCTCTCACCGTCTCTTGTATCATGTCTCTCACCGTCTCTTGTATCATGTCCTCGGTCTCTAAACGACTCTCTTGTATCATGTCTTCAGTCTCTCACCATCTCTTGTATCATGTCCTCAGTCCAGGGTTTGACGAATTTGCTTGGAATCTAGGAGCCTGCTAAAAAAGTTAGGAGCCAGAAAACGCATCCCACCCCGCCGAGCTCGCGCGCAGAAGCGAACGCATGCGTGAGCAGCGCCCGCATATGAAAACGGTGTTCAAACCACACATGTTAGGTATCGCCGCGATTGGTAGAGCGAGAACAATAATTTTAGCCCTAGACTTTCTCTGTAATTCAAAACATGCAACCTGTAGAATGTTTTAAACGTCGCCTATGGAGATTTTAAAGGGTAAAAGTTTGTGGCCATTCCATGAACGGATGCAATTTTGCAGCGTGACATGTTGGGTATCAATTTAATTGCCATAACATTATCTTTTACAATATAAAAACAAAAATTGGGCTAACTTTACTGTTGTCTTATTTTTTTAAATAAAAAAAGTGTATTTTTTCCCAAAAAAGTGTGCTTGTAAGACCGCTGCGCAAATACGGTGTGACAGAAAGTATTGCAATGACCGCCATTTTATCCTCTAGGGTGTTAGGATAAAAAATATATATAATGTTTGGGGGTTCTAATTAGGGGGAAGGAGATGGCAGTGAAAACACTGGAGAAGCTCCATTAGAATTGCTGGTTTACTTGTCATGCCAACGGCCACCACAAGATGGCGCCAGATCACAGAAGGAAGCTTAGGCCTGCAGAGGGCCGTAAAGCCGCGGCCTCAATTACCGGCCGATCACGCGGCAGGGAGGTGGGGGCGCACGGAGACACAGGTAATTGAGGCCGCGGCTTTGCGGTCTTCTGCAGGCCTAAGCTCCCTTCCCCGGCACCAGGTCGCTAATTCTAGTCGCAAATGCGACTGGGTGCCCGTATTTTGTTGAACCCTGTAGTAACCTATTTGTTTTCCATATGAGGCTAGAATGGTGAAAAAAAAATTGTCTGATATTCTCATTGTGTATAGGCCTTTTATTCTAGGAGCAGAGGATTAAGGTAAAACCACTTAATCTGACACACATGCGTAGGTTTTATATCATTCAGCCAATGGCGTGAATGGGAAAAAAAAAAAACACTCAGGCTGGGTTCACACTAAAGCTGGATATAGAGGGACCTCAGGTAAGTATTAGAGGGGCAGAAGGGGGCTGCTGCATACAGAAGGCTTTTTATTCTATAGCAGAGTTTCACCCAAAAATGGAACGTCCGCTTATCTGATTCCTCCCCCTCCAATGGCACATTTCCACCAGACCTCACCGCAGAGAGGTACGTCAGAACTACGGCCCCCTCCTCCTCCCCTGCTGCCGGGTCAGTAAGAGAGTGCAGGGTGCTTTGCGTATGTGCAGTAGGGACCCGGCTGTGGAGCCACAATGTTTCATTGCCAGGTTCCCTTACTGGCAATGGCGGCGGCAGCACTCAACAGCTGCTAGAAACATCGGCTGGGGTGCGGACATCGCTGGGTTCCATGACAGGTAATGCGCCGTAAACACCATCTGAATTTCCAATGGAAAGACCAGAGCCCTTTTTGCGATTCGGCACTGCGTTGCTTTAACCCCTTCCATACAGGGCATTTTCACCCCCTTCCTGCCCAGACCAATTTTTAGTTTTCAGCGCTGTTGCACTTTGAATGACAATTGCGCGGTCAGGCAACACTGTACCCAAATTAAATCATTATGTTTTTTTCCCCACACAAATAGAGCTTTCGTTTGGTGGTATTTGATCATCTCTGCGGTCTTTATTTTTTGCGCTATAAACAAAAGAAGAGCGACAATTTAAAAAAAAAACACAATATTTTTTCCTTTTTATTTAATACGTCTCACAATATTTTTTTAAAAAAACCTTTTTTTCCCCTCAGTTTAGACCGATACGTATTCGACGTATTTTTGGTAAAAAAAAAAAAGGGAATAATCGTATATTGATTGGTTTGCGCAAAAGTTATAGCGTCTACAAAATAGGTGATAGATTTATGGCATTTTTATTTTATTTTTTTTACTAGTAATGGCGGGGATCTGCGGTTTTTTTTTTTTTTGTGACCGTGACGTTGCGGCGGACATATCGGATACTTTTGACACGTTTTTGGGACCGTTCACATTTACACAAAGATTAGTGCTATAAAACTGCACTGATTACTGTGTAAATGTGACTGGCAGGGAAGGGGTTAACACTAGTGGGCGCTGAAGGGGTTAAAATGTGTCCTAAAGTATGTTCTAACTGTAGGGGGAGGGGGACTCACAGGGGGAGGAGATCAATGTGTGTTCCTCTGTACTGGGAACACACATCAGTCTCCTCACTGCTGACAGGAGGTGGATCTGTGTGTTTACACACACAGATCCACACTCCTGACGTGAATGCCGGAAATCGCGGGTGCCCGGCGGCAATCACGGCCATCGGGCACGCGCGCGGGATCGCGAGTGGTGGCGCGCGCGCGCGCCGCCGGCGGCGCGCGCGCCCTAGAACGCCGTGAAGACTGGACGTTGTCTCATCGGCGAGGGGATCACCATGACGCGATTCCCCTATGGGCTGGTAAGGAAGGGGTTAACTGACAATTGCGCGGTCATGCGACGTGGCTCCCAAACAAAAATGCCGTCCCTTTTTTCCTAGAAATAGAGCTTTCTTTTGGTGGTATTTGATCACCTCTGGTTTTTATAAACCAAAAAAGTGACAATTTTGAAAAAAAAAAATATATAAAAATATTTTCCTCAGTTTAGGCCGATACGTATTCTTTTACACATTTTTGGTAAAAAAAAAAAATGCAATAAGTGTTTGATTGGTTTGTGCAAAAGGTATAGCGTCTACAAAATAGTAGATCATTTTATGGCATTTTTATAAATTTTTTTTTTTTTACTAGTAATGGCGGCGATCCGTGATTTTTATCGTGACTTCGGACACTTTTGGCGCTATTTTGGGAACATTCACATCTGCACAGCGATCAGTGCTATAAATATGCACTTATTACTGTATAAATGTGACTGGCTGTGAAGGGGTTAATCAGGAGGGTTAAGGCGCTGAAGGGGTTAAGTGTGTCCTAGGGAGTGATTCTAACTGTAGGGGGGCTGGGCTACGTGTGACACTACACTGATCACTGCTTCTGATTACAGGAAGCTGTGATCAGTATCCTGTCACTAGGCAGAACAGGGAAATGCTTGTTTACATTAGCATTCCGCCGTCCTTCCTCTCCGTGAGACGATCGCGGACATCGATTCCGCTGGACCCGCGGGCACACTCAAGGAGCTCGCAGGGGGGGCGTGCGCGCCCACAATGCTGTGTCTTAAAGGCGACATACGTTGATATGCCTGTATGCACCATTCTGCCAATGTATATTGGCGTGAGCCGATCGGCAATCGGTTAAAACTAACTATGACTAAGCACTCAGCTACAGTGCGAAACGCGTCGGCTTTTGTTCTAATTTTTGCTGTGGCATGTATTTTTTGTGACCTATTTTAATAAAAGGAACGTTTTTGGAGTGCGGCTGTCCAAGTTCCTTTTCGTATTTCGGCAATCGGCAATAGAATGCCTAAGATAAAAAACCTTCTCCCTTTACAACCAAGAGTTATTAGGGATTAAATAGACACATTTTATAAAAAAAAAAATATATATATATATATATATATATATATATATATATATTTTTTTTTTTTTTTTCTTTCTTTCTTCATTTCTCAGACTGCTTTGATTGATATAATTTGCAGATCCAAACACATCACTTTGATCTATCAGTTGAATAAAACAGTGGGTGCAAAAGGAAGAAGTTACTTTGTATCTCTGTCTGAATAATGTTGATAAATAGTAAGTCAGACTGTTCTTTTGTTTTGTTTTTTGACAGCTGCAGCTTTTAGAGCGGGAGGAGTGGGCAACCCTTTTGAGCATAGTGTGCCGAAAAATGTTTTCAAGGAAATTAAGAGCGCCAGCTGCATAAAAAAAGGGACAGAAGCCAGGGCTGATCCTAGGGTCACAGACACCTGGGTGCATAAATATTTCTGGCCCCCCCACATGGGCGTAGTCCTCTTACTAACTCCTCCCCTTTAAACATGTTTTTATGGCTACGACCCAAACAGAGATGCTCCCTTATGAAAGTCTTCATTAGTGGTCCCCATCAGAGCCCCCCCCCACAGCAAGTGTCCCCCATCAGAGCCCCCCCACAGCAAGTGTCCCCATCAGAGCCCCCCCACAGCAAGTGTCCCCCATCAGAGCCTCCCAGCAGGTGTCCCACAGCAGGCGTCCCCCCCATCAGAGCCTCCCAGCAGGCGTCCCCCATCAGAGCCCCCCCACATCAGGTGTCCCCCATCAGAGCCCCCCACATCAGGTGTCCCCCATCAGAGCCCCCCCCCACAGCAGGTGTCCCCATCAGAGCCCCCCCCCCACAGCAGGGGTCCCCATAGATCAGTACTTGTCCATTAGATCCCTGTAGCTCGGGTGTGCTGGGAGCAGAAGCATTTTACAGGGGGCGGGGCATACGTGGCATCTTTGGTAACTTGTAGGGCGGCACTCGGAGAGCATTTCTGGTAGTGCACGGGATGATTGCCAACAGTTCTGGCCAACCATGAAGCCTCTCATCACACCGCCTATGGGAGAAAAGCTGACACACGCAGAGGGGGCGGGGCAGAAAGGAGACTGCTCCATGCACACTGGACACAATTAATTTGTGGAGCCTACTGCCGGAACGTGTTTCGATACTAGGCTCCGCTGTGGTACCCAGCCTGGATTCCGGGGACAGCGGGTGGTATGCGCTCTTGTCAGTTGCCAGCGGAGAGAGCAAGCGGGATGGGGAACCACAGCACCCGCTACATGCGCTCCGCCTCTGGACACAGAGACGGAGGAGGGAGGGGAGCACTTTGGAGCTTCGGCGCCCCCAACTCTGCGGTGCCTAGGATCGGCCCTGACAGAAGCACTATAAAATCACTCCAAGTATATATTCTTATATGCTTTGCACACATCCTCCAGGGTCACCATAACTTGGTTGGAGTTCTGAGATATCATAACAGCAGCACCACATTCACTTTTATCTCATTCAATATTAACTCAGGTAGTGGTTGAGCGGAGGCAGCAGCAGCTTTTGTTCTTTCTCCATAGTGCAGGTCCACTTCTTTAAAGCTGAGCTCCACCCTAAAGTGAACCCACGCTGATCGGAACCCTCCCCCCCTCCGGTGTCACATTTGACACCTTTCGGGGGGAGGGGGTGCAGATACTTGGTATTTGCACCCAGTTCCGGCCCAGCATTCTCTGGCAAAATACAGGCATGTCGTCACCTCCCGTCGCCCCCCCCCCGGTTGTGTTATGGGAACACTCGGCTCCCAGCACACAGCGCAGCCAATCGGCGGGGGAAAGCGCAATTCGCGCATGCGACGTAGGGAACCGGGCAGTGAAGCCGGAGTGCTTCACTTCCTGGTTCCCTCACCGAGGATGGTGGTGGGGGCAGCAGAGGGACGAGTGATCGCTCGTCCTCTGCTGTGGACGCCGCTGGTCTCCTGGACAGGTAAGTCTCCTACTATTAATAGTCAGCAGCTGCAGTATTTGTAGCTGCTGGGTTTTAATAATTTTTTTTGAGCGGACATCCGCTTTAATACATAACTTCACTTCACACTCTCAACCTAGGTTCACACCAATCGCCCCCAGTTCCTGCACTATCAATCTCCGATTACCCCAATCCTGCACTTTCCCACCTCAGATCAATCCCAATTACTCCATCATAAGACCTCAGATCACCCCAAATCCTGCACCATGAAAACTTAGAACAACCAGTTGCTGCACCTTTAACCTCAGATCAATCCCAATTACTCCACCATGAGACCTCGGATAAGTCCAATTCCTGCACCTTCATACTTCAGATCAGTCCAATTCCTGCACCTTCATACTTCAGATCAGTCCAATTCCTGCACCTTCATACTTCAGATCAGTCCAATTCCTGCACCTTCATACTTCAGATCAGTCCAATTCCTTCACCTTCATACTTCAGATCAGCCCTATTCCTGCACCTTCATACTTCAGATCAGTCCAATTCCTGCACCTTCATACTTCAGATCAGCCCAATTCCTGCACCTTCATACTTCAGATCACCCCTATTCCTGCACCTTTACACCTCAGATCAGCCCAATTCCTGCACGTTTACATCTCAGATCAGCCCTATTCCTGCACCTTCACACCTCAGATCAGCCCAATTCCTGCACCTTAACACCTCAGATCAGCCCTATTCCTGCACCTTTACATCTCAGATCAGCCCTATTCCTGCCTACATTCCTATTCCTGCACCTTCACACCTCAGATCAGCCCTATTCCTGCACCTTCACACCTCAGATCAGCCCAATTCCTGCACCTTCACACCTCAGATCAGGCCTATTCCTGCACCTTCACACCTCAGATCAGCCCTATTCCTGCACCTTTACATCTCAGATCAGCCCTATTCCTGCACCTTTACATCTCAGATCAGCCCTATTCCTGCACCTTCACACCTCAGATCAGCCCTATTCCTGCACCTTCACACCTCAGATCAGCCCTATTCCTGCACCTTCACACCTCAGATCAGCCCTATTCCTGCACCTTCACACCTCAGATCAGCCCAATTCCTGCACCTTCACACCTCAGATCAGCCCTATTCCTGCATGTTTACACTTTAGATCAGCCCTATTCCTGAACCTTCACACCTCAGATCAGCCCAATTCCTGCACGTTTACACCTCAGATCAGCCCAATTCCTGCACCTTCACACCTCAGATCACCCCAATTCTTGCACCTTCACACCTCAGATCACCCCAATTCCTGCACCTTCACACCTCAGATGAATCCCAACTACTCCACCATAAGACCTCAGATCAGCCTTAAATCCTGCACCATGAGAACTCAGATCACCCTATTCCTGCACCTTCACACCTCAGATCAGCCCAATGCCTGCACCTTAATACTTCAGATCAGCCCCAATTCCTAATCACACTTCACCCAAGTCCTGCACCTTAGCGCCTCAAATCAACCCCAATGCATGCACCATCACTCTTCTGATCAAACCAATTCCTGTTCGTTCACACCTCAGATCCCCTCAAATCCTGCACCTTCATATCTCAGATCAGCCCAATTCCTGCACCTTCACACCTCAGATCAGTCCCAATTCCTGCACCTCTAAATTATAGCTGGTTAATTACTAGCTCAAAATGTGAGCACGCAGCTTGGGGCAACCGACTCAACACCAGGACTGAATCTAGCCTATCTGATGAAGGGTTGCAGTAAAAATTGTAAGGGGCACAGGGCAGATTTCAGCAGGGTGGATAACAGGGGGTCAGCAGCGCAGTCTATGCATTCTTTCCATTGAGATAAAAAAAACGTCTGTGTGTAGCAGCCTCCCCAGCATCCCCCAAATTACTTACCTGAGCCCCTTCTCTATCCAGCAATGCTCACGGATATCTAAGCCACCCAGGACACTCCTCTTGGTTGGCTGGGACACAGCAGCGGTGCCATTGGCTCCTGTGGCTGTCAATCAAAGTCAGTTAGCCATTTAGGGGAGAAAGGGGACAGGGCCAGGTCGGAGCTCCTTGTGCAGGGTGACTGGTCTTTTATCTGCCCCCTCATGTCGTTTTCTGCAGGCGTTCTATTGTGGGTGTAGCCTGCTGGTTCCCTCCCACAGCTCTGCAAAGGTTGGGTGCACCCCATTGATAATGTCACTATAATGTCATGCTACTTTTACAAGGTAATTTCCACATTCGTAAAAAACATTTGGTGGTCACAAAGTGAATTTACATCCTTTGTGGCTATTGGGGAATCTACTTAAAGGGGTTGTAAAGGAAAACATTTTTTTTCATAACAAGCATCCTTTACCTGCAGACATTCCTCTTTTCACTTCCTCAGAAGTTGCTCTATTTCTTCTCTGTTCTGTTCACTTCCTGCTTGTCTGATTGTTACTCACCACCATGAAGGGATGCTTTACTGCGGTGGTCAGTGACGTGCTCGCCCCCTCCTGGGAACTACATCTGTGTGGCAGGACGCTCTCTACGTGTTAGAGACTTCAAGGACGTGTGAATTACTGAGCGTGCCGCAATGCATACTGGGAAATGTAGTTCTTACATGAACGAGCGCGCAAACCAGGAAGTAAATGAGAGAACAGAAACTAGAACGCCGGAGGTGATATAGATATATAGATGATATAGATGAAGATGAATTTAATAGGTATTTACTTGTTTTTTTAACAGAATCATTACACTATTCTGTCTGTCTACCTTGCAGACAATAATTTTAGGCAACATTTTTTTTTCCTTTACAACTCCTTTAAAGGAGTTGTAAAGTAAAACATTTTTTCACCTTAATGCAATCTATGCATTAAGGTGAAAAAACATCTCATAATGCTGCGCAGCCCCCGTTATACTTACCTGACCCCTCGAAAGTCCCGCGCTCGGTCCCGAGATCCTCTTCGCCGCTTAGCCTGGCCGCTGATTAGCTAGAGCGGATTGATTGAGAGCAGCGCAGCCATTGGCTGGCACTGCTGTCAATCACATCCAGTGACGTGGCGCACCGAGGGGCGTGGCCGAGTGATGCAGTGAGCGGCCGCTCGCTGTATCACGGGAGTGCGCCTGCAATTACTCACCACCATGCGAGCACTCTGGGACCCCAGAAGACGTGGATCGGGGCCACTCTGTGCAAAACAAACTGCACAGTGGAGGTAAGTATAACGTGTTTGTTTTAAAGGGGAAAAAAATTATAATTTACTAACCCTTTAACCACTTCCCTACCGTAGGACTTCATGTGATATGATTGGATTTACCTTTATCTTTCATTAGAACTCAGGAGGTTGGCATAGTACTGAGTGCTACTAATATCCCCTGAATCCCTCATCTTCATCACTTCATCCTGTACAGAACATCTACAGCATCTCCGGGATAAAGGTGGATTTATATATACGAGGCAAAAGAGCAAATGCTTTTCTTTCTCTAATCTGGTCTAGACCAGTTATCTTTATCTTCATAAATATTAATGCTCCAGAAATAGATGATGATTTTCCTGATATTCCTTGTAGGCAGCTTGAACAATTAACCACCTAAGCCCCGGACCATTATGCAGCTAAAGGACCAGGCCCCTTTTTGCGATTCGGCACTGCGCCGCTTTAACTGACAATTGCACGGTCGTGCAACGTGGCTCCCAGACAAAATTGACGTCCTTTTTTACCCACAAATAGAGCTTTCTTTTGGTGGTATTTGATCACATCTGTGCTTTTTATTTTTTGCGCTATAAACAAAAATAGAGCGACAATTTTGAAAAAAAATCAATATTTTTTACTTTTTGTTGTAATAAATATCCACAAAAAAGGTATACATTGTTTTCCCTCAGTTTAGGCCGATACGTATTCTCCTACCTATTTTTTGAAAAAAAAAAATCGCAATAAGAGTTTATCGATTTGGCTTACGCTAGGGGTGCAACGGATCAAAAAACTCACGGTTCGCATCGTTCCTCGGATCGGCAGTCACGGATCGGATCATTTTTCGGATCAGCAAAAAAAGACAGTGCCCCCCCCCCCCCAGTAGTACAGGCACACAGTGATAACCCCCCAAGTAGTACAGGCACACAGTGACCCCCCCAGTAGTACAGGCACACAGTGACCCCCCCAGTAGTACAGGCAAACAGTGACCCCCCCCCCCATAGTACAGGCAGACAGTGACCCCCCCCATAGTACAGGCAGACAGTGACCCCCCCTCCCCCCCATAGTACAGGCAGACAGTGACCTACCCCCCCTCCGTAGTACAGGCACACAGTGTGCCCCCCCCCCCCCCCCGTGCAGACCTCAGATCAGATAGCGTCCCTTGAGCGCGAGCTCCTCTGTGAGTGTAAACACAGAGGAGGGGCCGCCGCCGGGTGTACCAAGATGGCCGCGGCTCCGGAGCTAGGCCGAAGCCGCGGCCTTTCCTAATGCTATGGCCGCGGCAGTAGTCCGCGGATCGCATAGCGTGCCGATCCGAAGGGGGTGACCCGTTCGGATCATGGATCAACCGTGATCCGTTGCACCCCTAGTTTGCGCAAAATGTATAGCGTCTAACAAATAGGGGATCGTTTTATGGCATTTTTAATAATCATTTTTTTCTAGTAATGGTGGCGATCATCGATTTTTACTGTGACTGCAACAATATGCAGTCACGGTGACACTTTTGACACTATTTTGGGACCATTGTCATTTTTATAGCGAACAGTGCTATAACAATGCACTGGTTACTGTAAAATTGACACTGGCGGTAAAGGGGTTAACCGGGGGGGTGCTATAGGGGTTAAGTGTGTCCTAAGGGAGTGACTCTTATGGTGGGGGGGGGGGCGTGGCTGGGCGTGTGACGTCACTGATCATTGTTTCTTATGACAGGGAACAGACGATCAGTGACAGCCACACTAGGAAGCACGAGGAGAGGTTTGTTTACACTTACCTCTCCCTGTACTTCCTCTCTGTGACCCGATCCCGGGACCGGTCATGGAGAAGAGGACCGGGTCGCGAATGTCCCGCCAGTGCCACGCTCGCGAACCAATGGTTGGGATCTTAAAGGGGACATGCATGTACGCCCTTGTGCCCAGCCGTGCCATTTTGTAGACGTATATCGTCGTGAGGCGGTCCTCAAGTGGTTAAAGTATACTGTGACTAAAGCCTCAATAAAAGCACCAGGTAAACATTTTTTTTTTTTCAATTCCATTTATTACTTATTTTTAGGGGTGCACCGAATGGAAATTTTGGTGCCGAAACTGAAACTGAAAATGCAGAATGTGCTTAGCCGAAGACCGAAATTGAAAATGACAGTTTTAAAAAATATATATATATTTTTATATATAATGTATGTATTATATTTCACTTTTTAATTAATATCATCAATTTTAATTAATATGAATTTATTGTTGCCCATTATTGGCAACTTTAGTTCAAGAAAAGCTCAAGAAAAATGCAGTCTGCAGTATCTCACCATCTCTTGTATCATGTCCTCAGTCTTTAACCATCTCTGGTATCATGTCCTCAGTCTCTCACCATCTCTGGTATCATGTCCTCAGTCTCCCACCATCTCTTGTGTCATGTCCTCAGTCTCTCACCGTCTCTTGTGTCATGTCCTCAGTCTCTCACCGTCTCTTGTGTCATGTCCTCAGTCTCTAACCGTCTGTTGTGTCATGTCCTCAGTCTCTAACCGTCTGTTGTGTCATGTCCTCAGTCTCTAACCGTCTGTTGTGTCATGTCCTCAGTCTCTAACCGTCTGTTGTATCATGTCCTCAGTCTCTAACCATCTGTTGTATCATGTCCTCAGTCTCTAACCGTCTGTTGTATCATGTCCTCAGTCTCTCACCGTCTGTTGTATCATGTCCTCAGTCTCTTACCATCTCTTGTATCATGTCCTCAGTAGTCTCTCACCATCTCTTGTATCATGTCCTCAGTCTCTCACCATCTCTTGTATCATGTCCTCAGTAGTCTCTCACCATCTCTTGTATCATGTCCTCAGTCTCTCACCATCTCTTGTATCATATCCTCAGCCTCCCCAGTGCCTGTCAGATGCAGCCTCACTAGTGCCCGTCAGATGCAGCCTCACCAGTGCCCGGATCAGAGTAGTGATCTCCCGCTGTGTAACAGAGCTGGATTTGACTTTCCTGGGACGGGTGGCCACAGTAACAATGTCCCACCTCCTGTGACACGTCACACTGATTAAATGTCCCGCTCCTGGTACTGGCCAATACGATTTCTTCTTCTTCTCTCAGCCAGTTTTGCTCTTCCAGCTTCCTGATTGGCTGGGAGGAGAAGTAAGCAGACAATAGTGAATATTAATTGCCTATTGTCACATAACTGGGAGGGGCCTGGGACCCAGTGCTCTGCGCCCGGAGCCCACCCTTAGGCTCTAATCAAGTGCTTAAAAAAAAAACGCATTGGAATCCATGTGTCCCGCACCCCACATGCAAATTTGGCTTCCCCTGCTCCCATCCTGTAGACCCGCACACAAAACTCTGCCTGCTGCGCTCAGCTCCCTTGCCCCATAACATCACACAACACGGTCAGGCACCGCCTGCACCCCAAAAACACCATAGCAGGCATTTGGATGGCCTCGGCCGGCTTGACTGGAACTGCTCAGCACAGTCCCGTGCCAAGTATCCCAGCCATATTTTTTTACTGTCAAATTTTTCCTGTCACTGCCATTTACTGTCAGGTTCTCTGAGACATTTTCATGTACCGGGTCTGTTATTTTCTGTTCCAGAAAAAGAAATGTCTTTCCCCGTGCGCAGGTCGGCTTTTATTAATGAGCAGATTTCCTTGCAGAAGGCGCAGCTCTGGAAATGTCAGATGGACTTCATGAGAGATGATTTTTTTCTTATGATATAATGAGTTCAAAAAGTGAACGACCTTTTTGTCTTACAGGTAGAAGAACTGCATACAAAAAAATAGCGGTCTTACACTGCATTCACGCTTTATTGTTTCATGGACAATGCGCAAAAACGTGGTGCCATTTATTGTTATTGGCACCCCAAATATGGCAAAACAGATGTGTGTTTTCTGCACAAAAAATATACAATAGACACCGCAAAACATGCGGTTAAAAAATGCTTGAGGCTCAAAAGGTGCATGAGCTACTTTACTGCATTTGTTGCATGCAGGGAAGCCGACTGAAATTAACCACTTCAGCCCCGGACCATTTTGCTGGTCAATGATCGAGCCACTTTTTGCGATTCGGCACTGCGTCGCTTTAACTGACAATTGCGCGGTCGTGCGACGTGGCTCCCAAACAAAATTGGCGTCCTTTTTTCCCCACAAATAGAGCTTTCTTTTGGTGGTATTTGATCACCTCTGCGGTTTTTATTTTTTGCGTTCTAAACAAAAAAAGAGCAACATTTTGAAAAAAAATTATATTTTTAACTTTCTGCTATAATAAATATCCCCCAAAAATATATAAAAAAAATATTTTTTTCCTCAGTTTAGGCCGATACGTATTCTTCTAAAAATAAATTTCGTAAAAAAAATCACAATAAGCGTTTATTGATTGGTTTGCGCAAAAGTTATAGGCCCAGACTCACAAAGCACTTACGCCGACGTATAGCACAAATGTGCGCCGGCGTATGTGTGCGCCAGACCCACAAACCAACATACGCCTGAAAACTGGCCACCCTACGCCGACGTAGCTTGCACACGCCGGCGTAGCGTGGGCGCACATATAGGCTGGATGCATGTTGCTGCTCCTATTGATTAGGCATTCAAACATGCAAATGAGGGAAATACGGCGATTCACGAACGTGAGTGCGCCCGACGCATGCTATGCGAGGTGCGCGTAAGTTGTACGTCCAGCGTAAAGTTATTCTCCATAGATGTGCGCGTAAGCTGTACGTCCAGCGTAAAGTTATTCCCCATAGATGAGGTGCAACCTGGCAACAGACATGCAAAGGTCTGCACCAGGGAACACAGGCCGGCGTATTGTGCGTTGGACGTGTGTCTGGCTGGGCGTAGGTTACGTTAACGGCGTATGTGGTGATCCGGCGTAGCTTAGGCAGTTGTGCCGGCGTGGTTGTGAGCAGGCTCATAAGGGTGCTGTGCATGCGTCCACGTCAAGGCAACGTCACGGCGCATGCGCAGTTCGTGATACGCCGGGCGTTAACCACTGCACCATGCTCGGACCATCATTTGCATGGGGTCACGCCCACTTCCACCTACGCCGGCTTGCGCCTTCGAAACCCACGCCACGCTGGCGCAGCGTTGGGAGCACTGGCTTGCTGAATGCTATGCTTGCCTCTCCCCGCTACGTTGGCATGGCGTACGGCGTTTGCACTACGACGGCGTAATGTGCGCCCATCTCTCTGTGTAGCCGGCTTTACATTTTCTGCTTTTATTTCATCTGCCTTTGTAAGTGCAATTTTTTTATTAAACTTTGGATCATCTCTACATACTTCACCATGTGGGCATATTATTTCTGTTCTGTTAACATTGATGACGAGGTATCCGGATGACCTATAGGGCATCAAAGTCAACTGCTGATCTAAAGGCCCAGGCTAGGGTTTTAGCCACAAGTCGTTTCACACTTTCTGGTAAGCCTCCATCTTATTGGGTGTTCTTGTGGTGGTGGTGGCTTTCTTTCACATTTAAAGAGGAGGTTCATCCTAAATATAATCTTTCTCATGTGATCCAGCATACTGGCGTCAGCATTTTTTTTTTAAATGCCCCACTTACTGTGTAATCTTTATTTTTTTGATTTCTTTCCCCCGTGGTGGATGGCGCCTGTATAGCGCGTCATGGCTTCCGAAAATAGCCGAATTAGGACTCAGGTTTTTCCGGTGCAATGCGGCGCCTGCGCACAGACCTAGGAGCTGACTGTGCAGGCGCCGTATTTCTTCGAGTCCTATGGCTATGGCACGTCACGCCCTCCGAGAAAAGCCGAAATAGGACTCGGAGAAATACGGCGCCTGCGTAGTCAGCTCCTAGGTCTGTGCGCAGGCGCCGCATTGCACCGGAAAAACCTGAGTCCAAAATCGGCTATTTTCGGAAGCCATGATGGGCTATACAGGCGTCATCCACCGCGGGGGAAAGAAATCAAAAATAAAGATTACACAGTAAGTGGGGGATTTAAAAAAAAAAAAACAGCATACTGCCGCTGACGCCAGTATGCTGGATCACATGGGAAAGACTATATTTAGGGTGAACTTCCGCTTTAAGTCACGACTGTTTGTACACACACTTAGCCTGCATTCACACCTAGGCGTATATACGCCTGAAGCGCGACGCTTGTGCCGCTGGAGGGGCGAATTTACATTGATGTTTCACGCCGAAACGTCGTACACCTGCCGCCTGAAAACAAGTCCCGGACCCTTTTTTTCAGGCGGCTTTCGCGTTCGGCATAGACATCAATGTAAAATGTTTTGTGAAAAAATAAAAAAGTTTACAAATCGCGGCAAAATACGCCGCGTTATCGTGTGAATGCAGCCTTATTGTCTTGCTGAAATTCACTATGTGAGTTTCTATTTTTTGTTATGATCAACTGCTGATGATCCACCTGGAAGATCTCCAGCTCATTTGTTCCCGCTGCTGTCTCATAAAGGCCCTGGCTGGGGTTACAGCCGCAAGCTGGTTATGCTTGCCTTCTGGTAAGCCTCCATTTTACAAGTGTTTGCTGGTGGTGGCATTTGAATCTGTTGGACTTCACTTTTTTAGGATTGTTGCCGATCTCACTATGCATGATTGAATATCTGCTCATTTTAATCCACTACTCTGGACTTGTTTTGTAGCAATCTGAACTTTGTTCCAAACTGGAGTTACACTGTATTAGTACAGCCCTCAAAATTTCCTCTCGCCTACTAGCATTTGGCGAGTGGATTTAAGCTGGGGGCGAGTGATGACAGGGCTGCATGACCAAACCCTGTCCCTCTGGTCTGCCCCCAGTGCCCTGTCCCTCTGGTCTGCCCCCAGTGCCCTGTCCCTCTGGTCTGCCCCCAGTGCCCTGTCCCTCTGGTCTGCCCCCAGTGCCCTGTCCCTCTGGTCTGCCCCCAGTGCCCTGTTCCTCTGGTCTGCCCCCAGTGCCCTGTTCCTCTGGTCTGCCCCCAGTGCCCTGTTCCTCTGGTCTGCCCCCAGTGCCCTGTTCCTCTGGTCTGCCCCCAATGCCCTGTTCCTCTGGTCTGCCCCCAATGCCCTGTTCCTCTGGTCTGCCCCCAATGCCCTGTTCCTCTGGTCTGCCCCCAATGCCCTGTTCCTCTGGTCTGCCCCCAATACCCTGTTCCTCTGGTCTGCCCCCAATGCCCTGTCCCATTTTGTTAAAGTTGTTGTTGGTAATATGTAATTGTGTAACTTGATTCTGCATAAAACATTTAACAGTGTCATTCCATGAGATAATCTATGAGGGTGTGTTTACGGGTGCAATTAGGCGCAGGGCAGTGTATGAATTAGGTGGGGCAACTGGTGGCGAGTAACTCTTGAGGCCTGGCTAGTAGCTCAGGACTTGAAATTTTGAACCCTGTATTAGTATACCACTTATTGTCATTTAGATTTATTATTTTTCTCACAGCGCAACTTTAGCCCTCTCGTGTCTATGGGAATGTTTGACCATTCTTCCAGAAGTGCATTTGTGAGGTCAGACACTGATGTTGGATGGGAAGTCCTGGCTTGCAGTCTTCACTCTAATTCATCCCAAAGGTGTTTTATGGGGTTGTGGTCAGGACTCTGTGCAGGCCAGTCAAGTTCCTCCACCCCAAACTCAATCATCCATGTCTTTATGGACTTTTTTTTTTTACCACTTGTAATGTTGTATGGAGAAACAGAGCCTTGTGTTCTATTTGTATGTTTCAGTACAAGGTCTGCTTCTTAAAAAGATATATAACTGTAATCTGAGACCGCGTGTTCTGAACTCGCAACAAGCGTCACCCCTAGCCTGCAGCATGAACAAAAATGCAATTCATTATATGCGGTGACCCTGCGGACTGAGCGTGAAGCACTGCGACGTGTTGTGTATTATTTTACTCTGTCATGTTTTTATTGGAAACATTAACTCCGTGTTAGAAGTCTACAGACTGTTCTCAGAATTCCTTCATCGGGGATCAAGTCTCAGGTCCCGTACACACGGCAGAGAACCTCGACGGGCAGAACACATCGTTCCGTCCGTCGAGGTTCTCTGCCGGCCGCCAGATTCGGCGACCAGCCTGTCGGGAAAGGCGACCAGCCATTCATCTCGACGGGCCGTCGAGCAAATAGAGAACCTGCTCTCTATTTGCTCGATGGGTTTCCTGACGGGCGGGGCTCGCCGAATCCGTACACACGGCCCGAGGTTCTCGGCAGAATCAGGCTCCCAGCGAGGTTCTCGGCAGAATCAGGCTCCCAGCGAGGTTCTCGCTGGTTTCTGCCGAGAACCTCGGCCGTGTGTACGGGGCTTCAGTCTCAGCCTTGTATCCGGCTCAGAGAGGGATCGGGAGCACATTCCCATACGTGTTTATATAATGACCATCTATGAAGAAACACATTATTTTTATGGGCTTGTGACTGTATATACAGCGCCTTGAAAAAGTATTCATACCCCTTGAAATCTTTTACATTTTGTCATGTTACAACCAAAAACGTAAATGCATTTTATTGGAATTTTATGCGATAGACCAGGGGTCTCCAAAGTTTCTAATCAAAGGGCCAGCTTACGATCCTTCAGACTCTTTAGGGGGGCTGGACGGTGGCCATTGGGAGTAGAAAATGTCCCAACATCAGTGGGGGTGGGGGGGGGATGCCCTGTCATTTGTTTCAGTTGAAGTAATGTGCCTCAACTTTGGTGTTAGTGGGGGTAATTGTGCCCCATCATTGGTGTCATTGGGCCCAATTGTTTGTGTCCTTGGGAGGAATTGTGCTCCATCATTGGCGTCATTGGTCCCCATTGTTGGCATCGTTGGGAGGAATTATGGCTCCAAGGGCTGGGTAAAAGGCCGTATCTGGCCCCCGGGCCATAGTTTGGAGACCACTGTGATAGACCAACACAAAGTGGAACATAATTGGAAGGAAAATGATAAATGTTGTTCAACACTTTTTACAAATAAATATGTGAAAAGTGTGGGGGGTAAATTTGTATGGCGCCACCCGCAGTCAATACTTTGTAGAACCGCCTTTCTTTGCAATTTCAGCTGCAAGTGTTTTTGGGGATGTCTCTACCAGCTGTGCACATCTAGAGAGGGACATTTTTTTCCCATTCTTATTTGCAAAATATCTCAGGGTCTGTCAGATTAGATAGAGAGCGTCTAATCTTGCCACAGATTCTCAATGTGATTTAGGTCTGGACTGTGACTGGGCCATTCTAAACTTCTAAACAAAGGGCCGGTTTATTGTCCTTTAGACTCTTGGAGGGCCGGACTTTGGCCAGCGGGGGTTGAAATTTTCCTAGCATCAGTGGGACTAGACATATGAATTATGGGGAGAAATAGTGCCCCGTCATTGGTATCATAGAGAGCAATAGTGGCCCATTAGTGGGGTCAGTGGGAGAAATAGTTCTCCACTGTCGGTGTCAGATTACAAAATAGTGTCTCTCGTATCAGTGGGAGGGATACTGCCACGAGGGCCGTAAAAAGGCAAGCAAAGGGCCGCATCCGGCCCTCGGGCCGCAGTTTGGAGACCACTGATCCAAACCATTCCATTGTAGCTCTGGCTGTATGTTTAGGGTCGTTGTCCTGCTGGAAGGTGAACCTGCGCCCCAGTCTTTTACAGACTAACCAGTTTTCTTCTAAGATTGCCCTGTATTTGGGCCCCATCCATGCATAGTAGCCCATTATGCTGTACCTTTGCAGGGAAATAAAGAGCAAGTAAAACCCATATATTACCTTGTGTTTTTTTTTATTTTTATCAAAAAGGTGTTTATTGAACATAAAAAAAAAACATTTTGCCCTTCACTCCACCAGGTACTATACCATCCCCCCCACGATACAGGTCAACTCAGTTCACGTTCCATCAAGGCACCACCTTCATTTCCCCCTATAAACATCGTAAAAGTCTGGTCAGTCATGACAAGCTCTTTGGGGCTCATATTACCTTTTTACACAAGTCTTTTGACGGTTCTTTTCAACCTCATCATGGCTCAGTGTCTAGCCTGCTTAGTGCATCCATGTGAGAGCTAACAAACTCATTGACTATTTATAAACAGGCACTAATTGCAATTTAAAAAGCCACAAATGTATAAAATAAACCTTTTAGTAGCCATTTCAACCTGTGTGTGCCACCTTCTGTGTCTGTACCAAGGCCAAACCTTCCAGGGTATGTAAACTTTTCATCAGGACCATTTGGGTGATTTCTGTTATTATGATTTTAAAAGGAACCAAAAAAACTGTCATAATAAATGGCTTCATGCGA